>OY728143.1:575165165-576413432 GCA_963277665.1 Viscum album
TATGTAATTGATGAATAGTATTTTCCATCCCTATCTTGATTCCATCATAGTATTCTACATAGATGACATCTTAGTGTATTTTTATACTCTAAGGGACTATACCAATGACTTTGAAAATAATTTTAATAAAATAATATAGAACTAGATGTATACTAATCAGAGTAAATGTCACTTATTTACTAACTAGATATACTTCTAGATTCATGTTATCGTAGTGATAAGAGATTTAGTAGACCAAGAAAAGGTGAGAGTTCATTCACCTCAGAGGGGTCCATGAACGTCATTGATATACTGAGTTTCTTAGGGATAGTTGTTTACAATAGATATTTAATATAGGACATATGATGATTAGAGTAAACTCTTATAGTCTTGAAGAAGATGGATGTGATGTTTTTATGGTATGAATCTAGTGAGATACACTTTTAGGAGCTAAAAGATTGATTGACTTCAGATCTAATCCTAATTATTCTAGATCTAGGAACAATCTATATAGTATTTTTTGAGGCATAAAGTTTTAGACATGGATTAGTTCTAATGTAGGAAGGTTAAGACATTCTATATGGGTAATGGTATTAGAGGCCTAATGATAATAATTAATCCACTCAAAATCTTGAGTTGGCCACTATTGTTAATGATTTTCATTATTGGAGGCATTACCTACTGGAATATAATTTTTTGGGGTACACAGACCATCAAATCCTCGAATATATTTTCACATAGAATCAATTTATTTTTAGGAAGAAAATATGAAATGAATATTTATTGTTCTTTGAATTCAACAAATCCTTTACACCTAGGAAGACCAATTAGTTTGTCGACACATTGAGCAAGAGGGCTCAAAAACATGATGTTCAGTAGGCTAGTAGTGAGTGGAAACTTATGGATCTGTTTTTTGATATTAAGATCGAAGTTCACAGCCATCATTGATATTATTTAATTTCATCTATATCAGTAACTTCTTCACTTCTGGAGTTTGTAAACATGCGAATGTTTTCAGATCCATGTGGCTTGTCTGTTTAAGAGAGTAGTTATTGTGAGGACCCACATCATTATTAGACTACCCATGGTGAAAAAATCTTACATAAACATGGGATAATCTGTGTTCAAAAATATAATATAGAGAATCTTATGTGAGATTCCAATTCATATCAATGGGAAGTTCATCAGGGTATCATTAATATGTATGATGGTATGAGATGAAAGAATTGGTTTCCATGGATGAAACATTAGATAACATGATTTATAATAAGGAGTTCCACCTATAATTAGGTGAAGTTAGAGCACCATTGGACTTACATCATTTTACAAATGTTACAAATCCCTAGATAGAAATGGGAGGAATTTTTGATGGCTTTTTTGGTCATCCAATTGAATTTTCCATGAGATAGGGACATAGTTTTGGTAGTCATGGATTGAATGATAAAATTTTCTCACTCCATTTGTATTATGGATAGTTCATCAACTAATAAGATATGAACAATGTATGTCATTGAGGTTATATGGATACATGGGGTACAACATACTATTATGTCAAATAGAGACCCATGTTTCACATCGATGTTTTAATATGTGTTACAGAGAGGTATGGGTACATAGGTGTCTCTGAGCATATATTTTCAACTTCAAACTAATGGCCATTCGAAATATACTGTAGAGGTGTTAGAGGAAATTATAAAATAATTAATCCTTGATTGTAGTGGGTCTTTAGATAATCATATTCCTCTAATTGAGTTTCTATACCAGATTAGTTATCAGGTGATGGTATAGATGGATACTTTTGAGGACCTATACTGTTGGCCATGGAATTAAACCTTATTATAGTTAGAGGCTTGAATGTAAATGTTATTAGGTTCTCATCCTTCTTAGGATAATATGGAGTAGGTTCAACTGATTAGGAGTAAAATTTATATTGCAGATTCTAGATATAGATATTATGTCGATCGCTAATGATGATATGTGATGTTCATGGTCAGGGATCATGTATTCTTACATACATAACCTAGACCTGAGAATAGATGAATATAGATGAAATGAAATATATCTCTTTATTATTTCATGATATTTGAGATATTGGGGATACTCAAGTCGGTATCTTATTAGTTTCTATTACCTCATAGGTTTCATTCCATACAAAATTTATTCCAATTTAAATCGGTTTTTGTTATCATGAGGAACCATCTCATACATTTGATCTTGAAGATGTTGAGAAAGATTTTGACTATTCATTTGTTTGGTTTCCTATAAATACCATTTAAGGGGGTAAACAGGCTGTGTTAGGATGTTTTATCCCATTATTATTTGTGTTATGGGTATACGGCCATGTAAAAGGTGATGATTGGGAGAGGGAGGCCAGTGCATGTGCTCAGTGGATAGAGTTGTTATTGGAAAACATTTCTCGACCCTCAGAAGCAGAACATGAGGATGAGTTTGTTAACAGGGAATTAATCTAATAACCCATTTTTATTCGAGGTACAATTACATTAAAGTTTTGTCTAATTTTTTAAATAGAACCTAATATGGAATCCTAAGTTGATCATAGATGTTTTTTTATGTTTGAGGATTATTCTAAGCCCCAGGAACCTATTTATGGAAATAAAATATATTTCAAAGAGTTCAATGAAACTATGTTTCGCAAGACATAATGTTTAGTGAAACTGTATGAGGTACTTTATGCCACTTTCAAGAGGTGAAATATTTAAGGAATCTATGTGTCTTAGGGAGAAAGCCCATGCATGGGAACTATATTTTTTATTACAAGCATACAAAATTATTGGAACAAGTATTCTCAAATAGTGTGGCCTAATCTTATGAGTTCCCTCTTTGGATAGTGAAGGTAAAATTTTTGGGATATGGTTTACCCAACCGTGCGGCCCAAGCTGTGCATCCAAGATACTTGTGGTGATTTTACCATTTTCCCCTTAAATCTATTTTCACTCACCCTCCAATTATTTTTTTCATCCAGTTGATAGAATGATCATTTCCTCCTCTTATATATGCTATTAATCTTCTCCTTATAGGTTTAGTGATATATCCTTAGTCTGAGATCATATAAAAGAATTGATCATCTTGTTGGATATCCATCAGTGAGTAATATATTCATCTTGATTTGTTCTTCTATTGTATTTCTATAAAGAGAGTTATATATTTTAAAGCTCATATATCCTATTTTAGGTGAATTTTTCTATTTTTTTATTTCTCCCCATATGAAAATAATAAAAAAACATATACTAGATGAGAAATCTTCTTCCATAATAAGCTAGGTGGTGTAGTTTTTATCCCTTAATGTGGATATGTTTTATAAAAAAATTTATTGTGTCTTTTGTTATTTTTACATTATGTTGACCAAAAATTGAATATGTATTTAATTTGTTTCTCTTCAGGGAACCTAGTGATTTTCTAGAACACGATTCATATTGAGATTTTCTACCTCAGAGTGATCCCCCAATGGGTGTTCCCTTTTTCTTGCCTATTTTCCCATGATAATCATATATTCATAAAACCTATGATTGTTTTCAGTTTTACTCCTAAATAAATATATTATAATTGGTATAATTTTTTTTATAGAATTAATAACAAAAATATCAATTTTAGATGGATAGAATGGAGTTGATTTGTATGACCATGTCACCTAATTAAATAGAATAGTGGTTACACCCTTGTTTATATTGAAAATTAAAGAGTTATGAATTTAAAATTTACTATTTTTAATGAAAATGATTTACTTATTTCTTTTTTTATGTATGAGAATAGATAAAATTCTATGTTTTTTGAAAATTCTCATGGTGACCCTTATGCAAGTAATATATATATATATATATAAGGGAATGACATACCTTCTACTTATGTGACACAGGTAAAGAGACCATTTTAAAATGTCATACAATTTGACGATCCTATATGAATGTGATAAAACTATGGACAACCTTTATAAATGTGATACAGTCATGAATACCCTTTATAAATTTTATATGTCCATGGAGACCCTTTCCAAATGTTATATGGGCATGGATACCCTTTGTAAATTTGATATAGGAATGGATACCATTTATAAATTTTATGTGGCCATGGAGACCCTTAATAATTATTACACTCACATAAGGATCCTTATGATATTATAATGGGAATAATGACCCTTATTAGGATACGAAAATAGGGAATCCATACTACTATGATATTGGCATGTAGAACCATACTCCTGGGAAACTAGGAATAATATCCAATATTCTTGTGATATTTGGAATGGAGTCCCTTATTAATTCTGATACTCATTTAAAAATATATCAACACTTGAGTTACAACTTAGGTGTGGGGTAGGAGGAGTATCCATATATATGGTTGTAAAATTCTGTATGTATATAATATATATATGTATATACATTTGGTTACTTGTTTAGATATTATCATAGTTAGGCAGAAGTAGGTTTGGTCAGCCTAGTTTTCTTTGAGGAATATGAAATGATGCATTTATAGTTATTGTTACTTCATTTAATTTTTTTATCTGCAAACTTCCATGATATATTCACAGACTATATATTTATAGACACCGTTCATGTTGGCCTACTGAGTTTATCTCACACCTTATCTAGGTTGTCAATTGAACCTTAAAAGTCTATATTTTTGTAGGTGAATATTAGGGGAATAATCCGCATAAAGATTATTGAATTATTGTGTGAAATGGGATCAGATCATGGAAGAATATGATGGGGCTAGAGGTCATGATGCTTGTATAGATTTTGGACTTTGGTTCCTTTTGTATATAATGTACTGTGTCTACTTATGACCTTAATGTATCCTTGTTTTCCATGTTTTGTAGACACCTAATATCATTATCTTTTATATATGATTCAAATTAATAATTTTTATTATTACTCATTGTCGGGATGTTTATATGAGGTTCCAATATATTTTCTTTTATTTGTATGCTTTCTATATTTTCCCATTGTTTATTACTACACTACTTCTCTTACCAGAAGTCATAGTCTCCCCAGAGTCACTCCCTAGGACATCATTTCTAGTCGATATCATCTAGAATACATGTTTTCACAATTGAGTTCATGTTTTCCACTTGTTCGGGGAGCCTTTCAGTGTAACCTTTGTAGGACATAAAAATCATCCATTATAAAGTAGGTTCATATTGACATCTCTTATCATAAATATGGTATAAATTGGGTCATATGGGTTCAAAAAATAAACTCCATTTAATACTGACTAAAATAAAAATGGGGAACTCAATATTTGTATTTCAAATTTCTAGATTTTCATAACAAGAACCCTTTCACATGAAGAAAAATGTACTTCCAAGAAACCTTTACTTATGACTAAAATTATTGGAACATATATTTTACATCTGTGAAACCTTGATGAGTTTTATTTTATGTTTTTTTATTTTTTATAATAAAAACATAAAACATCTAAATCTAATTTCATGGATTTCCCATAATTACAAAACCATACTTCATTTATTATAAAATATGAAGCCTCATCAGAGTAGAATACAATATCACCAACTAAACTCCTTCGATGATGGGTGATGAAGGAACATGTTTGGGAATACCACCTCAATTATAAAATTCCATCACTAGAGATAGTGCATGAATTCTTCCATAATAGAATGTCTCACTGACCATCTACATAATTACTAGTCATGGAAGAGGATGTGGAACATGAAGACACTAAGAACTACTGTAACACCCCGAGACTTTATGAAAAATATTCTTTTTAATTTTATTGATGCCTTGTGTTGTATGCTACAACAAAGGATTATTGCACAACACTCAACCCTAACTTGGCTGCATTACACACAATCACGACCTTCCTCGATAGCGTGTGTTGTACGCAATACTGAGTTTCACTAAATAATGATATGCTATTAAAATATTATTAAAACTAGCCGTTATGAATAGTAATAATCACTTTTTGAAATTTTGTAAATTTCATCTTTCAAAATGGACTTCATTTTTGGATTCGGAATATCGAAATTAGCTTAGGGTGAAATTTTGGTATTTTTCTGAAAACATTCAATTTTTGATGAATAGTGAAAACACTACGTTGCTATTTAAAAACCGACTTTAAATTTAAATAGTTATTTATTTTTTTTAAATTTATTTTAGGTAAAAATTGATACATAATACCTATATAAGTTCAATGTAATTCATTGGAGTCAATTTTTAATAATTTTAGATATAAAAAAGTTTTATTGAACTTTTGACCGTCTTTTACCCACCTCCTAGGAGAATTTGAAAATTTACATAAAACAAAATTTTACCGCTTTTGTGAATGGAATTCCAAAAATCCGAGAGACACGGTTTATGTTAGTAAGTAAAATATGGTTCAATGAGATGAAAATAATTTTTGGTGAATAGTAACTTTTTACTTTTACTTACCACAGTTATAAGTAAATAGGGTAGTTAAGGGTACAAATGATATTATTATTACCCTAAAACATGTCCTAATTCTATTGGATAAGTTTAATTCGACCAAAAACAACCTTAGGAATAAAATATGACCTTTTAGGCCCACTTGGATTAGATTAGGAAATCTATTATTAATTTATTTAATGAAGTGTTAAAATAGTTAAAATCAAAGTTTAATAAGTAAATCATTTTCAATATATGGTTATACATAGGATAAATTCGACTATAAATATTCATTTGAAAGATAAAAATATTTCCTACATAATAAAAATTTATTTGTAATTTTTAGACTTTAAATATTTTAATTTATTTATGACACAATGATGATGCAGTAATTATCTTATTAATGAAATATTGACATAATGGATGTTATAAATACCCAAATAAATGTAATTTGAGACATTTATGAATTACAATAATTTTATACGTTAATATGACATGTTAGTGTTGATTTAATTAACATTTTTAGAACTAATAATTCTGTTTTAATTTTCACAAAAATCAATTTCCAAATAGTGTCAAAATTGACATAAAATAGTTTTTTAAAACAAATATTATATTATTAATTGTTATTATATTCTTAAAAATCTAAGGTTCGGCCAAATTACTTATAAAATGTTATATAGATTAATAATAAACAACTTGGGGTTATTTTGTCTTGTTATTGTACGTTTATTAACCTTATAGTGTAAGAACACAAAAAAACACGGTAAAAGTAAAATTATCTAACTTAAAGTTAAATCTAAATGATAAGATTAAAATAGGAACCTAAACTTGTATAAATTATATTTTATGAGAGGATTTCGAACCATCCCATCCTTAGCTTCGAAATAACTCAATTTGGAGATATTAAAACCCGAATATGACTTTATAATAAAATAATATTTTTAGTTATTCCAAAGGTTCCCCTATCATCCCTTATAAAAGGGAACCTCCTCCCTCTCTTCCTCACACCACTTTGAGCCTTAAATCTAGGCCAAACCCTGAAAATTTATCTTTTCCACTTCCATAGAAACATCCTAGAGGTTCTGTTCTTCTTCAAAGACCAATATTACTTCCCTAAGAAGGGGGTTTCAAAAAGGCGCTTCAAAGAAGAGGTAATGCCCGTTACCGATTGTTTCACCTTTATTTCTTCTTCCACTTATTTTTCTTTACTTGTTTCATTATGAAGTAATTAAATCAGTATCACTAATATACTGATATTTTATTATAATTATGAAACAAACCTGTTTCACCATCTATCCATCCTACAAAAAACGAAATCATCACGCGTGCGTATGTACAGAATACCGTCTCCACACCGTGGTGTAATCTGTTTTTCCACCACCACCACACATGGAAGGGTATAGTGGTGTAAATAAATGATTATTGTAATGTTATATTTATTATGAAATAGTATACATACAATCCAATACAATTCCACAATCATGGGAATGATATCATCGCTCGTGCGTACGTACGGACTACCGTCTCCACGAACGCGATGAGACTCATTTTCCATGATTAACCATTCAAGAATGATTATAATGTATATATAATAAATAATAATGAAATATATTACATAATAATGCTACTGGATTTATTTATATATATATGTATTTCATATACTCAATTCCATTAAATTCAATAAGGAAACGAAAACAACGTTCATGCGTACGTACGACCTACCATCTCCATGAATGGTGTATTTCATTCCTTTTATCAATCTATAATATATATGTATATAATGAATATATATTATATATAAATCATGTTTTACATTCTGGAATTATTTAAATCAGGATATAAGTAATAATATCAAGAACGAAGAGTTGAAACACATACGATAAATGAAACGATTTTACCCAAAACGCTCTTTAACATGGAATTTACAAAAGAACGGGAAATATAAAGTCATAAGTGAACCATATATGATATCATAACAATGAATATGATTCTGTAATAAGTCGATGACATTATTTAAATCATTATACAGGAGGTTCGGATACATACAAAGTATATCGGACGTAAGGTAAGGGATAAATTTTCAATCTCATTTTTATCTGAGATTGCTTATACGTAAGTATTTACCGGGGTTATGTTTATCATCCATGACCGTGTTTTCTAAAAATGTTTTCATCAAATGTTTAACATTCATCAATGAATGTTTAAAATCATTTTTACACTTTATTTACTTTTTACCACATTGTATGAATGGACTCTTTCCTTTGGTTACCATATAAGGTACTTTTTGACTTTTCCGACAAAAGTACGAGGAGAATATTATTTTTATCTTATATGGCGTGAACGGATTTTTACGGTTTCATAACACCTCATTTTCAAGAAGCTTCCTATACAGGATTTCATGATTATTTTTAACAAAACCCTTTTCTTTTAAAATTTCATGGAATTTTGTGAAAAAAAATGATTTTAAAGAAGAAAGGATATTTTCCTCAAGAATTCATTTCAAGTGTTTTTCCAAAACTATTTTCCATCTAAGATGACATTATTTCATATGTGTATGTTTAATGTAATATGTCTCTATGATTTAAATGGTTTCAATTTTATAATGATGAAATGATATCAAACTTTTATGGATTATGTTATGATGGCATGATGTTTAAGAATCTCATTTTATTACATGGGTTATGCTATGATGTATGATTTATGATTTTGTGGAACACGGAAGAATGATTTCATTATGAGATGGTTTGGACCTATATCTCCATCCAATGCATTGGGTAATTATTTATTTCTCATGAGATAGACATGGCTAGAACGGTAAGTTAATCCGGTTCAGTGTTACAGGACTGAAATGAGGAGTGAACTCGATTCAGAAAGGGACTTTCTCCACTAAGATGGTCTTGGAAGCAATGCCTTGGATATTATGGAAATCATGAAATGTGCTGAATGGTTGTCATAGTTACATGTTTTATTCCCATTTTATCGTGGTTGATGTTCTTTTATGATATATGCCTTACGTACTTCCACGATTTACGTCTTTGCTCAAGATTTTGATATTTAAATTTCATGTTCAAGTTTGTGCTTCCAAATGTTTAGGGATTGTTTTATGTTGTCTATGTTTTCCCTTACTGAGCATTTGAACTCACCCTTTTAATGTTTTATTTTCCCCAGGAAGTAAAGAAAGGTTTTAGGTAAGGAAACAAAAAGGGGAAGATCGTTATGGGAATTGTTGGAGATCTTTAACCATGATTAGAAGATTTTATTCCGAGTTTCCAAAGAAACTAAACTATTACAGTCCTTGTGTGTCTGTTTTTGTTATGTATTAAGTATTCCACAAAAGTAATGTATTGTCCATGTACATCAAGCTTCGGGTCTCTGCAGTTGGTATCAGAGGAAAGGTTTAGTCAACCTTTGGAAACTAGGATGTGAAAACGTTAGTGAGATCCCTAGAGATATTTCTATGGTATGTCTAGGGATGTTCCTAAGGATAAGTATACGTATAGGATATAGTCCTAGAACTATGATAACGATCATAGAATTTAACCTATGATGTTAGATATTGAAGGTACTCCCCCTTTATTGTGTTTTTTCCCTAGCATGATTTTTTCCTCTCACGCTATTCTTTTTGGGTTTTAGACGATGGCTAGAACCCGAAAGAACCATGTTGATCAATGTAATGGACAATGCAATGATTGTCCTCCTGAACAAACAAATGTTACAGGAGATGGAGTGAAAAATCTTATTGATATACTTACAGAAGCTATGAATCATTCTGGACTTCCAAATGAGCAGAGAAGGGAACAATATTCTATTGAGTCCTTCATGAGGCAACGTCCAACTTCTTTCAGTGGGTCTTCTGATACACTTGTCGCGGAACAATGGATCAGTACCACAGAAAAGATATTTTCAGTTCTTCAATGTTCTAAACATGATAAAGTCATCTAAGTAGTATGTCGTTTGGAAGGTGAATCTGATCAATGGTGGAATCTTATCAATAATATCAGGCCAAGAGGTGAAATTGAGTCTTTGGAATGGGACGAGTTCAAGAACATATTTTTCAATAAGTACATCCCTCATATTCTTCGAACAAAGATGTAGAAGGAGTTTCTTGAACTAAAGCAAAGGGATGATGAATCTGTTGGTATATACGTAGGGAATTTTACAAGGCTTGCAAGGTATGAATCTAGATTTATCATCCAACATGAAAGTAAAATTGATTGATTCTTCAGTGGCTTAAAACCAAATCTTCGAAGGGTATTATCTATAAGAGACTTCAGTAGCTGTGAAGAAATTGTGTGTTGGGATATCAAGGTAGAAATGGAAGTTGATGTTACATATCCATCTCATTGTTTTGAGGAGAAACGAAAGATGGAGTTCAAGGAGAAATCTTAGAATAATGGTGAAAAGATGATGAAGGTTACCTTATGCTCAAAGTGTGGAAAAAAAGCATGGTGGATATTTTCTTAAATGGACTAGAAAATGATTTATGTGTGGAAAAGAATTTTATCGAGCAGCTGATTGTCGAAGTAATGGAAAAAGGGTTGGTAATGGTGTGAATAATGAAAAGACTACAGAGAACGCACCAACAACACTTCAATGCTTAAAGTGCAATGAAATGGGGCATTATACTAATCAATTCCCTAATCCAAGGGTTAATGATGATCTACATGAGCAACCACATAAGGAAAAGGACAAGGGGAAGTCACATGCGATCACTATTGGTGATGTTGAATATGACAACAATGTGGTGGAATGATTAAGTGTTTATGTAATGGGATTCCAAAATAATGTTGTATATAGTATCGTGGAATATTGAAATATTTATGTATGGGTCAATTATGGTTTTCAATAATTTTATGGTACCAGTAACCATGGAAAGTGATTGAGAAATTTTGGTAAGTAGATGATATGCGCATAATGAAAGGATAAGAAGATAATGAGATGTTTTATTGTATTCATGAGCTCATGATTGATATAAGGACTAAGTGATATCATGGTTTGAGTAGAAAGAATTTTGAGGATTTTGGTATGTGGAAAGTGTTAACTTTTAACTGCATTCATGTTTTCACTAAGGTTCAATGGGTATTCATTCTTCAAGAGAATACATGATTAAGGTATTCACATGTTTGTAATTTGACCAAAAAGATATATATTATGATATATGGGGGACAAATGATGGCATTCACGTGATTGTTTTGTGAAATTTCAAGTAATCATTTTCTTTATACTATGAGCTTGGACCAAAGTATTTTAGATAAGTCTAAAGATTCGAATGAATTATGTTGGACATAATTTAGTATTGTTTAAGGATAGCACTTTTTTCGATATTATTGATGGGATGTTATAGTAATATAGTTTTAGAAAAAGGACAACCTGCAGGACGGGTGACAACCCGTCGCGTCAGACAAGGCTGTGGGAATCGAACCCACAACCGAAGTGCGACTGGCCTTTATCGCCTACCACTGGCCTACAAGAAGTCCCTGGTTAGTAGAAACTAGTTTTATTTTATTACGCGTTATGATATATGAATTATAAGTTAATTTCTGGAATCGTATATGATTAACATCACCATAGATGGACTTATGTATATTTGATACCTTTTGCTAACCTTTTGTTTGAAACAGATGGAATGACCCATCATTCTATCACATGATCTGTTAGCACTTCACGAATAACAAATTCAACTTCATTTCATTAAGAGATGATATCGAAATTGTTCAAAGCATGAACAATAGTAAGATTGTACCAAAATAAATTAAGTATTTATTCTAATTCAATTTTTTCAACTTTCGGGAAATGATCTTGAAAACCAAAAATGTTGTCCTAGTTCCCTTATATCCAATGAATCAGATGGTACCTTAGATCATCACAAATCTATGGCTTTGTGATTTTTGGCTTTTTCATAGCCATGTTCTCTACCACTCTCCATCAGAACATGATGGTTAGTTTTCTCTTCCATATCCATATTTTCACCTATGTTCTCCTATGTGGAAACCCAGTGATTAGTTAATTTGGGTAATGGTTATGTTTCATAATTTAGTTTTTAAAGATTTTTTTTGGTATTCCTTTTTATGATGTGGGTTTCTATTAAATAAACTTTCGAGTAGTAAACCATTTATAACCCAGATGAATTTCTATGGTGAAATTCATTTTAAGGGGGGTAGAATGTAACACCCTGAGATTTTATGAAAAATATTCTTTATAATTTTATTGATGTCTTGTGTTGTACGCTACAACAAAGGAGTATTGCAAAACCCACAACCCTAACTTGGCTGCATTACACGCAATCACGACCTTCCTCGATAGCGTGTTTTGTACGCAATACTGAGTTTCACTAAACAACGACATGCTATTAAAATATTATTAAAACTAGCCGTTATGAATAGTAATAACCACTTTTTGAAATTTTGTAAATTTCATATTTAAAAATGGAATTTATTTTTGGATTCGGAATATCGAAATTATCCTTGGGTGAAATTTTGGTATTTTTCTGAAAACTTTCTATTTTTGATGAATAGTGAAAACACTGGGTTACTATTTAAAAACCGATTTTTTATTTAATTAATTTTTTATTTTATTAAAATTTATTTTAGGTCAACACTGATACATAATACCGATATAAGTTCAATGTAATTCATTGGAGTCATTTTTTAATAATTTTATATATATAAAAATTTTATTGAACTTTTGACCGTCTTTTACCAACCTCCTAGGAGAATTTGCAAATTTACATAAAACATAATTTTACGGCTTTTTTGAATAGAATTTCAAAAATACGAGAGACACGGTTGATGTCAGTAAGTAAAATCTGGTTCAATGAGATGAAAATATTTTTTGGTGAATAGTAACTTTTTACTTTTATTAACCACGGTTAAAAGTAAATAGGGTAATTAAGGGTAAAAATGATATTATTATTACCCTAAAACATGTCCTAATTCTATTGGATAAGTGTAATGCGACCAAAAACAACCTTAGGAATAAAATATTACCATTTAGGCCCACTTGGACTAGATTAGGACATTTATTATTAATTTATTTAAAGAAGGGTTAAAATAGTTAAAATCAATGTTTAATAGGTAAATCATTTTTAATATAGGGTTATACATAAGATAAATTCGACTATAAATATTAATTAGAAAGATAAAAATATTTCATACATAATCATATTTTATTTTTAATTTTTAGACTTTAAATATTTTAATTTATTTATGACACAATGATGATGCAATAATATTATTATTAATGAAATATTGACATAATTGATGTTATAAACACCCAAATAAATGTAATTTGAGACTTTTTCTGAATTAAAATAATTTTATATGTTAATAAGACATGTTAGTGTTGATTTAATTAACGTTTTTCGAACTAATCATTTTGTTATGATTTTCACAAAAATCAATTACCAAATAGTGTCAAAATTGACATAAAATAGTTTTTAAAACAAATATTATATTATTAGTTGTTATTATATTCATAAAAATCTAAGGTTCTGCCAAATGACTTAGATAAATTTATATATATTAATAATAATTAACTTTGGGTTCTTTTGTCTTGTTATTGTATGTTTATTAACCTTATAGTGTAAGAACACAAAAAGACACAGTAAAAGTAATATTATCTAACTTAAAGTTAAATCTAAATGATAAGGTTAAAATAGGAACCTAAACTTTTCTAAATTCAATTTGATGAGATGATTTCGACCCATCCCCACCTTAGCTTCAAAATAACTCAATTTGGAGCTATAAAAAACCGAATATGACTTTATAATAAAATAATATATTTAGTTGTTCCAAAGGTGCCCCTCTCCTCCCTTATAAAAGGGCACATCCTCCCTCTCTTCCTCACACCACTTTGAGCATTAATGATCGACCAACCCCTACCAATTTCTCTTAACCACTTCCCTAGAAACATCCTAGAGGTTCTGTTTTTCTTCAAAGACCAATATTAGTGCCCTAAGAAGAGGTTTCAAAAAGGCGCTTCAAAGAAGAGGTAATGCCCGTTACCGATTCTTTCAACTTTATTTATTCTTCCACTTCTTCTTCTTTAGTTGTTTCATTATGAAGTAATAACATCAGTATCAATAATATATTGGTATGTTATTATAATTATGAAACAACCATATTTCACCATCTATCCATCCTACGGAAAACAAAACCACCACGCGTGCGTACGTACGGAATACCGTCTCCACGCCGTGGTGTAATCTGTTTTTCCACCACCACCTCACATAGATGGGTATAATGGTGCAAATAAATGATTATTTTAAAGTGATATTTATTCTGAAATAGTCTACATACACTCCAATACAATTTCACAATCATGGGAATGATATCATCACTCGTGCGTACGTACGGACTACCGTCTCCACGAACGAGATGAGATTCATTTTCCATGATTTACCATTCAAGAATGATTATAAAGTATATATAATGAATAATAATGAAATATATGACATAATAATGCTACTGGATTTAAATATATATATATATATATATGTCATATACTCAATTCCATTCAATTCAATAAGGAAACGAAAACAGCATTCATGCGTACGTATGGCCTACCGTCTCCATGAACGGTGTATTTCATTCCTTTTATAGATCTATAATATATATGTATATAATGAATATATATTATATATAAATCATGTTTTACATTCTGGAATTATTTAAATCAGGATATAAGTAATAATATCAATAACTACGAGTCAAAACACATACGATAAATGAAACGATTCTACCCAAAACACTCATTAACATGGAATTTACAAAAGAACATGTAATATAAAGTGATAAGTGAACCATATATGATATAATAACAATGAATATGAATCTGTAATAAGTCAATGACATTATTTAAATCATTATACAGGAGGATGGGATACATACGAAGCATATCAGACATAAGGTAAGGGATAAATTTTCAATCTCATTTTTTCTGAGATTGCTTATACGTAAGTATTTACTGGGGTTATGTTTATCATCCATGACCATGTTTTCTAAAAATGTTTTCATCAAATTTTTACTATTCTTCCATGAATTTTTAAAGTCATTTTTACCCTTTATTGACTTTTTACCACATTGTTTGAATGGAATCTTTCCTTTTGTTACCATATAAGGTACTTTTTGACTTTTCCGACAAAAGTATGAGGAGAATGTTATTTTTAGCTTATACGACATGAACATATTTTTACGGTTTCATAACACCTCATTTTCAAGAAGCATCCTCTACAAGATTGCATGATTATTTTCAACAAAAACGTTTTATTTTAAAATTTCATGGAATTTTCTGAAAAACAAATGATTTTAAAGAAGAAAAGATATTTTCATCAAGAATTCATTTCAAGTGTTTTTCCAAAACTATTTTCCATCTAAGATGACATTATTTCATATGTGTATGTTTCAAGTAATATGTCTCTATGATTTACATGGTTTCAATTTTCTTATGATGAAATGATACAAACTTTTATGGATTATGTTATGATGGAATGTCGTTTAAGAATCCCATTTTATTACATGGGTTATGCTATGATGTATGATTTATGATTTTGTAGCACACGAAATAATGATTTCATTATGATATGGGTGGGACCTATATCTCCCTGCAATTCATTGTGTAAAGATTTATATCTCATGATATAGACATGGTTGGAACTGTAAGTTAATCCATTTCAGTGTTACAGGACTGAAACGAGGAGTGAACTCGATTCAAAAAGGGACTTTGTCCACTAAGATGGTCTTGGCAGCAATGCCTTGGCTACTATGGAAATCATGACATGTGCTGAATGGTTGCCACAATTACATGTTTTATTCCCATTTTATCATGGTTGATGTTCTATTATGATATACACCTTACGTACTTCCACGATTTATGTCTTTGCTCAGGATTTTGATGTTTAAATTTCATGTTCAAGTTTTTGCTTCCAAATGATTATAGATTGTTTTATGTTATCTATGTTTTCCCTTAATGAGAATTTGAGCTCACCCTTTTTATGTTTTATTTTCCCTAGGAAGTAAAGAAATATTTTAGGTCAGGAAACAAAAAGGGGAGGATCGTTATGGGAATTGTTGAAGATCATTCACCACGATTTGAAGATTTTATTCTGATTTTCCAAAGACACTAAACTATTACGGTCCTTGTGTGTCTGTTTTTGTTATGTATTAAGTATTCCACAAAAGTAATGTATTGTCCATGTACATCAAGCTTCGTATCTCTACAACTACTATATGAGTATTTCCCTAGTGCAACAAAAACTCCCTTATCATAGTGATTACGATCATGCAATAGACTATGCCATTACCCTAATTAAGTAGGTACTTATGATGGATCCTATCAACAAGCACTATTATCCCTTTGTGTAATCATTACCTTAATAGTCCTCTAATTTATCCATCCATTATTTGCCAAATCTAGAAACAAAGACCTATTAATCCATGAGTACTCCCTAGGTGTATCAAATTACTTAACATATGATGTGAGACCATGTTTCCTATTTCATGAAACAATCATTCCATCACACCTTTGTGGATACTAATGAACAAAAAAATTATTATCCCCAAACACTAATCCTTCCATCATTGCATAGATGCATCAGGGGATTTATTCCGACAAATATTGATAAAAAACATAGATTGGGAACATATTACAACCCCTTCATACCACCCCTATTGATGTATACTTACAAAAAATTTAGGATATGAGTAGGCCCATATCCCCTCTCCCATAGATTATTGGGGAAAAGTTATTATTACTAATGAAAAATCCAATTATATAATTTTTCTAGAAATGAGATGTTAGAAATATAATACTATGAACATCATATGAAACTAGAAACATATCATTTCCATGGAAGGTTAATGTAGTCATCTACATATCTTGACATCCTGTAGGGGGAATGCACACAGTCACATACCCACCTCAAGAGTACATCCTCAAATAATAAAATAAAATACTCAAGGGAAAGTATACATCCCCCTTAATATTCCGGAGGATTATTGGCACATCCATGTAAGGAATAAAAAATATTACTAGACACACATTATTTTTACTATAATAGAACAATGGTCTATTTCAATATCCACTTTTATGTTAGTGCATATTATTTTCGTAATTTTAAAGAATCACTTGTATATCCCAAAGATCAATTAATTGTATGAATATATCTATAATCCTCTCCAATCAAAATAATTTCATCATCTTATCCTAGTAGAAACTCAGATGTAGGAAAAAATTCTTTATAATTCTATAATATCCCACCAAATTATCCAATGGTAACAATTTGTTAATATTAGGAGGCTCCCACATATGAAGGTCGTTACAAAAAAACATGATTCCAACCACCCAACACAGAGTTTCCAAGAATAGATCTCATTAGGGGTAGGATAAATAATATTAGAAAGAACGTATTTTTATTCTTCTTTATACTAGTAATCTTGAACCCCTATAAAAAATTTCAATTTTAGACCAAGATTCTACTAACTCATCTCTTGAGAGGGGAAGTGGTTTTAGCTATATTCGTTCTCCTTGTAACATTAAAACCAAATGAACATAAGGTCATCATTATAATATTTTTCATGAAGGTCCTCTTTATGAAAATATGAATATGAATCATCAGGACAATTTTTAGGATATGATCAACATAACAATCAATGTCGTTAGATGATAAAATGGAACAAAGGATGTATCCATACAAATTTATACACTGAAGGTCCTCCCAGTGAAATATATAGAAATAACTGACCCAATGGTTGGAAATTTAGAAATAAAAGTATTCGTCCATATTATGGAATTACCTTGTATGTTCCTCCTTGAATAAAATTTTTACATTAATAATATGTTCCTCCCCTTTCCAAACCATGATTGATAAACCCATTATATCATATTGTACTAGAGATATTGATTTCATCCACTCGAAAAACCTAATCTCTAAAGTGTGATATTCTTCCCTATCTTGAGAATATTTTAAGGATGGGTTAATTTTATGTGCCATAATTGGGTTCCTTATGTTAAAAATTAATAGAAAATATTCCAAAATTTTTTTTCCTCTAATTAAAAAAGTTTAATGTAACCTCTTTGGTTGGATTAGGTAGACGAATATCTCACCACATATGTATAGAACGTAGCTATGGTGATGTATGAACATTCGAAGGAAAACTAATTTGATTTTTTGGCCCATAGTTATTTCTTATATTTCATTATGATAGCCTTGATATATAAATAAATTTTTTATTTTCACCCTAATTTATGGATTCATGTTCATCATCTAAAGGAAAAATAAATACCCTATATGAATTAATAAAAAACATTTCAAGGTAATAGACTAAATTCACCATAAAATTGATATGGATGTCCTTCCGGTTTCACATCATCTGATGTTGGGGATATAGACATGAGATCTCCAATGTGTATATGTTAATTCTTTGAGGGGTTTAAATCGATTGATTATTGATGGTTTACATGAAGTACATATCATAGGATAGGTTTAACGTAAAAAAAATAACCTTAACTCCACTCTTTAGTGGGTAGAGAACATTGTAAGAGATGTCATTAAATGACTCAGTCAAAGGAAAAGTCTCAAAAAATTTATCTACACATTCCAACTAGTCTATTTAGTATGTTATAAGAATTTATGAATCCCATAAATGAGGATATCATAAAATGAGAGACAATGAAACGCTCCTGAATCCAGCCATCATGATTGTTTTCAATTACATTCATATATGAAATTACATACCATTGGATAAACCCCAACCCTAGATAGGGTTATCTCATATTTAGATCATTCATTTCATCCATTTCCCTCCTGAAACCAATTCTGTAAAATAAAAAGTGTAGAAGTTGTGGGTATAGTGGAAGCAATACATGAGAAACCATGCCTCTAAGGATTGGGGAATTATTTCCCCCACATACACATTAAGAATCATCATGTACCCTTAAAATAAATGAAATTACTATAATGATACATTGTCTTACCATTCCTAAAGAACTGAGGGATTTTTGTCACAACCTATTCATTCTCTATAATGTTAAGTCATCATTATACTTGGGAATATGTCACAATAGAGACCTATGAAATTTATCTCATTGTGAGACCCATATTACCATTTGGGGACACATTTGAAAATGGTTTTCTAATATTCTCTCTAGATCACTATCCATAATGAAGGTCATAGAGAATAGTTGATGGATATTGTGAGGCATCATAATGCCTAAAAACTAAATCTATTTCCCCAGAAATGAATGGAATCAGAGGGTTTTTATTTTCCACATTACTGATATTTTGAAGGAAACCAATCCCATTTATATCCAAATGAATACATGATCTCTAGAAAATATTATACATCACTGAATTTTATAAACCTTGACCCCACTTATGATATAACACAATGAAGTTCTAATTACTTTTAAATAAGACAATTTTTTCGATACCTTATGTCTCCCAAATAGAAAAGTTAACCAAAAACAACAAATTATAAATAAATTAATTATTAACCTCATTATATTATTATCTATATATAATTAACTTCAGATTATCAATTGTAAATTAAGTTGTGTGATGAAAATGGAATTTCCTATAAAAGTAGATTTATCTACATTTTCCAATTCACATTAAAATCAAAATTTTCAAATTTATGATTTTATATTTGATAAAATAAAAATCTTTTATGAATTAAACAGATAAAAATATACTTATTGTTACTTTTGTGTATTTTCTAAAACTGATGGTTTTAGTAAAAAATGTTGAATTTTTTAAAAGTAAAATTTTTGTGATTTTATCACTGTGTAAGAATATCTTAGTATTTTTTAGAACCATTAATGAAATAAAATATAAAATTCTGACTTAGAATTATGCATTATAAAAATATTTGTACATATAAAATATACTCCAAACAATTTTATAACAAATTTAAAATGGTACATTAATATAAATTCAGATATGCTATTCTCATTAAATCATATATTTTCATATTTTGGTGTGGTTCTAGGTGGACATGGAAGTCTTATAACTATTATTTTTTATATAATAAATCAATTTACTTCATTAAAATAATCAATCATGGTAATTTTATCTTATTTATTAAATTAGAGCTTAAAAACATTATCACTGTAAAAAATTGTTTTTAAGATCTTATAAGAAACATTAGACTGTAAAAAAATTTAAAATTTAAATATAAAAATATTTATTAATTATTTGAGATAATAAATATTAATACTTGATAAAAATTTCAATATAATAACAGGCATAACAATATAATTTGTATGACTAATTCTATTTACCACGATAATAGTGAAACAACGATTTAAAAATTTTTGTATTATTATTATCAATGAATTTATATAAAATTTATTAAATTTAATTAATCTAAATTATGTATCTAATATGATATATAGACTACTATAAAAATATAACATCACTCATTTAATATATAATAAGAACTAAATAATAATAATAATCCACAACGATCAAAATATCTGTTTTCTACTGAAACAGTTTTTTTACACCTTATACGTTTTAAATTAAAACTAAATATTATAATTTTTTAGAAATATAAAATGATTAATATGAGATAAATTAATTTCCATAACACAAAAAAAATTTATAGGAGTTACTTTATATTTAAAATAAAAAATAACAACACTTAGTTTGCAACTGATTACCAACATTAATGTTAATAGAGTCAAATTGAAAGATTTAATGATAAAAACCTATTGCATGATTGAAACGTGTCTAGGAAGATATTTTTGGACTTTTACCTAACCAAATAATCCCCAAAACAAATTATTTATAATTTTTGGATCCATTTTACTTAGAATGTTGTAATATAAATATTAAAATATAAAGGGTGTTTCCAGATGATCAATTTTAATATCTTCCAAAGGGGATCACTTATACCCTTTAAAGGATACACATACCATTCTATATTTCCCTAGAATATGATCTAAATATTGTTTCATAGAATTAAAAAACCCTTAATTATACCCTTTATCTGTTTATGAAATTATGTCATTCACTAATAAGGAAATATTTCATATAAGATCAAATATAAAATGTAAGTATTGTCTCCTTGTGTTTTTCTATATAATATTTTTATTACAAGTAACTAAAATATATAAAAATAAAATTACATATGTATAGTTATTCTTCTAAGATATTTTATTTTAATGTATTAAAAATTATTTATTCATCTCCATCTATAAATAAAAAACAAAAGCATTGTAAGTATATTGTGTAAACTACCGTCTTTAAAAAGAGTCATCTTAAATATTTCATCACCACCATTAATGGATGAAAAAAAATTAATTGAGGTAATAATATATTTATATATATATATTCTATATTTTATTTTTAAATTTCAAATTATCATTTACCAAATTTATCTCTCCTTAGTTGACAAATGGAAACATTAATCCTATGTATATACGAACAATAACCTCCATGTGAATTGTGCTTCATTTTTCATCACCACCAGTCATGATAAGACATAAAAATATAATTAATATACTAAAAAATAACATAAAATTATTAATATTATAGAAATTATGAAACTATATTACCACATTGTCTACCATGTCCAATGTTCAGACAGAATTATGAAAAATTGATCAATCAAAATGAAGTAATAGTAACAAGAAAGAAAAATATATAATTATTAAATGAAATATAATTATAAAAAGATAATATTTACTTATATAAAGAATAATAATTCACCTAAAAAGGTATCTAATAATCGCAGTTTGATTATTCAAGATTTTAGGTGTGTGTACATAATGAATCTTGATCTAGGTAAGGGTTCGATCTCAATTCATATTCATTGAGAATTTTTTTAACGTTCAACGGTAATTTCATATCATAATAGTTTATTTACTGAAACATATTTTATTTTTATTTAATAAATGAATAAATTAATTGTATTTATAGAACCTTATAAATTTAAAACATCCATTTACTTTTCAATCAAAAAATTTCCTAAGGCTATAATGTTTTGAGTCTCAAATTCCTCTCTTTGAGACATGATTGGTATTATGTAGTTAATTTCGTTGTTATAGAAAATATAATTTTTATTTAATAGGTAATATAATTATTTAATATTTAATAATTATATTTTATGTTCAATTGTAATATTTGTCTTTGAAATTAATTTTTATTCGAATGTTTTGAATGTCATAACAATTTTCTTCATCTAAATTCTGATTCTATGATACTTATTTCCTATTAAGCTCTATCTTTCCACTGTATGGTTTATTCATTGACCATGGATATTTTTTAACATAGTTTTTTAGATTTGAAATTAATAAATATCCCCTTATTCAAGTGTATACTTTTGTAGTCATTTCACCATTAATAATGATTTTTGGTAAAAAAATTCCCTTAGTTGAGTTATAATGTTTTATCTTGATCATTTTTCCTCCATGATTGGGTTCTCACACAATAATATTATATGGAATCTATAATCCTATTTATTAAAATTATTTTTTAATATAATTAATGTTTCATTACTGTCTTTACAATTTGGGTTTCCCACAAAGGTATTTTCACATATTAATTATGTCTATTTAATAAATAATTTTTTGGACCAACATTTCCTGTAGAAAACATTATTTCATATTAAAGGATTCATTATTGGATATTCTTTCAATTCTAATGGTATCCAATGAATTTTCACTTCTCCTTAAAAAATAAAAATTATGAAGTAACCTTTAATTTCATAATGTACAACAATGTTAAAAGTATTTTATAATATATCTTTTACGTTTTCACTTCTATCTCTATTTCAATTTTAAAAAAAAATCCTTAATAGGGATAATGACTCATTATTTAACCTAATATATATATATATATGTATATATATATATATATATTTCATCATTTTTTGTAACAAAACTCATTATACAGAGAAATCTAATTCTTGATATTCTCTTGTGTTAAATCAAGCATGTATCCTTTTATGGGGTTGTTTTTTAATCTATGTAAACATTTTTAAAAGATTTATTGGTCACATTAGAGATATGTTATTTCTAAACCATCATCCTTATTTATATGTATGCCCCATGATTGTGATTAGTATAGTTTTTTTATCTGTATAATCATTGATTTATATGGTGTGAACATCACAATTTACATATTTATTATTAGAGGGTTACTGTATAGAAATAAAGTTATTATTTTAACATGGGGAAAATTTTCAGTATTATAAATACTATTATTCTAATACATGATATTATTACCTTGTTAAATATATATATTTAGATGATTCAACTTCATCCTACATCTTTTATATTGGTTCGAATATTGCATAATTTAATTTTTTTCATATTTTATTATTTATTTTTAGAATTATATTTTTTAATATTTGTTTATTTTACTACTAATAATAATAATATTTTAATTTTTTATAATATTTTTATTATATTTGTTTTTGAATATTGATAATTTTATATTTTTTTAATTTTTAATTAATTTAATAATATTAATTTTAGTTTTTCATTAATCATAATTTTGTTAAATATATTTTTTAGTATTATATTTTTAATGTTTGTTTATTTTACTAATAATAATAATATGTGTTGAATTTTTTATTTTATTTTTGAGAATATTGTGAATTTTAATATTTTTTTATTTTTAATTATTTCAATAATATTAATATTATTTTTTCATTAATCATAATTTCATGAAATATATTTTGTTTTTACTTTTTTTAGTATTTGTGACAGGGCATGTTGCTAGGAGATCCCATCACAAAAGGTTTATTTATATAATTTTAAAAAGGTATTTGTGACGGGACGACAAGCCCATTGAAAATACTATTTGGGATGGGCCTGTCGTAAAAGGTTTTTATATATAATGTATATAATCGGAGATTTATTAGTGACGAGGAAGTTCCCCGTCACAAATACTATTTGCGACAGGCCCATCACAAAGGGTTTATTTATATATAATATCTATAATTGGAGACTTATTTGCGACGGGAATGTTACCCATCGCAAAAACTATTTGTTTCAATGTGCCTGTCAAAAAAAATATTATTTGCAACATCGTTTTATACAACAAGCTATTTGGGATGGGGCCACGTCACTAAAGCCTATTTCTGACAGGATCCTGTTGCAAATAGCCCATCGAAAATACCTCTAATTCCAGTAGTGTTTATAGTAGAAGTATAGTGGTAAAAACATAATAACTTCATAAGGAGTAGTTTAAAACTATCATCTAGATATATCATAAGAGAGAGGTATCATGTTTCTAAGATATGATGTCAAATAATTAAGCATTTCCATCATTATGAATTTAGTAATTATTATCCATGACATTTTCAAAATGTTAATATCTATATATTTATTTCATTCTAATTTTATTTTCTGATAAAATGTTATTTCATTTATTTACCTATGAATATTTAATCTTCCATATCTTATCATGATAGGAATCTTATTTAAATGGAATATTAGTTATGTTATTTATTTTGAAATGTTGATTATGATTATTGACTCATGATATATTCTATTGTAAATAACCAATACTAATCATTTGATCACACCTCTTTATAATGTATTATTTTACAAAAGATATGAGGATGTTTTTTTGATTTATAATTATGGAAATACTAATAGAGATAATGGAATTCCCAATGTAAATTATTTTTGTTTTTTATGGATTAAAATGTAATGTGGATTTCATGTATGTATCTAGATTACCAATACAACTAATTTTTTTTTAAATTGAAGATATGATTCATTGTATTTTATGAAAATTTAAAAAATTAAAAAATTGAGCTTCTTGGGTCAGGGGTGCTACCAAATCATCGATTTCCCACCTTCAACTGATTTGTTCGAAAATGATATTGTTGCTCGTGGGTATATGTGTGCTACAACCCCCAAAGAAGGGATGTGATTCATTTCTACATTACATTTTACGTAGATGGTAATAATGATAGTTTTAATTTATATATAATATATATGAAATAAAACTGACATTTTAATGGTGATTTATTATTTACCTTTCTTTCATTCCATCCATCAAAAAAGTAAAACTCTATTCTTGTGTATGTGCGACCTACAATCTCAGTGAGTAGTGTAATCCATTTTTCAATATATTTTATTTATATATAAATATAAATATATAATATATAATATATATAGTATTAATATCATTATTAAAAATATAGATACTACATAAAAATAATCAATGTATAGGAACCAAGACTATCGAAACCAAATATGTATAAAAACAAAGTGGTCATCACCCATAATAATGATATTAAAAACAAATAGTTAATAAAATGATGACAATATGATATTTTTGAATCATATTTTATATTATGAATATATATATTATTTATTATATAATAATTACAAATGTAAATTTATTATACTAGAGTTTAAAGGTATATCAAATTATTTCAAAACCCAAGTAAGGGTGTTATGTTACAATCTCATTGTTATTCAAGATTGTTTGTAGTTAATTTAATGAGAAGGAAATTAAATGATATGACACTAAATAATCTCATGAATATTCTCTTAAAATTTTTATTTCTTGATATTACATGTTTTCATTTAATTTTCCTCTCTTTATGTACTCGAGATTCTAAAAAAAATTGTGGAATACTCACTATGTTTTACTATTTGGTCTGGAATCATTTTCTTCTATAACTATGTTTTTTTAAAAACGTATCAAAAAATGTCTAAAATATTATGCAATTAATTTTTTTTAAAAAAAAATTCAAACTTAATTTATTTTTAATAAAATTTTTTAAATAGAAACTAATTCTAATTTTCTAAATGAGGTGCTTTTGGACTTTTAACCAATAATTTGAAAGGAATCATTGTTTTAACATAAATGACAGGAATGAAATTTACCAATGCCATCAAAACTAAATATTTTTAATATTCTATTGTAATATTATACAGTCCTATTCCACGAAATAAATTTCCATAATATTTGAGAAATTTATAGATTTTAAAAAAGTCCATTTGATATGAAAAGACCATTTTCATCATGAAATGTTATAAATGATATTTTAATGTAATTTTCATATATGATGACATCCTTTGATTTTATTTATTATTTATTTTTTATATTGTACAATAATATCTTTTAATTTTATTTTCATGAACCCATCCCACCAATTATACACCAGGAAAGAATTGAGTGAGTGACCCCTAAATCTCGCCTCTTTTAGGCCCCATGTTGGATGCTAACAACAAGGGAATGAAAGACACATATTTGATAAGAATTAACCTATATAATAAAAATGGATTACGATACTGGATAAATAAACAGTAAGAAATTCCTTGAAAAAAATATAAAAATGAAACCAAAACCATCAAATAATTAATGTATAAATAAAAAATATACATAAAATTTTTCAAAGGAATTTAATGAAATAAAATCTAATGTAGTGACATAGTTACATCTCCAAAATTTTGACCTAGTAATGTACAAGAATGGTCATTGTAGTCCTAATGGATAAACCTAAAATAATTATATGCGTACGGTGAGCATACACGTTTACTCTGTAAAAACTAAAAGTGTCTTAAAGAAAATGTTAAATGATCATACTGATGCATCTTTGTACTCCCACATATTTTTAATGACATCACATCACATCCTTCTATAAGACACGTAGGCTTTCATGTCACTTTGCATCATGATTAAAGACTCGTGGTTTATAACATCACATCACATCTCATAACTAGTATAGTATGGTACCGTGATCCTAAATGACATCAACCTGGTTCCCTATTCTAACGATGCACAACCCCAGTATATGTTATCTCATCATATATAACTCGAAAGCACCTGAACCATCACATCTCATCACATCACATTAAGATAGTGACACTTTTCTACTACTGGTCATCATATCTTATGCATATCATCGATGCTTGGATGAGGGAGTAAGGATGTGAGGGTATCAAACCATCTCTCCTCCCACTAGAATGTTATAAAAAACACCCCAAAAACATTTTTATTGGAATTAACTGACTGACATGGGTGGGGAACATATATAAAATCAAAATAATATACAATGGTATATATATAATATCAAACTCATAATACCAATCTTATGGGTTCAAAAATGACGTACTAACCATATTGCAATGTCACCACATCACCTCACAATCACTGAAACAACCCCTACAACTTCTTTATTCCCAGAAACTATGAACACTACAAAATAAAAATTTCACATTTGTCCTTTTAAATTATCAATTCCATCTGGTTCCATGATTTCTTATCTACCAACCAATTTCAAACTGACAACGCATTGATATTTTATTTACAGCCAAACATATTAATGACACATAATTTTATCATTTTAATCATTCATTAAAAACCATTACCCACTCTACTATATTTTCAAATTATCATTTAATTACATTGATACACTAGGATCTATCCTAACATCGACCATTCCATCAAATTTTCCTTATATCACATCCACCCATCACATTAGCATAATATTTTTAGATTTATGAAAAATAATATTTCATCCCATTAGACTTCTTGATATCAATGCATTATTAGGGAAACCATAAATCATATAGAATCCTTTTTATTAACTTAATATATGTGATTAAAAAATTCCATTAAATGTGATACAAATAATCATAACCATCAATGTTCTACAACACATATAAAATTAACACAAGAAATAATCCCAAAAGTTATGATTTTTAGTGAAATAAATGAATACTCCATTAAATCCTTTATACTTCCTTAACCAAAAATCACAACTATCATCACAAGCATAAACGGTCTATGAAAAAAATAAAAAAATTCCCTCTCCCATATCATGATATTACCCTATTTGGGTGGTACTAACTCTCCTACATAGTTTTGGTCATGTTAAATTATATTGTATCTCCATTATGGATAAATATAAACCATATTACCACACTTGAAATTTTTAATCACACATCACATATGGTATCATATTAATAACAAACTCATCTTACATCAATATATTGTAACTTCCAAAATTATTAAATAGATTAGATTATGTAAAATTATTATTTAGCATGTGTATTCTCACACTATTTTAAATTATATATGGGAAAATTGTTCTTTACCAATATATATGTGATTAACATCTTAATTAATGATGATTGTAACAGCCCATGATTTTATGAAAAATATTATTTTTAATTTCACTAATGTCTTGTGTTGTACGCAACACAAAAAGGATCTTGCACAACACGCATCCTTGACTTGCCTTGCATTACACGCAATCACAACCTTCCTCGATAGCGTGTGTAGTACGCAATACTGAGTTTCACTAAACAACGATATGCTATTAAAATATTATTATAACTAGCCGTTTTGAATAGTAATAACCACCTTTTAAAATTTTAGAAATTTTAGCATTCAAAATGGACTTCATTTATGGATTCAGAGTATCAAATTTAGCCCAAGGTGAAATTTTGGTACTTTTCGGATAACTTTCATATTCTAATGAATAGTGAAATTTACTAAATTATAATTAAAAACAACTTTTTTAATCGAAATAATTAATAGTGATAAATTATTAATTTGAGTGGTTTTAAAGTATATTTAGAATATATTTTTACAATTTAATACAATATTGGTCATTGAATGTAATTTCACATTTAAACTAGACATAATCAAGTGTCAATCTTTTGATAGATATTATTTCTTAAAAACACGCTATTTGTTTTAACAACGGGATTTAATTATAAAATTAATTAATGCAACTTCTATGTTATGAATTTGGTAAAATAGACTTCATTTTTGAATTAGGAATATAAAATATTTCTTAGGATGAAATTTTGGCATTGTTCTGAAAAACATCAATTTTTGATGAATAGTGAAACTACTAAGTGGTAGTTAAAAACTGAATTTTGCATAAAACATAATTTTACCGCTTCTGTGAATGGAATTTCGAAAATCCGACATACACGGTTGATATCAGTAAGTAAAATGTGGTTCAATGTGAAAAAATAATTTTTTGATGAATAGTAACTTTTTACTTTTTTTACCGCGGTTAATAGTAAATAGGGTAACTAAGGGTAAATATGATATTACTATTACCTTAACACATGTCCTAATTCTATTGGATAAGTGTTATTCGACCAAAAACAACTTTATTAATATAATATGACCATTTAGGTCCACTTGGATTAGATTATGACATTTATTATTAATTTTTTTAATGAATAGTTAAAATAGTTAAAATCAAAGTTTAATAACTAAAACATTTTTAATATGGGGTTATACATAAGATAAATTCGACTATAAATATTAATTAGAAAGATAAAACGATTTCCTACATAATTATATTTTATTTATAATTTTTAAACTTTAAATAAATTAATTTATTTATGACACAACGATGATGCAGTAATTACCCTTTTAAGGAAATATTAACATAATTGATGTTATAAATGCTAAAATGAATGTAATTTGAGACGTTTTATGAATTCCACTAATTTTATAGGTTACTATGATATATTAGTGTTGATTTAATCAACTTCGTTCGAACATATAATTCTGTTATGACTTTCAAAAAAATCATATATCAAATAGTGTCAAAATTGAGACAAAATAGTTTTTAAATCAAATATTATATTATTAATTGTTATTTTATTCCTAAATATCTAAGGTTCGGCCAAATGACTTAGATAAGGATATATATATTAATGATTAACAATTTGGGGTTCGTTTGACATGTTATAGTAAGTGTATTAACCATATAGTGAAAGAAAACAAAAATACACGGTAAAAGTTAAATTATTTAACATAGAGTTAAATCTAATTGATAAGGTTAAAATAATACCCTAAACTTGTCTAAATATTATTGGTTGATAGGATTTCGACACATCCCCACTTTATCTCCTAAATAAGACCTTTTGGAACCATTATAAACTGATTTTGACTTTAATATAAAATAATATTTTGAGATATTCCTAAGGTGCCCCTCTCTTCCCCTATAAAAGGGCACCTCCTCCCTCTCTTCCTCACACAACATTGAGCCTTCAAGCTTAGCCAACCCCTGCCAAAATCCCTTCTCCACTTCCCTAGAATAATCCTAGAGGTTATGGTCTTCTTCAAAGACCAATCATAGTTCCCTAAGTGAAGGATTCAAAGAGGCGTTTCAAAGAAGAGGTAATATCCATTACCGATCTTTTCAATTTCTTTCTTCTTCAACTTCTTCTTCTTTAGTTGTTTCATGATAAAGTAATAACATCAGTATTAATTACATACTTAAATGTTATTATAAATATGAAACAACTCTAATTAACCTTCTATCCATCCTACGGAAAAAGGAAATCACCGCGCATGCGTACGTACGGAATACCGTCTCCACGCTGTGGTGTAATCTATTTTCCACCACAACCTTAATTGGATGTGTATAATGGTTTAATGAGTAACTATATATGATTATTATAAAGTGGTATTGATACTGAAATAGTATACATACACTTCAACACAATTCCACGACCATGGGAACGATATCATCGCTCGTGCGTACGTACGGACTACCGTCTCCACGACGCGATGAGATTCATTCTCAATGATTAACCATTCATGAATGATTATAAAGTAAATATATTAAGTTCTAATGAAATATATGACATAATAATGATACTGGAATTATTTATATTTATATGTATGTCATATACTTAATTCCATTCAATTCAATAAGGAAACGAAAACAGCGTTCATGCGTACGTACGGACTACCGTCTCCATGAACGGTGTATTTCATTCCATTTACTGATTCATTATATATATGTATATTATGAATATATATATATAAATCATGTTTTATATTCTTTAATTAATTAATCATGATCTAAGTAATCAGATGAATAATTACAAGTCAAAACACGGACGACAAATGAAACAATTTTACCCAAAACGCTCTTTAACATGAAATTTACAAAAGAACGGGTAATATAAAGTCATAAGTGAACCATATATGATATCGTAACAATGAATATGATTCTGTAATAAGTCAATGACATTATTTAAATCATTATACAGGAGGTTCGGACACATACGAAGCAAATCGGACCTAAGGTAAGGGAAATATCACAATCTCATTTTTATCCGAGATTGTTTATTCATAAGTATTTACTAGGGCGTATTTTATCATCCACATCCATGTTTCATAAATATGTAATATTATTTCCATCCACCTACAATTGTTTAAATCCATTTTTACCCTTCGGTGAGTTTTTAGTAAAAGAAATGAAAGGAATCTTTTGTCGTTTTTCGTACGAGGTACTTTTTGACTTTTCCGACAAAAGTATGAACAATGTTTTTTTAACTTATACGGAATGAATGGATTTCTAAAACATTATTTCCAAGAAGTTTCCTTTAAAAGTATTCAAGTTTATTTTTAATCAACTTCTTTTAGTTAAAAATTTTATGACATGTTAAGAAAGGAAAAGTTTTTTTGAAGTAGAAAAGATATTTTCCTCAAGAATGGAGTTCAAATGTTTTATCAAAATTATTTTCCATATAAGATAATATAGGGTTCTTGTTTTTATCCCATTTATTACACTGATTTGATTATGTTTTGAGGAAATTATTTTTATGAAGTCATTTACCTTATATGATTTGTTTTATGATTTCATGATGTTTCAAGAATACCATTTTTATTACATGGTTTATGCGATGGTGTATGATTTATGATTATGTGGCACACATAAGAAAGGATTCATTATAAGATGGGTGGGACCTATATCTCCCTCAAATGCATTGGGTAAAGATTTTATATCTCATGAGATAGACATGGTTGAAATGGTAGGTTATACCGGTTCAGTGAAACAGGACTGAAACGAGGGTTACTCGATTCAGAAAGGGACTTTGTCCACTAAGATAGTCTTGGCAATGAGTCTTGACTAACAAGAAATGATTCTCTATGATTATGCATGTATGAAAAAAAGTTTCATGTTTCAAGTTATGCTTATTGGGATTTCATTTCACTACAATGATTTATCCCATGTTATGAAATTATGCTCTCTTTTGCAGGTTCAGATTTCCAAAAGTTATGTTCTTATGAATATGATGTGATTGATTTTTCTTTTGTTTACCCTTACTGAGCATTCGAGATCTCCCTTTTATGTTTACTTTTCCCCAGGATATAAATAAAGGTTTTAGGTATAAAAAAGAAGAAGATATTTTTGGGAGATGTTGAAGATCTTTCACCAGGATTAGAAGATTATATTCTGAGTTTCCAAAGACACTAAACTATTACGATCCTTGTGTGTGTGTGTTTTTGTTATGTACTAAGTATTCCGCAAAAGTAATGTAATGTACATGTACGATAAGTTTCGGGTATCTACAGTTGGTATCAGAGGAAAGGTTTAGTCATCCTTTGGAAACTAGGATACGAAAACGTTAGTGAGATCCCTAGAGATATTTCTAAGGTATGTCTAGGGATGTCCCTAAGGATAAGTATACGTATAGAATATAATCCTAGAACTACGATAATGATCTTATAATTTAACCTAAGATGTTAGATATTAAGGGTACTCCCCCTTTACTATGTTGTTTTGCCTAGTATTATTTTTCCTCTCACACTATTCTTTTTGGGTTTTAGAAAATGGCTGGAAACAAGATGATTCACAATAACGGAGGATATGATGGACAATGGAATGATATTTTTCATGAGAAACCAAATGAAATGGGATTTGGATGTCCAAACATCATTATTATACCGACTCAACAATCTCATAATATGATCAATAAAGTAAAATTTGGTAAGTTTCCTGACTCGACTAATAAGATAAAGATGGAGTTCCATGATGATCATAGAGGAAAGAAAGTTCAATTTCCCCTATGTAAATCATGTGGGAAGAGGCATCAAGGAGAATGTTTCAAGGGAACTGGAAGATGCTTTGGGTGTGGAAAAGAAGGACACAAAGCAAGTAAGTGCAAAGGAAAAGGGTCGGTTTACACCATGGATGAGGATAATGGTATTGCTACGACATCACAAATGGTTAAGTGTTTTAAATGTGGAATGTATGGGCATTATGAAAACAAATGCCCTAAGGGAAAGACTCATGAAGAGAATCAGTATGGTCATATGGGTAGTATTTATGTGGATGATGACGAAGAGACTACAAATGATATGTGAGATGAAAGAATTTTTGAAGCTCGGTCAATGGTTTAAGAAGGTAGTGGAATGATTACATGTTTATCAAGTGTAATGTTGTATAAGTAATCTTTTGGTACTATGGAATAAAGAGACATCTAAGGATTGTTACACTATTGTCTTTCCTAAGTTTTTAAAGTGTATGATTAATGGTACTAGTAACCATGAAATGTTATTCAGATTTTTTTTTGGAAAGTAGATGATATGCGCATAATGAAGGAATAATAAGATAATGAGGTATTTGATTGTATTCATGAGCTCATGACTGATATAAGGAGAAGGTTATATTATGGTTTGATTATATAGAATTTTTGGATTTTGGTATGTGGAAAGAGGTAACTTTTAACTGCATTCATGTTTTCACTAAGGTTCAATGGGTATTCAAGAGAATACGTGATTAAGGCCTTTGATTGTTTGGAATGTGACCAACAAGACATATCTTATGATATATGGGGATCAACGACAGTATTAAATCTCTGGTAATCGTTTTCACTATATTATGAGAGTGGACTGCAGTATTATGGATAAGCCTAAAGATTAAAATGGATTATGTTGGACATAAGTTAGTATTGTTTAAGGATAGAAGATTTTCGATATTATTGATGGGATGTTATAGTAATGTAGTTTTAGAAAAAGGACAACCTGCAGGACGGGCGACATCCCATCGCGTCGGACAAGGATGTGGGAATCGAACCCACAACTGAAGTGCGACTGGCCTTTATCGCCAACCACTGGCCTACAGGAAGTCCCTGTTTAGTAGAAACTAGTTTTATTATATTAAGCAGCATGATATATGAAGTATAAGTCCATTTTAGGAACCATATATGATTAATCTCACTATAGATCGACTTATGAATATAATTTTTGCTAACCTTTTGTTTGAGACAGATGGAATGACCTGTCATTCTATCACATGATCTCCTAACACTTCACGAATAACAAATTCAACTTCATTTATTTAAGAGATGAAGTGGAAATTGTTCAAGGCATGAACAATAGTGAGATTGTACCAAAATAAAGAAAGTATTTATTCTAATTCAAATTTTCAACTTTAGGGAAATGATCTTGAAAACCAAAAATGTTGTCCTAGTGATCTTATACCTGATGAATCGGATGGTACCTTAGATCGTCACAAATTTATGGATTTGTGATTGTTGGCTTTTCCATAGCCATTTTCTCTACCACTCTCCATCAGAACATGATGGTTAGATTTTTCTTCCATATCCATATTTCCACCTATGTGGAAACCTAGTGATTAGTTTATTTGGGTAGCCGTTACGTTTCATACTTTTGTTTTTAAAGATTGGTTGTGATATTCCTTTTTACGATGTTGGTTTCTATTAAAGAAACTTTTGAATAGTAAACCATTTATAACCCTGACAAATTTCGAGGGCGAAATTCATTTTAAGGGGGGTAGAATGTAACAGCCCAAGATTTTATGAAAAATATTCTTTTTAATTTCACTAATGTCTTGTGTTGTACGCAACACAAAAAGGAGCTTGCACAACACGCATCCTTGACTTGCCTTGCATTACACGCAATCACAACCTTCCTCGATAGCGTGTGTAGTACACAATACTGAGTTTCACTAAACAACGATTTGCTATTAAAATATTATTATAACTAGCCGTTTTGAATAGTAATAACCACCTTTTAAAATTTTAGAAATTTTATCATTCAAAATGGACTTCATTTATGGATTCGGAGTATCGAATTTAGCCTAAGGTGAAATTTTGGTACTTTTCGGATAACTTTCATATTCTGATGAATAGTGAAAATTACTAAATTATAATTAAAAACAAATTTATTAATCGAAATAATTAATAGTGATAAATTATTAATTTGAGTGGTTTTAAAGTATATTTAGAATATATTTTTACAATTTAATATAATGTTGGTCATTAAATGTAATTTCACATTTAAACCAGACATAATCAAGTGTCAATATTTTGATAGATATTGTTTCTTAAAAACACGCTATTTGTTTTAACAGCGGGATTTAATTATAAAATTAATTAATGCAACTTCTATGTTATGAATTTGGTAAAATAGACTTCATTTTTGAATTCGGAATATGAAATATAGCTTAGGATGAAATTTTGGCATTGTTCTGAAAAACATCAATTTTTGATGAATAGTGAAACTACTAAGTGGTAGTTAAAAACTGAATTTTGCATAAAACTTAAATTTACCACTTCTCTGAATGGAATTTCAAAAATCCGACAGACACGGTTGATATCAGTAAGTAAAATGTGGTTCAATGTGATAAAAATAATTTTTTGGTGAATAGTAACTTTTTACTTTTTTTACCGCGGTTAATAGTAAATATGGTAACTAAGGGTAAATATGATATTACTATTACCCTAACACATGTCCTAATTCTATTGGATAAGTGTAATTCGACCAAAAACAACCTTATGAATATAATATGACCATTTAGGTCCACTTGGATTAGATTATGACATTTATTATTAATTTTTTTAATGAATAGTTAAAATAGTTAAAATCAAAGTTTAATAACTAAAACATTTTTAATATGAGGTTATACATAAGATAAATTCGACTATAAATATTCATTAGAAAGATAAAACGATTTTCTACATAATTAAATTTTATTTATAATTTTTAAAATTAAATAAATTAATTTATTTATGACACAACGATGATGCAGTAATTACCCTTTTAAGGAAATATTAACATAATTGATGTTATAAATGCTCAAATGAATGTAATTTGAGACTTTTTATGAATTCCACTAATTTTCTAGATTACTATGATATATTAGTGTTGATTTAATCAACTTGGTTTGAACATATAATTCTGTTATTACTTTCAAAAAAAATCATATATCAAATATTGTCAAAATTGACACAAAATAGTTTTTAAATCAAATATTATATTATTAATTGTTATTTTATTCCTAAAAATATAAGGTTCTGCCAAATGAAATAGATAAGGATATATATATATTAATAATTAACAATTTGGGGTTCGTTTTACATGTTATAGTAAGTGTATTAACCATATAGTGAAAGAAAACAAAAAGACACGGTAAAAGTTAAATTATTTATCTTAGAGTTAAATCTAATTGATAAGGTTAAAATAATACCATAAAATTGTCTAAATATTATTGGTTGATATTATTTCGACCCATACCCACTTTAGCTCCTAAATAAGTCCCTTTGGAACCATTATAAACAGATTTTGACTTTAATATAAAATAATATTTTGAGATATTTTTAAGGTGCCCCTCTCTTCCCTTATAAAAGGGCACCTCCTCCCTCTCTTCCTCACACAACATTGAGCCTTAAAGCTCGGCCAAACCCTGCCAAAATCCCTTCTCCACTTCCCTAGAATAATCCTAGAGGTTATGGTCTTCTTCAAAGACCAATCTTAGTTCCCTAAGTGAAGGATTCAAAGAGGCGTTTCAAAGAAGAGGTAATATCCATTACCGATCTTTTCAATTTCTTTCTTCTTCAACTTCTTCTTCTTTAGTTGTTTCATGATAAAGTAATAACATCAGTATTACTTACAAACTGACATGTTATTATAAATATGAAACAACTCTAATTAACCTTCTATCCATCCTACGGAAAAAGGAAATCACCGCGCGTGCGTACGTACGGAATACCGTCTCCACGCCGTGGTGTAATCTATTTTCCGCCACCACCTTAATTGGATGGGTATAATGGTTTAATGAGTAACTATATATGATTATTATAAAGTTATATTGATACTGAAATAGTATACATACACTTCAACACAATTCCACGACCATGGGAACGATATCATCGCTCGTGCGTACGTACGGACTACCGTCTCCACGACGCGATGAGATTCATTCTCAATGATTAACCATTCATAAATGATTATAAAGTAAATATAATAAGTTCTAATGAAATATATGACATAATAATGATACTGGAATTATTTATATTTATATGTATTTCATATACTTAATTCCATTCAATTCAATAAGGAAACGAAAACAGCGTTCATGCGTACGTACGGACTACCGTCTCCATGAACGGTGTATTTCTTTCCATTTACTGATTCATTATGTATATGTATATTCTGAATATATATATATAAATCATGTTTTATATTCTGTAATTAAGTAATCATGATCTAAGTAATCATATGAATAATTACAAGTCAAAACACGGACGACAAATGAAACAATTTTACCCAAAATGCTCTTTAACATGAAATTTACAAAAGAACGGGTAATATAAAGTCATAAGTGAATCATATATGATATCTTCACAATGAATATGATTCTGTAATAAGTCAATGACATTATTTAAATCATTATACAGGATGTTCGGACACATACGAAGCAAATCGGACCTAAGGTAAGGGAAATATCACAATATCATTTTTATCCGAGATTGTTTATTCGTAAGTATTTACTGGGGTGTATTTTATCATCCACATCCATGTTTCATAAATATGTAATATTATTTCCATCCACCTATAATTGTTTAAATCCATTTTTACCCTTCGGTGAGTTTTTAGTAAAAGAAATGAAAGGAATCTTTTGTCGTTTTTCGTACGAGGTACTATTTGACTTTTCCGACAAAAGTACGAACAATGTTTTTTTAACTTATACGGAATGAATGGATTTCTAAAACATTATTTCCAAGAAGTTTCCTTTACAAGTATTCAAGTTTATTTTTAATCAACTTCTTTTAGTATAAAATTTTATGACATGTTAAGAAAGGAAACGTTTTTTTGAAGTAGAAAAAATATTTTCCTCAAGAATGGAGTACAAATGCTTTATCAAAATTATTTTCCATCTAAGATAATATAGGGTTCTGTTTTTATCCCTATTATTACACTGATTTTATTATGTTTAGAGGAAATTATTTTTATGAAGTCATTTACCTTATATGATTTGTTTTATGATGTCATGATGTTTCAAGAATCCCATTTTTATTACATGGGTTATGCGATGGTGTATGATTTATGATTATGTGGAACACATAAGAAAGGATTCATTATAAGATGGGTGGGACCTATATCTCCCTCCAATGCATTGGGTAAAGATTTTATATCTCATGATATAGACATGTTTGAAATGGTAGGTTATACCGGTTTAGTGAAACAGGACTGAAACGAGGGTTACTCGATTCAGAAAGGGACTTTGTCCACTAAGATAGTCTTGGCAATGAGTCTTGACTAACAAGAATTATTCTCTATGATTATGTGTGTATGCCAAAAAGTTTCATGTTTTAAGTTATGCTTATTGGGATTTATTTTCACTACTATGATTTATCCCATGTTATGAAATTATGCTCTCTTTTGCAGGTTCAGATTTCCAAAAGTTATGTTCTTATGAATATGATGTGATTGATTTTTATTTTGTTTACCCTTACTGAGCATTCGAGCTCACCCTTTTATGTTTACTTTTCCCCAGGATATAAAAAAGGGTTTTAGGTATAAAAAAGAAGAAGATATTTTTGGGAGATGTTGAAAATCTTTCACCAGGATTAGAAGATTATATTCCGAGTTTCGAAAGACACTAAACTATTACGATCCTTGTGTGTGTGTGTTTTTGTTATGTACTAAGTATTCCGCAAAAGTAATGTAATGTACATGTACGATAAGTTTCGGGTCACTACAATGATCTTAATCATGTAGTTCTATCAAGGGTCTCATAATCCCTGATAATCCTAGTGAAAACAACTTTCTATAAAAATATTTATTTTCAGCAAGGAATATAATCACTTCACTGAAACAATAATGATGAAACCACAACTGATACTCAATATTCCTATGTTACTTCTTGTGAAACACCATTCCTTTCATTTATTTCTTTTAATATGAAACAAATTTGAAGGAACAACTGCATACACATCATATAACACATTTTGTTTTTGTGTACTTAAACAATACATTGTAGGTTCATTTTTCTATCAAGGAAAAACAGTTCCAACATCATTAGAAAATTTATAAATTCTCAATTAGTATGATAAAATAATGTACCATATTAATTAAGAACCATTCATTCATAATTATCCAAAATATAGAATCTATCATATCAAAAAAATTAAAAATTCATATGTTGTATTACCATGTTTCATGTTTCGTCATGAACCATCTAAACTATAATTAATAATTTCATTTTTAGTTGAATAATTCTTATATAATTAATTAAGGGTAAATTTTTTACATCCACATTTAAATACCATATATTAAGCAATATACATCCTCAAATGTCAAATAATTGAATTTTTATCAGAACTACAATAATTTTTTCAACATTAGATATGCATCCCATAAAAATACTTATGGATTAATATACAATGGAATTATATTTTAGCATTATAAGTACATATTATTTTTAAAATAATATGTTTAATAATTTAAATGGTTTTAAGTCTCAACATATAACCATTATGAATGAATATAATTTTCCATAATTAAGAAATAAATTTCATAAAAAACTCCACCATAAAAATTGATTATAATATATGTTTATATCGATATTACTGAACTACAATAACACCAAAATAATTTGAAAGTTATTCATATAAATGTTCCCAAATTCAAAGAAATTTTCAATAATCAAATGGATATTTTCGTTAGTTCTATAATTTACATTCCCAAATCTATGTTTTATAACAATTAAGTAACTCATACTCAAGATAAATATTAAATGGAATGAAATTTAAGGAATATTAACTCACAAGGGAACTAGAATACTTCTAAGAACAATTTAAAAATAACTTCTTTTATTTTAACAGTGTGAAATATAAATGAGTAAACCTTCGTGATGATGATTTTCAATATTAAATAATTTTTCATAAAAATTACACTAGGAATACTTATATAAAATTTTCAAACATCAGAAAACTAGATAGAATGTTATAAAATTTAACAATGGAAAAAATCAATTAATTAAGGGTAATGAAATTACAAGAAGGAAAAACACAATGAATTTGGAAAATGATTTCAAAACAAATATCCATCCATTTAGTTATTATTTTACTTCTTCCAACCTGGATATAAATGTAATCCACCGAACAATAATAGTTCATTATCATCCATAGTGTGATCACATTAAAATAATTTATATATTTATCTATAATTTATTTAATTAATTTTCTCAACTTTACAAAGACACTTAGTTTAATCGCTATTAAAATAAATTGTAGAGAATGCACCTAACATAGGCTTATACACTGCATATATTCCCACCTTACTTGGTCATTCAGTAGGCTCATATTCCTTACATAAGATCAATTGGATTAATAAATTATCAACTCTTATATGGTCATCCCCCACCTATGTCACTCCCCAAGATCACATAACACCATTTTACTACCAACCCATGAAATCATAACTATTCTTACCTCCAAAAAATTTTCTATCTCTAAAATATCACATTCGACGCCAATCTGTCATAAATCCCCCTCCAAAGATAACATAATTATGTAAAAGATATAATAACCCTTGATTCCCACTTCTAGTGGTCCACAGGTTGGCCACTATAACCGTGGGTATGAAAACCACATAAATTGGAGGCATTACCTTCTATAATGAAATAGGATTGGTAGATAAGATTAGTAAACCAAAGTAAATTCAATGACCTAATAAAAAATAAAATCAAACCATTGAGAAATGTTTGTATAAATATAATATAGAAATTCATGTCCAAAATTGAATTTCAAAAAATAAAATTTTAGGTAGTGACATTCAAAAAATCCAAATTTTTTTGTTAGTAATATAGAGAATTGTTCATGAAGTCATCATAGAGTACCAAAAATAATTTTATATGTTGTGAGTGACAATAAAAGTATACTCAATAGGAAATCCAAATCCTATCATGAAAATTTGAAAATATAATATTAATGCATCAATAATAAAAATAATATAAAAAAATACCTAAAAATGACTATTAAGAAAACCCCAACATCCCAGTGGCCCAATCACCAAATAATGCATTCAAGTATAAAAACATAATAATAATTATATTAATAAATGATTCCCCACACTGCATTCCCACTAAATTGATTCACTCACACCATAATGATTTATGTCCTGACTCTATTAGTTCTCTTGAATCATATTGCATCACATCATATCACATATCCACCTACCTAAATACACATGGGACATCACATCACAAAAAATCTCATAACCTGTGTTGTAGGGCATTGTGATCATGATGGAACTCAAAATCGTACCCTCCATGTAAAATGAAATATCCCCACCATAAGTCATCTAATCACATCCCACTAGAAGAATCTCGGTAAATCATGTCTCATCACATCACATCAAGACAATGGAACATTAAACATTTGACCATCACAGTCTAGGTGTGTCACCAATTCCTGTATGATGGAGTGGGTAAAGATAGGTATCCAACCATCCATCCCCCACTAAAATGATGAAAAAACACCACCAGAACATTTTATTATTCAAACTAGATGACTGACATGGGTGTGAATCATAAATAAAATCACTAGAATATAGAATGGTATATTTTTAACATCCAACAGACAATAAAACTATTTGGGTTTGAAATTGAGGGAGTAACCATATCACAATTTCACAATATCACCCCAAATCCTCTAAAACTTATACATAAAATTCAAAATACACAACACCACATGAAAATTCAGAATATGAATTTCACATTTCACCATTTAAATTTACAAATAAAGCTAATTTCCAGAATTCCCATATATCATGAAATTCTAAAAATAGCATATTCATTAGGCATTTATCAATAACCGCATTAACCACACATTAATTTATCATTTCATTCCTTAATTATCCACTCTATCAAATTCCATTATAATTTAACATTATTGTTTAATTTCATTAATATTGGGGCATCTATCACAACACAACCCTTTCTCATCACATTTGAATCATATCACAACCACATATCACAAAAACATGACATTATAATATTTAGGAAAATGGGGATTTTATCACATTCCACTTACTTATTTAAGTGAATTATAACACAAGCCATAAATCCCAATTTTTTTTTACAAATTATAGGTGATTGACCAATAAAAATTAAGGTGTTTTCTAAAAATCACACAAACCAAGGTTCCACCACACATATCAAATTCAAAAACAACATATCCAAATATTGATGATTTTCAGGGACACATCAATCTTTTATAATACTTTAAATATTATTACAACAAAAGAAAAAAAATAAGACATTTCTTTTTATGGAAAACAATGACAATTATAATCTTGTTCTTATCAATTTATTTCTCCAGGATAATCTATTAATTAACAAAATTGACATGAAATTATTAATAAGTATTATAATTTTATAATCATGAAAAAATATTTTATGTGGAAACCATTATCTACAACCATAATAAATAATATAAAAAAGTAGAATTCCCTCATTCCAAATCAATTTTTATTAATAAATTATTTATATTCAATAAACTTATACATACCATCTTCTAAAATAATAAAAAATTATTTTCCCTCCTCTATGATACAATATGTTAGAAAAGAGTAATTTTCTACCTCAATTTTTTAACCCAAAAAATATGAAAAATAATATTTATAAGGTGAGGTGTAAAGACATAATCTTCAGACACTCCATATTCAAATAATTAAATATAAAAAATAAATTTAATTAAGTATAAAAATTATAATGTGATGCCTTTGAAAAATTGGCTCTTACATTATACTCATCATGATGAATCCAATTGAAAAGACACATCCTCAACCCGATCAATATGTAGGTTGATGTGACAGAAAGAAGCTGAATTATGTGTTATATTTATTTACATAGTTTATAAATATAAAAGATGAATTTTTCATTTAATTTCTACATTTAATCACCATATTTAATTCCCTCCATTAATTAAAAAATATTAAAAAAATTAATACATTATTTTTATGTTTCAAATTCGTTTTATTGGTCATTATTATTATTCTAAATGTATTTATTTATTTTTTTCTATTTGGGAATTCGACCACAAGGGTGTGCCTCCCACTTCATATTATTATTCTTATTATTAATATTATTTTCATTTAATTATCACACTTAACAAATTTATCTTTCATTTAATTTTTCCACTAAATTAAATCCTAGTCATTCATCATTATTACCATTATTAAAACACATACTCTCCGCATTCTATATTTTTATTTCCATGATTGACTCCCCCATTTCATATTTCAACACCACTATCTTTTTCTTTTTTCCATATTTTCATTATCAAACACACTCTCTCTCTCCGTTTCAGTGATTTTTTTCCTTTCCACCTTTATACCATGTATTTTACACTCTTTTTAATCATAATATTTTCCCTCTTTTTTTATCTTCACACACATTAACAAATATATATATATATATACAATCATAATAATATAACTTTATATATACACATAATAGTTTCAATACACGCATATATATATTGCCACAATTATATATACTTATATATATAGATGGTGCAATCTATATTTGTATACTACACTATATATATGAATATATAATATATATATTTGTGTGTGTGTAAACATATATATGTGTATGTGTGTGTGTGTATAACAATTTACACACTTATATATGTTTAATAAATTAATATATACATACATAAATATATAGATACATATATATGTAATATTTAACTAGGAAACAAAAATGGTATTTATATAATAATGAAGTGCATATATAAAACATTTTCAATATAAAATTTTTGAATCATTTAATTACAACATGACACATGTATATAAATATATATATACCCATGTGTATAATATTTTTAGTAATGTTTAATATATCACACATAATTTAAAATTTTAAAAAAATATTTACATTCAAAATTTTTGAATTTCATACAATTAAATAAATATTCTTAAAATAAATCATTTTAAAAACATCCAAAAGAAATTTTAAAAAATAAAAATTATTATTAATAAATTATAAAACCCATTTTAAACCCATTTTAATTTTTTTTAAAGAAAAAATCCTTTGAATAATTTGGAAATAACTTAGAATAGTAAAGGAAATCTCGATTATATTCTGGACATTTACATTCAATTAGTAGATGGATTTTGGGATGATCAATTATGCATGATTATGTGAAACTAATTTTTTTCATGGGATAAATAACTTATAGAAAACATTTATTTTATATGGTTTATGATACGATGCAATGATGAAATATTTATGAAACCCCTTTTATTTTATGGGATTATGATATTATTAATGTTTAATATTCTATTGGTAAACATATAGTTGTTTTTAATTGTGTTACAGATGAGATATGAATTATATTTCCCCCTATTTCATTGTGTAATTATCGATATGTCATGATATATTCATGAATGGAACAGGTAGTAAAACCAATTTTGTAAGAGACATTGTCCACTATGATAGTTTTTGGAGTGATCCATGACTAATATGATGCCATGTGGAGTGATCCCAATCCACTATAATAGTAGTGGAAGTTAAACATTATTACTAATGAAATTATTTCCTATTCTTATCTGTATACCAAAAAATTATATCTTAAGAAAATATTATGTGCACCCATCTCATTTTCAATGATTCATTTATGATTCATGTCTAATTAAATATTAATATTTAGGAAATGGTACAATATTATGATATTTGATATACTAGGTATGGTTTTCAATTTTTATGATCACATTCTCATGCCCTTTTCCTAATATTATACATGCAGGATCATTGATTACTCTATTGTTTACCAATTCTATTCATTTAAGATCATTCATTCTTATGTTTCCACTCCTAGGTTATAAAGAATGGGGTTTTCAAAGATATATCTAAGAAGGGTTCTAGTAATGATGAACCAAGTGGGTGGTGATATATATCTCTTATGAAGGAATATTTTATTTTTCCATGATTCCAAATACACTAAACTGATATAGTAACGGAATGGATCATAATGTTTTGTAATAAATATTAACATGATAATATTTTCATATTTATGTATGAAATGTATGGGTATCTATAGTTTGTAAGGTATGATTATATTAGCACCTGAACTTGCAGGCAGGTCCAAAAAATCACATATGATATGATACATGACAAAATAACAAAACAATGAGACAAAAATGTTTCAGTTCAAAATAAAATTCATGATGAATCTTTATTATACTGTATGAAAACTCAACAATAGATTCAACACTATAATCTTGGGGTCCTCTAAATTCTACATTTCTGCATATTAGGTGAGGATTACGCAAGGGTGATGGGAGTGGTTGAAATATTTAAAATACACTCCAAAAGAATATGGATCTCTAACTCTTGAGGAGTGGTGTGTAAAATATGATTTAGAAATAAATGATTTAAGGTTACTAAATTCTAAAAAATTAAATGAAAATAATCTATATAATAATAGTCATTAACAATAATTTTACCCCTCCCCTTTATAAGTATTCAATCAACATGAAGAGGTTGTCCTTCCAGTAAATGGATGAGTGGGTCATCTAAACAACATGTGGTCTCTATATCTAGTTTACCTTGACCTAGTGTATGAATATTATTAGGAGGTTCCTCTATTAGTATTAAATCCAAAACCATCCCTCATGAGATAAAATATTTTTTTCTTATTCTATTCATCAACAATATATATAATAATGAAAACCTTATTGTGATACACCCACTACCACTACTCTGGCATCTCCTAAATCAATTGTCCCATCAAATATTATCGAGTCCATTGAGTCTCTTCCAGATCAAATATAGTCTATGGAAGGTTGTAATTCACCTACTAAAACAAAAATAAAACAATAAGAAGAATCATTGGCCATAAATCCTATCTTCCCTAATTTTGAGAATACAAATTTTCCACCATTCAATGGAAGCGGTGACCACAACCAAAATCTGGATCACATCATATCAAGAGGTGTTCAAATGATGGGACCTCTTGAATTTCAATATAAGATAAGCCTAGATTAATTGTAACAATATTTTATTGATTGGAATTTATTTTGTACACCAATTTTCTTGCTAGATCATTCCCTATGATAGAAGACCTCAATTGGAAATGCATTTATCAGTTTAGCACAACACTAGGAAATTAAATGATCCTCAATATATCAAATTGAGAAGAATGTCAGAATGAGGGACTTTCAGATATTATTTATATCTATAATGGCTTCAACATACCCACAAAAATTCAATGTCTCCATGATGAGATAGTAAGAATCAAAATTGAAAAAATCCATAATGTGTTACAGATGTTACTCATACTATTAATGTACCTAGGTTGTTGTTGTGATTTATTTACTACTTCACATTAGTAGTAAAATTATATTTTCATAACTATGAAAAAAAATAAACCAGTGAAAATATCTCTTAGAAATATGAATATAAATAATGAAACAATAACTATTTCTGTTACCCTACCTATAAAAACATATCAATCACTAAATCCGATGCAATATCATACAATTCCCCATCCTAAAAGGAACAATCAATGAAAACACCTTCACCAAAAAGGGAGAAAATATGTGATTTTTTTTTGAAAAATGATATGCTCCATCTATATTTCAATAATGAAATGGAAAATAATTTTTAAGGGAACCATAATAAGGTATAAGAATAATGTTAGCCCTAACTACTATGTGATATGTACTAAAAGGGAGCATTGTATTTCATTAGCTATGGTGATGTTGTGTAGAGAAATGAGGTAGTCATGGTTCTTGTTCCTTAATGATTGTGGTGGGTTGACACTCTCATTGGATATTTTCTATGACTTGTTCTGAGTAGAGTTTCTTTCATCGACTGTGAAGAAGTATAATCACTATCGCAGCTTACCCTTTATCAGGTGATATCCAAATTGTGATAGTTTGGAATTTGTGTCATCACCTTTCTCTAAAATTATTAAAAAAATACATATAAGGAGGCCCAAGTGAGTAATGTTTATGAGGATGTGTTTCTAGAGTCCTGTTACTCGGTAAACCTTTTTATGATGAAGACGTATCTTAAGGATCTAGTGAGAGAAGAGGTTATAAAGAGGATACTGTCTAAAATAGAATTATCTTGAGAATAATTTTTTCATGATAAATCTTGAAGTGGAGATATGGACTGGGTTCCCAATTTCTAGGAAAATAGAGGTTTCATCAACTATGTGGTAGGTCCTAGCAATCATAATCTTATTTAGTTGGGGGATGTGTCTCTAATACTGATTCCAATGGACCATAAACATGTTTTTATTATAGAGGATGAGGAAATCCGTGGTGGGAGTTCCCACCCTTTCATATCTACCAGAAAGTGATCAGTGTTCCACTTTTGGTTCCTTTATTGAGGCAATTTCAGTCAAGGAAGTTTCAATATGATTAGCCCATTTGGGATTAGTAGGGTTGATATGGGGTAGGTAGATTATATCAATATGATTCTCATTATCCTCAGAGATCAATGTTCAGTTGAGGATACGATCTTTTATATAGCAAGAGAGGTCATGCAGTAGATCATTCTCAACATCATGAATTTTTTTCTAGCACCAAGAGAGAGTGTCATCATTCAAGGTTCCCTTTAGTTTTTTCTACATGGGTGAATGTGTTTTTGGATTCATGAAAAACAACACTCATTAATATCACATACTTGTCTCTATGATTTGGTATGTGATGTATAGAGGCTTCCTATTCTATTGGTATTGACTTTAAAAGTTAGAATTTGATCTGACATGTACTATTTATGAAGAGACTAAGAGATAGTGTTGGGAAGAAACACTCTTGGGGAGATTAATTATGTTTAAAGACACATTTATATGACATCATCGTAGTTATGGATTGGTTGCATTCAACAAAATAAATCATGGATTACATCATGAGGGAGGTTGTTTTCATTGATGATGATAGAGAACCAGTTCCATTCATTGGTGATCAAGACCCATGAATGGTTTATAAGATTGGTCTCCCCTCATCATCATTGATGGATGAATTTATGATGATATCATCACAGGTTTACAAGTCACTATTTATCAAATTTACTGAATTGTTTAATAATTCCTTTCAAGATGAGGTTATAGTTTTACCCCCTCGATGGGAGATCATGCTTGGGATCAAGATACTGCCATAAATATCCCATATCTTGACATATCCATATAGGATATAGTCTCCAATGTTGTGAGAGCTATGAGGAAAGACAAATGATATATTTTATAGTTTTTTTTCAATTGAGTTTGTCAGTATTGGGTGAAATAGTTTATTTAATAATTCTTATTTAATTTTATGGCTTTATATTGATTATCTTCATAATATTTATGTGATTGTGAAGAACTGCTATTCGATTATGTGGATTGATTATTTATTCATTTAAGTGAATGGATAATGTCTTTGTTTTAATAAATATCGATTTGTGGTTAGGATATCCTTAAATATAAGTGATGAATGATGATATTCGACAAAATTATTTCAGTTGTTGTCCTGGTATATAAATTTTTTTTTGTGATGCCATTATCTATGAACAATTCCACAACCCTGATCATGGGTTTGATGAATTTAGTGTTCAGTGGGATCCTGTAAAAGTTCATGCATTTTTTATTTTATGATAACGTTGTTTAGTCTTCATCTAAGGATGTGCATGGATAAATTCTTCGTGCCATTTTGGGATTTCTTCATCATGATAAGTTGTTTGGGATGTTTCTGAAGTGTTATTTCTAGTATTGTGATTTTTTTGGTGGATACTTTCATTTCACAACAAGGAAAACCGATGGATCCTTCAATGATAATGTATTTTGTGTCTCATAAATCCCATAAGATAGTAGTAGAGGTTCATAGTATCCGTAGTTCAAAAAGATATTATGATAGGTTTGTAACTGATTTTTATCATGTTACGAATCCTATTACATCCTTCACCTAGATGGATAAGGAAATTTTGAGGACTGACCAATGTCTATACAATTTTGAGTAACTAAAGGTGATGTTTTTCAGTGTTCTAGTTCTTTGTTTTCTAGTAGAATGAGTTCAGTTTTAGGTTTTATGTAATGATTTGTTTCATTCCATGGGATTTATTTTATTGCAACAATGATTAATTTCTTCGTATGGGTCCTAATAGTTACATCACCATGAGAGTAACTATTCCCACCATGATCCTTAGTTGGTGGCTGTTGTGTCTGATTTACATTGTGGTGACATTACTGCACTTGTTAGTGTTTTGTTGAGTTTATCGACCAAAAGAGAAATATATACATCATCATGTGGTGTGACATGAACATGCAATGCTTCAGTGGATGGAATTATTATATCATTAATAAGTTAATATTTCATTTATTCTTGGAATGGAAAATGATATAGATTATGCTCTAAGTAAGATTTCATATTGGGATGTCATACATGGATTTAATTATTCCTATATAGCGATGGAGTAACTCATAGTAATGAATCATTATATGGGATATGTCCTAGGAATAATTGTATTATTTAAATGACATTGAATTATTCATTGGTGTAGAGGGGGGAGGAGTCCTAGTTGGGGGGATTTAGAGGTGAAGGTTTAGAGGGATGTGTTTTTTAGATAATCTCTTGTTTATAGGTTTGAGGATGGATAACACCAAGTTATGTTCATTGGATTTATTTTTCTTCCATGGGTGATGCAATATATGGTTCTCCATGAGTTCATTAGTTCAACTTTTGGTTGTATATCCCTGCATGAAAAGGTGGTAATGATATTTGAGTGGTCTGTTTAGGTTAGCTGGGTTAAAGATTGTAGTTTTAGAGTTGGTTTCCCAATATTTGGTTAGTGAAAAAGTGAGGGTTGGGAATTATGTTTCAATTGGTTTTCCCTAACCATTATATTTTCACCAGTGTGAGAGGGAGGAAATCTCAATGGTCTTCATTACTTTTTTACCATGACCATAGGGAGGTTATGAATCTATATAGATGATAGGTAATCATTTTATGAAATCATCCAATGTTATAATGATTAGGTAGTTGATCTCAGTGATGGTTATTTTTAGTAAGTATCTACAAGAGGTACGGTGGCACCACAGAGCCCTAAAAAAGATCATATTAGATCGATAACCTTGTTCTATCTCTTGGGTGTTTAGATGTCTTTATAATGCATTTGGTTCTCATTTGATCCTTATCACATATATTCACCTGTAGAAAAATTGTCTGATATGGTGTAACATCCGTACCATTGAATAAAATTTGAGCTCTTTTGTCCTAAATTTTGGAGTTTTTTTGATGATTCACCTACACTTAGTCAAATATTCTTAGAATAACAGTTTTCAATCAATAATTGGTATGACTCTATTTGAATCTTTGTATGGATTTCCATTCTGTTATTCTTTCTTCTAGAATGTGGTCTGAGAAGCAAAAATCCATGGCTATGAACCTGTATAGAATATGACAGATATGGAATATGTGAGTCATGAGTAGTTAAAGGAAGTGCATTATTTCTATAAATCCACTACTGATCAATGGGGGATACCACTAGAAATTGATGTTAGATATCACAATTTTTTGAAGGTTACTCCTAAATGGGGTATGCAATGGTTTTGTTTTGGGAGTAATCTTTCCTCCTCATTTTTTTTATATTCTTGGTGTTGGATGATGTTAGAGATGTGGTATATCATATAGAACTTCACCAATATATGATATGGATACATGATGACTATAAAATGTCATGGATTTATCCTTATCATCATGAAGAATCTCATGTCATCAATTAGGATGTGATCAATATTTATGATTATGTGACCTTCAATGGTAGTAATATAGAGATCCAAGAATACAAGGAGAAGGTTTTGTGAAGGAAAACTATTCCCTTGGATCATGTATTCTGGTATCACGATGGTGTGGGGAGAGTACTAAGGATTACGATTCAAAGATTCTCACTTAGTACCCCTGGGTTTTTGATTTTTAACTCTTCTATTGGGATGTTTTTGTCTTGTGGATGATGACCTTTCTGGTTTATTAGATTGTTTCCTCTAATTAATTATTTTGTATTTACTCTCATTTGATATGTATCACCCCTAGGAGATTGTTTAAAAGCTAGTAGATGCAGTTTTATTTTTTCTCAATGTTCCTCTAATGAGGTGGCTATGCTCTTTTAATGTGGAGATCTTTGAGAGGTATCATGTGGGGAGGCTATTTGAATGATCACCTTTTTTCTTTGGTTAATGGGTTTTTGATTATTGAGATTAGAATTTTCTAAAAAGTATCTAATATAAGGTCACTAATTTGTATAGTCTAACCCTTTGTGTGCCTCCAAAGATCATTTTTCTTGGGGAAGCCTGAGGAATTTTTCAAGGGGTTTATTTAATAAAAGTATAGAACATGGGGAATTAATGATATGTAATATATACAGGACATGTATGTTTGGTTCAGAACTTTTCTTTTGTTTGATCATGATATCGAATAAAGAAGGGTTTAAATGGTTTTAGTTTACCTATTTTCTATGAAACATAAAACCCAATTATTAAACAATATTAAGGGTTACAATCCATGTAAAACTTTTATGCAGTGTGCCTATAAAAGTCTATAGTGCATAGGTTTTCCTCAAATCCTAATTTCAATTGTCTTCCCTATCAATTTTTAGGTGACCAAAATACCACCTTTTAGAATTTTGGAGGTTCTTTTGGTGGTGATGAATAATTTCTTTTCTGACTTCAATATATTTTTATCCATGAAACATTATTCATTTTTCTTTTGGATTTTCAATCACATTCCTCTTGTTTTTCTTTCCATGCAATGGGGAACTATATACATGTTTCCAATGGATTCATTCATGGTTGATTTTTGGGTATGGTTGGTCCACCATATCCTTGGATGGATGCATATTATTTTGGGAGAGGTGATAGGGATCTCAAAAATTGGTCTGTTACCCATGTGAATAATGGTGATGTAATTTATGTATATGATTTTTTGTATCTCATATTTTATTTACTTCCATTTATGAATTGACCATGGTTTAGCCATTTGGATGGACATGGTATTAACTTAACAATCCATTGAATAGATTATTATGTAATTGGGTAGTGATCGAATGTTGATGTGCTTTATACAATTATAATGGGTTGACTCTAGATTTACTAGATAGGGTGATTTCTATGCTATTCATTATTATAATGTTCCCATTCGTAGATTCCAAAGTTTAAATTCATAAATATCATAAATCTATTTTTATTTGATAATTAATTGGGTATAGTCATTAAAGAATAGTTATTTTTGTAATATGGGGGTTGTTGTAATATCATTATTATCAAATATAAATAACTCACATATTCAATTAAATGTGATAAATCACGTGTTAATGAAATTTATAATGAATGTGAAAAATTATAGTGATTTTTATGCTATTAATACAAATTCATGTAGAATGAGAATGGTTTTAATGATAAAAGCATGTTACCATTTTAATAAATTGATATAGAATGACATTGTATGTTTCCCATTGATGGAAAATAAGATTAAAGATTATTTTATTTCAAGATGTACTAATAACTAGTTGTTTAATAAATATAATTTATAGGACATGAGTTTCAAATTTTCTTCTGAATACTATGTTTATTTAGATTGGATCAATGTGATATCATTCATGTGTGAAATATGGAAGGTCTGAATTAGGGAATAGATTTCTCTATTGCCTATTCTTGTTTGTTTCTGATTATTTTATATATTCTCTGTATGTGACAACAACTATGAAATTTCATATGTAGAGGGTAGTCTGAAAATTGATTTGATCATATTATGTTAGATCTTGGGATGGCTGATATGATTTGGTTTGTGAGGCCCATATAATGTGGAAGAAGATGATGCCAGTGAAGGTGAGATGCAACAAGATATGCATGTGTTTATCTGGTTTGAAACTAGAGATCCTGAAATGGGTTGAAGATATTATAACCTTTTTATGTGATTCTTGAACCTTGGATGTTATTTTTTAATTATATAAAATGGTAGATAGCCAGGTCACATGTTTAAAACAAATATCTTTCCCAACTACTTGAGGTAGTTGGATGTTATTGGTTTCTTATTTCCCCATGGTAGTAGAGTAGGATGATTTTCCTAGAGTACCTGAAATATTGATTAATGGTAATAATGAATAAATAATTTTTAACCTATAGTGTGGGTGTTGATGTAATGATAATTTGAAAAACAATATATTACTCTTGAGAAACAATTTGATTTGTTTGGATTAAACATGGTGGGCATAGAATTCACTCGAATTATTAATGTAATGTAGTGTGCAATAATAAAATGTATAATTAATGAATAATGAATTAATAAATTAAAGGAAATTACCAAAAATATAATGAATACTTTATGTTTATTATTTAAATTCTTGTGTGCATATAGGTTATCTAATCTTAATAGTGTAAACTATGAGTTTGAGTGATGTTAGTTGTATTTGAGTCCAATACTATGTGATTCCCATTGTGTTGTTGCAAGATATATTGTATCATGTAAATTATAGGATTTCAAATTATATGCTAACCATGTAGATTTGGGTAACTCAATCCCAGTGGACTCTAGGATGGTGTTTCCCCATCATCATCGTGGGAGGATTTATGTATGATGACACCCACTGGCCGTACTATCTTCTCTTGGTAGTTACTTGTGCTAGTATGCATTGTAGTTTGTATTACCATATATGTGTTTAGAATATAATGATTACATGTGGTTATTTTATAAACATTTATTACCAAATATAGTATCAAAAGGATTATTATAGGTATGGAATGTATAAGATGTGAGGGATTGGGGTACTATCATGACGTATGGGTTGTAATGGGTTGAGGTATCAAAACATTTGTATGAAACCTGTCATGCGACCTATGAAGGCTATATGAGAAAATTCTTTTAAAATATATTGATATGTGTATGGGATTTCATCATGATTTGATGCATGAGGTAACTGTTATAATCACTTTGACATGTTTTTTCTGGATGTCATATTTTTGATATAGAGGGCTCATGACGTGCGATGTTGGGGTAAAGATAAAAAAAGTGGGGGAGTGGTAGCATGGTACCCATGATATTTTATTACTATAATATATTCTCTATTGTATGTGATTATTAGTTAGAGATATCCATTGGGAGTATGGGAAAATAGTATACCAATTTATGTGATGGGTTATATTTACTATTGTTCAATGTTCTTTACCATGCATTCATTAAATTTTTCATGAGAGGATCCAGGGAGGATCCTACTAACTATACTAGTATGATAACAATATATATATAATAATTATTATTAATTTCTCTATAGTAGGTTATATATCATGCTGGATATTACTAGATCTTTAATTTTCCTGAGTTGTTTGGGATTCATGGTTTCTACCACCATTACATTTTTGGTACTTCATGTTTTCATATATCTTGTTATAGTATTGTATGGAATTGCATGTTTTCACATGATTTTTCTTTACAATTATTTTTAAGATGGTATTTATTTATTTATATATCTAATATATCACTTCCACGTTTTTACTAATATGGTAATGCCTCCCATATGTAGGTTAATTATACCCTTAGAGCAAGTCACCAACCTCGGGCCTATTAGGGTGTGCGAGTCAGAGAGTTACTATCTCTCTACCCTCATTGTGGTGTCCTTATGGGGACTGGTTCACAATATATTTTTATCATTATTAAATTTATAGAGATTATGTAATGATGAACAAATTAAAATTACTGGTAAGATCGAACTGAAACAAGCATGAAAAATGAAGTAGTTATCACAAAAAATAATGGTATTAAAAACACATTGTTAATAAAATGATAATCAAATTTTATAAGTATATCATATACGATTTCATAAGTATATATATGATTAAAATATATATTTATAACAAATTTAAATATATTATATATGTGGTTAAATTTATTTCAATGAATTTTTATATCGAGGTTTGGGTTTAATGAAATAATTTAATTTTTCCTCGACATTTTTTATGATTTTGTTTCTAATGATGATTTTTTTGATCCACTCCTCAATAATATAAATAATTTTCTTATTCTACTAAAATTTATAGATATTACATGTTTCCATTAATTTTAGTCTCTTTATGTACTCAATATACTGAAAATATTATATTTATGCAAAATTCAATATGTTATAGTATTCAACCAAGAATATTTTTCAACAATGTTAATGATTTATAATAAATGGTGATTTAATGTTTTAAAAATTATAAAATGATTTTTTACATTTTTTTTCAACCATGTTCCAACTTTTAAAAAAAATTAAAAGGAATCTTCTTATAATTTTCAATGTGAGGTACTTTTTTAGTTTTTATAAAAAATGTGAAAGGAACATATGTATTATTTTCTTTATGTAATGGGTAGGCCCATAATTATATATCCATCTAATTAATTAGGTAATAATGGATATGTAGTTAGATAATCAGGAATGGAGTGGGGTATCAGACCAGATTAGTAAGGGAATTTGTCCACTATTATAGTCATAATAGTGAACCATAACTAGTACAATGGAGTGGGGAGTGAACCCAATCCACTCTAATAATCATAAAAATGATTCTTGACTAATAAAGAAATAATATTTTATGGTAATGTGTATTTTATAAAAATATCTTTTATGAAAATATTTTTCTATCATAAATCATGCCCTTCGATTCCTTTTTTGATTCTTGTATTATTAAATGCCAAACATTATTCTATGTTTTGTGTTTAGGATATATGAATTTTTTGGAATGGTTTATAAATTATATGATCATGTTCTCAAACAATTATGATCATTTTATTATTAATTTATCATTAACATCTCCCTAATTCTCCCTCACTAATAAGTTGAGTTCACTAATTTTTATATTTCCTTCCTTGGGATATAAAGAAATATGTTATGTTTGATATATCTAAGGAGGGTTCCAATTGTCAAGTACATATTTGAAGATGATGAATATCAATTATTAAGATATTATTTATGTATCCATGATGCCATGTAATCTAAAACTAAATGATTTTTACTTGGATCATAATTTTATTTAATGAATATATATAAATATTATATAATATCTATGTATGAAAAATAAAGGATGTTATACAACCAAACTAGAATATCCCAATTTCCATCTAACCATCCTACAAACCAACTTATAAAAACTATTGGGTTGAGAGAATTGTATTTCAAAAAAGGGTCAATCTTTTGAAAAATTTGGAATTAATGTGAATTAAATGTTCTAAGGTCGACATGTGTTTAGAAACTAAAAATATTTAATGATTTAATTAATAAAAGGGTTTACAAGAGAGTCATAATCAATGGAAAATACATCATATTATGATATCATAACCTCCTTTCTTAATTGTAACCATTATAAAAATATCATCATTATTTATCTACCATTATTCATTCAGTTGAAAATCAAATAATAAAATTTTAATTTAAGAAATAGGCCAAAACATCTGCCCCTACTATAACTTTATAGTTCAGAGGCCATTTTTTCTCAAACTAGTAATGAGCTAATTTTAAAAAAAACCCTCTCTAACTGATCAAGATATTGGGTGTGAAATTAAATGTATAATATCAAACCATTAAATATCACTAACTAGATTTTATATAAATAACACCAAACAACTTCACTTTATGAATAGTAATATCACCATAATTTCTCCATCCATGCCCACATGAAACATAACCTTAAGTCATTTTAACCAACATGTTAATATGTCATAAACATAGTTAAATTAAAAACCATTTTTAGATTATACTGAATCAAATAATAAATACATCACATTATACAAAATATAAAATCCAAATAAGATATAATTATCCAAATCGTAGATATATTATATTTAACAAACAACCTACTAGATATAAATATTGAAAAAATTATATTTAATATAGCATACAAGTTATCACAACTAATATAATATTCATTCCCACTATTATGATTTTAATTTTAAAAATTATTTAAATCCTTTAAAACATCCTAATGTAGTATATTTACAATTAATCCTATACATAGATTATTTAATCATCTATTTTATATTGAATAATTTTAAATTAAGAAGATTATTCATCCAATTATTTCACTTTTTTATTCATTTATGTAATTCTATACATCAACCCATATATTTAGATACCTAAAATATACACATCATAAATTATAATGCAATATCCATGAAAACTACTAAACAAACATTAAATTATACTAAACATTTATCATAAATAACCTTTTAAATTCCAAACACCAATTAGAACTAATGTTATTTTCTAGAACATTCTAACTCCAATAGATAGATGATCACAACTATCCTAAAGACACATTAATATAAAAAGATTATATTCTAATATCTCACATAAGGTACCATGGAATCAAAAAAATCATCCTATCATAGGAAGTAACACTCGAATTATCCCTCCTATCTATGGGACCCCTAAAATCTCACTCCCCAATACCAAAATCTGAATATCAAGATCTCAAGGGAATGAAATATATGTTAAATAACCATTAAGTAATGAAATTTACCACAACACCCCTATACAAAATTCTATTATTATCCCCTAAATATAACATAGTCCAATAAATTATAATAATAACAAAACTTTTCTCAACTATAATATCACCCAAACTCATTAAATTCCCAAAATTCAATGTAATAAATATCACTTATTTTTACCAACATAAATTCTATATTTCTATCTCATTTTCATATTCATATTAATTTCTAAAAACTCATATAATTTAACAAAATGAAATTAATAAAAACATTTAATTATATATATTAAACATATAATCATCATATAAATAGGAAATGATGATAGATTTAGCCATAATAATTAAACTTTTCAATTAAAATAATAAACAAGAGAATATTTTCATTAGTAGAAAATTCATAGATATTAGAATAAAATAGAAAAATTATTTCAAACTAATGAAAAACTAATTCAATCCATGAGTAAAATTATCAAAAATAAGGCATCTAATATAAAACAAATAAAAAAATTAAAAGAATGAAGAATTTGTTGCAACATAATTTTTATCTAGGAAAAACACACATCACCATGCTTGAGGAAAGGGATTCTTTTGTGAAATAAAATAAGAAATAAATAACCCCCTTAATATTTTCCGAAACACATAAAAATGATCCTGAGATAGGGGTATGATTATAAATGTTCACTATGTAAATGTTTCCCCTTACCATGGACAAATTGATCCCTACCAATCCCAAGTGAATTGTAAAAACCAACAATATCATTGTGATATCAAGGAAGGTCATAAATGACTAGGTTGTCAATGGTTATACTAGAAATAAATATTCATGATCTAGGGAATTCAATAGATGTATTTAAAATTAAAATGGAATAAAAGGAATAATTGAATCCAAAAAGAAAACATTGTATGAGGGAAAAAATAATAGCATACATATTATGATCGATGGAAAATTTGAGATATCAAGGATCATCTAGATGAAATCCTAATATGATATTAAAAACAATTTGGGGATAAAATAAATTATTTTAAATAACCAACCTCAATATTGTATCATATATCATTATCTATATATCTAATTACAAATATCAATTGATCCATGAGAATGTTCCAAAATAATGAACCATCAAATTCAACAGCATGTCAATGAATATAACCCACCAAATCCAATCATAATCTATACTAACACTCTCCCTATAATAATGAAAAAAAAAGGAAGGGAATGTGAAATGGAATATAATATTTTAGGGAATAAATAATATAATCTAGAATGGTATATATATTCCATAGAAAAATAAATCAAAAAAATAAAAAAACAGACTACCTATGTTTTGAGAAGAATAAGAACAATTAAACAAAAAGAGATGTAAACCATAAATTTTAAATAATAACCTATTACATATAATCATGGAGTGACTAAAAATCATCATGAGATAAATAGGATAATAAAAATTATCCTCCAAGGATCATAGTTTGATCCACCAAGGATTCTCCCACATTTAATACATAGTATATTCTCATAAATTCTATATGACCAGGCAAGTTCATGGAAACATACTACTTGTCTCACTAAAGATATTGTGAATTTTAGAATAAATGAATAATTTTCATTTATCCACATTAACATGATTCGCATCAAAAAATTACCACCATACAACCCACTACGTTTTTTTAAATGTCAACAAAGAAAGTAAAATAGAGAGACTCCTAGGTATATGTCTCCATAGAGAAATTAATCAGTCAAAACATGATATAACAGATGTCATATTTACTAGAAACCAGATCTTGGTGAATCATTCAACTGTTTGATATATAATATTAAATGAAAATCCCATCAATACCCATCACACTAAAACATTTGGCACCGCACCACAACATACCTTCTATCACCTCAAATCCCCATAAATCAGGATTCAAAACACTAAATCAAAATTTGTTAAATGTTACTAGTTAAATTTTTAGTTAAAAATTTCCCTTATAATCAGCATTCCTTTTATCTTCCTCCTGAAACCCCTAATAACTATAAAAAGATAATGTTAAAATTCATAAAAATCTACACCCCATTGATAAAAAAACTAAAAAAATATTAAATCAACTCTATAACATGATATAAAATTAAATAAGATATAATGTAACATTTCATTGTTGTTACCACTCATTATTCAATAAGTAATTTTTATTATATTATCAAATAAACTAGGCAAGAATAATTTTTTATTATAAAAAAGTAAATACAAATAATGAAAGGAATATAAATATTATGTTTGAGTGTGTTTTAAAACCAATATTTTAGGGATAACTTATAAAATAATCTTATCATATATTTATATTTAGATTAAATAATTTTTATAATTAATTTATCTCTAATTGAAATTTATCATGAGATGTAACAAAGTATAATCATCTTTACATAATGTATATTGTGTTGTATCTATTTTATGATTATAGTGAGTATAATATGTTGTGTAAATATATCTATTGAAATGTTTTATCAGAATTAATGTGATCACATATAGGGGATGAATGAATCAATTTTATTCTAATTTTATATTATTTTACCATTTAAACAACAATTGACTTTTGTTAGAGAGATATTACTCTACAGCAATGTAATAAAATAAGAACAACCATAAGAACACAAGTATTTATAGGGTTCACCAGTCAAAATAGTTTTAGTTCCTTGACATAGTTCAATAATTATGCCTGACTGCACAAACCACTAGAAAATATTGTTGGAATGTGGCTACAAAAAAAAGTGTATCCTTGCACTTTAATCACAATTTATTCAATCAATAGTGCTTTTTCCCCAAACTTATATAAATTATTTAATATTATTTTTGTATCAAATTCAATAACGTTCAGAAATATGGTAAAATATATTATCACTATGATGCTGAAAAATTATTCACTCTTAACCTTTCTCTAAGTAATTAATCTTGCTCTTCAAATTCCTACACAACAATGAGCAATAATACTTCCTTTTTCTTATAAATGAATATGTCTATATGATCATTATTACATCTTGTATGCCAACTTCATTTAGTTATTTATTAAACTCTATATGGTTTCTTCTAAATACTAATTTTAGTTCTTATGTGTAATTAGTCTGATAACTTTGGATTTATATATTTCAGATACCACCTCATTTGAATATTTATTGAGTATCATGTAACTAATTACTCTACCTATTATTTATCCATTTCTTTTACCAAATTCATCTAATTTATAGATCAGAGAATCTATCTCATTAATATTTATGGGAAACATCCTCTCGTATTCATCATATCGATATTTATTTATAATTTCATTATAATGGACTTTTTAACTACGTATGAATTCACATCATTTTCAAAAATTACAAAAATAACTTCTTAATGCATCAACTCCCTTTATAAAGACATGTTTCTTCAATGATTTTATGGAAACATTAATATTCCATTTTAATCATATTTCTATATACATTGAGTGTCTAACACATAATATTCCTTCCATTGACCAGATTCATACATATTAGAAATTAGAAGGTTCACATAATCCCTATTATCTATGTACTTTGTAACAATTTCCTACATCATGGTGAGAATTACAGAACTCTTATCCATGATAGTTGGAGCACTGAATGATGAATGTAGAATCATTACATTTGATACCTTCATAAATATTTATAATGTCCTTCAAACAAATATTTCTTTATACTAGTCATCAATCTAGTATATCATCATTGTCACACTTCTTATTGATGAAAACTCAACTATTGTTCCTATACAAAATTTAATGAATCTCTAAAAAATCATTCACTAAAACACTTCTATTTTATGATGATTTCATCATAATTATTTTCCAATTTTATTCATATTCCAATTTTCAACCATGGAACATCGCACAGAAACATTCGTTTGATTAATTAAACCAAAAATTCAAACGATTCAATGACTTCAATCAAATCATCTCTTAAAAAGTAAAATCTGAAACTTTATACATGTCTATATGATATAAATTTTACTTATTTAAATAACAATATATTTTTTAAATGGAATATCTAATTGACACACACTCATTATATTGTGATTGATAATATAATTTTCTTCATCTAATGAAATTCCCCATAAATATCTCTTGGTACTTCACAACATTCCTTTGTTCAGTAATATTAAAAAATGATTGAATGATAAAACATTATACCACTAAAACTATAGAAAATCCCTAATATTGAACAAAAAAATATCATATCCACATCATTATATAATCATAAAACAATAGAAAACTCCAATTTAGTTTTTAGGATTGGATAATGAATGATTTTTGTAGATAAGATATTAGGATATATAATAAAATTAAATAATTCCCATATTTATTCATCAAATTGTCTATATGATGCAACATATGTGAATTATAGGATAACAATTTCTTATAAAACTTAGTCCAATCGCGTATGACATGTCACATTAATCTGAAGGACTCACTCCGGTAAAATCAAGCTAGTCATCTATATTTGATTACCTTTATTTGAAATGTGAACATTGTATGGTGACTTTTGATTGGTTTTTTCATTTTGATCACACCATCTTAATTTTTAATAATCCTAAATAACATATTATTACAACATCGTCACCTATAAAAATGTCCAAGAATCTAGTTACCAATAATATCCACCTTTGTAGTTGGTTGTCAAACATGGATCATAAATCACTAAAAGGTTTAAATTAAATAAAAGGATTACTTATCCAAAAAATGTAAGCTTTTGTGAGTTAACCTGGAGTAGGAAACCAGAATCATTGATAAAAAATATCATGTTTTTTATATTTAGTAACCTAAGAATCTTTAATTACAATTCATATAAATATATTCATAGAAACCATTCTAAAGTTTATAGTCACTGGGAACATTTATTAAAAACACATTCAACCTCGATGAATTTTTATTCATTGAACTTCAATAAAATGTTAAAATAGTTGTCACATGATTCCATGGTTCCTAATTTCATTTTGAGAAATCCCGTTAAATCTATTATCATCCATAAAAAGGGTTAATCGGATTAAATTGATGGATGAATGTAACGTCTATATGCCCATTTGAAAACACATTACAATGACAATATGATAGATATGAATGTTATCATAAACCATAACCATGAAGAGGGTCAGAATATACACCCACAATCCATCCCAAGATATGAAATGTTTCCTTTTAAAAATGATTCCTGAAAATATTAGCTACATTCTCCATTATATGATTAAAATCATTCTTCAATTTAATACATCGAGATTTTATGACATGGTTTTCTATAAAAAATTGTATTTCATTGATTGAATTTTTTATTAGAGACACTGAGTTTTAAAGAAGCATAAAAATTTATTAGAATATAATTTAATGTTTTAGTTATCACCTAGATATTAGATTAGAGGGGATTAATATGAATAAATAAATTATAAAAAATGCATGCCCTACAACTGAATAAAATTAATTCATTAGTAATAAATGAATTAGGAATGATTATAATAATAATTTAAAAGACAAATAAATTATTTTTTGAAAACCCATTTTTACATGAAATAAGTTTTTATTTAATTAAATTAACTTGAACACTATTTTTAATGATTTGAATAAAATTTATGTATTTTATATTCAATCATATGAAATAAAATTCATCAAATATTTCTTTTATTCATGAGATATGAATATATATTATGTTTTATGATAAAAATGAATGTTTCTAAGAAATGGTTTTCATAATCTATTTCACACTTATTTTAATGTAAATTTATAACAGAAATAGGAAAAGAATCTTGAAAAATGTCTTCCATATTTTGAATCAAGAGGATAAAAATTTTTATACAGTTTTCCTTTGGTTTTTTAATATTAATTGTGATGATATAAATTTTTTTCATGTTAATAAGTGTAAAATATGTAAAATAGAGTTTAAAATTGGGATAAGAAATTATTATTTATTTAGAACTAGATTTTATCTTACTGGATGAGTACAAATAGTCTATGTAAATGAAATTATATAATATATGGAAACATGATTCAACATGTTTTTGATTTGACCTTTATATTAATCTAATAATAGAATTAATATAAAATGTCACACTCTTGGCAATAATCCATTTTATAATTCAATGTGTTTTTTTCACAAACTTATAAAAGAAAACCCCTACTATCTTTTACAAACACCACATTGATCCATCTAGAAAATCCAACCCCTAAATATTTATCTTCTCAATATCATTAAACATGTTATATTGGTTTTGTTCTTCAAAAATTATTAACCCTTGGTACTTAATAGGACATCTAAAGGATGTCTATTAAAAAAGAGATATTCTATTTTATCGAATCTTTCAAAAACAATTATTCTTATACATTATCTAAATATATTGTATACATTATTAAATAATTAAATTTGTAACTTAAGTAAAGAAGTATTTTATTTTTATTATGAGACAACAATTTTCTCCATCATTTTCGTCCTACAAATAGTGAAAACATCGTTTATGTATACTTACTGGTTACTATTTCCACATGGCAATGAAATTCATTTTTCGTCACCATATTTCATTAATGGTTGTTAATATTTTTTTAATTTTTATATATGATATTTATGATTTTTTTTCTTCTATAATTTTAAAATCATAGATATCTTCTTATCTTCCAATTCATTTGAATATGATAACATCCATCAAGGGTAGTTGTGGAGTACCACCTCCATGAAGTGATGTGATATGTTTTTTACTTCCAATTTACTTGGGTAATTATAAGAATATATTTAAGGAATATATATGATATAATGATGATTACTTAATGGTGATTTATTATATTACAATCTTTTTTCCATCTATTGAGAAATAAAAATAGCATTTCTGGGTACATATAACCTATCATCTCTATGAAAGGTGTAAATAGACTTTTCCTGTAAATTTTATTCATGAGAATAAATACATATACAATGGATATATATGTTACCAATATCTAGTATATAATTATGGGTATTCTATAACCATTAACAATTTAAAATTATGAATACTTCTGATCCAAAAAATGTATGAAAAATGAAGGAATTATAAATAGAAGTAGGGATATCAATAAAAACATTGTTAATAATTAGGTTTTATGATGTTATAAGTAACTCTTATAAGTTATGATAAATATGATTATGGTTTATATATATATTCAGTATAGTACTATTTTTATTATAAAATATTTTTGAACATGTATTAGGAATAATGAGACTTGATGTATGAGATTTCTAGTCTAACTATTATATCTCGGAGACATATTTTATAATCAAAATTTTTTTATTTATTGTGGTGTATATAATACCACATTAAAATTTTATATCATAAATGTCATTATATTAATTTTATGAGTTGATTTATCTGATTTTATCATTTGATGGGGGCTTACAAATTAAAATCTTCCAATCTGGAAAGGTTTTTATGTTACAAACTCATTGTTTATCGAGATAGTTAATGATTTAGTTTTTTGTGGTGATATATCATGATCTACCTATTATAAAACTGAATAATACTATTGTCCTCTTATAATTTATTTATATTACATGTTTTTATTTTAGTTTTCCCTCATTATGAACTCAAAATATAGAAATAATTCTTTTATTAAAAACATCTGTATTCCTCCCTTAAATTAAAAATGTTTTTTATTTAATTTCATTGTTTTCCCTAAAATATTTTCTAAAATATTTTACAATTATCCTTTGATAATTTAATTTCTCTTTAGTCAGGTTTTGCTTCTTATACAAAAATTTCAACAGAATCCTCATTTCATTTTCTTAATGCGGTACTTTTGACATAATACTAAAAATGTGAAAAAATATATATTTTGGTGCACAAAACATTAATGGAATTTAATTTTATCATGAACACAAAAATATATGAATATTTATTTTATCGTTTATAATTTTATATTCAAAAAAAATCTATAATATGTAATAAATAATTTTAATTTAAATAAGTAATTTTGTAAAAAAATCAATATTTTACAAGGGAAATAATCTAGTGATTATTTTAAAATACTTTTCATCTATCATAATATCCATTAATGTTCATTATTTTCTAATAAATAAATGACATAATGATACCATACTTATTATTTCAATATACGGATTATGATTATGATTATGATTTGTTTATGGAACTCATTCATTTTTCATGGGCATTGCTATAATGAATTCATTAAATGTTTATGATACACGTTTCTTTTCATAGATTATGATTGGATGATATTGTTAATGTTTTACAATCTTATAGAACACACACATATATATAGTCTCCATTATGTGATAGGTGGACCTTGAATTTTATGACCCTCCACTCAATTGGGTAATTTTTTTTATCTCACCGGATAAAAATGGGAAACAAATGATATTCCTGATTAACTATGGGAAATAATTTCATGTTCTTCATAATTTATAGGAAAATGGTCAATGTGATTGATCCACTATGGAAAACATGTGATGATTTTTGATTCATTATGAAAAATGAATTGGGTTTTGATTACTAATTAACTATGATTTTATGGTCTCATTAGATAACCTTGACATATAAAAAGGAATCTATAATTTTGATGTTTCCATACTTTTTCAACATAAATATATAGTTTAGGATTGATTTAGGATGATTTCTCAATTATATGATACATGTATTTTTAAATGATAATGTTTTATACCATAATTACTATTAATGTTCCAAGATTGATTGGGTATGAAATATTTATCATTTATTCATTTTCTCATTCCCTTATGATTATATCATGAATCCATATCATCATTGATTGTAGTATCTCATATTATTCATAACTGAGCATCTGAGATCACCATTTCATTGTTATATTTTCCCTAGGGTATAATGAAAGGATAATGTATGGTATGTATATGAATAGTACTATATTTTAATATCATTAATGGTGATTTTGAATATCATTCATGATATAATATGATTGTGAGTCTAATCAATATATATAATAAAATTTTACCATCTATAAGATAATATCTCTGAAATCAATTATATATTCCTATTAAAAGAAGTAATTTTTATATATAAAAGTATGGGTCTCTATAGTATGATTACAAGGACCTATTTAGTTAATCATGGGATATTTGTGTTTGAAATATTTGGGGAAAAAATAGCTGATAATCCATTGTACATAATAACATTAGAAATTTTAGTGAATAAACATAAATAACCATGGAAAATCATAATTTTCCACAAATTGATAAGAATATTTCATGATTTAGAAATCATATAAATTCTTTTTCATGACTAATAAATCTGATTAAAGAATCTTGATGGTCAAGAAAACCAATTTTTTTTTATTATGGGATTGAAGAAAAAATAATGATGTTATGGTCTTTATAAGTGACTTTAAATATTAATGTACCCAAAGTTATCATAGTTATATGAATTATTTTAAATAATAAAAAGTCATATGAAATATTAATTCACAGCCTCTATGATTAGATATTGAGTTTCTAGAGAACACTTATAATGGTATGATAGATTCAGGTCGTGTTTATAATTCATATTTGGTTGATGTTTGTGGGAATTTTCATCTTAAAAATGTCATTATTCTCCCCCAAGATGAATTTTATATTATCTGTGGAAAAAATTGAACTTATTTAATAAATACCATATAATATACCTTGGAAGGGATTTCATGATTGATATTACAAAAAAACCTATGATTGTTTAAAAGTGTGAAAATAAATATGAGATTCCAATGGTAATTGTATAAATTGTATGGGTCCTAATTCTTATTCATAAGGGGTTTTTATTAGATGATTACAGAAAAACTCAAAATTGAAGTTATAGCCATTTTAGGAGAGTATGATGATGATTTTATAGAAGTGTTTCCTAGTATTCATCCAAATTTTCATGTTGAGATTCTTATATGGAACCACACCGATTTCAATTTCTCTTTCTAGAGTTTCCCCATATGAGTTATAGGAATTGAAGAAAAATGGAAGTAAAATAATTAAAATAGATTTATGAATCCTATTTTGTCACAATGAAGTCAAGTGCTTATTTTTTATTGAAATATTGATCAATGAACCATTACCCTAATAATCTTGACATTAAAAAGATCACTATTATGAAAAAATTTCACATGCCATGTATGATTGATTTGTTTAATAAAATAAGAATAATAAATTTGAAAAATTTGAAACTTCATTCTAGATATCATCAATTGAGTGTCGAGAAAGAGGATATGCCTAGTATATCCATCCATATGAGGTATGAGGATTGTGAATTTTTCGTGATTCTATTTAGGCTAGCTAACACCCCTTCAATCTTCATGGATTTGATGAATACATTCCATAGGGATTGCAATGACCAATTTTTGGTAATATTTAATACTGATATTCCTATACATTAATAGTTAAAGGAATATAATAAATATCATTTGAGAGTTTTGATAAAAACTCTGTGGAAGGAGAATATTTATAAAAAATTTACTAAGATTAAATTTTGTATTCTGAAATTTTCATTCTTGGGACATATAATATCATGTGAGGGTATATCAGTAGATCCAATAAAATAATAAGTAATTAAATAATGGAATAGAACAACAATGATAATCAAAAATCCATTTTTATTTTGGTTTTGGTGAAAATTACCAATTCTTTATGATATATATCTAATTAATCTCTAATCTACTCAACATGTTTACTTGGAATGGGGTTAGTTCAATAACTAGATAGATAGACAATAATTGTTTTCATTCTAGAATTAAATAGTTAAATTCATTATAAATTTATAATAAATAACTTATATATATATATTTTAAGTAATCTATACTAACAGAATATTAACCTCACATATTAATGTATAAACCAAATTTATGTGAATTATTAGTGAAAATATGATATATATATATATATATATGGCATGGAATAAGTGATTATATTTTTTGAAAATGATAAATTAAATGTTGGTGTTATTATTAATCATAAATGTTTATTTATAATTTTATATTAAATATAAAATTTTAAAAGACAATTCATCCTAAAAGATTATATTAAAAAATTAATATTTATTCATAATATTAATAAAAATTAACAAATCCTTAACTAATTTTTCAATGTGATGTAAAATCAGATATATTATTGAAATCATTCTGTTACAAATAAAAGATTGATTTAATTGAAAACTAAATTTCTCACATGGATAAATTTATTTTCAATAACTGGATTGCATTTTTTAATTCAATATATCAAAAAAGGGTTAGGGTGGTTTTTTGGTATTTTTGTAAAATAGTTGAAATTTTTGGTGAATAGTGAAATGTTGTAATTTATATAATTTTGAATACACATGTATTATTTTCTAATATATGATTTATGTCTTATTTAAGAATCATTATAATTAACAATAAATTTATGTTTACATTATTACCCATAGAATCAATACTATTCATGGTCTTGACCCAAAATAATAAACCGATGAATAATATAATGAAAAAACACCCCTCTCCTACACTATAAATCAACAACTCACCATCACTTCTCCTCAAACATAAAATTCCTTGTATATTTTCTAGTTTCTATTACATTATTTTCTAATACTCTTACCCATGTCCAAGATTTAATTTTCTTACCAAAATTCAAAATCTAAGGGCCTTATAAATGTTATCAATGAGAAGTATTTAAGTGGTAAAACCCTCTTCAATATTGATTTATTTTCTTTTCAATATATTTTATTTTATTATTCTCTACTCACCTCCCATTATCCAAGTGATAATAAAACAATATTATCTTATATATACTATAATTTTTTAATGGAATATCCACCATCACACGCCTCTTCAACTCTCAAAAACTAGAAAATGAAATCATCATCAATGACGTGTCCATTCACCACCTTCATAGATAACGAGTATTCATTTTCATGTAAATCCTTCAAGGCTGGTCATCAAAAAATTATTTTTGTTAAATATGACTTTATTACCAATATTATATGTTATATAATCTTTTAATACAAATATATATACATAAAATTGAATAAAATGATATAAGTTAGTCATGGTCATAAATACTTTCCAAAATAAATTAAATAATTTTCATTAATATTTTACAAAATGGATCATCCTTATATAAGAAAAATATAATATATGGAATTATGGAAATTTCAGTATACCTCTTACATTCACTTAAATTTTTTTAATTTCATTCAAAACAAAATTCAATAACGAAGCAAGCGAAAAAACAATGACATAAATACACCCAAAACAATGAAAATAAAAAAATATTATTTAAAATTGATGGAACGATGTTATAAAATATTTTATAAGTTATTATAAATATTAATATAATTCTATAAATAATTAATATCATTTTTATACCATTACCCATGAGGTTTTAAAATGTTTAAATGAATTCAAACTCGAGTTAAGGGACTTTTTCTTAAAACCCTCTTTTACATTTCTATTTTTACAAATTTAAAAAGAAATGATTTTATAATGAATGTATTCTAATTTTACGATATTTTTTATGTTCTAGGAAATTTTGTACAATGAAGTTTGTTTGAATTATATGTCTTCAATATAATGGGTATGTTAATTTGGGATGTTGACTTTAATGGTTATTCAGTAACTACGATTGTTATACCATAAGGCAATTATGAGGGTTGCATTATAAGGTAGCCATGAAGGATAAAAATCATAAGGTATTCATGAGGGTAACAATCCAATTTCTGGATAGTAAGAAAATGATGCCCATATTTATCTAAATCGTTTATCTTTTTATATGATTCATGGAAATCTTATGTTCTCACAATGTAAGTATATGTTTCTTTATAGGTGAGAAGTATCTATTTATAAAAATAATCCTCTATATTTATAATTATTCATGGAATTACCGTTTTTTCCTTCTGTTTATATCCTTTAATGATCATTTAATATTCACTCCATGTTTTAAAATTCTGTTCGTAGTGTTTATGGATGATTAAGGGAAATGGAAAATCCAGGATGAATGTTTTAAATATTTTTCATGAAATGAAAACTGGTTTCATTAAAAGATATTATATTTTAGATTAAATTTGTACTGTTTTAATTATTATCTGATTTGTATAAGTTTTGTTCTTAATTTTGTAATTATAAACTAATTCTCTAACAATATAAACCTATATAATCATTAAAAATGAAATCAAATTAATTCTAGTTTAATTAAAAACAATATATAATGTGTAAGGCTGGATTATTATTGATTGCATCAGATCACGGTTGAGATTGCATTATAAGTTAATATGATGTTGATAGAATACTATAAATTATGTTTAGTGTATGATTATTTTGAAATTATATATCATTTTAAAATTACCATTTTTCTTTCATCTATGATATGTCTCTTCAGAATGATTTTCTATAGAAGTAATAGAGAAGCTGAAGTAGGTAGGCACTTAGAGGATGATATCATACTGAATCAAAAACGTGTAATGGTAAGAATTAATATCAAGATATTTATAATAGTAATGTCTTATTTGAAACATGTTATAACTTATTTTCTCATCAATATTTTTTAACAACTAGAGCTACCACAAATGAACATAACGATAGTGGACCGTTTTATGGGGAAGAAACCTCCTTAATTTAGTGGATCATCTAACCTGGTGGCATATGAAGGGTGGATTTAAGCCCTTGTAAATATATTCTATGTCATGGTGTGTTTAGATAAAAAAATATTAAGTATTTTTATTTACATTTTTGAATTTGTATCCAACTAATGGTGGTAAATTATCAATAATAACAATGATGATGCCGATATATATGCCATGGAATGGGATGAATTTAAGAATAATTTATTAAAAAATACATTCCTATGTTTGTTTACCTTAATATGGGAAATAAATTACCTAAAGTAAAGAAAATGAAATAAAATTAATTTTCTTTTTTAGGAAAAAACTCCACCTGATTGGGAATTTATGCTCTAAATAATATTCAAGATCCTGGTAGTAAAATAGATCATTTTTTCCTCAGGGGTGAAGCTATGATATCAAAGGGAATAAGTGTCCCATGAATTTAAAAGTTATGAGAAACATGTCTGATATGAATTGTGGGTTTAAATGGAGTATGATTATTATAACACGTAAATTTCTAAAAGAAGAAGAAAAGTTCTAGATGGTATGCAATGGGTTAGAATCAATCAACAAATCTAAAGGTTTGAAAATCTAGTTTCTAGTTTTCTTAATGATTAGAAAATAGAATCTTGGGGAATTACATAAAAAATTTATGATGTGTTTCTAATATGGAATTTTTTTAAATTTGGAATTATATTATACTGAAAAGAAATCTTGGTGATGGTATGTTTAATTCATACAAGAAAAATATAAACTATTTTAAATTTGGTAAGATGGGTTATTATGCACAGCCTTCCCAATAAAGGATTTGGAGGATGGGAATCAACCATAATATAAGTATAAAGGTGTAATAAAATCTTTTTCCACTTCTTTACCAGATATTGCGACTTCTGGTGAAGTGGTATCATGTTCATTGTGTTTTTACTCATATTTTTCAAATTCCATGTTTGATACAAGGTCTACACATTAAATTATTCATGAGTAATATTTTGGTGAATTGGAAATTTCACCTTAAGAGATGAATCCTATGATTATATTCAAAAAACCATGGGTAAATATTAAGAAAAAATGAATTATAGGAATATTTTAATTGATGTTTGTGGAATTACACTACCTAAAAACCTTTTATTTTTTTCCTTAGTAGTGTTTTTTGTGTATATATTGGGGTTCGGTTTACCATTCTAATATTGATTTTAGAGATACGGAATATTTATTTCAAAGATATTTTTTGTTTTTAAACAAGAATGAACTCATACCACTGATAACATATTTGTATAATGAAAAAATATTAAATGTTAAAAATTATAGTTATATAATCCATATTTTGGATAATAAGGAATGTGTTCAGATAAATGAAGTGAAAGTGGGAAATTAATACCTGGTTGTTTTCTGTGACGAGTTTCATGGTGTTATAATTAATCGGGTTGTCAAATTTACAATTTTATTTCTTCATGATGATAAGCCAATTGAAAAAGCCCTTTATTGAATGACATAAGTTGATCTTCTAGAATAAAAAAGAAGATGAAAGATTTTCTTCATAAAGGCTTCATCTTTTCGATAACATTATCATGGGGTGATCCTGTTATATTTATTAAAACAAAATATTGTTTCCTGAGCCTTTTTTCATTATAGATATTTTAATGACATTACTACTAAAAATATGTATCCATTTCATCATACTGGTGATTTTTTTGATCAACTAAAAAGAGATTAGTATTTTTACAATATTTTATTGAGATATGGGTACCATCAACTGATGGTGAAGGATTATAACATGCTAAAAACAAAATTACAATATATATACAAGAATTATGAGTTTTTTGTTATACCCTTTGGTTTGATAAATGTCCCTACTATATTTATATATCTTTTGAATATAATCTTCCATCAATAATCAGAAAAATTTGTTGTTGTTTTTATTAATTAAATTTTTGATTATTCAATTAGTTATGAGGATCATGAAAAACAGCTATGAATTTTTCTAGTGACACTTTATAAAAATATGTTATATAGGAAATATAAGAAATATGATTTTTGGTCACAAAATATTTATTTTCTATGAAACATTATAATTATGGATGCCTTAATAGTTGATACTACCAAAAAAAATTGATTTATGAATCACCAATACCTACACATAATAATAATATTCACAGTTCAGTTGGATTATTAGGATTTTACTGATAGTTTTTTTTTAATACTTTGTGCAGTTATCTATCCCACTGACAAAGATAACAGTAAAGTGGTAAATTTTAATTACAAAGAAGAATGTGATGTACATTTTAAGAATGTAAAAATCAGATTGGTGAATACTCTAGTTTTGGATCCTCCTTCCAGAGATTTTGATTTTTTCATCTACAATGATGTTGTGATTATAGGACTTGGTTTTGTTCAAATTCCTAATGATAATGTAATATGTAATATATAAATATGAATAAATCATTATGAGTTAAATAATCCTACACTTGTTTTGGAATTAGGGGCAGTGGTTTTTGATTTAAAATTTTGGATTCATCATTTATACAGATCCAAGTGTGATATATATATTGGCCATACAATTTTTATTTCTATATTCACTCACAAGGAATTCAACATGAAACAAAAATTATGGCTCTTACAAATAAAGAATGATTATTCCACTACCAATTAGCGGCCTAGAAAACATAAAAAAGTTGTTCATTCCATGTGTTGAAAAAATCATTCTAAACTAATAGTGTAACATTTTGAACATGAAACCTTAATTAACTATTTGATGAATATTTTTATTATAATTTTTCAGTGTATAAAATCCACTATGTTGTTTCAGGTGTAAGTGCAATCATTACTATCTAACAGAATTAAGAAACTGCATAAGGATGACCATGACTCAAATAAAAATATAGAATTAGTGAAAAACGGTAAATGATCAAATTTAACCTTTTTAAATATTTTATTCTTATATATGGAAAGATATTATGTGTTTTTTCTAATTCACATTAGAAGGAATAGATATTAAGTAAAGCGCATAGTTCTCATTCTTTAGTTCATCCAAGTATCATAGAGATGTAGATGGACATTCATGAGTATTATAAGTGGGATTGAATAAAAATAGATATTGATGATTTGACCATTAAATGCTTGAATTTAACACATGTGATGAATTGAAACAAATACTATAGGGGATGCTTCAGCCTTTTCTAGTGTCACAGTGGAAATAGTAAAATATATACATAGACTTCAAGGTGATATTACCAAAGAAATATCGTGGTAATAATGAAATTTAGCCTATTATTGATTGAATTACATAATCTACACATTTCATTACAATTATTGATAATCTATATTCAGATAAAATTCATTGTATATACCTCGAAGAAAATTTTAGATTACATGGGGTTCCTCTCTCTATTTTATCTGACCGTGATACCATGATCACTTATAGCATTTTTAAAAGTCTTCAGAAGTTGTTGGGAAATGAATTAATTATCATCACTAATTTTCATCCTCAAACATATTGAAATACCAAGGAAAAAATTCATACATTGGAGAACATGTTTCCGTCTTTTCCAATAGATTACCAAGGTAGTTGGTATCCTCATACTTCTTTAGTTGAGTTTTCGTATATTAACAATTTTCATTATAGTATACTGATGGAGACATTTGAGGCATTGTATGGAATGTCATGAGAAACTCCATCATTTTTTATGTATTTGGAAAAGAAAGTTGATGGGATAAAAATTAGTAGTGGTACTAAATGAGAAAGTAAATATGATTCTCTATAATTTTTTTGATCATGTCCTCCTAAATGTTTTTCCATGGAAACGTGTGATGTATTTTGGGATTAAGGGAATTATGATTCCATTGTTCAGTAGACCCCATTAAATCCAAGAAAAAGTATGATCAATTTCCTATCGAGTGGCTTTAGCTCGGATTTTTCCTTATGTACATAGTTTTTATAATGATTCAATGCTATGAAATTATGTCCCATATTTATCTAATGTTTTGATCTAAATAGTATTTCATTTGGAAGAGAACATTTCTTCTAAAGTGAAATATGATCATATTTTTAATAGTAGAGAGAAATTGTTACAGAATAAGATAATTCACCTGGTTATGGTTTTGTGGAGAAAACACATGGTTGAAGAAGCAGAATAAAAATCTAAAAATTCAATGAGGGAAACATATTCTATCTTATTTAGCATGTGACTAAAAATTTTGAGGACACAATTTATAGAAGTGGGTGATGGGGAGAATGTAATAACTAGGTACCTAAAAAATTAATTATTTTCATTATGGAAATAAATAGTTAAATTCAATATACATGTATTATGAAATAATTGGTATTGTTAGAGATTAAGGAATATATAATAATATAATAGTAAAGTCACAAATTCAATTATAAATAAAATTTAAATATCTTACAATTTATAATATGATATATTTATATCCAAGTTTAAGTAAATAAATGTTTTAAAATGATTAATTAACTGTTTGTATTTTTGTGAAACATACATATTTATCTACAGTTTTATAATTAATATAATTATTTAAAAGAACATTTATATTCATAAAATAGATTCATAAATATATATTATGATAAATTTTAATTATAATAATATTGTATGAGACCTTAATTAATATTTCAATGTTTCATGAAATTGGTTATATTAATGAAATCACTGTTTTTTAATAAATGATGAATTAAATAAGAAATTAAATTCCTCATATTTAAAAAAAATTCAAAATATGAGTCCAATTTTTAATTCTAAACATTCAGAAATGGTTGAAGATTAGTTTTTATATTTTTCTAAAATAGTTCATTTTTTGGTTAATAATGAAATATGGTAATTTAAATTCTTTAGAATATACATGAAATGTTGACTCATAGATGATTTATGGATAATGTAAGAACGATAACCAAGAACTATCCTTCCCTATTTACTATATTAAGTCATGAAATAAAAAATATTCATTGTATTTAAGTAAAATAACCAAATAATGAATAACATAATAAAAAACACCCTCTCCTCCATAATAAATACTATACCTCACCATCTCTTCTCTATAAGCACATCTAAAGCCTTGTATAATGTCAAATTTCAACACTATTAACCCCTAAAACCTCTTTCATTTTCCCAATACCTTTTCCCCCCAAAAATTCCAAACTCACGGAATTTAGGGATGTTCTCAATGAGAAAAATTCAATAGGTAAAATCCTCTTTCATTTTCTTTAATTTTCTTTTCACATTACTTTTTTCTTATTATTTCCCGAACTCCACTCATATAGGAAACCTGATAACTATAGTATGATACATATACAATAATTTTATTATTTTAATCGACTATTCACTACTAAAAATCTCATCTTCACCTCTTATTATATAAAATGAAATTATCTTCCGTAAAGTGTAAAATTACCACTATTGTGGATGGCGAGTTTTCATTTTCCGTAAACTCCTCCAAGGATGCTCATAGTAAATTAATATGATTAAATAATATTTTATGATAAATATTATAATTTATATAATCTTATATAGAAATATAAAAACAATTTATTAAATAAAATGATATATGTTCTTAATGGTCCATAATAACTACCAAAATAAATTAAATCATTTTCATTATTATTTTGTCTAATAAATAATCATTACATTAGAAAACAATTGTTATATGTATTTATAGAAACATATTAATAAATTTTATTTCAACTTATTGAGTTTTCCATTCATTCATTATGAAATTCCATTATGAACTAACAATGGGAACCGTGAAATAAATTCACCAGAAACAATGAAAATAAGATCATATTTTAAATAATTTTGTGCAAAGATTTTATATTAGATTCGATAAGGATTTATAAATATGAATATAGTTATGTAAATAATTAATAAAACTCATTAAACCAAAATACCTATTGTTTGAAAACTTTTTATTGAATTTAAACCTAAAGTATGGGATTTTTCTTTAAAAGTCCTCTTTTAAATTTCTATTTTTACAAAATTCAACATGATGATTTTTATGATTCAAGTATTAATGTTTTTTATATTTTTGGGTTATAGGGAATTTTATAAGATGATTGGTTGGCATATGTTATCTCTAAAATTAATTTGTTGTGTTTATATAGTACGTTGATTGTAATGGTTATTCCAAATGTAACAACGATGGTTACACTCTAAGCTAGTCGCATAGGTTCAAATATATGATAGTCATAAAGGATAAAAATCTTATGGTATCTTCAAGGGTCATAATCCTAAGTAAGTATGGTTACAAAATTATTCCCTATGTTCCCTAAATTGTTTATTTATATTTTCTAGGTTTCTTGGAATTGTTACATTCCCACAATTTAAGTATATGATTCATTAAAGGTGATAAGTATTCCTTTATATAAATGATTTCATCTGTTTTTTTGTATTCATGGGTTAATTGTTTCTTTCCTTCCTATTATGTCCCTTAATGGTTTGGTTGTGATTATTTGATGTTTTAAAATGACTTTCAAAGGGTTTAATGATGGTTAAAAGAATACAGGAATCCAATATGAATGTTTTGAATCTTTTTTAGGAAATGAGTTTGTGTTTTGATAAAAACTTTTGTATTTTTGAAGAAATAGATATGGTTTTATGTAGTATACTCTTTGTCTGCGGGTAGATTTTCATGTATGAATTATGACCTAATTCTATGAAGGTATAAATTAATATGATATTTGGTAATGAAATAAAATGAATTCCAGTATTATTAATTGAAATATATAATATTTACAGTTGGGTCATTATAGTTAGGTTCTTATATACATAAAAATGTGAGTAGAATTTTTAGGAAAGGGATATAATGTTGTTCAGTGAACATATTATCCCACTACCCTATAGTAGAAAAGGGGTCACGATATATAATAATGCATCAATGTTGGGAATGATATGTTTCCCTATAAATATTGATATGGTGGATCCATATTCTCTATGCCAATTGAAAATACATGATAAATATTACCAAAATAATGATTTGAAGCTGGATAAGGTAATTTCATCAATGCTGATATTATGAATTATCTTATTCGATAAATCTATGACACATATAAGGATCATAAAATTTTGTAACATATCTTCCCTTAGAATGAGATGAATATACACTTGAAAATATGGTTGGAATTAATAAATGATTATGAAGGCCCAATACATTTCCCCCATATGAGGGAGAACGTGGTGGTTGTTTCATTAATTATGAACACAATGAGAGTCTATCCATGATTGTTTTTAAAAGATATCCAAAACATATGGATATAATAAAGATAAAACACTTTGTATAGTAGAATAGGGACTAATCCTGTCATTCTTAGAATAATGTTCAACAATAAATCTATGTTAAAATTAAAGATAAATATAGAGAATATATAAAACCATAGAAGAAAGAGAGAAATTTTCTAATGTATAACCATGAGAGTGAAGGAATTACAAGGTCTAGGTATAGATTATGAGACTTATTCATTGTATAGTTAAATAAGGAACTATTAAATAAATCTCATAATTTTTCAACATAAATAAATCCATATTGTGAGAAGATGTATAGATATCTAGAAGAATGTTTCTTTTTGAAAAAAATTAAAAGGGTTATTGTAGTGTATGTTCCTTGATTCTAGGTATTTCAACCAATTATGGATGATTGAATTATGTATAAGGGTGTTTTACAACCATTAACCATAGCAAAAAGTAACTGAGAAAACATTACCCATGATTTTGTTATCAAACATCCTAAAACAACTAAACGAGACAATGTTGTTTGAGTTATAGTTGATCTCTATATGAAGTCAACACAATTATTTAATATCAAAGATTATTTATCTTTTATTCATCTTTCCCTGTTATATATTGTGAAAGTGGTCAAATTTTATAGAGTACTTCATTATATTGTATATGATAAATTTATGAGGATTACTTCAATGATTGGGAAATGTTTTTAGTAGGTTGTGAATAGAGACTTATGTTTTAGAATTTCATATTCGCCTCAGACTAATTTTCATGTCTCGCATAATCATTCAATCCCTAGAGGATATGTTTAGATATTGATATCTGTAATTTACTGGTCATTGTGATAGACACCATCCCAAGTTATCTACAATAATATCATTCACTAGGGAATCGTGATGGATCCTTATAAATACCTTTATCCTAGGACATTCATTACTCCAATTTGATCAGAATAATTTAGAGAAAGTTATCTATTGGGACTTGATATATAAGAGGAAACTATAGAGAGTGTCAGATCCATTCAAAAACATATAAGAGCAGCGCAAAGTTAATAAAAAATATATGCTGATAATTATAGGTGAGATTTGGAGTACCAAGATAATGAAATGTTTTTACGAATATCACATTGGTAGAAGGTTATGAGTTTTATAAATAAGTGAAAATTAATACCAATATATATATGTCCATTTTAAATTACTGACATTAATGGGATGGAGTCTTTTAATTTGGAACTTCCGCTAAATCCCTTGAATGTTCATGATGTGTTCCCTTTGTATCTCAGAAAGAATACATACTTGATTTTTTAATTAATCTATACTCATAGGTTATACCACTAGAGCTATATCTTCCCTATATGAAAACATGTGGGATATTTTATATTTGGGAGAGATAGTGATATGGAAAAGTACAAATAACATGGAAAATGTTTTATAGAAGAAAAAAAAAATTAAAGGAAGATACTTGGGTACCTAAATACAAGATGAAACTTATATATATTCAATTGATTATACCAGGTTGACATAATTTGAATGAAAATTTTCATTATAATTTGGGTATAATGTAACACCCCTTGATTTAGGATTTATTCCTCAATAAATAAATTTCATTTCATTTATAGCTTCCTTAACATGCAACACCAATATTAAAAAAACATGATATACTGTTAAAATAATTTCTTATGTGACACTTATATCAAAGAAAATGGATCAGAAGGTATGATGATGGCTATATATATTATGAACAATACAATTTCCACATATAAATAAATACTATTAAATGCTTATCATTTTATTATAAATGAAAATAAATATCCTTTGAATGTAGAAGATATGTTTTTCTAAAAACACGTTCTATATGTCCAATATGTTATAATTTTTATTAATTATATTTATCAATATTAGCGAGTTATTAGAAATATATATATAATATAGTCAATAAAATTCTATAACATTCATCTGATATAATTTCTAGACATTGTATAATAATATATATCATGTTTTATGATTAAAATATATTTTCTAAAAATTTTATCATCACGTTAATCATACTGGTTTTCATATGAATTTATAAAACTAATATAAATTGATTATTTTTTTAAATAAAATCAAATTTGGAATCACTAGATATCTTTTCAAATTGGTGACTTTTTTTGTTCAATGTGAATAGAAGCCACAATAATTTTTTATCCCTATGATAAGAGTAGTCTGGGAAAAAATGGTTAACACAATGGTAAAAAAATTAAACTTTATCTAACACATTGATTAATAATATTATATGAGTGGATTTTGGATATTTCTAAATAAGTATCGCATATAAGTTTAATTGGTTCTGTATTTATTTTAATGTGACCTTTATATTTATCGAGGGAAATAATAAATTCAAAATTACAGTCTATTGAAATTAATATATCTAAATGTTTTCATAAGGATTACAAAATTGTTTTCAATTTTAAATTTATATTTAAAATATGAATTATTTCATGTATCATGGATTTTTTTAATTTTTAGTGATGTAATAATTAGTTTAAATTCCCATAAAATGCCAACATGAAATTAATTAAATTTGTAGAAAATTATAATTAATGATTTTATAAATATTCAAAGTAATAAGTATTTTTGAATTATCACGTTCCATGATTTTTATTGATAAATCTGACAAACTTGTGGTGTGTTAAAAGACTTTATAATAATTATATATTTTCTTTTATGTCTTTAATATCAAATTAAATATATAGTGTTAAAAATTACATTAATGATATTTTATGAAAATTATATAATAATAAATTATTTAAAAATAAAAAAAATAAAAAAAATAAATTTTAATATATTGCATAACCTATTTTCCATTTTCCATTTATAAGTCATTTATCATCTTATATGTATAATTATAAAAAATTAATATTTAAAAATTAGTTTCCATGGTTGTTGTTAAAATGTTAAAAGAAGTGGTTAATAAAACTATTAATGGTTAATGTATTAGAAAAACTAAACACAATATCATTTGAGGATGTTATATTGATCATATAATCTTATTTATTAAATCTATATTTATCTAAAAGAATTTTTATTCAAAATGACTCAATTTTATTATATATTTTTTAAATTATAAGTGTGTCCTTTCTCTACCTTAAAAATGACTCCCCTACTATCTATTAATTAAAAAAATTATCAATAAAATTCTATCCATTATTCATATGAAAATTTATATTCGTGTCCTAGAGGTTATCTTCCTCCAATATACCATCCCTGGGTCCCGTAAGAGGATATATAGAGGAACTCTACTGATGAGGAGGTAATCATCTTTAATGAATCATTTAAATTTCCTTTTTTTATACACCGTCTAAATCTATTGTACCCATTATAAAAAATAATATTGTATAATAAATATAAATAGATGTTATTTTTATAATTTAAAAAATTATCTAATGTTTTATATCCTATATAAATTGAAAATTTCACTTGTTCATACCGACAACTTACGGTCTCCACATAGTTGTGTAATTAGTTTTTCGTAATTATAATTAATATATGGTTATTATAATGGGTTTAAATGTTATATATGGTATTTAAGAAATAATTATTAATATAGATTTATAATATCATTTATACCTTCTTACTATCATATTTTTTTGGAAAATGATAACGTCGCTCATGTGTATGGGTGTACTACCAACAACATGAAGCAATGTGATATGTTTTTAATTTTCATTTTAATTGTATTGTAATAAGAATATATCTTTCTGTTTAATATGAAAAACATGAAAAAATTTATTATTTATGGTGAATTATTGTTTTTATATCATTCTTCTCATCCATCTAAATATGAAGACAATGTTAATATGCTCAAATGACCTACCATCTTCAGGAACAGTGTGATTTATTATTATGTTTCTACATTTTTTTAATGAAATATATATATAATTAATATATATGCAATTGATATCATGTATATAAATATGGATATGATGTTACTATAATCAATGTATAAAAACTAGTAATGCTGTACCAAAATATGCCTGAAAAAAGAATCAATTATCACATGAAACAATGATTTTTTAAAGAGAATTTTAATAAATTTGAGATACTATGAAATATATAAATAATATATTATATGATATATAAGTGTATGATTTGGTAATAAATTTATAATAAATATATATATAATTTTAATGTGTTTTTAGATGAAATTATATTATAAGATACTTAAGATAATGGGTTTCTTGCCCCGCATTTATTTCGGGTAAAAAAATGCCCTATTATCCTATCATTTATTTTGTTTGATTTATATTATTATCATTTTACATGTTGTATCATTAATAACTATAAAATTATTATATTTAATGATTCATTTTATTTTATTATTTTATGGGGCTTACCATTCATTTTTTTACAAATTTTTAAGGGTTTTTTTAAATAACTTTTTTTATCGAGATTGTATATGATACAGTTTTTGGTAATTAAAATTAATGATATACCTATCAAAAAATTCATTAATTTTATATAATCTATTTATTTTAGTATGTTACATTTCATAAATTCATATTTCCCTCTTTATTAATTGAAAATGGGAAAAGATAATTTTTAAGGAAAATGGAATTCATTTATCTCTACGATCAAAAATCCATTTTCATTAATGTTCAGGATTTCAATGAAATGTGTTAAAAATTGTTTAAATATAATTATCTCAGTATTAGAATTATTTTTAAAAATCTTTGATATTTTTATATAAATATTTCAATGGGATCTTCTTTAAATTTTATGAATGGGTATCTTTGGAGTTTTTACAAAAAATCTGAAAGGAATTATTATTTCAACCTACCCTCAATGAATCGAATTTCAATCCATTATGTATAATAAATGATTTAAATATTACATCACAAGTTACCATCTCATCATTGAAATAAATTATTTCTATATTTTTTAAAAAATATTTCATAATAATATAAATAAATGTTTTCAAAATTAAATGGTTATTTTTCTCAAAAAATATTCAGGTGATCATATTAATGATTTTTTTTTAATGAAATGTAATTTTCATACAATAAAATTATACCTCAATAGATGAATATTAATTACATAACATAATGATACATGCAATTGTTTTTTAGGTTTAGCTAATTTGGAAAAATGGAAGAAAAAAATGGTTCATTAGAGTTCAATATTGTCTCCCTCCTAGTTCCTCATAACTAGCTCCATTATTTGAAATATCATAAATAATAACTTTATTAATATCATGGATAAATGAAACATAAGAAATGGATATCTTATATTCTTATTAATGGTAATCACAAGATATATCACTAACAATGTTAACATAACATTAGAATAAGATTATGAGAACAAGGGAATAACATTTGGAAACCATACACTTCATATCATATAACACAAAACAAGTATTGATATATATATAGTCATTTCATAATACATGCATCAAAAAGGAATATAAGAACATAAGTCATTAGATTATATCACAGGCATAATACCAATGTTAGTGTCATGTACATATGTTTAAAAATCATTTCCTTAGTAACCAAAAATCATTTTCAAGGCTATCATATAGGAATGAGTTCACTCCCATAAACATAAAAGTATTCAATGTTAACTCCACATATATTCATAGTGTAAAATGTGCCATACTAAATAGGGGTCACTCCCCTTTATAACAATGTATATCTCATGATATATTAATAATTAAATATTTCATTGGAGGTAGATATAAGTCCAAAACATCATTGGTTATAATGTGAACACCATCCTTGGTTACAAAATAACTACATTCCTTGGTTATAAAGTAACCATAATACTTGGGTATAATATAACAACTTTTACATATTGAAAACCATATATTGGTGTGATAAAGGCTTATAAAACATTCACTTTATCATAACCCATGAAAAGAAATTGGCTTCCAAAACATTTCTTCATATCATAACCCATGGAAAAAAATTTATAAGCATTTAATCATTTCATTATAACACATCCAATATAAAAATTAATGGGTTATATAAAAATATTCTCATCATAAATATAGACCATACATAGAAGGAATAAGGATGGTATCCTGGGGTTATATCCCTAGTAAAGAATAATTAACAGAAAACGATGTCTACATAGAAGTAAAATGATTTTGAAAGATAACTTGTGACATTTTATGATGAAAATATCCTTTTTACTTTGAAAATAACCTTTTAAAAAATACAATATCACAAAACATTTTGAAAATTATTTTACATGGAAATAACCCTTCAAACTGATAAAAGATTCATTAAAACATAGACCGGTCATGTAGCACCCCATGATTTTTAAAAAGATAATTATATTTGATAATATAAAAGACACAAAATAGTTTTTTTATCTTTCATTGCACCCAACACTGTGTTTTTATTTCATTACAAGAATCCTTGATATTTTTATGTTTGTTAGTGCATTCAACATGCATTAATGGACTTAAATGACCCATGATATATATTACCATTATAACCTTTCTATTACATTGGCCGATATTAATAATCATAATAAATTTATGATATATATATATATATCTTACTCTGTATAAATTATTGATAAATATTTAGTAAATAATAAAACATTTTTTTAGTAAATTGATTATATAATGAAAAAATAAGTGTTCTTAAAAATTGATTTTTATTGCGTTTAATGAAAACAATACTATATGAAATATTTTCAAATTTTATAAAAAAAATTTGATAAAATTAACATCATTTTTGTAATTTTAATATAAAAATTTTCACTGGATGAATTTTTTGGTTTTTTTAGAAAAAAATGGATTTTCAGACAATATTGAATAATAAATATTTTTCAAAAAATTATAATATTTTAAATAAATTATGTAAGTTGAAAGTCCCAATATTGTTAGAATATTTTTTTCAATTAACCAATGTTATATTTAATAAAATTAAATATGTTTAATTAAAATTTTGTTACTTTTTATTATATTTTTGTTTTTTTGGATAAAGAACATGGGTTTCAAATAACTTTTTTTAAAATTTTGAACGTATATCAATTTTAATTAATTAGTCAACTCCATAATGGGGAATGTTTTAAATGAAATGTATAGATTATAAATTACTAAATTTTAATTGAGTTTTATATAATGATTAATATCAGTCAAATAGTTAATAAAGAGTAATCTTTTCTAAAAAATAATCTACTTTAAAAACCAATGCCTTGCCATGTTTGCGTGATTAATATTAATTTTTTTTTTCAGATTCAATTAATTTAATTTAAAATTTTCATTATAGATTGGTAAATATAATAATTTAAATTTCTATTTATTTCCAATTAATTTTTTGAAAAAAATAAATTATAAATGTAACAAATAATTATTATAGCGATTATGGTAAAAATGGATTTATCAGAGTTAAACTATAATTATAAAATTAAAAATAACCTAAAATATTATCCCCATGGTATTTAATTAGTTTATTTTTACCTTTAAAATCAGATTCTATAAAATATGTAATTCTTTTCCACTTTATATTGAATATGGACTAAATAATAATTTTGTAAAAAAAATACAAAAATGCATGTTTCTTCATTTTAATTTCTCAAAATCATTGGGACAGAAAAAATACAACATATGTTATGTTATATATATTTTTTTAAATATTAATTAGTTTTTAACATAATAAATTATCAATATTTTTTAGTGATTAGATAATTACATATAATTCTTAAGAAATGTCAAAAAAATTAATTATTTACATATGAGTTATATGAAATAAATGATAATAAAAATATTAAATTTGAAGTAAATGCATTAAAATATAGTCATACAGTAATTTATTAGATGAATATTTCATTTTAATTATGAGTGATCGTAATATATTCAAATTGTATCACTGTCATGATATGTTCAAAATCAAATTAAATGAATAATTTCAATATTAACTTTAATATTAAATTATGTTAAGTTACATTATTTTAAATTAATTAAAGATAAAAAAACAATAGTATAACAATTTATTTTTAAAAGATATTAATGATAAAATATATCCAATTTATGGGGAAATTATTCTTTGATAATAAATATGTTTACCACTAATTAGTAAAGAACCCTTTTCCTTGTGGTTAATGTTAATGTAGTGTTTTTTCATGTAACTTGCACTTGTGTTAAATTAAATTTTCAAGAGACAATAAATTTGAATTTTATAAATTATATTTAATATTTAGCATCCTTGGGTCAAAAATTTAAAAACATGTGTAACTTTAATATAGTCATAATGGGTAAATTTCATATGTTAGAAATCTATTTATCATAGTGAATACTAAAAATCAATAAAATAATGAAATGATGAAGTTGTGGAACAAAATGTCTAAAAAATTTGTTTCATTGTGTTTTGGATGTGTGTCTATACCGTATAATCCATCCAAACCATTAATTAAAAATTTTGGAGCACCTTTTTTGCTGTAGAGACCTCTCAATAGTGAATACTTTTGTGTCTTTTGAAAAATACCACTCATCCCCAACTATAAATAGAAACTCACTCCCCTCACATCAACACACCTCTCAAGACATTTTGGATCTTCCTAAACCTAAAAAAATAAATTTTAAATTCCATAATCTATTCATATATGCCTTATTTTGGACATAAATCCATACTATCAAGGCTTTAACAAAACCCTTTGTAGGAAACGATAATGTTCTTCTGTAAGGGTCTTTATTTTATTGTATTCAATACCACCTTCAAGTATACATATTCCATGATGATATAATAACCTCAATATCTTACATATAAGGTTATTTTATTCGGTAATTAATAGGAACTATTACCATAGAAACATACATTAAATATTTTATGAAATCACCATTTATGTATATAGAAGACTACCACCTCATAAGACAACATCATTCATTTACCACCTCTCATAATTGGATGTGATGAAGTTTATAATGTCTATATTTTATATTTATAACATGATTATACCAATATATTCATTTTATCATGTATATACCAATTATAAATTATTTTCCATAAGGGATATGATAATGTCACTCATGTGTACTGCGGACTACTGACACGTGAAGCCATGCAATACATTTTTCAGTATGCCTTAAATGAATATTAATAAGGTTTAAGATAATAATTATATTATATATAAATAAAATATATATCATATTCATGACTTATCTACAATTTTTAAAAATATTATTTCAAATTATTTTTACCCTTTCACTCATAGGAAAAAATGAGAACGCCATTCATGGAAGTGTGGACTACCACATCCATGAGGTGATGTAGCTCTTTATTTCATTAAAACATCACAAGAATCATGCATATAAGTATACATGAATAATAAATATTTTATTTATTATACATTGATCATTTTTAAATTATATATTTTTCCAAAAAAAATTCCTAATGATCATTGAAAAATAGAAACGTTACACATGAGTAGGTATGACCTACTGTCTCCTTGATCGTAACGTTAGTTCATTTTTGAAAAATATATTTAATATATAGTTTTGAAACTATAATTTATGTATATATATTATAATTATTTTTTATTAATATTACGGAGAAGTTTAAATAATGAACTCTTTGACCGTAATCAGTCTAAAAAATTCCTTTTGGACGCGTAATCCAAATGTTGTCAAAACATCATATGTAAAGGTAATCAATTAATTAATTTTATATAAAATGATAATAAGTGTATTTAAATTAATAATAAAAATTAAAATTGTTCTAAAATATTTAAATAATTAACATAAGTTTATTATTATTGAAGATAAATACACACCTGAGAAGCTGTACTCAAGGTAACGGTTTTCTTGTATAATATTTATTTCTGTGATATATATGCCATATTCACCAGTTATATCTATAATGTAGTGATTATAATTACAATTAATGTATTTTATTATTCATTAATATATATTTATGGGTATTGACATATCTGTTTTATGATCTCTCTTTCATGGTGTATGCAGTCTCAATGTTATCGAAGTGGTAATTGATTTTTCTCAGAATTTTCCTTATTTGAGACTTATGTAATGTTAAAAACCTATATTATTTTATGAGGTGTATATAAATACCATTTTGAAAATTAATATCATTAATTTATTTATTCTCATGGTATTTTATTTTTCAGTTAATGTAATTCTTTAATGATTCTTATAATTCAATGATACCAGAGAGTTAACAATTTTAGGTTATTGTCCCATCCATTACGAGGAATGTTTGTGATCTGACTACAATGATGAGATATTATGATCAATTTATCAAAAAAATAAAGGTATTTTATTATACACTATATATTAATTAAGTTTACAAGAAATATAACTTTTTTCATTATTTAGTACTTAAAATCATCAAAAAATGGTTTTAAGAAAATCTAAAACCATTTTCTCAATGATCAGAAATATATTTTATTTGAAAAACATGTTCTCTAAGAATTATTTCATAAATTATTTAAAACAAAAAAAAAATTATTGCAATTTTCACCCATTTTTACTCTTAAAAAATCAATGAAATCACATTTTGTATTCAAAACAATTCATGTTTGGTTTTACAGAAAATGTTAAATGAATATTATTTTCATTTTCAGAATAAGGAATTTTCCTAAATGGCTACAAAGAAATAGTAAAATTATTTTATAGACTGTAAAAAACTAACGACCATTATGACCTATATTTCTTTGAATCTTACTATCAATTTCTATGAGGTTATTTTTTTGAAAATGTTTCTAATGGTGATTTCCAAAGAAAAGGATTTTAACAATCTTTTATGTTTTTAAAAGTGATTTTTAAAATTAAAATGTAATATTCATCAAGAATTATTTTATTGATATTTTAATGAGATTTTGATTCATAAACGTTAAAAAAACATATTCATTAAAAATACACTATTGGGGAAATTTTATATTGAAACCATATCCCTACATTCTCTGGATGGGATATGAATGTTTCAAAGAGATTATTATGGAATGATTTCCTCTTATATCGGTTAATAATATTTCAAAATTAATATAATCGAACCCATTTCTTTTCCATGCGTTAATCATGTATCAAAGATATTGTTGTGTAACCCTTTTCTCTTCTACAGGAAAATCATTTTTAAAAGATATTATTACCAAACCCATTTCTTTTTTACAGGTTTATCATGTACTATAATGAAAAGGTTGTTTCTATATGTATATGATGAAATGTTTACTCTATCAGTGTTGTGGTTCTTCTAAATTATATATGAAGGAGTGACCTGATAGCCACATGTGATCCCATCATAGCTCAAATTATTGGTGCACCAAGATAGTGGGCTTATACATTGGGTAATAATGATATTCTCCACAGAATATTATTTGAATACAACCATGTGATTATTCCAATTAAACAGGTTCTATGATCAACCACTATGTGCCCTCTAAATACAGTGATCAAAGATACCAATATGACTTATTAATTATTTCTATTGGTTTGGGATACTTCATTTGATCGTGATTAGTATCACAGTGCTCATGATTATTGATTCTTATTGTTATTCCCATTTTAATCATTTATTATATGTTTTATAGTAATATGCTTCATGTAATGATGGATATGAATATTATTTTCTTACACTCATTAACTTTTTCTTCATTATAAAAACCTAAATCCATTCTTATACTCACTGATGGAATTCGTTTGTTAATTCTTATGTTTTCCCTTATAGTTCATCATTGATGAACCTTCTTATATATTATTCCCTTGGTTATAAATAATTAACTTGAATGAATTATTTAAATAATGTATTTCATAAGTATAATGATTATTACTAAATGTGAACTAAGAAAATATGGGTTAATGGGGAAGAAATGATCATTTTTTACATGGGAATTGGTTATGTTTGTGTTTTTCTTGCTCATCTTAAACAAAAAACCTAAATTGTCATAATGAATGTTAATGATCCAATTATCATTTTGAGGTTTTAAGGATTGGATGGAAAAAATATTATCTCATAATTACCAACATCAAATATTAAAATTCAATGTTTATAATTTCAACATCAAATATTGGAGTGCATTGTAGCATCCCAGACCTGATTGGCCCCCCAAATAGTGTTATCAATTTGGGTTCCATCTATCTTAGGTTTGCCTCCAAATACGCCAAATAATGCTGACTAGCAGCGATGGGGTAATTGAGTATAGATTGGATACTACACACTCTGGTGAAAGAGAATAAAATAGTCTAAGTAAAAATAAGTAACATGTAGTGAAAATAAAGACTCAACCAACTCTAACTAGACCTGCCAAAGGTTGAAGCATATTTTACAATAAGTAGATGATAAAATAAAAAGATAATACTAAAATATCACTTATTTCTACAATACCAAACATGAATCAAATAAATAAGAATTTATACAATAAATATCTAGAAGTATCTCTAATGGATAACCCAAGTATGATTTGTACATATGTAGAATGATAATACAAAAAAGGAAACAAATGGAAAACATAAAAGTAACTCTATCAGAGGAAATAACCTCATGTTATCTTTCCATCATCCTATGTAGAAAACCCCTATGATCCATCACATAAAGCTAATTTTCCACTAGAATACAACAACATTAAGTCTTCACGCTTTTTAAATAGACTATTTCACGTCTGATAATGTGTATTAGTAGGAAACCACCCAATAGTGTGTAACCAAAATAAGTGCATAAATTTATATATATATATATATATAATATTAGATATCACATGTGTTAAAATCAACATGGACTCTCATGGTTCTCAACATCCTCCCAGAATCCATTACCAATCATAACCAATGCTGGAATCCTAAAATAGGGAGGATCTTTAGACCATGGCCCAAGGTATCATATGATGATCGTATGCCAAGATAAACCTTAGTCTCTACATATAAATACATAATTTGACACCTCATGCCACTAGACACCTCAGGTCTCAACTAAATAAGTGATGTCCTTAAGTCCTGACAAATTAAAAATATATGGTCCATCGGAACCCTACTCGAAACAACTCATTAGCTCGAATCCTAATGCTCAGAGGCACATAGATATCATTCCTCAAAAAAAAGGAATTTTTTTTATCATAACCTGATTTTTTGGTGAATGTAAATATTGATCATCCTAAATAAACCATGATTAATGTCCTTAATGAGGGTGAGCCTTAGCCCCCAACTGGTAGCATCAATACTATCATTTGAATAGTCCTCACCTTCCATGTGGATTTATATGAAATAACCCCCAAAATATTTTCCTATGATTCGATGCATGGTCCATCTAAACAAATGAGTTGTCAAAACCACCTCACCATTAAGTCCTCATGTGTGTACATGACTTCAATAGGCTCTTTGGACATCACTAGTGAGAGGCCATCATAAAATTAGTACAAAATCCACATTCAACTGGCACCTTATTCCCCTATGACCATGCCTATCAAGTTTGATGTCCTTTACATCCAATATCATGGTCTATTCCATATGCATGATGGAGTTTTTGCCTCAATATAACGTCAATAATTCCCAATCAATGGTTAACATCATCAATGTTACCTGGTACAAACCCACACAGACAATCACATCACCTCGACTCCGAATGTTCAATACCAATTCCAAACTCGGTCTGAGCCTATCATGACCCCATATCTCTCATATCAAGTCATAAATCAAATTAATTTCAGTTATATATAACACAACTCAAATTAATAAACAATTCACTTTTTTGAGATTGAAATATTCAATTTAAATCAACATAACAATTTAATTTAATTAACTAACTCAATATCAAATGATGAAATAAAATTTTTAAGTGAACAAAAAATTATTATTTAAACAATTAAAATCAAATCAAGAATGAACTACTTTCTAACTACCCAAGGTGGTCGGTGGCCTCTAAACATTCCTCCCATGCATATTTTTTCTATGGAATGCGAAACTACATTCTATAGGGTCAAAATGTCAATTTAATATAATGAAACATGTTATTTATCAATTACGAAAAGTTTTCCTAAAGCCTGCTCCACAAAATCAACCATGAAAACATAAATAGGGGTCTATAAATACTACCTTGGACTCGTAGATGTAGGAATTCCCTGTATTAAGCTCTAACACCAAGATATTGATGGGAAATTAGAGTTTCCATTAGAATCCATCAAAATAGGGTAAAATATATGTAATTGATTTTACTGTATGTGAGGAAAGTGAAAAGAAAAATAGAATCACCGGTGTAATAACCCTGATAACAATGATTCTGATGAACCAGATGGATCGATGAAAAGATATAAAATGATAGATATAGATCAAGAGAAGGGGAGGAGGGTAAATGGGGGAAACCCTCTTATTGTGCGCACGAATGAGGAAGAAAGGGGGAAATATGAAAATAGAAAAATAGAATATGGTCAAAACCATAAAAACCCCCTTTAAAGAGGACCCATTGTTAGCATACATGGTTTTCCAAAATCATGCGTGAAACATGTGGGATGCAGTGAATATGTACTAACTAACTAGAAGCACTCATGTAACTTACTACATATTTTTCACTAACCAGGCACAATCAAAGTAGTGTACCCCTACAAAAACTACAAAAAAGATTGCATGATCACGTTCCACCCTTTACAGTTTACCGAAATCTTGTGTCAGTTCAAAATCAAGGTGTACAATTAGCTGGAAAAGGATGGATGGTTTACCCTACACCATGTCCCCTAACCTACAACTCTAAAACATTCCTTTGGGGATATAATGATTCTAAAAACATTCCAATCACCTAAGGATTTGGATTAACCCCTAAAACCATGAAAAAAATGTTATAATGCTTTTAGAACTCTTGAAATTTGGTTTGATGAATCAATAAAGAAGATGGAACCCCAACTAATTCAAATGGTCAAAGAGGGATATAATTTTTACCAAATTTTAAAACTCAAGACATTACAATATCCCCACCTTAACATAGCCCATCCATGAGCTATTTAAAAATACATGGAGATGGTTCTCAACATACCCATCCATATCATACTAACTTGGGGTTCCCAGGATTGAGGGGGTATAGGCCAACTACATTAAGGATGGGGTATCCCCACCTTAGAAGTGACCCACCTCTGTCTCTTCATTACCAAAATCTCAAATCAATTTACTAGTCTAATGTCCATCACTAGTCTTTAATGTTCTCCAGCGACACACCATCACACCCAAACATTATTATGGGATCCCATATAGTTCCAGACACCCAATAGAATTCTGCATCGAATCATTTCCTACCATAGGCCGATGTCACAAATGGAGCCAATGAGGTCCCACATCCTTAAAGATGCTCAAAAAATCTATGGTGCATCATATTTCAATAATTTCTATCATCTAATGAATCCTAGATTCCAATTCACCTTAAGAAGCATGCATATCATCAATTCCCTGATTCCAATCAGCTCAAAATCTCACACCCAATGGTGCTCAAATAAAAAACATGGTTCCACACACCTCAAATATATATATATATAACCAAATATGATAAAAAAACATATAAACCATATCTATTTAGTCTATATATACTTCCCATGCACCTTGTGCACTCAAAACAACCTGCCTCAAAATTCCAGGACAAAATAAAACAAAGGGAAGGTCTGTTCACACCCATGGTGTACTTATGACCATCATAAGATCACCCATCTTCTAAAAAAACTAGTGTCTCTATGGAGTTCACCAAGCTTATAACCCAACTATCTGATTCCTAAACTCTCAACCATGATGGAGTGGCCATCGACCACTATCCCCTTAGTTGTGCATCACTGTATATGCAATGTCCTTTGCATGTAGCTGAAGCTAGACTACATTCACATTGTACTAATCCTAATTGGATATAATATTCCCCAGTCCTCCATGGTCCATTGATTCCATTGATCTGATAAGGCTTCTTACATAACCTTTTGAGATTCAAGACCTTCCCACATACCCAAAACTCGTTTGGAGGCATCTTACACTAAGTCTAGACATGTCATGTCCGCCACACCGAATGAAAATTGTAGACAAACACCTTGAAGTTAACCACTTGATTCTTTGGAAAATATTTCCTCCAAGAATTCATCTCATCCTCACATCCTTCCATCTGAAACATCTACATAGAAATCACATGGAGCTGATTCACAACTTGAGTATGACCAATCCGTCATGTTCCCATCATCTATCAGTGTCTGGTTATGAAGCATAGATAATGATTCCAACCTAAAAATTATTAACTAAATTTAATAACATGACATAAACCATCCTCAAAGAGACTCACCCTGATGTTTCTTCCACTCACCATGAGAGTTACAATGTGAGACAGTCATATCGACATTATTGTTTAGTCAATGGTAGAAATATCATTATATTGAAGACTCAAAAACTCTCGATCCCTTTCTATGCTCTAAATCTCCAGAAAGATATTCTTGATGAACTTGAAATAACAATCCATTTAGGATAGTATCTCATTTATACTACATATACTTCCATATTTGACCAATGATTAGCTATTCCTTTGAGCATGTAGGTTTCTAGATTCACCCTCTACCTAAGAAACTTCTCTAGCTACTTGAAGATCATCTACATACTATTGATGTATTTCTCAGTAGCATGTATACCACCCTCACCCTAAATTGGAAGAGGTATTGTGAATAGAATTCCCACGTAAGATAATCTAGGGGGATCTTCTCCATCAGAACCACTATTAAAAACTTGGATAATCCATATAGTTATGATCAAAGATTCTTGTCGAGCCTTGACCCAATTTTTTTTTGATCTGCTAGCTGCATCGTATGCACTGGATCTTGTACCTATGTATGCACTTCTGGTTTTACCTCTGAATCTTTACCTTCCTAGCCCTCTAGGTCTTGAACCTAATTATTCCCATGTGAAACTAATCGATCTCTTTACGAATGCTCTATTTGACCGGTCAATGAGGAACCTACTGAATAACATCAAAATGATAAGACATCACATAATTCGTATATAATGTTGAAAGGTAATGTAGTAACAAGAAGTCCATCCTCACTACCCTCTCCCTTTAATGTTGCAACCATCCCACACAGTATCCTAGCATCATGGCCTCCTTACTAGACATCAACAAAGCTATGTATCAATATATACTATAGGCCATTCCCATATTGACAACCAATGATGCCTCAATATTGTGACCAAATTTCCCAAATTGGGGTTCATCATCACCCTGTTTAATCATTCATTCTAGTTCTTATAAGATCCAGTTCTATTTCACAAGCCACATACAATATATACACACACATTGTACGGAATAAACAATTCCAAAATCCATTTCAAATTTTAAATAATTTCATATTTTAGGATGTTTCATGTTTAAAATTTAACAACCTAATATACAACTAGTCGAATAATAATCTATGAATAGAAATCACAAAACATTCCTCACCAGGCTAAGGTTCCGAATTCTATTTCCTTGCTATACAAGGAAGTTTTCAAAATTCATATGTCATAACAATTAGTAATCACATTCCAAGATAAAATACAGAATGTGGATATCAAATAAATTGTCAAATGTAAAAAATTGTACTGTAATCGCCACCAATGGAAACATGGTCTATCCCTCATACATGGGGCTCCAGGAACCCATGAACAAGTTATAAATATAATTACAACCACATATAAATTTCTAGTCTACCACAACCAAAATAATAAGACCAGGAAAAAAGAATGAAATCTCGGTCCCATTAGTTTCCAACAAAGAACAACTACGAAATCCCAATCATGATCACTTCTTATATCACTTGTAACATCCCTATCCCATTTAGCCACTGAACTGTGTTAGCAGGTCATGTTCCACTGACATTAAGCGCACCTCCACATATTCCAAAGTCTTAAGACTTTTAGTGAGGGTGTAACTTAGTATAGCGGGGAGACTATAATCTCAATGGAAAGATAATATAATGGTCCAAGTAATAATATATAAAATACAGATTAAATAATGACTCAACAGACACAAACCAAACCCAAAATAGTGGAAGCATAGTAAAATATAATCTGAAGTGGATGCATTATTTAAATAATTATCCAAAATAAAGGAACATGTAAAATATACCACATGTTGATACTAAACCAAACATGCATCATATAGATAAAAATTCGAACATGAAATATCCCAAATGGTCTCTAATTGATAAACGTAGTATGAAACATACATATATAGCATGTTGATTAAAAAAGGAAACAAAGAGAAAACTCAAAAGTAACACCTACATGGCCATGAACCTCAAGGTCCCTTTCCAAAAAGCCATTCCAACTACCACAAAGATCCTATTTCTGATGATGGTTCATTATCTAAACAAAATTTTATATTGTCTACATATTTCTCAACGAACCCATGTAGTATGAGAAAATATGTATTATCATGATTTTGACCATGAGTTCTTACCCAACCTAATTTTAATATAGTTATGTAATTTGAAATAAAATAAGATAGAACATGTATTAAATTAAGAATGGGCTCTACTAGTACTCACTAGCCTCCAGGAATACATCACCTCCCTCAACCAACACTTGAATCCCTAAAGAGGGATGGACCTTGGCCTACATCCCATGGTGTCCCTAGAATTCAATGGACCATGTGAACCCGTAGTTTCAATCTCAAAATAATTAACCCAAAACTGTGTGTCTCCATAGACATTGTTTCTCAAATAAATCACTAATTCCCTAAAGGCCTTCCCAAGTAAAACTAATCAGTCCCTCAAACACCTTCTCAAAAGAACACTTCAGTTCTAAGCATGTTGTTTGTATGTATAATGATATATTTACTCAAATAAAAACCCATTATTTATTCTTTGCATGATTTCCCAAAGAAATTTTGATCTCTATCCTCCAAAATAAATTTGGCCCATTAGACTCAATTATAGAGATCCTTATCCCCCAATAGAGGGGATCTATTCTTTATTTTGAGGGTTCTTAATATTATAAAAGGATTTATATGTCTAAAAAACCAATAGATTTTCTTAATCCTCACTACCTAGTGTGATACACACATTAGTTGTAAAACAACTTCATCCCTGAGTCCTCTAAGGTGCATACAACTCTAATTAGTGTTTTGTCCATCTTAGGTGAGAGACCGTTACCAAATTAGCACCTAAGCCATGTCCAATAGGAACCTCATGACCCCCGACCATGTCGCTCAAGTATTATGTCATTTCTATCCAATATCCCAAGCCATGAAGACCACTTTGCATAAATCTGACATTCATGGTTCTTAGTCAATGGTCAAAACCATCAATGTAACCTTATTCATGCCCAAATAGATGACCACGTTTCTAAAATTCTAAATGGTCAATACCATTCAATCCTCAGGTTGAGCCCATCACAACCCCTTGGGTCTCATATCATTATATACATCATAAGAATTTAAAATTTATATATAATAATAACCATTAATTAATAATTAAATTTAATATGATTTAATTATAAAATTTAAATCAACATAACATTTCAATTTAATTGTGTTGACTAACTGAACTTCAAATTATCAAATAAATTTTTTGTAAAAAAATTATTTAAATTAAACAATTCTATTTAAATCAAGAATTCACCCCAACCTAACTTCCCAAGGTGGGGGATTCACTCTAACCTTTCCTCTCATGACTAAAATTGGGTAATTTATTCTCAATGGAATCCCATAGGGTCACAGTGTGAATTTAATATGAATAAACACAGTTTAGATCAATTACCCAATAGTGTGCTAAAATCGATGCACCAAAATTGACCACAAAAAAACATAATTAATGGTATTGAACTCCTATATTGGACTTGTAAAAATAGGAACATCTGGTATTGGGATGTTAATATATTTTATTCTAGTGAAATTAGATATTCCATAAACAACCTCGATATTAGGGTAAATGTTTCGGATGTATTTAGCAGTTTGAGAGGCAAGAGAAAACAAAAATACAAGAATCGGTTTGCTAAGACTTTATTCATTGATTCTAATGTCCATGATGGATAGAAGAAAAAATCTCTAATGAGGGATATGATTCAAAAAAATAGGCAGTGAAATTGAGTTAACCCTACTATTGTGCAGATGACCAAGGAAAAAGAAGGTAGGAATTAATGATGTAAAAATTATAAGGGTGGAAGAATAACAAAATTAACCATTTAATGTTTCTGAATGGTTAGATCAGATGGTTTTAAAGACTCTTCACAAACTGTGCAATCTATAATTCATAGGTACTACCTAAGCTGTAGTACCCATGTGGTATATCACATGGTTTTCACTACCAGGGTGAAAATAATGCAGTATCCCTAAAAACGACATACAAGGCCCCATAACTATGAATAACTCTACATAGTTTACCTGAACCATGTGATTATTTAAAATTGTGGTACAATATTAGCTATTATCGTCCACATGGTTTACCCTAAACCATGTACCCTATCCTGTCGACCCAAAACACGCATTTGTGCCTCTAACACTCTCGAAACCCCTTCAAATCACATGAGGTTTCAGTTAATCCCCTAAACCATGTAAATAATGATATAAATCTATTAGAAATAAATGAATTTTGTTCTGATCATATAAAAATAAAGGTCACCCTCAGTAAGTGAAAATTTTAAAATAGGGGTGGTTTTTAACCCAATTCAAAAAACCCAGGATGTTATATGTGGAATTGGGGATGTTATAATATGTTTAAAAAGATAGTTTACATAACTTTTGAGATTATAATGTTTTCTTTTGAGTTTATCTTATGAGTTTTAGATACTATCATATGTCTATAAGATTATGAATGACTATATGTTCAATGTCTTAATCGCATCATTTGATGGTTATATGTAGTAAAATTTTTGAGTATGTTAACGATATTTTTTGATACATATTATTAGTTTGGTGTTTTTTTAATCCCTAGGTTCAAAATGAAGTGTTGTATACTGATGAATTATATTTCATGTTTAAAGAATAAAAGTCCAACCCATTTACTGGGTGATAAGCCATCACATCTCGAAAGGTAGTGAGTCTCGAACCCATGGCCAAAGGAAAATAAGGGTTACATTCCTACCTCTGGCCTACAAATATTCCTAGATAGTAACACATTTTAACAGGAAATGTGTATGTTTATTCCAAAGACATATGTAATTTAATTTTAGGAATAATTATTGGTTTATCAATGAATAATATATGACCAAATCCTTCTAATTGCTTGGTTTTCAACTTTCCTAGGAAATGTTTGATGAATTTTAAAGATAACTATTTATGGAATAATTTAGATTCAACTTTTGGTATAACCATTCTATTTTCATGATTAATGTAACATATGATTTTTTATCCAATTTGAGAATTATGTGACTATATGCTAACCATTTTGGTTTTACTAAATTTTCATTGACGGGAGGGATATCTTGCTATGATTTTGTGGTATAAATAGTCCGTTAAAAGATTATTTTTGTGCTTTAGGAATTATAATTTAATCCTAATTACAAATATTTTTGGGAAAGGAAATATGTTTTTTTAATTTTATTAAATGTCAAATTATACTAATGATGTATGTATATCGCACTATTTTTTCAGTCTAGATGGTGAATGAATTCCTTAACTCTAGCAAAAGAATCACGAAACAAAAGTATTATCCAAGTACCTTTAATTATGAATAACCAACTTTATTTTAAATCATTATTGATTTATGGATATGAAGCTCCTAACATTAAATTTTTCATCCATTTTATTATGATAAATGACCTAAATTACTCTCTATAATTATTTACGCTTTCCCTCTATTTCGGCATGTGTTCTCTTATTTGGAAGCAAAGTTATGTATTATTTCAAATGGCATTTTTAAATCCCATTAATTTTTATTAAGAGTTTCCTTTATTAACCCTATTCACAATGTGGGTTTATAATTTTTTTTTCTTTTTTCCAACGATTAATTACAGAGATAAAGGTCAAATTACTATGACACAATTTATTAAAGTAGTTACGGTTCTAACACCCTAAGATTTTAAAAGAATAAAATTATATTTGAAAATATAGAGGACCAAAAACACTATGTTTATATTTTATTATATGGAATACATATTTTATATTGTGTTACATGAAACCCTATATATTTTTAATTTTCATTGCATATTCAACATGAAACACAAAACTTAAATGAATTGTAAAATATATTTCTATTTTAACCTTGACATTAATTTTATGTGTACGAAAAATATAAAATAATTTATGAAAAAAATATATATACTAATAACATACTCACCATGAACTATTGATAAAATTTTATTAAATATTCAATTAGTTGTAATATTAAGAAGATTTTATTATTCAAAAGTATTTTTTTCAAAAAAACTAATTCTTATTGTTTTTAATGAAAATTATATTAGAAAAAATTATTTAAAAATTAATGAAAATTAATTGATAAAATTAACTCAATTTTTAGAATCATAATATCAAAATTTACATTGGGAGACATTTTTGTATTTTTCTGAAAATATTGTTTTTCAACGAATAGTGAAATATACTGATTTTTATAAAAGCCTTTTATTTTAAAAAAATGATACAATTTAAAATTAAAAATATGTTTTCCTAAAAAATAGTTAACCTAGGTTAATTTTAATCCACATAATTATGTTAAATGAACATTATAAGGGTATTTATTATTAGTTTGGTATTTGGATTGAAAAGAGTGTTTTTTGAACAACTATTTTAAAATGAATAATGTTTACTTATTTTATTTAATTAAAAAATTCCCTCATAGATATTGTTTTAAATTAAAGTTTTCAGATATAGATCAGCAAATATTAATTATTTTTCATAAAATTATTTTTATTATTCAAATATTTAATAAAGAATGATCTTTTCCCAAACTAATACTCTTCTTAAATATAAATTGTGCCTCCATGTTTATAGGATTAATGTTAAAACATTTCCTCTTCTATTAATTGACATTATAATAATGGATTTCATATTTATAATCACAATAATATATAATGTCTAATATGTTCAACTTAATATTATAGAAAAATTAATAGGAAACAATGTAAAAATTAGTTACCACAGTTAAGGGAAAAAGGGTTTATCGGGGGTTAAACTGGAAAAACTAGAGTAAAAATAAAATAAATATTATTTGAATTTTATTTAATGATTTCATATAATACTTTTATATTAATTTATATTAAATATTTTAATTCTGTTTCACTTTCCATTAAATATGACCCTTATAATATGTTATATCAATAAAATGACCAAAGATAATGTTTTCATCCTTTTAGTTTCTATAATGATTTGGGATGAAGAAAATAACATAGGTTATTTTATATATAGTGATTTTAAAAATAAATTATTTTCTTCAGCATAATAAATTATAGTTAATTTTTAGATATGAAAATATTACATAGAATTCTCAAGAAATGTCAATGTAGTAATTTATTTGTTAACAATTAAATAAAATAAATAATACTAAAAATATTAAATGTGATGTAAATTGATTGAATTATTTTGTCATAATAATTTTTATGATTATTATTTCATTTCAATATAGTTTTTGTATAATACAGTCTAATTCCATCATTTTATTTATATTCTCAAATTCAAATTAAATGAATAATGTCAAATTTTACATTAATTTACTTTTTAATTAAATAATATTTTATTAAATAAATTAAAATTAATACAATCCTATATTTTTTGAAGTTATTTGTTAATTTTAATAATTTTATACTATTTCCCATTAATTGGCCATTTTCCTTTTATAATGAATTTATTAACCTCTAATTTATAAAAAACTATTAGTTTGGTAATGGTTAAATCAATGTTTTGTTTCACTCTTGCGCATGTGTTGTAACAAATTTACAACCAAAAAAATATTTCTACATGATAAATTTAATATAATATTTATATTTTTTTGTAATAAATGTTTTACAAATTATCACTTTAATTTATTATTAAACAATGCATTACCTACTATAGAAAACAAATTAACATAGTGATAACTCAAAATTGTAGATATTTGGAAACATATACTTTATGGAAAAAACATTAAAAAACTGTGTTTTATTATGTATTGGATGTGTTTGTAGGCAATATCAACAAAAAAACCTTTTATTATCAATTCTGAAGAATCATTAGGTAATGTTGACCTCCAAATAGTCAATATTTTTTAGTATTTACAAGAATTCTACTCCACCTCAAATAAAAATTGGAACTCACTCTCCTAAATTACTAAAACATATTTGGCCATTTTACTCATAAAAAACTCCAAGAAATAACTTTAAATCATCCTTAACCTCATCCTAGAATCTTTATTTTTGCATTAAATACATCCATTCTTGTCTTTAGTGAAAACCTTAGGTGGATACTCGATGAAAAGATAATGTTCTTCAATGAGAGTCTTTATTTTAATTTTTTCTCCACCTCATTAGATTATTCCTATAAAATGATGAAATAATAACCTAAATATTTTAAATATAACATGTTTTTGTTATGTTTAAGGAATTACCAACCTTCACAAACACTACCATCAATGGGGTAAGAAATCAATATTCATGTATATGGCATAGTAGTGCCTCGTGATACGATTTCATCGAATTTTTCAATACCACCTATCGTAATTGGGTATGATAATGTATATAATTTTTATATATGATATTTATAACCTAATTATTCTTATTGAGTAATTATATTGTATATTAGATTTTAATATTCCATTTTATAAGGTATCAGATAACATCTCTTATGTTTATGGTGGACTACCGCTTCGCAAAGCGAAGTGATTCGTTTTTTACTAACACATTACATAAAATGTAATAAGTGTAACAAAAAAATGTCATATAAATGAAATATTAAGGATATTAATTACATATTTATCATTATGTAAATATAATATATTGTTTTCATCTTACCCTTTTACTCAATGAAATAAATGATAACGTCAGTCGTGTTTGTGTCTACTACCACCTCCATGAAGAGTTTTTATTACTTTTCATCACCACTTAAAATGAATAGAACCTCTAATTATATGTAATTAAATAACATGATATTTAAACTATTATTTTTATTCAATACATATAAATTTTAACACCCTCATTTTCATATAGATCATATAAAAAATTGAAATGTTACTTATTCGTATATAGGGACTATCAACTACATGATCATAATGTTAGTTCATTTTTCCTTACCATATTTAATTATTGGTTTTAAATATAAAATTTATTTATGAATATGACAATTATTTCATGATTATTATTCTTGTTATGGGTAAATATTTATATATTTAATCATAGTCAACCTAAAAAATACATTTTTGACAAATAATCCTAATATGGTCATAATAGATGACATAGGTTTAATCAATTATATAATAGGGGAAAAATAATTAAAACATTAAATAGATTCATATTAAATTAAATAATCAACATATGTTCATTATTTCAGATGATAAAGATAGATGTGGCAAGTCAAACTCATGTTAAGGGTTCACTAGCCTCACTTTTATTTCCATGAGATATATTCCATATTATCTTCTTATTTTCGTTGTGTGGAGTATAAAATTACCCTAAATGTATTTTATGATTATATTATCTTAATTTTTTTACATATCCATTATAGTATCACTCACTCATGGAGGCCACAACTACAATGTTACAAAAGCGGTAGTGATTTTTCATTCAAAATTTTCCATCTTTAAGACTTCTGTTGGGTTATGAACCTACCTAATTTTATTATGGGTATATACATACCCATTGAGATATAATATCATTAATTTATTTATCCTTATTAAATTTTTATTTTCATTTATTTTAATTATTTAATGGGACATACGTTTCAAAGATACTAATATCATAAATGATTTATGTTAAATTAAATCATTTATCATGATAGTTTATGATTATGCTTCCACGATTGAGATCATATTACCAATATCTAAAAAATACAATGAATTTTATTTTCATATGGTTGTTAATGTTATATAAAACTAATATTATATTTCTCTAATCTTTTATACTTTATGTTATTGGGGAAATATTTTTAAGAAAATGTGACTCTATGTCTCTCCTTGGTTAGAAATATGTTTTCTTCCAAAAATGATGTTTCAAGAAATGTTTTAAAAAATGGTTTACAAATTTTAAAAATGATTTATTCAATTTATTTTCACCCATTTTTCCTCATAAAAATCAATGGAATATTATTCATTTTCAAAAAAATCATGTTTTTCTTTATAAAAAATGTGAAATTAATCTTCTTATAATCTTTTGATCAAGAAAAATTCATTACTTTTTATAGAGAAAAAGGAATGTTCTTTTACAGGATGTACAAAATTAACTTCCATTATGAGCATTATTTCATAGTATATTCCACTACAATTTAATGAATTTTTTATTATGGTTTTTTGAAAAGTAATTTTCAATGAAAATGATTTTTAAAATATTATATATTTTAAAATTATAACCTCAAAATGAAAAATATATTTTCCTCAAGTGTGTATCTATTGATATTTTAGTGATATTTATATCCATAAACCCCAAAATTACTACTTATTAATTATCATACACTAGTTATATTTGGTATTGATCCCATCCTCATTCTTTCTCTAGATGGAATAATATTGGTTAAAATATATTATAATTGAACACATTTACCCTTTAGGGTTTAATTATTTTTATAAGTGATTTTTACAAAATAAATTTCATTTACAAGGGATAATTGTGTTTCAAATAGATTAATATGGTATCAATTTCACTTCAATGAGTTAAGAATGTTTCAATGATATTTTTGTACAACTAATTGATTTTCTATGAAATGATCATGTTCTCTAAAAGATAATGGTTGTTTCGGTGTGTTTATTTTCTAATATTAACGTTATTAATGTTGTGGTTCATGTAAATTATATAATATGGAGTGGATTAGACAACATTGAGTTAACCGTTTATAGATCAATTTTTGGGTGAACCCATGTTTTTATAGAAGGTGGTGCCTCAGTCAAAGACTGAGGCACTAATTATTTTATAAAAAAAGGGAATCAACAAAATTCTGAAAGAAGGAATCTTATACAATCCTTATCATAAAGAGGGAGAAAATCACCAGGAAAATCATCAAGCCAGGTAATATCCTGGTTGACTCCCTTGTTGGAGAGAATATCATCAACCATGTTCGCTTCACAGTAAGCATGTGTGGCAATGTAGCTGAGGTCCAAGAGCGTAGAAAGGCATTGCATCCCAAGAGGAGTGAGCGGCTAGGCAAGATGCACCACCCCCTTCTACATAGCTTGAACCACAGTGGTTGAGTCACTTTCAAGCCACAGATTGTTCCAACCCTTTTGTTTGGAAAAGTCCACTGCTTGAATCACACCCAGCATTTCAGCTTCTAGAGCCGAGGTCATACCATAGCCACCAAAGAAGCAGCCCTGGCACCTTCCAAGATGATCTCTAAAAATGGAACCACAACCTACCGGACCCGGATTTCCTCGCGAGGCGCCGTTGAGATTCACTTTGATCCATCCTGGAAGCGGGGCTTTCCAGCAAACTTCAAAAGTGGGCCGAGGCTATCTGTAAGATCCTGCAATCCTAAGACGGTGAAGGATCATAAAATCGCCAACAGAATTGCCACAATGATCCTTCTGAAGAGAGGAAGCATCCTTTATGGCCATGATAATACGCGGTTTACCTTCATTGAGACTGAAAGAACAATTTTTATGAAGTAAATTATTTATATCATACCAGATTACATGCAGGGGTTCCGCCACTGTAGTTAGAAAAAGATTCTTGATTTGCATAGAGCAAGCCCCATTAGAACAACATTGTAATTGGGAGATGATGGAGTCAAGAATCGACTATCTGCAACCAAAAATGACAAAAATGTAATTCCAAATAGCTGCAGCTATAACACAAGACAAAAACAAATGATTAGTATCCTTTCGGTGTTGATTACACATAAGACATCTAGAGCAAAGAGTAATCCCAAAGAATTGTATGCACATATCAGTGGGAACCCTATTATAGGAAATACGCCAGATAAGAGTAAATATTGAGGGTTTGATCCAAGGTTTGTTAAAATTTTCAACCAGGCCAAGCTAGAATCAGAATTGCTAAAATTGTTTTTGTAGAAACTTTTGGAATCAAGAACACCATTAAAAGCGGGTTCCCAAATGAGGAAATCATTAGTGTTGGAGAAATGATAATTATCAATGATGTGACCAATGTCATCAGGAAGAGTGATGTCTTGGGAGTTTTGAACGTCCCTAATAGAGGAGTTGGTATTGCCAGGAGGAGTGGTGGATGTGAGCATTGAGATCAATGGAATGTCAGTCCAATTATCCAGCAAGAAATTCAAAGTGGAATTAGCACTAACCATCCATCTAGAGTTGTTCATGATATTAAAGAAAGAGCGTTTAATGGATGGCCAGATAGAAGAAGTGATGTAACTCAGATTACCCTTTTTAAGCTTGGTGATGAATCGGGACTTGAGAAAGGCAGTGGAATCAAAATTGTTGTGAATCAGATTCCAATTCATCTTAGCTTGAAGGGAGTCGTTGAAAAGCTTAAGTTTTTTGATGCCAAGACCACCCTTATCTAGAGGTTTACAACAAGTGGCCCATGGAATGGTCACAAGTTTTATTTCAATTGTACTACCGGTCCAAACAAAATTTTTTATGTTAATGTTGATTTTCTTAAGCAGACTAGAAGTCCAAGAGTAGACCATCATTGAGTAAACCAGTTTGGAGACAATGGTAGATTTGACAAGACAAATTCTGCCAGCCAAGGAAAGAGATTTACCCTTCCAAAAAGAGAGTTGATTGGAGATTTGTTCAATAATACTGTGAAAAGTAGTTGTATTTAGGTCTTCCTAAAAAGATAGGAACCCCAAGATATGTAAAGGGGAAAGTGCCTTCTTTAATGCCTAAATAATTAATAATATAGCTTTTTCTATTGGGGGAAAACCTTTTTCCAAAGAAAACAAAGGATTTATTCTAACTTATCGCTTGGCCCAAGACATCTTCATAGTGAGCCTGGGCACTTTTGAGGTTTTGAATGTTACTTTTATCACCCTTTAAAAATAGAATCATGTCATCAGCATATAAAAGGTGGGTAGGGACATTTAAGTTTCTAGAAGCCTGGATGGGGTGAATCTTGTTTTGATTCACAAGGCTCATGAGAAGTCTACTTAAGTAATCCTCGAAAATAGCAAAAAGGATGGAAGAGAGAGGGTCACCTTGCCGAACCACGTAGGTTCATTTTAAGAAGCCTTTAGGAGTCCCATTAACCAGCATAGAAATAGTAGCCGAATTGAATAAGGAGCAAATCATAGTGGTAAAAGAGTCATTAAACCCAAAGCTTTTCAGAACCATTAAAATAAAACTCCAATCCATGGTGTCAAACACCTTCCTATTGTCAACTTTGATGGAAAAACTACCTCATCTGGTGACTTTATCTAGCATATTAGTACAATCAGAGGCAAGGCATATGCAATCTTGAATAGATCTACCTTTGATGAAGCCAAATTGATGCGAGGAATCAATTTTGTTACATATGGGGGATAATCTATTTTCAACGAGTTTAGTAATAATTTTAAATATTGTGTTGATGAGAGCAATAGGCCGGAAAAGATGAATCTCTGCCGCATTTTCCACATTAGGAATCAAAGTAAGAAACTGAGCATTTATCCCATGTGGAAGGAAACCAGTGGAGAAAAAGGATTTGAATAATTTACACACGTCCACATGAATGATTTCCCAGTATTGTTGGAAAAAACCATTGTTGAAACCATCAGGTCTAGGAACACTATCAGGGTTGAGGCTGATGACAGTGTCCTTGATTTCATGATCTGGGGGCATGCTTAAAAGATGGTCATTATCCTCAACTGTGACCATATTAGGAATGATATCAGGGAGAAGGTCTTTGCAGACCCTTATTCCATGTTTTCAAGTTTGATGGTACATGTGTAGATGATTTTGAATATTCTTATGTTGTTCTAATTCACATTGATTATTTCCTAATACTGTTATTCTCTTATTATTCCCAATAATTGAATTCATTTGTTAGTGCTTACATTCTCCCATGTTGAGTAGTTGATCTCACCATTATTGTTTTTCCCTTTTTTCATTGTTATATAGAATGGGGTTGAATAAATATTTTCAAGAAGATATTTCATATTGATAATGATGGTGACTTAATGGGAAATAAGAAAATATACATTTTTTGGGAGAAATTATCATTAATAATTTAATTATTATTTATGTATGATTTTTTCCTGATCCTCTAAAACTATATTCCAAAAAAAGTCCCCCAGAATGTCAGTGATCCAGAGTTTCCTTTTGACGTTTTAAGGTTTAGATGGGAATACATGGTTCATAATTATTAGCATAAAATATATAAATTTAATTTTTATGATTTGATCATAGGATTTTGGAATTCTTGTTCTAGTTTGTTATATGTTATGGTAGTGTTAAATTACATTCATGTCATACACATTAAATAAAATAATCAATTAACATTTTGGAAAATTCTAAATTGTAATTTCTGGGAAAATGATCAGAATGTTCCATTTAAAATTTATTTAAAAAAATACATTTGTAAAAATTAATTTAGACGATCATATAATAATACATTACCATTTTTAAAAAAATCATAAAAACAAGGATAATGAAGGGAAATGGTTTTTGATCGAGGTATAAATAATGTTGGTTTTCATCATAAAACATTATTCTAGATTCCAGATTAAATAATGAGATGAAAATAAGTATAGAACATGTATTATTAAGAAATAACCATTAGAAATTAGAATTCATGACGTTCGTGAGAAATATTTCATAATATTTTCCCATTTAAAACATAATCATAAATAATCCCAATAGAAAATGATATTGGAACATTAATCCCTTACCACTTGGATATCATGTAAATCATAATCCCTTATAAAAAATAAAATTTAACAATAAGTAAAACAATTAAAAGTAGATTCATGATATAAAATTTCAAGGCGGTATTATATAAACATCATAAAAGAAGATAGGTGCATAACATAGCTTGGGTCTTTGAGAAGGAAATTTGAGTAAAAAATTCATTACCATAACTCTCATATTCCTTTTCACAAATTTGAAACTATAATTAAGTAATTATAGGTTTAGTATAAATGTATTAATGAAACATAAAAATATAAATCATACCATATAATAGTAAATTATGATATTTTATTATAATATCATAATTATTCCCTATTAAATTGAATTTTTGTTAATAACTGCCTCATTTTCTCTTTTATGTTTTGGTTTCGTATCATTGCTCCTTTCATTTTGATCATAGTTCCATCATATAAAGAATTTTAAACATGATATAAATATAATAAATATTCAATATATGAAATTTTATTTCATTCCATTAATCTAATATATATAATATTAATTACACCATTCATTTAGATTATATACCATATATAAACATGAACGAAGTTTCCATTCTATTAACATGTGAAAATAAAGGAATGTTAATAATATATTATATTTATATAATAATTTTTATTTTATAAATATCATGTATACTCATTAAAAATATATTTCTTAACTTACATTTAATTTTTAATTTTAAATGATTCAAATCACTTTGTGAGGCGGTAGTTTGTCGCACACACGAGTAATATTGTCATATTCCATAGAATGAAAATAAAGAAGGTATATTTTATTTTATAATTCCAAAAGTATAATATTATGATAAATATAATAAAATAAAATAAAATAAATTTTTATAATCTTTGAGAGGTGGTGATGGAAAATTAATAACATTAACTCATGAGGGGGTAGTCCACCCTACAAACTATTAACAGTTTCAGTCGCCATTTGTAGGAAGAGATGATGGATATTGTTTATTCAATAATCATAATGAAAAATTATTATATTATTGAAACTATTATTATTCTACTATATATATTAATACATGAATGTATGTGGTAATCAAATTAGTATAAAATAAATCTATTTTCTATGAAAATTACCTTATTTTATAACAAAAACCTTCAGATCTCTTATTAAGGACCCATAGGGTTGTTATTTTAGGTATAATAGAATATTTAGAAAAACAATAAGGATGTTTGGGAGATATTTTGAAAGGATTAGGTTATCACATATGGCTTGAGAGGTGTGAATAATTTATGGTAGAAGGTGGGATTTTATAATTTAGGAGTATCATTTTTGTTAATATAATAACCTATTCAATAAATAAGAGTCACTCTCTACCCAAATTACACAAAGTTTACAAAATAATATATTTTAGCATTCATTTGGTTGGCCAAAACCTTTACCAAAAGAAAATAAAAATTTTAAACATATAGTTCCGTAATTTCTAAATTACCAAACTTTTTCAATTTTAGTTTTCACTATGTTAACTTTCCATTTTATATAAGTAATTTTTCATTAATAAGAGAAATAAAATATGAAATATTCAATAAAATGTAACCAGTGGTTATAAATATGAAATTAAATTTATAGAAAAAACTATTATGTGTTTTGAAAATTAAATTTCACCAAATCACAAGAAACATGCCAAACCCCATTTTACCATTTACCATGGTAACAAAACATTAACTATTTAGGGTACAATTTAATTATTAAAACAGGAAAAAATGGTCCATGAATTATATATGGTTAATATATTTAAAAATATACCATTAACATGGTAGTGGATATTATTTTTTGTAATTTTAAATCATTTATTAGATAATTGTTATTATTAATTATTATTAATGATAATTATGACACTAATCAATTAAATAAACATTATAAAATGTTGGAAAAAAGTTAAATTTAAATAAATCATTTTCAAACTTATATATGATTTTATATTTATCTTCAAAATTCATGAAATACTTTAATTTATTCAATTTATATTACATTTAATATTTTCCCTATCTTTAATTATATTTTTCTATTAATCAAATAATTATTTTTCAGAATTCCCTAATCATCAAAATTAATTGTATAAATACTAAAATTATAAAAAAATTACCATAAATATAATAATTTAATTATTATAAAAATTAATATTAACATTATTTAACAAATTTATTTTTAATTGAAATTTTAATGAAAGACGGTGATTTTTTGTGTTTTTCTTGACTTAAATTTTAATCATGGTCACTTTTATAGAATTGTGTCCCAAAAACACTTAAATAAAGACAATAAGTTAATATTTGTCAATATATGGCTATAAAATGCATATTACATAAAATTTTAGTTTATTTTATCCCTTTTATTTTTAATTTAACCCACTTGTAATCTTATTTTACCTCTAACCATGATAATAGAATTTTTCAATTTTTTCAGTTCATTTTGAAAAAAATCAGTCAAGATGATTATATTATATTAATTCATATGGTTTCAAACATGTAAAACATTTTACCAAATTTCATTCAGATATATGGTAAAATTTTATTTAAAATAAAAACCTTAGACCAAACGAAAAATCAATTTTCCAAAGAGAAAATGTTCACAAGATTAATATATTATTATGTCAAAATTAATATGATATTGATTCTAATTACATATATAGGATTATTTATAATATAATCCTGCTAATTATACTTTTTTAATTATTTCAAAACCAAATGGAACCTTACAAATTATTCAAACAGAATGGAATTTTTCAATAAAAACTAGTATTATCCATTGTTTGTTGAAACATTAATATTTTTACAAAAATCCCAAAAAATCACAAAGATAATTACAAAATGATAATTATAGAAAAAATATCATTTTTTCAAATAAATTATTATAATACATTCAAAAATAATTTTAATATTTGTCATAAAAATATTTACAAACCTAATTTTTTAGAATGATGTATTTTTCAAATCAAATATTGAATTTACTATAATTTACATTAATTTATCAATATGTTTTCCCTATATAAAATATTCATAAAATTTTTTTAATTTTTTTTAATATTCATCTTTTCATGTTTAACAACTAGGTATTAATGGTTGTGTTAAAATAGTAATATTAATAGTACGTCATGGTTCGTAAAAACCTAATGTTTGATGTAACACGGGATATCAAAGAGATAATATATTTTCAAAAAAATCATAAATTTTTTATTGTTTCATTCTACCCCATAAAAAATTAGTTTTCCCTTAAAATTACATCACTTTGGTAAAAAAAACTAAGTTACTTCTACGTCATTATATCCTTAGGATCCGATGTTGCTTCCAAAAGATGGTGGTTTTGAAAACAAAATGTTAGCCATGTCAGTGAACCTGATATATAGAACATTATCAATTTTTTCTATTATCTCAACTAGGATTTCATCATAAAAAATATAATCCAAAAGTGGTATGACCTTTGAGTTTATGAAATGTGATGGATCAGGTATGTACTTCCATATGATATATATATGGAACACATCATGAACTTGAAATATATTTTGGGGATGGTCCATATGATAATCCAATATCATGATGTGATCAAATATTTCAAAGATACCCTAATATATAGACATATAATATCAATTATTTCATATAAATTATTCCATCTTTTGGGTTTTCATTCATTAATTTCTCCTTCATCGATGAAATGAATATTTCTAATGATTTTTTATTTATAATGCACTAAAATCATCATTAATCAAAAAGTCATTCTCGTAGCCACTAACCTGTTAAAAACACAAAATGGTAAAGACAAGTTATAGAATAAGATCCAATGTTAATGTTTATCGATTCCATTAGTAGCTAACCCGAAGTTTCCTCCATGTCTTACCAATGTTGAAATCCAAACATTTAGAAAGATGATCACAATAATTTCAAAATAAACATAACATTAATCCCACCAAAAAATATTATGTGTCTCTTAATTTCACATAATAAATATATCAATAAATGGAAGATATTTTATTATAAAACATTATAATATCATTAATTATGATAAAAACTTATTAAAAACATTAGTTCTCTCGAAAATTAAATATTTACAGAATCATAAAAAATCAAATATTAAAAATGATTTTCAATAAATTTTAAAATGTTGTAATCTCCATCAAGGATAAAATAAACCACGTTGTTAATAAATCATTTATTCATTATGTTTTCATCAATATAATCGAATTTTTTTACTGATATTAATCATCCCATATTCAAAAATAAACACTATTTCTTACATATTAAGGGGTATCTATATTTAATAATCAGAACAAATAATTATTACTATTTTTACTAAACCACATTAAGGTTGAGTAGAAACCACTCAATTAATTAAGACTAATTTCAAAACACCAAAACCAAACATAAAAAGAAAAAACAACTTTGAAATTTCCAAAGAAACCACACAACATCAAAATATCAATATAACCCATATTACCACACCAACTGTTGAAGTAAAATATACAAAATTCAAAATTTAAACAATAATTCCATGATATCAAATTAGTCCACAAATAATAAGTCTATGGACACCATAATATATGAACCACGATGCACCCAATAACTTTTTCATTATCTACAATTCTTGGGGAAACTAGACGCTGGAAACATGACCTTCATAGTCTCTAGAACCGCTACAACCATCGCTGTATATATGTCTTCTAATAGCCAAAATAAATAAAAACACCACAGGAATCTATTGATGTCACCGACCATATCCAATGAAATTTAAGGTAACATTTATCTGTTGAAGAACTAAAACAATCATAACTATGTTTGAATGAATAAAATAAACATATAAAACTGTTGGTGTTTCCAACTTCTCTATAACCACATAAAAATCATCAATAAAAAAAACCATAAAAACCAAATGTTCATTAAAATTGATCCAAAACTCAATATAAAAAACAATGTTTATATCATCGGGGATGAAAAAAAACCCTGCATAATCCATAATGAAAAACAATAATTATTATGATGAGGTTGGAAGCTCAACCATCATGAAATAAAATACATTAAAAGGACTAACATAATTTGAGACCATACCATATCACAATTATCAAAAGACAAAAAATCAAAACTGTCCTCAATCATAACCATAAAAGGAAACTAAAAGACAATCATATTATAGAAACCAGAAAGATCCATGACTCCAAGAATGTTGTTGAAATATCACCCAAAACATCCCAAAACTCGTGAAAAGGGCCACTAGATCAGACAGAAATATATCCCAATGCAATAGATGTACGAGTGTGAGTAGTCATCAAGATGGCCAATGTCATGACCCATCCTCGAGGCCTAGTTGGATTTCGGGTACAATCCAACCAGACCATACTCCAATCTCATCTGAATCCCATGTGGAGTATTCGAAAAGGACAGTATCGTTAATAGTAAACCAGCTTAGTTGAAGACACGTCAACCAGATGTCTGTTCCTTAAGTTCTAAATGTTTCTGCTCCGAGGGCCCGGTTGGTTTCAAGTCCGAACAAACCCGGATATACCCAAACATCACCAAAACCTTGAGTGTAATATAATGAAATGACTTTCGTGATCCAAGGAATCCTATGCAACTAACAGTGTGTCGATAAGAGGTCCATAGATCATGTTATGGGTGAAATACTAACATGTGTCTGAAGAGCGGGGGGTCTGGTCCGATCTGGTGCAACCCTCCATCGGTCGGACGGAACCGGGCGACCCAACCCGGGTCCAGGTCCGGCCTAGAAGGGCGCGACCTGGCCTGGAGGTTGAGGCTTGGCCCGACTGGGCACTGCGTGGCCTGGGCGACAGGCGGCCCGGTCTGTGCCGTTTGCGGCCCAGCCTGGCAGCCGGTCATGGATCAGCCAGCTGGCTGAGCAGTCTGGGGGGTGCGGCCCCTGGTTTTCCGAAACGGTAGCACCCAGAAGCACCACCCCTCTTTCTTGGCCAGAGGATTTCGGATGACTCTTCTATCGCTAGTGGCCCTAGTTTGCTGGCCACTGTCCTCCGCATGCGGCGCTAGGCGGTGGCGCGGCCTCCAACCCGGCCGGCCGGTTCGACACCGAAGCAGCATGCATAGCGCGGGCAATGTTCTTCATTAGCGTGGTTCCCCTTGTGGTTCCACGTTCTCCCTGTCGGTCCATCTATGGATGTCCAGTTCTCTTTTTTCCGAGCGGACCACGGATTGCGGGCCGCAGTTCTTCCATAGCGCGGCACCCTTGCGGCGCTGCGGTTCCTTCTGCCCGGCCGGCTTTAGCTGGCCGATTCTTCTTTGTCAGAGCAGCCCACGGATGTGGGTCGTGGTTCTTCTCTACGCAGCCAGCACATGGCCACCGCTTCCTCTGGTCGCCATTTCCTCTGATTTCCACCACCAAAATAGTCAAGAACAATTTGAGGGTCGTCGGGCCGTGTTTGTTCGACCCGTGCCCTTTGCATTTGGCGATAACATAAGGAAGAAGAAAAACCATGGTTTTCATCTAAGAACAATGTACAATTTAATGACATAAAATAATAAAAAAAACCCTACCTCGTAATTGACATCGCATGTTGACGAACTGCGGAAGACAAGCATCACTATAGTCGGGCATCGCGGAAGATGACGCCACGTTGAACGGTGTCATCCTGTCAACATTAGATAAAGAGTCATTGTCGTGACATGTGAAGAGAATCCAAATACGACGTAGTTTCGTTGATGTCAGGGTGCGTCCGAGGAAGAAGCATTGTTGGAAGAAGTCCTTTGCGTTCTTCATCGGGGATGTTCTTCGTCGAGAGAGGAACACTCCCTTCTAATTCTCCAGAGGTTTTCACACTAAAATATTTTCCACGAGAATATTATATGGGCTTCCCCATTTTAATATAATTTTCATCCAATTCAAATTGATTCAAAAAAGGTGCCAATTAATTAATGTAGACATTAATTAGATAGGTTGGCACATTCAATGGGTGGGAGGTGGAGAGGATCCACCTTAATAAATGAGAGGTGTTGTCAAAATAAATAAAAGGGGCGTTAATGGAGGATTTTAAGGGAATTTGAAGGGTTAGGGGATCGTGTGGGCCCCACCAAACATTATTTTCTCATTGGAGGTTATGTTGGTGTAGGACCTACCTATAACTTCCCCTTATAGAAAATAACAACCATTTATAAATAAAATTGTGTGCAACAATTTTATTTAATTTATTATAAATCCCCAAAAAAACTTCCATACTGCATAATATGCAATTGCAGTAAAGGTTTTCTTAAGAGAATACCGGTGCTGCGAGTTAATTGGTGCCCTCATATTTCAATTATGAGCACCATTTCAGAAGATAAAAAAACCCACACGTACGTTTACTGAACGTACCCGAACAAAACATCAAAAATTGATTTTGGGCACACCGGGCCTCGGAATCAGGTGCTGTCAGAAACGGCGGACTCATAAAATTCCAAAGTATTTATGAAAAACATTTCCTTGAAATTTCTGGGTCTTTAAATTACCCACACCTTAGGACATTACGTCCCCGTAAAGCTACAACACACACTAGGGGAATTAATGGTGGTACTGGGAACGCATCCGAGCCTCCCGCCCTCTAGTGCTCTCCAGGAGGTTCTGGTGCTGTCAGCGAATGCGCATAAGAGGAATAAACCATCCACATAGGACCCATTCCTATCAATCCTCGATCTCCACCGGGACCTCTATTAATGTCTCCCCATCATCGATGTCTGGTGCCCCGTGATCGATGTTGTGGGTCAGGTCGTGCACATATCGCCTCTGCTGAGATACGTGGAAGATGTCGTGCACCTGATGCAATTGAGTTGGAAGGGCCAGGCGTTAAGCCACATCTCCTACTCTGTTGAGGACCTGGAAAGATCCGATGAGTTGTGGACATAACTTGTGACCCTGGCCAAATCTCTGTAGACCTCATCGAGGTGAGACCCGTAGGAATACATGGTCGCCATCCTCGAACTCTAGTGGTCTCTGTATCCTATCAGAAAAAGGACATCTATTTTCAATGTGCAGTCTTCATCCAATCCTGGATGATCTACACCTTCTCCTTCGTAACCTAAACTATCTCTGGTCTTACAAGTGCTGACTCCCCTAGGTCAGTCTAGCATAGAGGTGATCTGCAAGGTCAGTCGTACAATGCCTCGTAAGGGGCCATCCCGATGGTGGAGTGGTAGCTGTTGTTTTACGAAAACTCCACCATGGGTAAGTGGTCCTCCCAACTATGACCAAAGTCAAGAACACATGCACGAAGCATATCCTCAAGAGTCTGAATGGTTCTCCCAGTCTTGACATCCGTCAGAGGATGGAAGGTGGTGCTCAAGCTAAGTTGTGTCCCAAAAGCCTCATGTAACCCCTTCCAAATCTGGGAAGTGAAACGAGCATATCGATCAGTGACGATAGTTGATGGCACACCATGAAGCCATAAAATCTCTCGAACGTATAGGCTTCCCAAGATATCTATTGAGCCCTGCTATCTGATCGGTAGGAAGTGGACCGACCTAGTGAGTCGGTCGACAATCACCCAGATATAGTAGTGTCCTCTGGATGTACATGGAAGCCCCGTCACGAAATCCATGGATATTCTGTCCTACTTCAACTCCAGAACCTCTAAGGGTTGTACCAATCCTGCTGGTACCAGGTGCTCTGCCTTCACTTACTGACAAGTGAGGCATCGTGAAACAAACTCTACTATAGCCTTCTTCATACCCGACCACCAGTGTTATCGTCTGAGGTCCTAATATATCTTCGCCACTCGTGGATGTACCGCTAGAGGGGAAGATTGGAACTCCCTCAGCACCTCCTCCTGTAGTGCAACCCGTACCATGGTACATCCCCAGAAGAGCCACATTTAGGAAATCCTTTGGGTGCTAGCCCTGAGGATATCTGAGCACGTCGTGTCTCGCAGTCAGCATCCCCATGTTGCGCCTATCTGAATCACTGAAGAAGTAGAGGAGTGATTGTGAGAGACTGCATAAAGGTTGCTCTATCTATATCCACAAAAGATATCTGCAATGCGGCTAGCTACTCTGTTGCCTCTCCTAGCAGCTGAATGCCTGTTCTATTGCTGAGAGCATTTTCTACAATGTTCCCCTTCCTAGGAGTATAGTTTATCTTGAAGTCATAGTCCTGGTGTAACTCGAGCCATCGTCGATGTCTCAGGTTCAGGTCCTTCTACGAGAAGACACACTTGAGACTTTTGATATTAGAGTAAACCGTAAACCGTTCGCTCAATTAACTATGGGTGTGAATAGACATTTTTAAAGAACTCAACTACACCCTTTTTCTCTTACGTCCTACATGATCTACTAAGATTTCTCCTTTGCTGAAAAGAGAAATATTGTCTAATCCTCTGAATGAACCGTAATCTTTTCCTAATACAGTCAATCCTGACATGAACGGGTCTATTACATGCCATGTATGACATCGTAAGGCCTCAAAACTACTACCAAGAGATCCAACACTTACTCTTGCCTCCAAGGGTCGAGTCACACTGTCGGCAACAGTGTGTGGTCAGTAGGTATCCTCTAGTAGCAATCTCTAATGTGAGGGTCAAGTCAATGGTTCTAACCAGAACCTCTCAATATCAATCACATAAAAAGGAGAGGGAAGAAAACATCACAAAAAAGTGTCGTTTATTACTATAGCTCAAAGTACAAATACACAAAGCATCCACAAACAATGAATTCAGTGAAGCTAGAAGCATCATAAACAAAGGCCTCAATGTCTAGAGCTAGTCCCGCTCCTATCCACTTGCTGCTCGACCAGCTCCACTACCACGCCCACCTGCTCCTGACGGACCTCCACAGGTGAACCTATGAATCTGCCTGGAAGGTCACTTTGCTTCCTGCTACTCATCTTCAGGACGGGTCAGGCAGCCTCAAGACATGTGACCATGCTCACCGCATGCATAGCACTTCCTGCTTCTCGTATGGCTGGCTCTAACTCGTCTGCCCGGCACAACCATACCTATATCAAACGGTCGCCCAACTATTGGCCCAGTCTACTTGTTCTTTTGTGTCATCTGTCTACTGCCAACTGCAGAAGACTCCACTATGGTCGGAAAGCCCTGCAGAATGAGCAGTATCTCTAGAGCCCACACAGAGTGTAAAGTTGCTGGTACAAACTCCACCATGAAAAGTCCCAATAAGTCTCCCCAGGTGAGAGTCACCTCATCGTAAAACTGTAGAATCATGCTCCACCACCTCTCAGCAGCTTCCTTAAAGAGACTAACAGATGGGAACACCATCAAGTCACAGGGTGTCCCAACTATGTGGAAAACATGTGCTTCAACCTCTAGCACGCTTTCGGCTATCTGAAAATCTATCTCACCTCAAAACCTAGGAGGCCTATATTGCTGGAACTCGTGCAATGCACTCAGTCAGAATTCACTCTCTACTACTGGAGTTGGTGGTATCGGTGGCCCAGTGGGTAGTGGTTCCACCGGTGCCTTCGATGTCTTGGGGCCCTGAACTAAGGCCTCGTTGCTCGGTGGGATACCATCTCATATGTAACTCAGAACCCTCACTAGCTGCCTTCGTGGGGCCATCCTGAAATTTAACAGGTGTTCCATAATCAAACAGTATACCTGGTGAGCTGACACAAATTAAGCATGAAGAAAATTTTTTCAAAGGAAACACACACGCAATCATTGTTTTCATGCACTAAGTCATATTTCAGAGATCAAGGTCCTAGTGTATGGATACATTGGCCGCCGCACTAACACTGGACTCCCTAGACTAAAAAACACACTCAATACTCTTAAAACTAGTTCTTCCCAGAAAAAATGAGAAGAGTCCTGAGTTCTGCGGTAGAACCGACTCCTCTGATACCAATTTTTCACGACCCGTCCTCAGGGCCCGGTTGGATTTTGGGAACAATCCAAACCGAACATACTCCAATCTCATCCGAACCCCATGTGGATTATGTCAAAAGGACCCTCTCGTCAAAATAAAACCAACATTGTTGATATCGTGTCAATTGGACGTCCAGTTCTTGTGTTATATATGTTTCCGCTCTCAGGGCCCAGTTGGTTTCGAGTCCGAATTAACCCAGTTGTACCCAAACATCGCCAAAACCTTGAGTGTAATATACCTAAATTACCATCTCAATCCAAGGAATCCTATGCAACTAGAGGTGCATCGATCAGAGGTCTTTAGCTCATGTTATGTGCGAAATAGTAAAATGGGACCGAAGAGGGGGGGTTGGGTCTGGTCCAATCTGGCCCAACCTGCCATGGGTCGGCCCAAACAGGGTTGACCTGACCCAAGTCCGGGTCTGGCCTAGTAGGGTGCGGCTCGGCCCATGCAAGGAGGCTCGGTCTGTGCTGCTGGCAGCCTAGCCTAGCCGCCGGCCGAGCGATCCGGCGGCAGGGCACCCGGTGTTCCGAAATGGCAGAGCCGAGCGGCGCCGCCCCACTTACCCGATCGGCCGAAAAGGGCCGACTCTTCTATCGCCAGGGGTCCGTAGTTGCGGGCCACTGTCCTCTATATGTGTTGTCAGGCGGCGCCGCAAGCTTCAACCCGGCCGGTAGGCGGCCGGTTGGTTCCCCGCCCAAGAGGCCCGTGGAGTGCGGGTCGCGGTCCTTCACAGCGCGGTGCCCCTTGTGGCGTTGCAGTCTCCATGTCTAGCCTGATAAGGCTGGCCGGTTCTCCTTTTTCTAAGGGGCCCACGAATTGTGGGTCGTGGTTCTTCCGTAGTATGGCGCCCTCATGGCGTTGCGGTTCCTTCGGCCCGACTAACTTTAGCCATCCAATTCTTCTTCCGCCGAGCGGCCCGCAGATGCGGGTCGCAGTTTCTCTCTACGTAGTCGGCACATGGCTGCTGCTTCCTTCGGTCGCCCTCGCCTCCTATTGTGGCTACCAAAATAGTCAAGAACCATCAGAGGGTCATCTGGCCTTGTTTCTTCGTCCCGCACCCTCCACGTTAGGCAATAACATAAGGAAGAAGACAAACCATGCATTTCAATGAAGAACAAAGTTCAATTTAATCACCTAAAATAATACAAACCCCCTGCCTCGTAATTGACTTCACACGTCGACAAGCCGCGGAAGACGAATGTCACGGTAGTCGGGCATCGTAGAAGATGGCGTCGCGGTGAACAGTGTCGTCCTGTCAACATTGGAAGAAGATTCGTTGTCGTGACACGAGAAGAGAATCTGAATAAGACATAGTTTCCTTGACGTCGGGGTGAGTCCGAGGAGGAAGTGTCGTTGGAAGAAGTCCTTCATGTTCTTCATCAAGGATGTTCTTCGTCGAGAGAGGAACACTTCCTTCAAATTATCCTGAGGTTTTCCCCACAGAAATATTTTCCAAGCCAATATTATAAGGGCTTCCCCATTTTAATGGAATTTCCATACAATTCAAATTGATTCAAAAGTGGTTCCAATTAATTAATGTAGATATTAATTAGATAGGTTGGCACATTCAATGGGTGGGAGGTGGAGAGGCTCCACCTAAATAAATGAGAGGTGTTGTCAAAATAAATAAAAGGGGAGTTAATATGGGGGGGGGTTAAGGGAAGTTGAAGGGTTAGGGGCTCGTGTGGGCCCCACCACACATTATCCTATCATGGGAGGTTATGTGGTTGTGGGCCCTACCTCTAACTTTCCCTTGTAAGAAATAACCACCATTTATAAATAGAATTGTGTACAACAATTTTATTTAATTTATTATAAATCCCCAAAATAAACTTCCATCCTGCATATGACGTAACTGTGGTAAAGATCCCCTTATGCAAATACTAGCACTACGAGTTCGTCGGTGCCCTCAGATTTCAATTCCAAACAGCAGTTCAAAAGATATAAAAACCCACACGTACATTTACTGAACGTAGACAAACAAAACTTCAAAATTTGATTCTGGGCCTCGGAATCAGGTGCCGTCAAAAACCGCAGACTCGTAATATTCCAAATTATTTAGGAAATAATTTTCCTTGAAATTTCCTGGTCTTTACAACCAAGGGAATCGATAGTGATCCATAATCATAGAGAGAATAAAATCCCTCTAACATTATCCACCACCAAAACCAAGAAGTATGATTCCAACCATTAAAATCAACTCACCCCAAATAATAGGAAATAATTATTTATAGGACCATTACTAAATTATGGAATGGAGGATATGATATTGAGGGAAGTCCTATTTATTGACTGAAGTCATGATAGTAGGAAATAATAACCTAAGAGAATAAAGTTTATAATATTTAAAAACCTATTTGAGGAGTTGGGGTTGAAATAGAACCATTTATAGAGGGAGTGGGAGACCTGGGGAAGGATTTTTTCACCACTATAGATTTTCAATGTGATCATATGGGAGGGAAATAGAGAGAGAGAGAGAGAGATTGAGGGTTAGCAGGGTGACATATCTTCATTCCATAATCAAGTTTTTTCAATAAAATATCACATTTATTTTAAATTACTTTTCTATAAAATTAGTACCATTCTACGTTTTCTTTTAAATCTACAATGAAAAGAATCTATAGAAAAATCCTTAAAAATTCCATGATTGATAATAGAATTCATTAATTCCATTAAATTAACACTTAAATCATTCCACATAATTATTAAACCATTAACATTTTTTGTTCATAATATTATTTAAAACATCAATCCTTTAATATTTCATTTTTATTCTTGACATTTTCAATATAAAAACCATTACTATTACAACATTTTTTTTGGATTTTACATGAGATTTCCCATCTAGAAAAGATTTGAATAATTACCATACTATAACAACCCCGACCCCAGTATCATGGATACAATGGTTAGTTTATTACATTGTAACAAGGTACATGAATTCACATCTCAACAGACTGAAGAGTTTAATAGTCCTAGTAAACAAGATGCATACATGAAATTCACATTACATTCTGAAACATAAAATATACAAACAATTACATTGTGAAATAAATTATTCCACTTAGTGTATTCATGTATATCAATAATAGTAACCCTTTATGGAATAATATGAAATTAAAAAAAATAATTGTGATATCTAAATCTCAGTAATGATTATATATAGTACAAGAATTCATGAATAAATAATAATAATAAACACGGAAAAAATAATGAGAATGTATGACATTAATTCAATGAACTGACAATGAAATTCATCCAGAGATAATACCATTTTAAAAATATCTTTAATAATAATAACTTTTAATTAAGTAAATTATCAATTATCATACTTCATGTTTCCCATACACATGATATATTTACCATCAATACCTTGCACTAGAAGTTTTATAATTATACTATTAAGACCTTTCACAAGATTGTTTAAAACTTACTAGTGACAAAAATGTTGGGGTTTTTAATGTTATTTAATCTCATGAGACTATAGATGTGTCAAAGGTATTAAATTAAATGGTATCTAAAACATGTCATATCTTTCCATATCATTCCATATATGTTGACCGATCAATTTAATTCCTAAATATTTTCCGCACTAAACACTTGTATTGATTTATGAATGTGGATTTATCAATATTTACAACATTACTCAATTATGATTCAATGTAAACATTGTAACTCCCAAAGATTCTACGGTACTCTTCTCTTTGACTAATGTAATAGTGTGTGTTGTACGCAACATCGAGTTCTATCACACACCACAACCGATCAAACTATCTGTTATGAATAGTAATACATACTTTTTATAATTTTAGAGATTTTATCTCTCAAAATGGCCTTCATTTTTGGATTCGGAGTATCGAATTTAGCCTAAGGTGAAATTTTGGTACTTTTCGGATAACTATAACATTTTGATGAATAGTGAAAATTACTATGTTTTAATTAACATCAACTTTTTTAATAAAAATAATTAATAGTGATAAATTATGAATTTTAGTGGTTTTAAAGTTTCTTTAGAATATATTTTTACCATTTTATACAATGGTGGTCATTGGACATAATTTCACAATTAAACCGAACATAAACAAGTATCAATCTTTTGATAGTTATTATATCTTAAAAACACGCCTTTTGTTTTGACAGCGGGAATTAATTTCAATTAATTTCTTCCACTTATGTGTTTTGAATTTGGAAAAATGAATTCCATATTTGGAATCAGGATGTTCAAATATTGTAAATAGGTAACTTTTATTTTTATTCATTTTGAATAATTACTTCGTTAAATATTTTATTTACCATGGTTAAAGGGTAAATCCGGTAAATAAGGGTTAAACAAATAATATTATAATAATAAAAAATTACCCTAAAACGTGTCCTAACCTTATTTTATGATACATGTCCGACCATGGGCATATTTGGGTTTATTTTGGACCCCATGTTTCCACTTTTAAGTGATAGGGACACTTTATTTTAATTATGTTAAAATGAATACAAAAATGACAGAAGCATATATCTTTTAGAAAAATAATTTTTACATAGGGTTATATATGTTGGATTTTTGAATATAAATATTCATTAGAAATATATAACGATATAATACAAAATGGTATTTTATTTATAATTTTTAGACATTAAATAATTTAATTTATTTATGACACAATGGTGATGCAGTAATTACCATAATAGTGAAAAATTAAAATGATTGATATTGTAGATACCCAAATAAATATAATGTGATAATTTTTATGAATTTAAATAATTTTATAGGTTCATATGACATGTTAGGAAGGATGTAATTAACTTTTTTCGAAGTAATAATTCTGTTTTGATTTTTAAAAAAATCAATTATTGAATAGTATCAAAATTGACATAAAAGAGTTTTTAAGACAAATATTTTCTTATTAATTGATATTAAATTCCTAAAAATCTAAGGTCATCCAAGAGACTTATATCATGATATTTTTATCATTAATGGACCACATGGGAGTCGCTTGGAAGTATATAGTACGTTTATTAACCATATAATATAAAAATACAATGAGACATTGTAAAAGTGAAACTAATTAACTAAGAGTTAATACTTAATGATAAGGTTAATATAGTAACCCAAACCAGTCTAAATTCTATTGGTTGAGTTGTTTTCGACCCATACCCACCTTAACCTTTAAATAATCCACTTTTGATCAATTAGAATCGGAATATGAATTTATTATAAAATAATATTTATAGCTTTTCCAAAGGTGCCCCTCACCCTTCTTATAAAAGGGCACTACCCTTCTCATTAATTCACACCATCAAAGCCTTTTGGATTGTACAAACTCTTCCCAAATACTCTCTCAACTTCCCTCAATTCATCCTAGAGGCCTTCATTTAGTCAGAAAGCCATCCTAAGAGCCCTTTTGATCAAATCAAAATGAAGAACCCGAAGAAGAGGTAATGATTTCACCACCCTTTTCCATGTTCCTTTATTCTTCCACTTCATCCTTCTTTGTTATTACCATTCAAAAATAATAACTCCAGTATCTTATATATACTCTGATGTTATTATAAATATGGTACAACCATATTCATTATTCTATCCAACCTTTGAATAACATTTCACCATACGTGTGTACGTACGATATACCGTCTCCACGTCGTGGTGTAATTGTTATTCAATAAATTATTATTAGGATGGGTATAATAATGATGTGTAACTCATGTAAATAATAAATATAACATGATAATGATTCTGTATATATGATATACCATCCAATTATATATTATTTTAATATCAAAAGAATGATATTGTCGATTGTGCGTACATACGGACTACCGTCTCCATGAACGCGATGAGATTCATTCTCCATCATATCCATTCAAGTATAATTCTCATAAGATGATTAATAATAGTATCTATGGACTTGATATCATTCTAGATATTATTAATATACAACCTATCCATGACAAACACATCTTACAGAACAATAGATATAAAATAAAATGAGTAAGTTAACACCCGAAACAACGATAATACTAAGATATTATTAACAAATCAATGTTAAAAGATCATATATGATATCATATTAATGTATATGATTCTTGTATAATTTAATAAAAATTATATCACCATTATACAGGATGTTAACCTACCCCAACCAAGGAAAAGTACAAGGTAAGGGTTTACTTCACAATCTCTTCATTATCTGAGGTAGTTTATACGTAATAATCTACTGGGACTACTTTATCATCCACAACCATGTTTCTTAAAAATGTATTTCAAAACATTTTTACTATTTACAAGAATATGGATTAAAGTCATTTATACCCTTTTTTGAATTTTTATAAAGGAATATTTCCGTCATTTTCCAAACAAGGTACTATTTAATCTTTTCGACAAATTTAAGGTAAGAATGTCTTTTTAAACTTATACGGAGGGTGTGGTAATTTTCCACCGTTATAAAATTTCTGAAGCTTCCCTTACAAGATTATAAGAATATTTTCAAAGTAAATGTTTTATTTTATAATTATGTGACTTTTAAATGATTTCAAAATGAATATTTTCAGACTTTTTGAAAGGTACTCTTTATCAAGATCATAATTTTAAATGTTTTAAGGATTTCTCTTTCTAAATCTTTTTAATTAATGCCCATTTTTCAAAATGGTTTTTAAGGATTTATTTATATGGACATGAATGTTTTAAAATGTTAATTCCTTTAAAAAGTATCAAAGTGGTACGATACACATTGATTCAAATATGTCTTTAAATGACTTCTTTTCTAAATTGTGTGACTTTTAAATGTTTTCATGAAAAGAAGATATTTCTCTCTTATATATGAAAATCCAGTGCAAATCTATACATATTTAACGCAAGCTTAAAAATGTTTTCATAAAACTCGACTCTCGAGTGTGGAAGATATGAAAGGATTGGGCGTGGACCCATCATGGCCTGTAATTAGTCAAGTAGTCTCAAAATTAGTTATTTTGTTTTCAAAAGCTTGCATAATGTTTTCTGAAAAAATATTGGAGTATATTTTAGCAATTATAAACATAAGTATATTATAAAAAAAATTGCATCGGTAGGTCTCATGAGACAAACTAGTGTCTTGGCACAGGGCCTTGACAAAATCTTATTTGTAGTCTTGGCACGAGGCCTTGGCTATGCGGTTATGATAGTCTGGAGTTATGCATTCCATCAGTATGAAAGTGGTTATTGTTATTGCATTTGATTATTCGATTAATAGAATATCCATGTGAATAAGTAAATGGAATTATTTCATTTTATTTTTTCCATACTATGTTGAAGTTCAAGTTTAAAAGGAGTTTGTTTTAGTTATACATTGTCATAAATGATTAATATTATTTATGAAAATTTCCACTATATTGTTATCCTTACTGGGAAATTGAGCTCACCCCTTTTTTATGTTTTATTTTTCCCAGGATGTGAAGAAGTAAAATATGAATGACCTGCAGGGATATTCTGAGGGGATAAGAGTGTGGACAATGGAGACTACATTGTTGTAGTTTTCATTTTATGATGTAATGTAAAACTTTATGAATTTATCTAGTGTTTCCAAGGATACTAAACTAATCGGTCTTTCGATATTTGATATTTTTTGTGATCATTCCGATGTTATGTAATAATGCACCAACTCTGGGTAACTGGGGTCGGGGCTTTATAAACATTGTATCTAAAAATGGTGTATCGATAATGAAATAATCATAAGCATCACATAATAGTATGGATATTCATAAAATTTTAATTTTCAATGATTATAAGATAATGAATATTTAAATGGAATTTGATTTAATAAAAAATGAATTAAAGAACATAATTTCAATATATTCATTTTTCAAAATGATCATATACAATCTAAAAAATTATTAATGATTTAATAAATACAATATATACCCATTGGAGTATGCATAAATGGTTTTTGTCATTGATGAATAGAAATAACATAAAAATATATTTAAAAACAGTTTTGAGGATAATATAATTTTCATTTTTCAAAATAAAAATTAATAAATAATTTTCATCCAAAAAAACCTCTGAAACATATAAAATATGATTGAAATAATTTTATTGGTCATGGCAGCTTAAAATTTTGTTGAAGAAGAACATGCGAAAATAATGTTTCTATTTTTTTGTAAAATCCAAATGGTTTTTTTTAAAATGACACCAATATTCCATTGAAAAAGAATTTTAAATTGTAAAAATGGGTGTATCTTCCCTTAAAGATGTATTCTAAAAAAGTTTAAAACAATTATTAAAACCTTTTTAAAATGAATTATTTTTTAAGAAAACAAATTTTTTACTAAAAAAAGAATTGAAGTCAGATATTCTTAAATGCATTTTATAAAATATTTTTAGTACCAAATATTTAATAAATTATAATATTACAAGAAGGAGTTCATTAATAATGATAGGATAATAATAAAGAAGTTTTTATTATGAAATTTTCATGTAATTTCATTCATTTTATATAAAGGAATAAACTATCTTAATTAGACTGATATTATAAAATTAACACATCAAATGACTATAACATTGAGATGATAATTAATAAATGAATATATTATGTGTATCCACAACAAATACACTTAAAAATAGTTTAAAAAAATATAATATAAAAAAAATCACACATAATCTTAGAATTTTATAATCAATGAAGTAGATGTTCTACCCAAGGAGTTGAAATTTATATTTTAAATCTATTACAATGAACATTATTTTAGATGAACATGATTTATGTTCGTGTATAATAAATTAAATAATGTAATTAGTTCATAAAATTAAAATATTCATATTTAAGTTATTATATATGATACACATATATCATTTTATCATCAGTTTGTTAATAATATTTTTTTTAAACCTCTTTTTTTTGTGTTAATTTCTTTAATTTTTTATGAATGTTTTGTTGTGTATGTATCAGTTATTATTCATAGCATATTGTCCCATTATCTCTAGAAGTATATTAATGTCATGGATATCATATTTATTAAATATATGTAATCATTATTGAATGTGAACATTGAAATCGAATCGTATCTCATCATAAATATGTTAGTCCATACATGCACCTGGATGATGATATCATTTCATTAATGGGTGAAACGGTATAGAATTTGGTGGCATATTAATTTTGTATAATTAATATCATTTCATATGTTCCATATATATCCAATATTTTAATCATTATAAGAATCATTTTAATTTGGTGATGAAAAAGTAATTACCCTGCTACGTGGTGACTGTAAGTCGTACATATGCACCTATACCAACATTGTTTCTTTACATTAGATAAATAGTATAATATTAGTGTCTAATAATCATAAAAACTTCATATTATATATTTTATACTAATTTTTTTTGAGGATGGTAACAACACATTAATATGATGTTGTAGAAGAAATAAACTTGAAAGAGTATGTAATAATTATTGCCTCTTCATTGATAAATTTCCTTTAGTTATATTCGTAGGGACACTAGTGTAGGTATATGGGTAGGAAAAAACATCTATAGAATGGATTGATATTTTATGATGATGTGGGAAGAGTATAGTTGATATTTAAATAACAATGTTGTGTAAATAAATGAAGTAGGATAGCCCCTTTTATAATAGAGGTGAGGGGTAATTTTAGAATTTCACAAAATATTAAATTATAATAAATTAATTAATCATAATAATTCAATAGTAGTTGTTATGAACAATAATGAAAACAACTTGAATTGTATCTGAAAGAAGAGTTGAAAGAATGTCTGAGAAAGATCAGAAGGCTTTAAAATCAAAACTAAAATATGGAAGCTGAATTCTCAAGAAACCAAGAATTTATTTCTGGTGAGAAAGAATATATTATTAAATATATTGATGATTTGAAGAAATATATTGAGAATAAAATAATAATAATGATGAATTAGAGGAGAAGTTGAATTTTAAAGAAGAAGAGTTGGAAATTGTCCAATAAAAACTCTCGGAAGATGAAAAAAGTCTATGTTTTAAAAACTATATCCCTGAAGTTGTTTAATGTTATCATAATGTGAAACATGAGAAGGTTCAATAATATATACCTTCAAAGGGTGAGAAGAATAATGGAAATGTTTTTTGAATGAAAAATACTAGTAATGTTATGTATAAGGCCAAGACTAACAAGGTTGGAAATGTTTTGAAACATTATAAATCTGAAACATTTTCCAATACTTATTGTTCTGATATTTCAATAAAAATAAGGAATCCAATTGATAATAAATGGTTGGTGAATCGAAAAAAGAGGAAATTTTGGATGAGAAACAAATTCACTATTCGGATTTGTATGGATGTTTCAAATGTAATTACTATTTCTATAGAAATTGTTGGTATTGTGGTGGATTTCTGAACACATAAAGTATGTGTTGGTTCAATCAACAACATTAATATTATCCCATATGTTATGAAATGAAGATATTGAAGAGGATTAAATATCCTCAAAAAATGAAAAATGGCAAGGTTTTCTAGAAGAAATATGAAAATAATGAAGTGAAGATTGAAAAATTATCCAACCCTTGGAAACTATTTTGATATATTATAACAACCTAGACACCTTGTAGAAGGATTTCTTATTTTTTTACCATCTCAGAAAAATATTCTCAATTCTCAAAATATTAAGTTTAATGATGAATGGAATGGAGAAAAGGCACTTTTTGTTGAAACTGCATTAAAATCCATGAACGGGGAACAACACAAGATACTTGATAGTGGGTGTTCTTCTCACATGATAAATGAATAGAAATTATAGAAGGATGTGAATGGTTGTAAAGAAGGTACATTGACATTTTTTCATGACGAATCATTTAAAATCAAAGGTGTTGGGTCAACCATAATGGGAAAAGAAATGATGAAATCTAATAAAACATTGTACGTTGATGGGATTAAACACAATGTGCTTTGTGTTTCAAAATTGTGTGATGAGGGTAACAATGTTTTCTTCAAGAAACATGGATTTTTTGTAAAAATTAATTAAGATTTAATGACTGTTACAAGAGGTCAATGTATGAAAGTAATCTTATTTCATGTTGGTGATTCAAAAAACTCTTCATACATAAGTATTGTGGAAGAGAATCAGTTATGGCATAAAATGATTGGACATATGTGTTATAGAAACATGAGCACGTTATTTAAAAGTGACAGTGTTCAAGACATTCTTGATTTTCCATGATATAGAGATTTGTGTTAAAATATTTTCTAGAAAGTAAATATTAAAAATGGTGCGCATACGGAAGTTGATATTTTTTCAAAAAAACCCTTAGAGCTGATCTATTCGGATATATGTTGGCTAATTAGAAAACAATAAACACATGGAGATATGTACTTCATTAATTTATTATTTTATTCACATTACTTGTGTTATGAACATGAAGAACAAATCATATGCTTTGAAAATGATTAAAAGTTTCAGAAGATAAACTGAGGAAGAATTTTGAGTATTCTGTAAAGAAGCTGAGAACTGATAATGGTGGGGAATAAAGAAGTGAAGAGTTTGAAAACTATCTTAAGAAGCACAGAATTCGACATGAGTATAGCTCTCCATTAAATCCACAAAAAATGGGGTTTCTTAAATAAATAATCGAAGCCTGGTGGAAATGGAATGAACCATGTTACATGAGCATGGTCTTTCACATTAATTTTTTAGGCAAGCCATGAGTACTGTTATTTATATTCAGATATATCATTTCTAAAAGCCTCAATCACGTATGACTCACTATGAATTGTTTTATGGAAAAACACCATGTTTAAATAGTTTAGTGTTTTCTAGATTCCTTTTATGAAAACGAAGAAATGTTGAAACTATGTTATATTTGAGTATAATGGTGAGGATGGAATATTTTTTGGCTTGTTTTCAGAAGGAAGTCGATAAAGATGCTTTAACAAAGAAACAAAATTAATCGTTGATTAAGTTGATATAAAATTGATTGAATTGTCTACAAAAGAGAAATATGATCAGGCGGACAATGTAGTTAAACAAGTTGAAGAAGATAATTCTGATAAATATGTGAAAAATTTTATTTCTATTAAATGTTAAGAATCTAACTCAGATACTTCTAGTAATGTGGAATACAATCAAAAATCTAATCCAAGGTTGAGGAAACATATGGAAGCACAAAATTTAATTGGTGATCAACATCATATGGCTCAAACAAGATGAACAACCACTTCCATTACACATAAATATTTATATTCAAAGGTGGTACCAAATAACATGAAAGAAACTTTTGAGCATCTAGAATGGGTTCAAACCATGAATGAAGAATTGGATCAGATTTAAAGGAATAATACATGGTAACTCTTACCCTAGACTGAAAACTAAACAACATTGGAACAAAATGGTTTCTCTGGAACAAGATGAATGAAAAGGTTGATGTTATAATAAAAAAAGCAAGATTGGTTTTCAAAGATTATTCTCAGATTGAGGGTATTGATTTTGATGAAACATTTTCTCTAGTTCCCTTACATGAAACAATCAGAAACTTTTGTTCAACTACCACACAACAAGGTACAAGATCTTTTAAATGGATGTTAAATATGCATTCCTAAATGGTGATCTTTAAGAGGAGGTATATATTCCACTACCTTGTGTATTTATTATCTAAAAAGATGAAGGTTATGTGTATAAATTTAAAACGACATTGTATGGCCTAAAACATGCTCTGAGGGAATGGTATTCCAAATTGGATACATGCTTATGAAAAATGAATTTTAACAAAGGACGTGTGGATAAAAATATTTACACCAGATGAAGTCAACAGTATTACCTCATTATAATTGTTTATATTGATGATTTTATCTTTTCTTGGAATGTTGAAAGATGTTGTGAGAGATTTTTGGATGAAATGTTGAATGTATTTGAAATGACCATTCTGGGATAAATAAAATACTATTTTGGGTCACAAGTCCTGCAAAATAATGATTGCATTTTTCTCTCCCAAGAAAAGTATGAAAAAGAACTTCTCAAGTGGTTTGGCATGGAAAATTCCAAACATGTTTCTACACATATTTTAGTGTGAAAAATGTTAAGTAAATATAGAGAAGGAAAAGAAGTTGATCCAAAATATTATCATATGTTTATTGGAAGTTTACTGTTTTTGACTACCTCAAGTCCCAACATTGTGTATGTTGTTACCTTATGTGCATGATTTAAATTTGATCCAAGTGAATCATATATTATTGCTATAAAAATACTTCTCAGATATATCAGATGAAAAATATAAATCAAAATCACATATTTGAGCTTAGATAGTATTAATTTATTTTGGTATTCTTATGTAGATTGGGCTGGAAATGATGATGATTGAAGATCCACGTCTCGTGGTGTATTATTTTTGGTAAATAATTATGTTTGTTGGAATTCAAGGAATCAAAAATCACGAACTCTTAGTTTTTATGAAACCAAGTATGTTGCTTCTACACATGACACTACTCAACTTTTGTTGATGAAAACACAATTTGATGATTTACTTGTTGAAGTGAAGATAACCTTTCTCTTTGGTTGTGACAATCAAAGTACAATCAATATCACCAGTAATATAGTGTAAAATTATTATTCAATTCATATTAATATGAAATATAATTTTATAAAATAGCATTAGTAGAATAGATAATTAATATTGTATGATTTTCCAATATCAAAATAAGTTGTTGATATTTTCAGTAAAACATTATCGAAGGAATCATTCTAAAAAATGAGGTTGAAGATGGGTTTCCAAACTCTTACTCTTCAAGGATGAGGTATGTGTATCTTTAACCACCCTCATCTTACCTTTGGATTGTTTTGTCATGAGAAATGATTGTTTTGTTTTATAAATCTATTGTAAGAAGAATAGAGTTCTGAGTAAGCAGTGAATTCAGCCTGTGTTTGTATGTGTACTATTCTATCTTTTCTCTCAAGTGGTTATAGGAAAATAAATTGATTTGTTTTTCAAGAATTGTGATGAAAATAAAGAGGTGGTCATGTTTACTATTTATTATAGCATGGGGTTTCAATTAATTATTCTTTTTTCCTATAATGAGTTAGCTAAAATATTCCTAAAATTGTGGATATGTAATCTATTGCTTGAGATTACAATGTTTTGTGATTTATTACACTTGGTTCACAAAAAAATCCCAAGGGGAATATTTTTAGGACCACGTTGATGGTAATGGTTTTGGGTATTCAAATGAAGTCTTTTATTTTCAATAAATATTTGATGAAAATAAATCAATTCAATTTTTTAGGAAAAAATGGAGTTGGGATCATTTCGAAAAGAATCAAACCCCTATTATTTTATACTATGATTTCCAAATTTGTATTTTATATAAATAATTAGTTGTATTAAAAACATTTGATTCAACTTGATAGAAGGAAAGGGGAGTGAAACAGAAGCTACCAATATGAAAAGAATCAAAATTAGATTGTTTTTCAAAATAATAAGAAAAGAATCAAATTATTATTTATCATATCTGGATGGAATAAAAAAGTAGAGGTCTCGATTGTTTTATCAAAACCATGTGAAATGAATTTTATTTAGATTTATTATATCTGTATGGAAGAGGGAAAGAGTTGTAAATACTGGTTTTCAAAACAATCAGAAAACAATCGTATCTAAATCTTATCGATTGTTTTTCAAAACAATCGTATACATATTGAAGTGGTGGTGCCGATTTTGTTTTAAAAAAACTAGATTCTGGGTGAAAGTAAAAGGTTTCACCGATGAAAGGTGGTACTGATTAAAGGAGGTTTAAATTAAAGGTGGTGCTGATAAATAAAGGTGCTGATAAAAATTTTGGTTCCGATTAAAAGAGGGGTTGATGGAGGAGGTGATGCCGAGAGAAGTGGTGGTGATGGAAGAGGTGATGCTGATGGAAGATGAGAGACTGATTGTTTTTTAAATTAATCATATTTGATTAGAAGAAAAGGAAAGTGATGGTGCTGATTATTTATCTAAATTACTGTATTTGTGTATACATGATAGAATGGAAATGGAACTGATCAAAGATCATTTTTTTCAATTGTATCATATCCGGGATGATAATTGTTTTCAGATTTTATTAGATCGTATCCAAAATGTTCGTACCTAGTAATCATAACTAGAATGATCATATTCAGGATGATCATATCCAAACCATTTGTATTCAAAAATGATCATTCTTGGGTTGAGATGAAATATAATGAAACAATAATGGATGGATGGTTACAATACATTCCAATTGAGTTAAAATAAATCCAAAGATGATTTTCAATGATTTCAAATTCATGAATGTAGTCAAGATACATTCACATGATGGTGAATGAAGTGTTTTTTTAATGTGTTTAAAGAAAAAATAAAAGTGGAGGATACTGATGATTTAATTTTCAAATGGGAGCCTTTCATTTTAAAGAATGATTGTATCTCATATATAGAAGTGAATTTCTTTAAACAAATTGAATAGGTATTTTATCAAGAATTGTTTTCAAGAAATCAGAATGAATGAATCAAATTAAATTTATTAGACCCATGTATTCAAAATAATTGAAATCATTCTCAGCAATTGAAATTAGAATTTGAAGAATAAGAGGTAAAGATTTTGGATGTTTTGAGAAGAATCAAGAAGAATTAAAGAATTCATAATTGCTATGAGATTTCTGGAGAAATTAAGTTTTTTGTGAATTTAAGAGAGCGGGAATGTGTTTTGGGATTCTCTCCTAAACATGTTTTGGTATACCTATAAAAAGCGTGAACTACATTATCCTTGAGAGACTTACACTGTTGACATTAGAAGAGGGAGAATCTCTGAGTTTCTAGAGAGTAGAAGATATCAATTCTCTTGAGATTGACAATTTTTTTGGGTGGTGATGATTCATTCATATTCTATTTGGCATGAAAATTGTATTTAGTAATTTATGTGGTGTTGATTCTACTCGATTGTTTTCTATCTAAAAATTGGATAGGGGGATTTGTATAGAATGAATCGAACTGGGAACCTTGTTTTGAAAGAATCAAACCAAGAGCCTCATTTTTTAATAATCATACATAGAGGAATTAGACATAGAAAATATCAGACTTAGTTCTTCATTGCAATGTCTAGGTTGTTCATACCTTTCTTCTATGTAAAGAATTGATAAATTGTATCACAATTTGAATACATTTGTTGAATTTAAAAGAAGCATAGGTAACATGAGTTGTTACAAAACAGTTGTATTACCTTATTGTGCTAAGAGGATTCACATTCACTAGTTGTATTGTTTCATAGTTCTATTTGAGTGTAATGGTACTTTCTACTCATTTTAATCCAAGTATTTTTTTTCCTTAGTGGATTTTATGGTATTGGATCATTTATAAACCATACCAACAACTTAACTATTCTTATTGAATAGTCCACCTAGTAAATATTTGTGTTCTTTTGGATGTGTGTTGAGTTTTTTTAGTAGGAAATTGAAATCTCTAAAATTAGGAGCGGGTTATTACAATTGAAAATAAAAATAAAATAAAAAATGTATCATTGATTCACCCCCTCCCCATCTCAGTGATACATTACTCCAACTGGGCCCTTCAAATGTTTTCATTTATAATTTTATAAACCTTGTTGAGATTTTTATGGTCATCCCAAATTTGTGAAATTTTTTTCATAGGGTACAAGGAAGTGTAAGAGAAATGAAGAATTCAGGAAGAATTATATCAAGAAAAAAAAATTATTTCGAGACTTTTTTTATTGGAAAAAAATTGGATACTCTACTTTTAAAATTTTGAGATTTAATGTAATATTTGTGGGATAATTCTCTAAAAATATAAACCTAAAAACATTCTTAATGTTTAATTCTTTACATAACTCAAGATTATGTGATTTTTAAGGAAGGGGACTTGTAGGATTGACATTAAAAATACTGACTGGGTTTTGTAACATGTAATGATATAAGATTAGTTTGGTTGTTAACCTGACCTTGGAAGAAGAGTATTGGGATTTGTGTAGAATAATGACCAACTATAGGATCGTCGGCTGGGGTGTATATCTAGTTGATCATGATTATATGTGACTGGGGATTATAAAAAATCATGCTTTTATAGATTTAGGATAAACTATAATTGATGATTACATTATTGTGGTGAATCTCTATGGGTTATTATATGACACATGGAAATGAGAGGGACTTTCATCCACACCTTGAAAATATTTTTTATGACATATTTTTTATTATTACAACACATTATGGTGGGTTTGATAGAAATCAATGAGTGGATCAAAAACCTTTTCATGTGAAGAAGGTTGAGTTAAAATAAATATAATTCATAAAAGTTATTATTGATTCTATCCCATACATTAGAATTGGTTAAATGTCATTGAGTACTAAAAATGGTTCTATAGATTATGTTCCCTCTAATTATAAAAAATATTTCCTGATTTAATTTAATATATTTTACAATGATTTGATTTCATTAAGGGTTTGAATTACCTCAGATAGTGAAGGACAATACTATTGATTATAAAAAATTGGAGATTTCTAACCAGACATAGATAATAAGATGAAATTAAGGGTAAGGAAGACAAAAAAGTATATAATAAAAAATGGGGAGGTTCCACAAAAATAAGGTATTTAAAATGGTGTATGTAGTAATAATTCTTTTCAATATGAATCCTATAATGATTCTTATTCAAGATGTGATGATGATGCATCACATAGTGACTACCATTCTTAAATGAAATATCTTATATTGAATTTTCTCAACTAAGAAGTTAATTATAATATTAGGACTACTAAGGGACTTTATTATATGAAATAAAAACTAATATAAGATGTTAATTCAATGGAATAGTCAGTGTCCAAAATGTTTGGCATATGCAGTACCCTAAAAAATAAATTTGGAGAAAATGATGAATTATTATCTACATTACATGAATGGTTTATTGAAACTATCAATGTATTTAAAAGATCATTAAATTAGAAGGATTTGTTAAAAGAAAAAATTGGTGAGGTATTCCATAAATATTAAATGATATATCAAGTCTCCAGAACTGTCAAGACTAATAAAATAGATATTATGGAAGATAGAGTGAGATATATTAATAATACACTGTAAGAAGTTAGAAAAATATGTGAATACAATGTTTAAAAGATAAAAGAGAATTGGGAATATTTTCTAAGATTATATTGGATGATAATTTCATTTTTATCATCGACTTTCTAGATATAATAATTCAACAATAAAATCTAATAGAATCAAATGCTAAAACATCCATGTCCTATATGGAAATAAATTCATTCTCATATGTGTCTGGAGTAATTTTTTCTTCTATGAAGGATCAAATGGTGGGCCAAAGAACTTGAGAACATTTGGATATGCATACCCATTAAGATTATATAAAAAAATTTCCCATAACATATACACATTTTTATTTTTTATTGATGTTTCACTTTCTAGTATAGAATTAAAATAAAAGTATAGTATATCCTTTGGGGGGAGAAATGGGTGAGTAGCGTATGTAAGATTGTAAATCACTAAATTTTGAAACTCAATAAAATTAAGGTTAAAATGGTATTATAATCACAATAAAAATCATTATTTATATTTATTTAGAAAATATTTTTTATTTGTAGTTGGTTGATAGAAAGATGAGAATATAAGAGCTTATGTCCTAAACTAAATTTTTTTATTAATATTATAAAGTGTCATGATTATTATAATTTTTATATATAATTCTTATTTTTCCATCCCTTGGGTTAATATTTTGATCATGTTATCACATACATGGTCATTTATCGAGAACATAGATAACTTTGGTGAAAACTATCTTGATATCTATGAATGGTTACCCTATGTATTTGTAGAGTAGGAAAACGAAAGGATCTCTTCTAGGAGAATAATTTAGAATCATCCTTCTCCAAGGAAAATGGGGAAGATACTTTAATATTTTTTTTTATTGTATAAAAAGTTATTAGAATCCTTTAAATTTAATTTTACATTGTTTTTCAAAAAGGGGAGAATAATTAATTCATCCAAACTCAAATATTTATACCTTGCACTTGAGGTATTTCCAAAAAAAATAAAAGGTGGGGATTGATGTTCCCAATTAATAATTTTATTTGATTTTAATGATTTAATATGTGTTTAGGGGTGTTGATGATGACATGGTGAATTTTAGTGGGTTTATGAGAAATTAAATATATTTCATAATTTTTAAAGAATCCATTTATTTCAATATGTTTTCTAAATGATGAAACTTTGATGTTCAGGAGAAATTAACATTCTTTAAGAAAATAAATTATTTCATCATTAATATTAATAGTAAAATCCATTATTGGAAAATAAATAGATTTTTTGTAATTTAAATGTTGAGTTTGATTAATTCCAAAAGTAACTCTTGATATTGATAATTTATTTGGGAATTCATGTTAATGTGGATAATTATTGTTTGATGGATTTTGGATATATGATTTAAGGTGAGTTTATTAAAAATTAGGTTGAGCATATATAACTAATGAAAAAATTATCTAATCATATTGGGTCCTAATAAAACATTATAGATCCAACTCAATAAGGTCATCTCGTAGATAAATATGGGTGATTCATGGAATAGTCCACGCATAGTCTTTGAGTAGTGTGTATTCATGGGGAATGTGAATGTTCTCAACTGTTTGTGCGAAGGAGGACGTTATCCTCTCATGTGCATGCCCACAAGGGAGGACAGAGGGTGTATTTTTTAATCCATTAAATATTATTCTATACATATAATTATTCATTATTTATTGTTAAGTGGACGCAGGTAACGAGATAATTTGTTGTCAGAATAAATAAGAGTTCCCTTATTCATTCACACTTAAAATGATACTCAAAAAACAGCATTCAACTGGTTTAATATATATGGGTCTTTCGAAAATTTAACACATCATATTATTCTTAATATAATACTAGTATAGGATCGACCATGTTATTAGTGTTGATAAACTACAAACATTTGACCTACCACACATACCAATATAAATCTTCCACATGAAGAATATTTTACTCCTACTACATTAAAAATTAATTTTTTGAATTTGAGCTAAAGTATAATGAATTAAAAGCTATGGTATTAAGAAGATTGAGTGATTATATGAAGTGATAATCTATGGTCAATTTACTAAATGTATAAATAATTAACAACCAATATCATTAGTAACTCAAGATACTACAATTGTGTGACAAACCACATGACGTGTTTGCAAGATACAAAATATATAGCTGATCTATTGTACAAAGAGAAAAACCAATATTTTCTACCAGATCTCTATTTATAATGTATGATTTAAGGAAATCATTTGTGTGTGGTTACTAACCTATCATGAGTTGGTAATATTTCTACAGATTATAATATGAAGTAACTTCATGAAATAATTGAATGGAGTAAAAATATTGAGGAATTTAGTCAGTCGTGATTCTTAATTATCAAAATTATAAGGAATGCATAAAACTCCACTTTGAAGCATGAAATATCTTAATACATTTCTTTTGAGATCAAACCACATTTCTGGTAATGAATAAAACAATGTATAAAAATTACATATATTGAAGCCCAAATTAAATCTTACTACTGTTCATGATTCTTTCATTTGATCCATGTACTTGTTTGATAACACCAATCAGAATCCCAATGGAAATAAACATGATATGTGTTCACCAGCACTATAGCGGCGGCATGTCACTATAGCGGCAGCAGAGTATTGTAGTAGCAGCAGGTACTATGCATTACTATAGTATCGTATGTACTGTAGCAGTACTATTCACATAATGGGCTTTGGGCCAAAAAAATGGGCCTATAGGCCATGTAATGGGCTAAATTCCCACTGGGCTTTCAGGCTATGTTATGGGTCTCCCTCTACCCATTTAAAGAGGTCTTTTCTTTGATTTAATAATAAATGAGGCTTCAGCCCCAACCTTTAAATAAAATCTACGAATAAATCATGAGACATATAGGATTAAAAATTGATGATGTCCAATGAAACAATATGGTGATTCTTTTATCATGATTCATGTTGTGTTTAATTTTGATAAATAATGACTATTTTCTACATACTGACTTTTAAGAGAATCTTATTGAATATATAATGCAGAAAATGAATGACATGGAATGTTATCGTTATTTTTAAACAATGCATGGGCAGATTTATTTGATTATTTAAATGATGATATATTTTGTAAAACAAGGACCAAACTATATAATAAAAAATAAATATTGGAAATGATCATGATATTTCAATATTCATTGAATAATTACCATGTTATAAGTGATAATAATTTTTACGATATTATTTTTTTCAATAAAAAAATTAAATGAATGTAATGAATATGTGGTTGTGTTATATCACAAAACATTACACATATTGAAAATTTTGAGAGAACCTGATACTAAAAAGTATTGATGAATGATTTTGATCAAAATCCAGGAAACCCTTAAAGACATACAAATATTTATTTAAAAAATGGGTAGAACCAAATAATTCCATTTCAATTTTTAATTATTTTTATATCCAAAAAACAAATATCACATAGCTGTTGAGGATTATAAATGCATACATGAGAAATATTGATCCAACTCAATCATGGAGTATGTTGATATAATTAAAAAAATCGTAATTCTATTGGATGAATGGTAAATATTCCGATGGGGTGTATATCTAATCTCATAATAAGAGATGTTGGGAAGTATTACTAAAAATACAGATGGGTTACAAGTTGAGGTGTAGAACCGAGGCCAACTAGAAGATCAATAGGTTGGGTGAATAACTAGATGTTATTTACCATAAATTATTGGTGGTATAATAATTCAGTATCATATATATTTAATAGTAATTTTAGGTGATTATATTATTATATTTATTAAATCCTATAGGGTGTATAAAAAACATATAATGGATTATGGCTTTCAGCAAAACTTGGTAAACACAATATTATATTTAATTTCAAATTATTTGAGTAAAATGAAGGAGGGGTTGATAGAAATCATTATGTTGATGAAGAACCACAAGATGTACAATACGATAAATTAAAATAAATATAATTAATAAAAGCAGTCACTGATTAACCCCCCCCCCCCCCCCCCGCACACACACACATTCTTATTGGTCAGCCAATATATGGATATATAAGAATCATTTTTCATTGTTCCACAAAGGAAATTTGACAATACATATAACTGGAAGAAGAACAATTTTCTCCCCAATATTTTCCATTTTTCTTAAATTAACCATTTTAAAGATTAATTTTTATCGTCAAAAATCAATTTTACATCAAAAAAATATCATAGAACATATCACAAGGATCAAAACAACCCCATCAAAAACATTATATCACATAGGATAAACAAATCCTAAATGAAAGCATAACCATTAAATTCAACCAATAAACATCACACTACCTTTCTATATTCTAGACACATTATAACCTTCCATGATATCCATTACTCCCCCTCTTCCATATTAACTTCATGTCATCATATAAAATCATATCCAATAAATTAACAACATCATCACAAAAATTAATTTAAAAAAACTATATGAAGGTATAATCAATCAATTATTGGGTTATCATGAATTTTTTTTATTGAAATGATATTATTGAAAATTAATTTTATTAATTATTCCATAATAGAAGAAATAAAAAATGTAGATAAGGATATTCATTGGGTGTTACATAGATAACTTCTTGGTGGTTAAAATAGAATAATCATATTCATTGTCACTTATGTTGAATGAATATTAATATTATCATCATGCTAATTTTTTAACAATAGTATAAAATAATTTATAGAAATACTAATTTATTATAGTACAATTTACAATCATGTTTCATAAATAAATCAAACAAAAAATCTATAAAAATTTAAAATAATAAAATCTAAATAATATCAAAAAACTCATTATTAACATGACATTAAATGAAATTAAAATGTCATATGTCATAGTATTCTTATATAAAATCTTGATAATTTATACATGTTTTCCTAATAATATATTTATAAATTCTACATTTCATATTTTATTTTTAGAGAACGTGTACCAATAAATCCTTTTTAATAATTAAAATAAGTCTAGTTTATATTAATTCAATAGATAATACATGTTATTTAACAAAACATAATCAGTATAGAATAATCCATTATCAAATTAATTAATATTTATAGTATTCCTTTGATTCAAAGAACATTATAAACTATATGTTTTTCATAACACATGTCATAACATTTCAAATTAAAAATCATTTGAACTAAAAAAATATTACAACATACAATTAAATAAAATATTATCAATGGAAGTCATATTTATAGAGGATTTGTGAAAATATTTTTCTTATATATAATAATGAATATCTATAATTTGTACCTTAATATCAACATAAATTCTTGGAAGAATAGTGACATACATTTTATGGTAATTTAGTCAAAGAAATAATTTTTTTGAATTTATAACATACTATTTAAACATTATGGTTTACTAAATAACATGAATAAATATTATACTAATTATGACATAATACTATTGAAAATATTAAAAAATACGAGCACAATAACAAAAATACCACATCAATATTCATCAATTTAATAATCATTTATTGTTACTATTATGTATATGTTACTTCAATATATTCTGTTATAATAATTCTTAATCCCATCTTAATTTTCAACTATATATCTATTAAACATTCACCTAAACATTTATAGTAAAAAATAATTTCAATTAATTAGATAATAGGGGATAATTACCTATGTCCTAGATAGTCTTCTCTAAAAAATGTAAATGATGATTTTAAATTCCCCAATTGTATTTACCAATGAAAAAAATTCGTACTTGTTACTAACATCAAAATATATCATATCTATTAATCATAATCTATTATAACTTTCTTTAATTACATGGCCCTACTGAAACCCCTCATAGACTTTCACTAAGAATAAGTGTCCTTTTAAATTCCCACTAACAATAGGATATTAGTTTGATAATAGAATTGGTGGTATCTATCACATGTATGGGAGGGGTTACCCTCATAAATACATGGAAAATGGTGAGAAACCAATAATCAATTCGAAATATATATATTTAAATGATTCAACATTCCTAAAAAATCAATATATATTCTAAACTATACAATACAATTAGGGATTATTGAAGACTAAACTACTAGACCCCTATTTCAATTACACAAACTACAACATCCTAGTATACATAAAAATATCCCACAAACAAACTCAAGAAAAATTTATAGTGTTGAGAACATAAGAGTACGTATAATGATCATTCTATTAGAAAGACTAACATCCATGTAAAATAAAAGTGTCCTATATGAAATGTGTTAATTATAATAAAAAGGGTAATTATGGAATAAATAAAAGTGTTTAGGAAAGAAACATAATAAAGGGAAAATATTTCATCTTAGTATGTCATAATATCCACTACCAACATCATCCCCTATTCCAACATATATTTTAATACAATTTATTTCATAATTTGTTATGAAACATTCTTGTAAAAAAATCCCCAAAGATCATGCAGCATAGTGGCTTTGGGATATTACGTACATATCATATCAAATTTACACAATTATAAAACAAAATTATTGTATAATTATTTAATCTTATCTAAAATTTCATTGGTCATTTAAAAATGCAGGAGATAACTTTGGGACATACTAAATAATGGGGTGAGAATTAAATTCTTGTTATGGAATAAAAAAAATCATAACATGAATAAATTATTAAATGTTATTCAATAGTAACTTCAATGCGACATGAAATGGGGGAGAAACCTAAACATTAACAATGATGTGTGATATGTGATGATAAACTAAAGGAAACATGATAATCTCATAAAATAAAATGTAGAATCATAAATATTGGTAAGAATAAACCTTAATGAAAAATAACATAGCATTCTTGGTATATAATCCTTTTCAATATACATGGAATCTCTGGAGATTAAAACATTACTTAATGCGTTGGTGGGAAATATGATTTGGGGAAAACCATTACTTTCAAGTCATGTACATTCATAATTGTTCCAAATAGATCACTCAAAATAAGATCAAATATAATAACATTTAATACAATGATTATGTAGTGTATGATACATATATTTAAGTACCCAATAAATTAATTATAGGTACATCTTGTTGGATACTCTTGTGTGCAAATGGTGATTCATATTCCCAAAATATAATTTGAACAAGCAAAATATTAAAATAATTTCGACAGCAAGATAAGGGTAATCAAAGATTAATGGTGGAGATTAGTGATTATAAAGGGGTATATCATCATATGTAAATAATAATGGAAGTAATATTAATATTTAATACCACAATAAAACATTAAAAATTTTAATTAATATAAAATATGAAAAGAAGGATCGTGGAAATAGAGGAGAATGGGAGATTCATTTACCCTGACAGGCTGTTACCAAAAGCATGGGAGAAGCTTCTTGTGTGAATTAAGGGAAATTGGGAGTGATATATAGTGTTAATGTAAGATACTATTCATGCTAGTTTTTTATCTATTTAAGAGAAATGTTATCTTAGGTGGGTGTATATTAAAAAATATAGCGTAGTTATTTATTATTTTCCTAACATTGGTTTTGGAAAATATACAATATTGTATTTTAACCCACAAACCAAACCATGGTTTCACCCCATGGTTTCTCTTAAAGTGAATTGGTTTTCATCATTATACATGTGAGATAATATATATCATTATAATATTACCCTCTGTGATTTGGGAGTGAGTTATGCTAACAATGAATAGATTTTGAAATCATAATATATAATATTGGTTATCGAGGATTCATAATGGTATTATAAAATTAATTGAATAACCTAAAAACCCATTATTTTAATGAATAGATATATATTTGAGGATTCATACCCTTCTTGTAATATATATCACAGATTTTGTTACATTATGATTACATAATACACGCCGTATATTTATACCATATTTAATTTGAATGAAAAATTTGTTTATCATTGAAAATTATGAAAAATTCACCATTGGATAATTTTGACATTATGATCTCGAAAATAATATTTTTATTATCCCAAAAATATATTATAATAATAATTTTCACATTTTGATTATAAAATCCATAATTATTGAAAAATACGTGGTTTTTTGACAGTGAATGTGTTCTCACCCTTATAAAAAAAAAAGTGGACATAGTAAAATTATGTTATCATTTATAGTTAATAAATATTTCCTAATAATAATATTTTATTAAAATATATGTTATTTATAAAATTATTGGAGTCATTTAAAAGGGTTTCTCGATCAAAGCTATTCATTTCCCAAGGAAAATAAAATTTGGGTTTCATCATATTAAGATATAATTTTTTTCCATTATCATTATATAATCACATAAAATTAATAATAAAAAAATATTATTATAATAATTATTTTACAAAAACCTATAAAAATTCATACATTTATTGTGTTGATAAATTTTCTTTTATTACACCATAAAATTCATATGGGTACAGTGTGCGATCAGGAAATTTTAATGGTGTGGTTTGGAAAATATGGTTTGGGTCATGAGCTTAATGAGATTGAATTTATCACATAAATGGTTTTACTCATGATTTGGTTGTTTAATACTATCATTGTCTTGATCAATGTAAAAACCAATTCATTGTATCTCCCTTTGAATCTCTGATAAATGGGATTCATGGGGTTTGATCCTACTGGTATAGGCCATAACTTGTTTTTCGGTGTCAATTGTACTATATCAGAGACATCTATATATAATAGACATATGATAACTATTTAATGACTATATTATCAATGGATATTATGATTAATATTATTTTAAATTTTACAGGATATAATATTCCAAAATAACCAAAGTAGTGCATGTGTTTTCTATAACTACATTACTTAATAATGACTATTAATTCAAAAATAAAATCTCATTTATTAGAGTCTATGTCATTTAATTATTCCCCCGTCTGAATCTTTTCCCAAAACAATTATTTTATAAAAAAAACTGATGATGGGACTTCTTTTTTATTGCATCTTCCAATAACCATTTCACTTCATTAAACATGTCATTCCCCCAAAACACATTGACCAGGTGAGTTGTTTGAATTCATTGAACATTATAACTATGGTATAATATGTTCACTAAAAACTTATTATATTATTGATCATTCTCTAATGGGAGTACCTATATATTATGCACATTTTAGGGTATTATAGGTACATCCTCAGGAGGGATATATGGGGAACATATTATACTTGAGATATGTAAGGTGGCAGTGTTAGTTGATACACCCCCACTCTGATATGATCATGGTTCTAAAATGGTCTGATGTATCTTGGACTATGCTTCCCCTTATTCCAAAAACTCATGAGATTATTCCCTTAAAATATATCAAGGAAATATTTATAACCAACATGAAACTCCAAACATAATTGATGATTATTTCATTAGATATTCTGAGACATTTTTGAGGATGTTATATGATGATGAATGGTATAAACCTTTTCAATTATCTCTTAGATTACATGAGTTCAAATTATCTTATAATCTCTAAAATCAATCCATTATGTTATATTATGACCCCTATTTCCATACAAACCACATATGCCGCCATTTTAATACTATAATGGAAAATGTTTTTATATGAGAACTCCTCTAGGGAAAGGTGATAGTGCCAACATTCATGTAAATCCATAGAATATTATCTTCTCATAAACACAATAGTTTTAGTTTTCTGTTAATACTAATAATATTTCTGAAGTAGATAATTGAATATGAATCCTAGTACTGTATACAATACATTTTGATGGATCCTTAAAAACATTGATCTAAAAGTAAAATCTTGATAATATATAATAGAGAGTGGAATAAATTAATTCATACCACATTGATTATGTATATCTTCTTGATATGGAAAATATAGATATATTCCTTTATATTAATAAAAACCACTTCCTTTTTAAATTGATCAACAACCACAAAATGTTAAAATTTTCTCATATATTTCATGAAGATCCATATGACAACAACCATGTTAATGTTTTCCCATTTAAGATCTAATAAGAGAAGTGGTACCATCAAACCCTTATCCCTATACCATTCCACATTGACTTATTGGAATAACAACCATTGAGATTCAAACTCTTTAATTTCCCTCTTCATGTTTTGACACTATTATTTTTTCCATAAATATATATATATCAAAGTGGTTTCTGGATGAATATAGAAGGATGTTCTTTGTGTGTCACCTAGATGATCCATCTTTCTTAATGTTTTTTATGGGAAACATATCCTAGATCCAAGCCATAGAACTCCATAATTAGTAATGTTAAACTCTTGAATATTTGATACAATCTTTTGCAGCAACTCATCTTCTATTTGTGAATCTTTGATTCTATCAGTAATGGATGGTTGAGTTGTTATTTGAGAATGGAAGGGTTATGATCCTCTTATTATTCTTATTTGAATCATTTTTTATTTACAATAATATTTAATCCCTTTCAATCATCATCATAGATAGATTTGTGGGATCCTTTCTTCTCAAAGCATTTTCCATTTGGTTTTCTTTCCCATGATGGTATGTGATTGTACAATCATAACCCCTAATTAACTATAACCATAATATTAAGTAGATATTAAGATAATTTTTTGTGAATATATACATTAGGATTTTATTATCTATATATATGTCACAATTATCCCCATATATAATATTTTTTTAAAAACATTAATGTGTCGATCTCTATAGAAAACTCTTGATCATGGAATTGGATTTTCTGATCAAGGATATTTAATTGGAAGAATACATAGTCTATCACATTTTCATCTTTCTTGAGTACTAAATAAAATATTAAATTTTATGCATAAATATTAATCACAAGACCTTCCTCATATTTAGGTAATGTTATCATATTTAAATTTATAATCCCTTTCTTCAACTCATTAAAACATTCCTCACATAAATCATTCCAAAAAAAAAAAACTCGTTTTTGAGTTATCTTTATTTTGGGGTTATGAAAATCATGATATGATTCGAAAAAATTGATCATAGTACATAGATAATCTATAAAAACAACATATTTTCAACATAGATGTTTTTCATGGTCATCCTGTAATAATATGTATTTTTAAGGTTCCAATTATATCGCTTTACTAGTGATAACATTCCCAACTACTATTTCATTCATAAACAATTTTTAACATTTACTATGATTTTAATACATATTTTCCTTCCAAAAATTCTTAAGTACAATATTCAAATACACCCTATGTAAAGATTTCTTTTTATAGTAAATGAGATTATCTTCTATAAAACAACAAAAAAATTATTAACCTAATCTTTAAAGACTCTATATATCATGTTCAATAAATATTTTGAAATAATTGGTGAGTCAAAATGGAATGAAAATGATCTTGAAATGAGAATAAATTTTAGGAAAAATAGTCTTGATTATATCCTCTTTCATTAGATTTACATGATAGTATCCAAACTAATGATCCACCATAGAGAGTTACTCTGATCAATGTAGTTGGTCAAACAGTTTATCAATCCATGGTAGTGGAAGCTTATTACTTATTTTTAGATTTTTTTATCTCATTATAATCAATTTAAAGGTATATTGGCCCATCTTTCTAATAGATTAAGAGAACCACTTCACCCCTAATAACGAATTTGGGTGAATAAACCCTTTATCATAATTCTACTATAGAATCTTCTTCTGCTACTCTGGTTCAACAATAACCAATATATATATATATATATATATATATTTAGGATGTATGACAATCACCCAGTATAATCTCGATTGAAAATTCTACTACTCGGCTAGGAGGAAGATATATATATTATTCCACAAATATATTATCATTGTCCCTCCTAATTGCATTGTCTTAAAGGATGTTCTTTCCCTTAGTCTCAATAATTTAAGCTAGATACTCCTCCTCATAGGGAAAAATATATATATATATATATGATATGACCGTAAAAAGGGATATTCATCCTTCTACATGCACTTTTATAATCATAAAAGGTGATTCAAGAGATGGGGGATATTTATTTATCTCAAAAACATATATTGGATCAATATAAGGAAAGCCAATTCATGCCCATAACTTTTTCAAATTCTACTAAAAGAGGTATCATAATGTTCGCTAGGTTATTAAACACTGAAATATAGAGAGGGGAGGATTTATATACATGCGGTGGAATAATTTCCCCACTCTATATTTCAAATATATCTCTAATTCAATTATTTTTTGTGGTGTCTACATAGTTTTCTAAATATACATGATATGAAATAATGAATGAAACCATAGTCACATAGGGAATATCATGTTAATGAATGGATTATAAGCATAACTTTCACTATTTGATTCTTGTTATTATTATTAACATATTATAACATAGACATAGGAATGATAAATATAAAAATATTGAACACATAAAAAGGAAACTATGAAAATTTAAGGGATAAGTAAAAAATTACTAGTAATCTTTAACCTATGAATTTTTAGTTTTCAAAGTAACATAATCATGATCTATTACATAATATAAAATCTTTTAGGAATATTTTTAATTCCATAATAATTTTTTATATGAATATTATGAATTTAATAAAAAAATCTCCAATAAGAGTAAACTAAGGTGTACAACAAGTCCTATTGTCATGACCTAGTTCAGGACTGAGTCATGATTATACAATATTTTTTGGTTTGTTATCATTAGGTAATACTATTCCAAATACACATCTAATTTTGATATCTAGTAAATGATATATTTTCATCAAAACTGCATACTATATTCTTTATTGAAATGTTTGGATTTTTTCATATGTATATCTTTATCTTAATGTATTCTAAAATATTTCTTTAATCCTAATAAAAAATAACCTGTATTTTTTCTAATACCAACTATTATTCATTTTTTGATACACATTATTTCATGATTTATTACCTAAATTTAAACATTGAACAATTCCAAAAGAGAAAAATTCCAACAGTTTTTGAAGGACTATATACATAGAAAATCAATATGATATATGGATACAAGAACATTATTGAAAACGTCCTTAACAATATCTAAATGTCAATTTCTATTTAAAAAATTTATAGGAAAAACATAGTACATACCTAAGAAATTGGTGATCTGTAAAGCCCAATAAGGGGATAAAAATAATTAAAAAATGAAATTATAAAATATAAATCAATAATTTTATAAATGGGATATAAAATGTTTGATGATAATAAATATGAACATAAAATAATAATATATAATGATACCATAATAGAATCATTATAATGTGGGGATAACTTAAAACATAATCATAGGTCAAATATAATCACCAAAATAATAAAAAAAGTGTTTCTAGGGTAACCTCTATCTCACTACATAGTTTACCTCGAGTAATTGAAACAATTTCCTTTTCATTGACGGCTATGTAATTTTAGGCTCACCCATCACATTCATATCATAGTACATGGATAATTTTTTCACATATATCAGTAAACATATAATAATTTTTCATTAAATTTAAACCCATGACTAAGAAGGGTCTATAAATACATGGATGTCTCCCATAATAGAAGGATAGAAACACACATGAGAATATTAATTGGTGGAAATGGGGATGAGTATTCACAAATTAATAGTTTTTCATGGAAAATGATAGGATAATTTCGGCAGCATTATGTGTGTATTGAAAGACTCATGATAAAGAATAATGAGGGTGAATGGGGTATATAATAACACAGAAATTGTATTGGAATTAACAGTGTTATTTAAGAACATAATCAAACATGAACAATTGGTAATTAAATGGAAAATACAAATATGGTTATTCAATAATGACGAGGAAGGGATGGTCCCTTAACTTGAGTGGGTGTCTCCAAAGGCATTGATGGAGCCTCTTGAGATCTTTCAGGAAACATGGGAGAGGTATAGACATGTAAAAACTGTGTACGATTTTTCATAAATGTTTTTAGTGAAGTCAAATAAGACCTTGGTTAGGATTACATTGAAAATGTGTTGGGAGTTTTTAATTATTTTCCAAACTTATGATGTGGACTCCTTAAAATATACAATTAAAATCCAAAAACCTTCAATTGGTTTTCGAATATTTTTTATATAAAATTAATTAGGTATTAATTATTTTACATGTTTATAAACTGGTCCCATAAAAATACTACCCTCTGCTATGTGGAAACAAATCATCTTCATAAATAAATGAGTTTAAATCCTTTTTATATAATATTGGAAATGGAATATTCATAAAGGGTTTATAAATTTAATCAAATAAACTAAAGATACATTATTTTAATTTGAAAATATATATTTGGTCATTGATACACTTCATCTGATATATTACATCACTTTTGGGACATTAGGATATTATAATACACACTTTATATTTATAAAATATATAAAATTGAAACAACAATTCAATTTTATCTAGAAATTATAAATAATAATTCATGGAAGATTTCAACATGAATATTTCATAAATAATATTAATTTGGTCAAAAAAATTAAGTCTGTTGGGAAATTTATACATTTAAATCAAAAATACACATATATTGATAAATTAATCTTTTTTACAATATGTATTTTCTAATTGCTATAAAAATAAATTTTTTCTTCGTAGAATGATATTATAATTTATATTTAATACTAATTATTTAATAAAAATATTTTATTAAATTATAATTTTTTTCCAACAAAATTGGATTCATTAAAATATACCATCATGATAAGAACTAAATACTTCCGATGATAACTACAATTTTTGTTCCATCATATCAAAATAATTTTTTTCATATACATTATCTAATCATTAAAATGTAATAATAAGTAAATATGATAAATTATGCACATTATTTTAAAAAATATAAAAAATAATACTTTTAGGTTCTTGATAGATATACCTTTGTTATAATATAAAAATATTGTAGGGTAAGATGTGTGATCTTGATATTTTCATGTTGATGTGGGGAAAATATCGTTTAGTTCATGGTTTTCATAAGACTGAACATCTTGTGTAAATGATTTCACATATAATTTATTTATTGAATCTCATATTTTGCATAATCAAGGGAATATAATAATGATTTTACCTCCCTTAAAATCTCCAATAAATGATCATCATTAAATGTGATCATACTGGTCGAGGTCATACCTTCTTCCATATTTTTATAGATATATTGTCAATAGTTATAAAGGATAATAATTTTATTTTAAAATTTTACAGGACATAATGTTCAAATATAATCAAATAAGTGCATGTTTTTTCTATAACTATGTTACTTAATAACACATTTGTAAATTCAAATAGGTAATTTCATTTATAAATGTTTTTGAAATTTTATCCCACGTACGTATCTAATAAATATTTTACCATAAGTAATAATGAGAATAAATTAAATTTACTTATACTATTATATAAAAAAACAAGCCAAAAATATCTACCTTCCCTCTAAATTGTTAGTTTTGAGGTTATTATAACTCAAACCAATAGTTTTTTAATAAGGAGACTAATCAATAATTAATTGGGATATAGAGAATGAAGTGGAAATAAAACTATCAGAACGTTAGATACCATTATATGTCAATTGTCTTATAGAAACCAAACTACACCACCAAAGCCACACTCATATCCCTATTACTAAACCATATATGTTCCCAATAAACATATCCTTGATCTATTATAGCTTACATATACATATTTTATAAACAATGTAGACATTAAAACACAATTTTTCATTGAACCAAATCATATAATCATAATATATCATTAAATTTAATATAATACTCACATAGGATACAATTATATTAAACATAGATATACAATATTAAATAATTCCATAACATGATGGTAGAAGTGAAACAAATATCATTACTACATAATATTTGATATCACAAATAAAAAAATATTATTTTCAAATAGAAAAGTCTAATCTTAAAAAATTTATTATTCATTTGATAAATCCTCACCTAACATTTTTACAATTATACTAACGGTTTTATTGCCACATCATCAATTTTATTATGAATGACATTAAATTATTTAGATTATTCATATAATTATCTAATTTTATATAAATTTATATATTTTCAGTCTACATTCCATAAATTTTGAAATATAAAAAATACACCTAAAAACATATCACACTATATATATTAAAATTTCACTCCATAACTGATCTTACTCATGTAATTAAGATTACATAACCAATTTAATACCGATAAACCATCCCACTCAAACCATTCAGCAAGAACATTCAATCACTATGAGATAAACATACCTAACACTCCTAAAAATAGTAAAATATTGCTCGCTTTTATTATAGAATCTTGCATGACCTATCATGAATGTACAACCACTGGTTCTACCCTAGGAAGGAATATTAGATATATCCCTCCACTATAATATGCCCATATATTTTCTTAATCTAATCCATATAACTAGAATATCAACTTCTGATGTGAAGGACTCAACAATGAATCAATATAACCCAAATATAGAAAACCATACCACATATTAATCCAGAAAGATTATAAATAACCACAAAATAAATTAAAAACACAAAACTAATAATAAATAAATAAATATTCTAAAACCAACAACTGAAATTAAACTCTTATAATAATTTCCATTGATTACCAACCAAAAATCCATATTTTCTTGTGATATTGATCATCATATTACTTTTAATTTACTCATATGATATAGAACAATACCACCCTTACATACATGGAATCATATATATACATACACATATATAACATAATATACTTATCAATATGGTGTACATGGGGGTTTATTCAATAAATTCATCCTTTTTCTTATCCTGATAAAATCAAGATCTTGTATTCATATAAATAAAATTATTAAATATTACAATATCATAGAACAATTATTTTATTCCAAAAAAAGTTTGTAAACAAAGGGTAAAATTATAAAAATTAATCAATGATAATATAAAGGAAATAAAAAAATAAAACCATGAAAGAATCATTGAAAATTTCAATTTTCCCAGACAATACCCACAACACCGATCCTAAGGACATGAGTAATATGGATAACTAAAGAAATATAAAATCAACCCCTCATCTAGATGAATTCCCATGACACACATCCTGATGGAACAGTATGATAATAAACATACATTAATAAATGATACCTCGTTCCAATACACCAACATATCTCCACCAAGCCGAAGGTAAATTTATAATCATATCATTTCAACGATTTTTATTATAAGTTCATAATTTTATATTTTATCAGAGGATTGAGGGATGAAAAGAAAATGGGCATGAAAAAAAAGAGTGTAAAAGTATAGATTTATGGTAAAAATGTGTAAAATTATTAAGGTAGTATATTCAGAAAAAATTGAATGAGGGGGATATAAAATTTAAAAAGGAAAAAAATAAATTCTTAGGATTTTTTAGAATAAATTTCCCTTTACATGATAAAATCATATTCCATTAGAAAACAAATTTTCCATGGGAAAAAATATTGAAATATCCTACCTCATATGACCTAAGAAAATCCATGCCACAAAAATAAAATCCAAATTTAAATAGATCAATAGTATCTATCCACAATGATATTTCATCAAATTGAACACCATGTCATGAACCATAACCCACAAACCCCAATAAAGATTTCATTTAACACCCATCATAGAAGAAGGAATAGAAGAGCAACTGAATAAATGTAATATAAAGGAACTTTAAATAAATAAGTATTCTATCATATTAAATACAATTCAATTGATTATCCATGAATATAAAAACCACAAAAATATAGACCATGAATTTCTATGGTTTATGAGGAATGATGGAAATAAAAATAATTAAATAGAACACCAAAAATTTATAATAAAAAATTAAATAAATTGAATCTTGATGTAACAAACTATTAATACAATGCAACTAGTCTAGTAAAAACATGTCACCATGGAACAAAGTGTGATACTAATATGACTCTACCCCCTTTAAAACAATTCAAATAATTATAAATTTGATACATGCATGTTTTTTATGGTAAAATTATAGTGGGTTGAATAAAAACCTTAATAAATAGAGAATAATGAATCAATTTTTGGTTATAAAACTCTATATGATAAACCTTAAACAAACAGTAGTTTACAACCATTATTATTATAATACAACCAAAGAATGATAAATGAACTAGGGAAATCTAATTGAAATGTATCCATAGTGAAATTAATATATTTATCCCATGAAAGGACATATGTATGAATTATAAGAAACTATTTTGGACCAAATCATGCCCTTATAGGATGAAAAATATTAAACAAAAATACCATCAATACCATTAACGTTGAAATATATGGTTTCGTCCCTTAATATATATCATCCCATACAACATACTCATTTATCAAAGTGTAATGCAATATCTCATTGTGTGATAAGATCTCCAAGATAAAATATTAGTAACAACTCTACCCTTTTCCACTAATCACCATTTAACTTCTTCCAAAAAATAATAACACTAGAGAAGTGATAAAGGATTCAAGAAATTTTAATCACATTGAATATTTTTTTATTATAAAAATTATATGATACTTTATCAAATTTTGTATCCGTATAATGATCCATTTTTCTATAGTTATTAATCATTAATCTATCAATCATTTTCTGTATAATATTAAATGTGATAAAAAAATTAATAGTTTTTTATAAGAAAAAAAATAAATCAAGAAGAGAAACTAGACATTTTTTATGTTAAAGAACCAATAAAAATGTGATAATTTTAAAAAAAAAATATTCAAATAGATATATATTATTAAGTAACTCAATATATATCATTCATTTATGTGAAATTAAAATAATACATGATATGTGAGATGGTAATACCCAAATTAAATAATTTATTCTCATATATCTATTGTTTATTATTTTCATGAAAATAATATTTAGTGAGGATATTTCTAGAAATATTTTCCTATGACCATATATATATATGTCTAATTAATATGAAAAATTATAATGAAATTCAAAAAAATTGAAACAACATAATAATTTTATATAAATTATTTTGTACGATGCATATATTCTCAAATAGCTATTAATAAAAATAATTAATAAAATACTATAACATTTTTCTATATGACCATTATTTGATATTATCTTTTCTTTTATGTCACATTGTATTTATTTTAAATAGTGTTTTGAAAAGATCTTTTGATATAATGGTATTTTAAGGGAGAGGATTATATTTTAGTTTTCCTCAAATATTATGAAAATAATAATCAGATAATTCTATTAGAAAATATAATTACATGAAAATGATTATATAAATTTTTCAAATGTACTTTTAAAGCTGTATAGTTTCCTTGGGAAAATAAAAAATTATAGATTGAATTTGAAATATTATTGTTATATTTATCTCTCTCAAAAGCATTACACTACATGGAATAAATAATGTTCGCTTTACACTTTTATTAAAGGATCACATAAAGTATTTTTATAAATTTAATAATAATGACGTGTTTCTAGATATTTTTACTTAGTTATAATTTTGAATTAAATTTATTATTTAATGATTTAAAATTCTAAAAAATGTCACACAGATATTTTTACAAATGTTTATTAACTATTACATCCTTTTTCGACAATGTTATTTCTATATGTTAATTGTTTTCTTGAGAATTTTTTTTAAAAAAATTTCTATATCACTAGTCATTTATTTCAAGATAATGTCTTCTTATATTGATTTCTCTAACTAAAATAATAAGTAGTACATTTTCATATTTCACAATAATTTCAATGTATATAAATGGTTTTTAGTAATCCCACTAAATAGATCTAAATTTTATATAGGTGAACAACATCAATTTATTTATTTATCCCCCTTTTTAATATTTTCATAGTGTGAAACAACTATTTTTGTGAACACTAGTATGATATAAGATGGGTTTTAATACAGAAAATTGTTCATATTTGATTAATATGATATTAGGTTTAGTAAATAATAATAGGTTTTTACTATAATATAATTAAAAAACTATAATAAAACATCTCAAATAATTATATTAACGAGTGTATTCCAACATAGGTTGCTAACTTTTATTCCCTTGAGTTAAAACATCATAATTATATATGATAGTTAGAACTTCATATTTCTAACCATACATCACAACACTGAACAATCTATCTTATATGATTAAAATATCTAAAATCCATCAAAAATTAATTCAATATTACACATTGTTTTAAAATAATCGGGCATAATAACAAAATAAGATCACAACCACATCTAAAAAAAAGTATCAACCATGAATAACCCAATTTTTGGATAAAAATAGATTTTATTTGGGATAACACATTAACATATTATATTAATCAATAAATATTTACATGATACCATTCAATAACATATTTACATCAATGAATTTACTTTAGGATGTTCCTTTACAACTAGTGAAAATCATTTCACATATCTTTTATAATATTTACATTATGTTAAATATAAAAATCCATTATGTAAAAATGTTTATGTAAAGCCAATATTTTGATCAATGGAAAATATTTAAATAATATAATTTTTAACCTTATATATAGTTGTGTACTCTTAAATAATTTTGAAATCTATAACTTTTTAATATTTATAACTCTTCATCAAAAAAATATAACATTCAATCTGAAGACATTCTTTATTTTGGATTATAATACACATTTCCTAGAATTAATCCTTATCAAATAAAATTACTATGACATTTTATTTCTCTTAGTAAATAAAAAATGTTTTAATATTCATAGTAATTTGTTTAAAAGCCTAAATATTATATACAAATATAATTATAATGTTCTTATGTTACAAAATATTTTACCTAGACACATAAGTATGTTTTTAATGTTGTTTCAATAAAAATTACTACAACTATATTAGAAATTGAATAAATTATTCGTTACATGATTATCTAATGGGAGGAAACATACTATGTAAAAATACTATAGTTTTTCGTCTAGTGATGTGTGATTGAATTTAATATTCATCGTACTCATAAGACTGAATTTAACTTTAAAAATATTGTTCATGTGTGAAATGGAGTTATTTAAAAGTTGATAATGTTTTTCCAAAGAACTTATAGGTAATATATACTACCATAGACTATTGGAATTTATTTTATAAATATAATATAGTGTGATCTAGAAAAATATTGATATCTCAGTGTAAATTGAAAAAAATCATGGAATGTATTTAAATTTTTTTCCTTTCATAATTTTTATTAAAAATTAAATGTTAAAAATTTTGTAATTTTTTAAGGTAATAAAATATGATTATTTTATAAATATTAATAAATTGATTTATTTCAATATTTTAAAATTTTATAAATGTGTTTTGTAGGAGAAGATAAATTGGACAATATCATTTGATTATTTACATATTTTATATTCCATTAAAATGGAAATACTTTATAAAACATTATAGTTATTTTTTTGGAATGAGAAACATATGTTTTGTAATGAATATATCTGGTAGATAATATTTTAATATTGTTTATATTTCACTTCCTCACTACTTGAACTGATATATATACCTAATGTCCATTGGAATATTATTGGGAACCTTTGGTACAACCTATACCAATGATTTCTAAACGGTTGCTTATAGTATCGTTAGGATAGCCCTATAGTTATGGTTTCTCCGTAACTGTTGTTATAGGAAGGGTTATAGTGGCTAATACCAATGGCTACTATCCCCATGGGTATATCCATTCTATACAAATAGTGCAATAAAAATTAGTATAGCATTCCTCTTCCAGCAGTTACAAACACTCATCAAATAACATGATCCCACTCTGAAAACAGTATGCAAAAAATATGTAAAAATGTATATGTAAATGTATATATTTGAAAAATCACAAGAAACACATATAAATGGTATATATTATATTTAAGTTTTAGATAACATCAACAAAAACATAACTCATATATGAAATTAATTTCAACCGTCAAACAACATCCCCATTATTTTGTAATAAATATCATGTTAGAAAAGATGGGGATCACTATCTCCCACATGAAAACCACTACCCATATAGTCATTATCATAAATATGATTTTCCTCAGTTACACTATCATCTCCTTCATCTTCATCTCCATCAAAACATCATGTAATTACCATTGGATCATGATGGGGTATTGAGAGGTGGGTGAATAATTGTATCCACCTTTAACTACGTATTAAATTTCTCATACTTAACCCATCTCACACATGAACCTATACCAGGGTTATAAAGAATGGATAAATTGATAAATATCCCACAGTATAATGTATTTTTATCATAGATTATAAATGAAAGAGATGAATAATGATATTTTTCATGTTTTTTATACAATGTGAATGATTACACCATTCCATGTTCATATTTTTTTTCAATACATGGATATTATTATCAATTTAATGTGATGTGATTAAAATTTCAACTATAAGTCACACACATTGATCTCGAGGATTCGATCCATTTACCAAAAAATATAATTTATATAGTAGAACCACTAAATATTCAGTGGTGTTATTTGTACATATACCTCCTGTTGTACAATGGTTTTCCGAATGAACTCATGAAAAATATCTCCCTTATACTCTAAATTTATATATATTAATTGAATGATCATGTTCATTAACTATAAGTCATTTATTATCACTGAATTACTAACAGAAACTGAATAAAAGTTATCCAATTACACTTTCTCAATATATAAACTACGTGACACGTACATTAATCAAATTATATAAGAAAGACATTATTTTTTATTCAAATAAAAGTATTTTAAATTATTCAATCTCAATTGTATATCCAATTCGATTTATGAAAAAAAATCTCTATGTATTTCTATTTTTCCATGAATTTATATAGAATGCTAATCCTCCATAAAAATGAATTCAGCTATATACTTATCAAAAATATCATTTGATTAAAAGTATTTTAAATGTTTTTTTGTTCAGATAATTGTTTCTTCATCATATTCTTCTTAATAATATTATTATAATGAACATATTATATCACTTATTTAGAATAACACATTCAAAAAAATCTATATAACCAAGGATCATGTGGTTCACCACTTTATCATCTTTCTATAAGTAAAAAAGTTCATGATCAATTCTCTTATTCTCAAAACTATACAGCATAGTTCTCACTTCACGTATGATCGCATTGTTCTATTACGTTCTATTTCTTAAACGTAGTCTTATGAAAACCCATGAGTACATGAAATCCAACTTATCTTATTAAATTAGTTCCCAATCATGTTTAGTCCTCTTCATGCTACATAATTATCAGGATACAGTTTCCTCCTACACACAACACATACAATCTTATACATTCATTTAGGTAAATTTGTTTAATGAAGTCGTTATGTTTTTATGTTTCACTATTAATTTTTTCATGAAACATATTATACGTTGAGATGTTATCATATTATTGCTTCAAATTAATCTTTATGTATATAAGAGTATATTGGTTGTTATACAACTACATAAAAATGATTCTATGGTATAACATGTATTACTCAAACAAATAGTTGTGTGGTTCACCTATTAGAAAACACTTACTAGAACATGGATAATTGTAGGAAAATATGGTCTCTCAATGTATTCTACGTCTCGATTTTTTATTATATTCTCTCAACCATTGGGCCATTAAATTTTTAGAGTAGTCTCACTACCCTTGTTTATGAGTTCATTTTTGGTGTAAAGGTATCCTTAGAGAACCATTAATAATCTCTAACAATAAAATATGTCCTTTAATATTTTAATTTTCTAAAAATAATGTTTTTATTAAAACATAATTTTTTTCTAAAAAACATTGTGTCTTAACTTCAGAAGAAAATGTTTCTTTCCTTATAGTCAACTGCATATATTCTATATCACATACTTAATTAGAAAACATAACTCATTTTAAAAAAGACCTAATGAAATATCCTTGAAATGGAAAATACTATATACCAATTTATTACACAATATCCATGAAAACCTATGATATTATGTGATATATTTCACTTTAATTTAAATATTTTCGTCAATGGCTTGTAATATACGCAACAATGAGTTTAAATAAATAACAATGTACTATAAAGTTATCACATATTCATTGTATTGGTTATAAATAATAGGGAGAACTAATTTATGAAAAAATTATGGTTTACACATGTTTAAAATTAGTTCATTGGTTATAAATTTATTAGAAATTAAAATAAAAAAATCATTTGAAAGTAAGAGAATTAAATTTTTGAAAAAATATTTCTATGTGAATAATTTGTTTTTATATTAATAAATTAAATTATTCATTATTTTTTAATTATAATTGTTAAATTTACATGGTTTATGTTAAATATAATTTTTAAGCATTCATCTCAATTTTTCGATATGTTATAATAATATATCAAGTCTTATGATATAAAATATACTTTTATAAAAAAATTGTTTCCATCTCATTTTACACACAAATTTGAAAATTAATATCTATATATTATAGAAATTGAATATTGAAAAATCAAATCCATATTATGAATTACAAGGATAAATTTTTTTAAATATTTTCTTTTATTTTTTTCATTATGAATAATAACCTTTATACATTTTCGACAAATTTTAAGGGAAAAGTGGATAAAATAACATTAAAACATTGGTATAAGGTTTAAAAAATTTATCTAACATTTTAAACATATTTTATGAATTTATTTCTTCCATTTTAATAAAAATCTCCAATATATCAAAATATGGTGTCATTTATCATTTATTAGGACATTTTTATTAATTTAATAAAATAATAAATAAATTATTTCACTCCCTTCATTTTAGTAAATAATTTTTTTCTTTTAATGATAAAAAGTGTATAATTTTTGTTATCAATGTTTATTTGAATTATGTTATTAATATTTTTATCATGGAAATTTATTTCTAATTATTAGTGATTAAATAATTGTCTTAAATATTTTCATAATGAATATATTGTATTTATATAATTAATTGAAAAATAAAATAAATATTTTTAAAACTAGTAATTCATATAAAACATAAAAAAATTATTTTTTTCAATAATTTATGTGTTAAAAATAGAAAATTAATTTTTTTTATTAACAGTTTATATTCAAATTTAAGGACAATAATGATGACTTTAATGTCAAATTAATTTAGTCGAGTAAAAATGTAATTATAGATATTTTATGAAAATTTATATTTTATTAAATTATCTAGAAAAATAAAAATATTGAAAGAGTATAATTATAATTATAAATAGTCTAGGATTTCATCCTCCATCCATTTAATATCTATTTTTTATCTTATAAGTAATATTATGAACCATTATGATTGAAAAATTGTTTATCATTGTTAAGGATAAAATTAGTTAACGATGGTGTTAAACCAAAATATAAAGATTAAAATGACACCAACACTATAATAAATTTAACTGAATATTTTTTTTAAAAATAAAACTCTTTTTATGTGAATATATATAAATTTTTAATAATATTTAGTGATACTGACATGGTTATATTTCAATATTTTATGAAATTCTAAGAGTTTTTCAACCCTCACATATAAAAGGGTCCATCATGTCCTATCTTACTCTAACCATTTGAGACTTATATATTATAAACTCCCTTCCATAATAACAATTTTTATGAATTACTCACATTATATAGCTTATACTATTTCTAGAGGACCATCCTTTAAAGGCTAATTGTGTTATCGAAAAAAGGATTCATAGTAAATAGGTATAATTATTAACTGAGCATTTTAAATTTTATATATTCTAATAAAACTAATAAACACATGGTAAAAGTTATAAAATAATGATTTAAATATCTCTAATATATTTTATTATTATTATTTTGATGTAACTATCATATTTTACCTTTATACCTTCCTCTCTTAATTTAAAACGTTGCTAATACAAACATGTGGAATACCACATCCATGAAGCATTGTAAACCATTTATCATTTTTTGTTTAAATTAAATATAATAAGTGTATATTTAATTATATTAGAAGATATTTATGATATACAAATTATCCTAATTTTTTTAAATTTTTTTGTCTTATTTTGGTTTAATCTGTCGAAAAGTGAAAACAATGTTCATGTGTGCGTACGACCTACCATTTTTATGAATGCTGTAATTAATTTTTCTATATCTAAAAACTATGAATGATTTTAAATATAAATTTAATGAATATATTTTATATTTATATATGGTTTCACATTTTGGTTATTATATAACCATGATAAAAGTACATGGGATGCAACTACGAGATGGAAATTCATATAACAAATTAAAGAAGTTGATATCTTGAAACTAGGCTTTTAATTATTAATTATTAATTATTGGGTGATAAAATGTTATAATTTAAACACATATTATATTAAATGAATCTTCATGAATATGGTATAATTTATAATAAATTAAAATTTTTAATATAGGATATTATATTATTTTCGATGAAATTCAAAATTGATGTAAGTGTTTTGTGTTAAAATCACATTATTTAGAGGGATTGCTTATTATTATGTTTCCAATGATAAAATTTTACATTATACCACTCAAAAATATAATTAAGATTCTTTTCCTATGTTTTTCTAGATGTATTAAATTTTTTCCATAGATATACATCTCTTTATATACAAATGATATTGGAATAATATTTTTAAGGAAATATAACCTTATTTCTCTATTCTTTGAAAATAATTTTTATTAAATGATAATGATTTATTAAAATGATTCATTTATTGCTTTTTTATTCTTGTTATATTTTTTAATTTCATTTTACCCTTTTTTGTATATTTTAATAATTTGTTAAATGGAATCTTCTTTTCATTTTCTGAATGAGTTATTTTGAGATTTTTATAAACAATGTGAAAAGAAGAATTATTGCAACATATACGAATTGAAGGGAATTAATAACCAAATTTACCAATAAATGCTTAAAATATTAATTTACACATTTTCTTAGATATTTTCCAAAAAAATCCATAATATTTTTTAAATATTTAGATTTTAATCAATTAATAGAAAAATGACAAGGGTATTTCTAAATTAAATTTTCAAAGTGATATTTTAATTTAATTTTCATCTAAGATGATATAATTTCATGAAACATATTCTTTAAAATATATATTATCCAATCATATAATCCTTATTCCTTTTTAGGATGGTTAATTATGATGAATAAGAGATGTTTATTTGACCCATTTATTTTCCATGGGTTATTATATGATGAATTGTTGAAATGTTTTTGAAACATATTTCCCTAACATAGGTTATGATAAATGATGAATTATTTATGATATTATTGAATATATATATATATTATTATTTCATTCTATTATGGGTGGGATTAAAATTATATATACCTCTAATGCATTTATTAATGGTGACTATCTCATGAGATCATAAGGAATGGAAAGGGGTGTGAAACTAGTTCTGTATGGGACTCTATCCACTATGATAATATTTGGAATTAACCTTTACTAATGATATAATAGTTGGAAAATTTAAACAAATCAATTAATATGGTATTGTAATTTATCCTTGACTAGTAAGGATATTATTTTTATGATAATGTTTAGGCAAAACAATTATTTCTTATGAAAATTTCATTTCCAAATAACTCATGTTCATTGAATCATTTTTTATTCATATCTTATAAACATAATAAATTTATTCCTTGTATAAATATTAGGATCTATGATATGTAGGTTTTTTAACTGACAAACCCATGTTTTCACACACTAATGTTCATGTAATCTTAATGTAATGATTGATATCTCCCTTGTTTCCAATTATTGCTCATGTAAGGTCATCATTCAATTTGTGTTATTTCCCCGAGTTATGAATAATTTATTTATGTTTTATATCTATAATTAAGGATATAAATATGAATAATTGAGTAAGGGGTGATGTAGATCTATAATGAACTAGTTGTTTTTGTATCCAAGATTTTAAATACATAAAAGCAATACAATTATGAGAAGGTTTATAATGTTATGTAATGAACATTTATACATAGAGATGTAATATCTATTTATAAAAACAATGAGTCAATATATTTGGTATCTATGTAAGGTTTAGTATGAATTTAAACTATGATGAGAACCCATTAGTGATAACCCTTAACAGTAATTCTATGTATGGGATAATGTATTAATTATTTATACTGAAAAGAGTGTGTTTTTATTAGTAAAACATAAATGTATGGATAATAAATGTAGGTTTATTATTAGAAAAGATTCATATGGGGTAACAATATTAAAACACATTGGTCGATTATATCTCATGCATCATTTTGGATAATTGTGAATGTGCCCTTATTTCACACCTGGTATAACACTAGTAGTGGATATGATTAGTTTATTTCAAATTTTCTTTATGAACCTTTAATAAAGATTTTATTAAATTATTTACATGGAGGAAGAATGATAAACCAAATCAGTCAAATATTGAAACTAATTTTTCATTATTAATATATTTTTATAAATTTTATTTCTTGATAATGTGGTTTCCACCTATGATTATTTTTTCTCAAACTATTATTTTTTATTTTAATCAAATGCTAGAACCCAATGAAACATTGTTAATTCTGAATATGATTGAAAATTACAAGGATATCTTCTTGAGAAACTAAATATTATGAGATATGAAATGTATAATATTTTTTCTATAAGTATGTGACATTCTCATGGTATAAATCATGTAGAGGTTCCCAACTAGAAAATGGGAAAAACGAATTAGGTTTTGTCCTTTATAAGGAAACACCCTAATTATATTGGTGGTTCCAATGACCTAATATTTAAAGAGTAATGGATCGGTAATAGTGAAATGATGTTTTCTCATATCAAATGTTTATATAATTAGACTGTTATTTGAGATGTTAATTTTTTGGATAGTGAATAAGATAAATGGTGGACTCTTACCAAGAACATAATTCGAGTGGAATGAATTGATTTTATGGAATAAGACATGTTTAAGAGATTAGTTTTTAATAATTACATTCCTATGATTATTCTTATGAAAACTAAGAAGGAATTAATTTAGAAAAATAATATGATTGATGAATCTGTTAGTAACTATGAGGATCTTTTTAGAAGACATTAAATGTATGCTTTGGGTGTTATATTTGAACATGAATGTGTGGATAATCACTTAATCAATGAAATAAACCAATTCTATAATGGGACATAACCATAATATACTTCCTTTACTCTAATGAAATCATTCTATATGCAATCAAGGTGGAAATGAAGATTGGAGTTACCCATTAATCTCATTCTTTTAATAAGAACATAATAATGGAATTAAAAATTATATAGAGCGAAGAAGTTGAAATTTCTATTTTTCATGATGTGTGGATGGAAATATAATAGAAATATTCTCATTATAACAATTAATTTTTTTATTCGTGGAAAGGAAGTTAATATGGAAATCAAATACCAAATCAATGGGAAGAAGAATTCATATAATAATGTATAAAAAGAACCACATAATGAAAATACCACACAACATTATTTTAAATGCATGGTGTGTGGAAACGTTTCTTACTGTTTCTCAAATATGAATCTTAATGGTGATGATTAATGTAATAAATCACTTATTCCTAAACAAAAAGGTAAATCCCATACAATCACATTTGTTAGTTTTGGGTATGATAATGTTGTGGTGAAAGGTAAATTTTCCATCCACTATAGAACTGATAATTAATTATTTGACCCTATATCTACCCACATATTTAAAAATGATTATTTTTCTATGGCTATCACTATCCATCCTCAAATATTACACATCAATTTAGATGTGGAAACACTTAATTGCATTATTATATCATCCCAAGTATTTTATTCTTTTATGATTAATGTTTGAGTTAGTGTTCTTATAATAAATCTTATAAGTCACCCTCTAGTAGAATTTGATCGTATATTAGCCATGGATTTAATATTAATATATAAAGACTCTATCATTTTTGGAGGAAGGGATTTCCCATTTAATATTACGTGCCTTTTAATGAATAGCTATAAGTGTGATGATGAATAAATAGTTCCAATTGAAATTACTTCTATTATATAGAGCATGATTCATTCTAAAAAGGTATGATTATCATATATAGTTGGGTATAATATCAAAATCAATTATATTCATATATAATAGAGTTTTTGGAGGTATTTCTTGAACAATTTTATAGTAATCCATTGAATCATGTAGTTGTATTCATAATATCTCATATAATTGGTGCTTCAACTATTTAAAATAATCCTTATAGAATGTTCCCTATTGGGTTGAATGAAATGAAGAATCAACTCCATGAGTATCTTTATAAAGTATTCATTCACTAAAGTATTTCTCCTTGGGTGCAACTATTCTTCTTCTAAATAGAATATATAGATCAATGAGACTCTGCATTGATTTTCAGAAAAATAATAAGATCACTATCAAGAAAAAGTATCATGTATCCAATATTAATTAATTTCATAACAAATTACATGGAGCTAAATAATATTATAAGAATTACCTTTACACTAGTTATCATTATTTGAGGGCTAATAATTAGGATTTACCCAATTTATAATTACGTAGAAGGTATATAAATTATAAATTTATAATGATGTCATTTGGTCTTACTAATTTACCCACTGTATTCATAAATATAATGAGTAGTTTATTTCTATATTACATTAATTATTTTCTACTATTATTGATAGATGATGTTCATAAATTTTTAAAGATTAAGGTAGTGCATAGATATCCATTGATATATTTACTAAAGACCCAAAGAAATTAGAAGTTGTGTGTAATATTTAGTAAATTTTAAATTTGGATCTAAAAAGTTTTATTTTCATTTCATATACTGTTATGTAATGATATATTGTTGGATCCATCATATAAAAAAGTTATTGAATGTTGGCATGGATCAACCACTGTGTCTGAGAACAATAAAATTCTTGGTTTGACTTTATATTATTGATGATTGTTCGAATATTCCCCCCAATTTCAAATCCATCGACTAACCTAAATTAGAATGGAGTTATTTTCATTTATACCAATCAATGTGAAGAATAAATTAAAAATCTAAATTCAATTTTAGTCATTACACATGCTCTAACATTTCCATTTAATAGAGAATGGTTTTTTATATTTAGTGATGTTGTAAGAACCTAATTCTTCTTTGAGTTATCGACCCATTATTTTAAAAAAACTACAATTTAATTATTTATTTATGGACTTTTATGAGTTCCAATGGTTATCCTAAGGGTATCGGGTTTTTCTGAGACTCATTTAGAGCCTAGAACTGACGATTCTAGGGAGAATTAAGCATGGTTCATGGTTACTTTAAACAATGCATGGTAGGCCCCATGGTTAGAGAAAATCATGTGTGGATGGATAGGGGGAGCTATATGATTCACACCTAGAGAAAACCATGTGATTTAGGGAATATGTACATGAGGCCATTCCTGGCATTTTGAAAGTGGTTTCAGGCCTAGTTTTTGCATCACTAGTCTTCCCATATAGACTAACCATGTGATGATCCTTTCCCTACGTGTTACTGTGCATATTTTGAGCATGATTTTTGAAAAAATCTTCCTAAAGCACATGACACATATATTTTGGGTAGAATGAACTCTATCCCTTGAATTAATTTTAAACCAAATCAGTTATTATTATTTTAACCCATTTGGAAACTACATCCATTTTGAGATCCCTTTGGTGTCTATTCAATTATTTGATTTTGATTCTCTATCTGATCTCAAATTCAAGAACTACTAGTATCATTGGATGTACATCGGGATTTTTCAATTCTTTTTATCCATCCTTTAGTCTTCTGGATTTCAGATGCACTATTTTGGTGCAATATAATATTCCATATTATTATGTCCTTCATCAATTCTTTTTCCCCCCTGTCTGATTCAAATCCAGAAATGATATGAGATGAGCTACCCACTATATACCTACATAAGGTGGTGGAATGCCTTTAATTTTAATTTCAATGAGTTTATATATTTCATTATTCGACACACCCATTCTCAGGTGGTTCCTTGAAGTGAATTTACTCATTGAGATGATGGGTATAGTCTATGTGATTAAAAAGGCATGAGAATTATTGATAACAGGTTGATGACCCTGAATCCTGAACCACCCAATTGGATGCATTGTTTAATTAAATGAACCCTTATGATTATTTTTGGAATTGGATTACCTTGTGGTGGGTAAGTACCAATATTCATAGGATGTTAATATTGAATTGTCAATTATAATTGAAATTATTTATAATTGTAATGGTGATATGAATTGTATTTGAATTAGGATATCCAAAATAATTGAATTGATATAGATTAGAGAATGGATTCCATGTACCTAGGACTTTCCATGTAAAAGCTTGTTTATGCATGAAATGATTGATATAATGAATTTCCCATGTGAGAAATTCATTGGAAATCCATCTAAGCTTATCCCATGATTTGAATCACCATTTGAGGTGTCTTTAAAACTGGATTTTCTTGGTATTAACCTTGAAATGTTTAATGGAATTGATTAAATGGTACTGAATTGATTTAATTATTGTATGTATTGGGAGAAACAAGGATTTAGATGATAATTCCATAGATTGACCAATTGGATTATACCTCTCTAATGGTCTAGTGATACTAGGACAAATTATATATTTTTTCCATGGACTGACTCATAAGTGATGACGTTTATATGTCATGTAATACATGGAATTCCTTGTGGATTTCCATGAATGGACTGAAAGAGAATTTTATCATGTATTCCATGGGTGATATATGGGATCCCTTGGTGGACCGCCAAATTTGTGCTCTAATGGAAAGGATGTTTTACGATGCCTAGAGTGATAACTAATTTATCTTGAGGATCATATTGATGGGATTATAGGGTCTTGGTTTATTCTATACCTGGAGTGATACTTGGATTCCAAAATTAAGATTTCCATGGATGGGATTAGGTTTATAAATGACCAATGAATGAAATGGGCTATATGACCCGTCTTCCATCTCATGGAACAAGCTTGGATTTGTTCTTATTAATAAATTATGGATGGATTTTTAAGGAATCATTTATCATGATATCACTCAGGGTATAGGGATTACAGACTAGGTATCCAGAGTTATAAACAAAATGTAATTGAATCGTTAAATAGACATGCTTATAAAATGAGAACCTTGTAATTATATGATTTTTACTTTCAATACTTCCATGCTTAGTACTGTAATTCCTACACATTTTTGTTATATATATTCACTAACTAGATAGAAATACACCTTGGGTGGTTTTCTAATAGGAATTTGTTTCACACCATATTTGAGCTACCTGTGGGTACGAAAACAGGCTATATGAACATTATTATATATAAAGGTAAGCACCTTGATTCATGTTATTGAATTCTAATTTGAATTAGAGGATCATGGGACTGAGCTAAAGATCACAATTCTCTCTATGATACATTTTAAATTTTTATTATTTTGTTCATTTTATTGTATTCCTACCATGTATTCATGTTTTGGATGTTTTTTAGGGACAAGTGACATGTATCATCTTCATCTATATAAGAGATTATTTTTTATATAGATAAATATTTGTGATGTGTGTCTATTTTCTATATATTTTACAACATATGATACTTGTATGATTTTGTTTCTACTTTTCTACACTTTTGGTGAATATGGAATAGTATCCCCAGAAACACAACTTGGACCTCACTTCTAATCAGTATTCTTTGGCATTTTGGGAGACGCGCTTGTGTCCATATAGACAACCAGGATCGGGGAACTATTGAGCGTAATATGTTTGTGGGATGTTAAAAAGAGGTATTAGATAGGTATTTTCTAGTTTTTTTACTATTTAGAGACTATAAAATGTGATAAAAGTGAATTGGGGTTTGACAATGAGTTTTTCTTGGGAGTAGTACCCCATGTAATGGAAAAAATCCAAATTTCCTTAGATTAAATTGATTTTTTGGACATTGACTATTATATTTGATTTGATTAAACCATATTGGGTTTCACTTGAGTTGTAATGTTATAATTGATATTATTATGGATTTATATTTTTTTGTAACTCAATTATATTAGGGTATTCCATATTAGTCATCAGGTTATGTACTTTACAAGAATCACATGCCATGCATTGTGCCATGTCATTTTCGATTAAATATTTCTTCAAAAAATTTTATAAGTGATATAATATTTATGAATTATTTGTCATATGAGTTCTTTATCAAGTAATAATATGAATATGAAGGATTGTAGTCTTTGGTTCCTGTGGAGTATGGGCACTCATACATCAAAATTTAGTGAACCGTCAATTTAACCATTTTAAAATGAATCATGATAAATGAAAAAATGTGTATGAATAAAAATGATAATGGAGATCTATATTCACGTAAAAAGGTAAATGTAAATGGAATCAAGAATTTCTTTTATCATATAACATAACCTAGACATAACCTTAGTAGTGGGTAGCATGAATTATCTCTTGCTTCCATGTGATCTATATGATGTCAAGACATGACTCAAAGATTATGCAGAGAGGTGTGATTCATATATTATAAGGCTTTAACCTTTACTATTATCGTATCTACACTTTTATCTATGAGAATTGATGAAGATATTCTCCAAGTCATGTGCATGAAATTTGTAAAGGTATGTATCCCTGATTCCCTCTAGTTGTACAGTAGGAAGGTGATGATGATGACACTCCTGAGGTGGTGGGCCATGGGATACCATTGGATCATCCAGTAGTTCAAGTTGAGGAACTAGTAGTTGTACCAGACATGAGTTCTGAGGAACAGTTTCTCAAGGGATTCTCTCACTTTTTGCAGACCATTTTGGGGGCACCACAACCTACCCTGATGAAGCAATAGCTGGCATGTGAGTTCGACCAGTTGCATCAGCCCATTTTTGTTGGTTATGATGAACCACGGGTTATATAGACATGGATAAATTCCATTATAAATAACTTCAACCATTTATATATTCCTCCTAATATAAGGCTAATGATCACTACATATATGATGTCTTATTTCTTCAAGATATGGTGGGATGTGATTACTCAAATGGATCGTTCAAGGGAGTTGTATTGGAGGGATTTTCATATTTCCTTCTATGATTAATTCTATCCATGATATTGATGGCCGATAGAGCTTTGGAGTTCAAGTGTATGGAGTATAGTGCATTAACAGTTATGGGATGTTGGCATGATTTATTGATCTCAAATGCTTCACACATATTCTAATGGGGAATGAGTCATCTAAATCCATGTGATTTGAGGATGGCCATAGTTATGACATATGATCACAGGTGAATGAATTTCAACTGAATTTTTTTAATAGTGAATTGTGATCTTATCACATAGTGTATCCTAAGAGAAGATGGATGTGTGAGCTATGGTGGATTAGTATATAGAACTCCTGATGCATCAATCGGTATAAGGAAGTATTATCTAGATCTTCCATGTGGTGATATTAGAAGTGAGAGAACATATTTTGTTAATCGGTTAGGTGCTACCTATGCATTAGACCAAGACATATGAGGACATAGTGTACGCGGGACCCAATCGATAGCCAATACTATAGAGAAATCGTACATCTAGGGATATTTTGAAAAATGTTTCATCCAACATCCAATGTGAGAGGGTCTGCAATGACTCCACATTCAGAAGAATGGTTAAGAGCTTCTCATCAGCCGAGGATCTAGAGTACAAATGATAGATCAAGTTGAGGTTGTGTTCATGTTCATGGTAGTTAGACCTGAATTTTACAGCAACAGTAGAGAGGATCTACTCATGGTAGCCAAATAGTGTCACAGTGTCGTAGTTCTAAACAGATAAACATTATGAAACACATGCTTGAGGAGCAGGATCCCAAACATTCTAATAACATAAGACCTCCTTTAGTATTCAATACTTTAGTTTTTATACATTTTAATGTGGAGGATTTATATTTTTTAATATATATTATTATTGTTGAGAGCATTGGGAATAGTGTTTATACTTTTTTCTGGTTTTATGATTATTGAAACTTGACTGAGAATTATAATGGAGAATACATGACTATTTATGGAGTTCCCTTTTTCAGATTAACCGGTGAAACCTCTTATGGGACCACTTTATCCTTGAATGATATGTTTTTACATCCTTCTCTTTATAGAATAGTTTGTCTTATTTTATGATTTCATTAACTTCTATCACCAATTGGTGACCTTCACATCACCATAGGGTAGAGATTTTATTCACAATGGTTAATGGGATGTTTAGGCTAGCCAACCTATACCTTTTCATTGTGGTTGGGTGGGATAATAGCTCAGATTACGAATTTATATCAAGATGATCACAGATCTTGTCAAGTAGATTTCCCTCCAATGGTTGACTTATTTGGAGTCATTTTTATGAATTCCCCATTTGGATTACTTTTTGTGAGATAGGTTGAGTTCCCTATGGATCTACTTCCAGGAGATTCACCAGTACCCATTTCTCCTTATAGGATGACTACTATTGAGATGTATGATCTCAGGTGTTAGTAAGAGGATTTATTGTCATAGGGGTTTAACAGACAAGGTACTTATATGTGTGGTTATCTAACCCTTTTGGTGAAAAAGTGGGACAATAACCTTAAACAGTCTATGGATTTTCTGAAGTTGAACCAACTGACAGTAAAGAACCAATATCTTCTGATGCGGATACGTTGTCGCTTAAACTATCTCTAAGGTGCTTAGGTTTGCATAAATATTGATTTGAGATTTTTTATCATTCGGTACATGTTAGACCATCATACATACCTTATATATATTTTCATAGCATGTATGGTCTATAGGTGTATTTGGTTTTGTCGTTTGGTCTCACGAATGCACTAGTGGTCTTCATGGAACTGATTAATCAATTATTCCCTTCAAATATAGATTCACTTGTAATATTTTTCATGGATTAAATATTGGAGTATTCTTAGAATCAAAATTACCATGGAAAAAATCTTGAGAACATATTGAATAAATTTAGAGAACACTAGTTATATGTTATGATCACAATATACCACTTATGGATGGATCAGATTCACTTCTTGTGTCATATCATGTCCAGTATGGGAGTGTCAGTTGACCTAGAGAAGGTGAGAGATGTAGTTTCCTAGGTTCATTTAAAAAAATATACGAGGATTGGAGTTTCTTGGGAATATTCAATTACTATAGGTATATCATATATTAATACTCATTCCTAGTAGTTATACTTAAAAGATTAACTGTGAATGTTATGAGGTGTGTATGGTTAGATTCATGAGAGAGGACCTTTTATGATTTGAAAGGGATATTGATTTCAGCACCAGTAATAATTTTTCAAGAGTTAGGAATGAGTTGAAATGTGTATTAAAATGCATTACATACTAGGAAATGAGATGTTCTTATGCCAGTAAATAGATTCATTAGGTACATGTTTGAGTAATTCAGGAGAAAATTGTGGAATTAACCAACACAAGATCTCGAGAGAGCTGTATTTTTCTCATATTGTGTTGTTGGAGACATTACATACATAGAGAATGTTTTTTGGTTTATAAGGACCAAAAAATCCTCAAGTACATATTTACATAGTGTGGTCTGAATTTGAGGTAGTGACGGTGGGTGGAATACATATAGTCATTCAATTTTGAGCTTTCCCAGATTCCTGGTAAAGGAAATGCAATGGTCGATCTCCTTAGTAAGAGGATTTAGATACAGTCAGTTCACAAGGATATAAGAAAATTATAGCTTATGGAATTGTTATCCATGATAAAATTCCATATTCATTAGAATACATAGGGGCTTATTTATCATTTTTAGTTATTACCTACAATCTTCTGGAGAGAGTAATGATGAGTCAACAATCTAATTCTAAGAGTCTGTTCCTACGTGAAATTGTTGAAGGTGAGGACCATCATCCTGGTTGGACAATAGGATAGGATGAAATTATATGAGTAAATAAATGTATATTGGTCTATTCAAACATGTGTGCAGAGATGATGCAAGACTTCCATGCTTCATTTTCAACTGTGAATCCTCATATCACTAAGATGTATCAAGGATTACCTGGAAAATTATGGTGTTTTTTATGAAAATATATGTAGCTCATATTTTCAAGTTGTGATCCAATTTTTAGTAGTTGAATGAAGAAAACTAGTGACAAGCTTGACATTTATAGTAGTGACCCATCCCTGAGTGGAACTGGGTTGACATCACGATGAATTTCGTGACAGATTTACCGAGGTCACCTCAAGGCAATTATGTTGTATGGGTTTCTAATGATAGGATCATGAAGTTTCACATATTAAAATAATTATGAAAATACTTACTATTGATAGCTATAAGAATTTTTATATACATGAGATAATATAGATTCATAAGGCCATAAATAATATAGTTTCAGATATGGATTCTCGGTTTACATCACGATTTTGGCAACGAATAGAGAGGGACTTTTGTACATAGGTGCTTCTGAAAAAATCATTCCACCCAAAGACATATTTCTAGTTTGAGTGCATGATTAATGTGCATGAGTTCATGTTGGGAGAATGCTTCAATTATTTAATGGGCTCTTGGGAAAGGAATATACCCCAAGTAAAATTTCCTAACAAAAATAGATTTTAGGATACTGTACATGTAGTGCCTTTTGAGGATTTATAAGGTATTCCATGAAAATCAATCCTATATTTGTTAGAGGTAAGAGAGGTAAGCTATAAATAAGTATAATCTTTTTCATGAGACCATAGAACAGACATAGTTGATTCAGAAGATGATGTATACTACACCATCCCATCATAAATCATACACCAATAAACTTAGATGACCACTAGAGTTTGAGGTCAGGGATCTTTTTTTCTTACATGTTTGACTAAGGCATGGGAACATCAAGATAAATAGATAATGTAATATTTCACTAAATTATGTTGGTATATTTGAGATTCTAGAGTGAGTCAGACTGATCGCCTATTGGTTACTGTTACCATATAGGTATGGAGACATGCCCGACATATTTCATGTATCTCATCTCAAACATTATTATTCCAACTTGTCTCGTGACTTTCTTCCTTATGAGGTTGAGTTATGGGTAGATGCATCCATTGAGAAGCATATTATATGTTTTATTGATTATAACACAATATTTACCCAATGTTGGTCTATTTATATAGAACAACTACTATGTCAGCATGACCAGGTATAGGGAATGATCCAGGAGTGGGTGGCTTATGTACAGATGTTGGGCCAGAGTTACTCACATGTCATACATCACCATACTTTGTAGTGTTATCTGAGGAGAAATTCATTCAAGGTGGATTTTTTGTAAGAAAATAATTATTTTATGAGGTATAAATATGATATTTTCAATCAATTCTGAGTTTAAAATTTTATTAATGGATTTTTGTGAATTCCCTTTGAGGATGTAAGGGTAACATTGGTGTTCGATGATTTTTTGAAGACTAGAAGCCAGGAATTATGGGTGAAATAATCTCATTGCACAGTTAGTTCTAACCAGCTGGGTTCTATGACTCACTATTAGATAAAATTGTTTGAGGCCAAACAGTGGGGAGATATAGGTCGGATGTTTAAATAAAACCATGTTATTTGGGAAACATAGTTGTGCGGCCATGATAATAGTTATGATAGTGGGATTTGGAACTGTTTTCATGTGGTTAGTTAAACCATGCATGGATACTATGGGAGGGGCCCTTCCATATAACTGACCAAGCATGGTTGGTTTCTAGTATGTAAAATGGTGCATCTTAACATTGAAACCTATATATTTTGTGTAAAATGGCCATTTTCCCTTAAATTTATTTTAAACATAATACTCTGTTCTTTTTTTCACCTATTAGACAACATTCTCCATTTTGAGATACCTTTTGTGTCTATTCTAGGATTTTACCATGATCCATTGTCTAATCATCTATTTAATCACCACTCATCTCCTTAGATCTATATCGGTGTGTTCATAATTCCAATCTAGTTGTTGTTAATTCTTTTCATTATTGGATGCTGTATTTTAGTGAAAGATAGTATGCCCTATTATTAGTTTCTAGATCAGTTAATTGTTTTCTTCTGATCTGAGTCAAATCAGAAGATGTTATTGGTTGTTCAGTCCACTATAGAACTATAATAGGTGGTATTAGGCCTTTTTTTAAGTAAATTTTTTTATGTATTCTGTTCTTCCACACTTACAATTATCATTTATTTCTTTGGAATGAATTTAATCCTTGAGTTGATAGGATTAGAATATGTGATTAAAGACGCATGTTAATGAATGATTATAGGATGATGAACTGAAAATTGAAACCAAACCATTAACTATGTTGTTTATTTAAATGATCTATTATGATGGTTAATGGAATTAGATTTCTTTGAGTTGTGCCTATTTACCACTTATTATGATATGTTGATAATGTTTTTTCATTTATAATTGAAATGAGTTATAAATGAAATGTTGATGTAAAATTTATAATAATTGGGATATCAATAATAAATGAATTTATTTAGAATAGGTAATTGATTAGATTTCCCTAGGTATACCCATGTAAAGTCTGGGTTTTTATTGAAATGATTGATATAAGGAATTTATGATGTTATAAATTAGGACACAACCTTCTAAGCTTAGCCCATGATTTGACTAACCTTTGAAAGTGTGTTTAAAATGGAATGTTCTTATTATTGAACTGGATATGTCAAATGAAATTTATTCAATTGAATCAGATTTATTTATTTATTATATTCCTTGGGTGAGATAGGGATTCATAATGGAATAAAATGAACATAATAAATTGTCTTGTACCTTAATTCTTCCCAGGTGATACATTGACTCCTTATACGGATTCCAAAGGATTTAATCATTGGCGATGAATTGTATATGTCAATTGATACATATAATTCCAGTTGGATTTACAAGGATTGACTCAAATGACATTTAATCATGTATTCCATGAGTGATACTTTGTCTTCCTTGGTAGACTACAATTGATGGCCTTGAAGGGAAGGGATTTTATACCACACATAGTGTGATACCTAGGTTCTAGTGAGGATCTCCATGGGAGGGCTTGTAGGTTATTAGTATATATTATACCAAGATTGATACTTGGATCTGAAATTAGGAATTTTATGGATGAGATCAGTATCATAATTGATTAATGAGTTAAATGAATTATATGAAGAGTCTTCCAAGATAAATCAATCCCTTAGAACCGGTATTTTTTATACATTATGGATGGAATATTTATGAGTCCTCAATCATGTTATTATTGTGGATGTTGGGATATGCAATAGGTATTGACATTTATATATTAAATGAAATAAAATCATTAAATGGACTTTTTTATAAAATGTGAACCTAGTAATCATTTAAATTTTATTTTTATTACTTCATTGATTATAAGAAAACTACCTGTATAATGTTATTATAAATATTCATAGATTGAATAAAACATGACCTAGGGAGGTTTCCTAAAGCTATTATGTCTCCCACCATATTTTGGACACCTTTGGGTTCCCAAATAGACTATATGATTACATTTGTGGGTAAAGTCATGTTTTCGGTAGAAGTTATGGACTGCTACTTAGGAGCAAGGGAGAATGGGACTGATATGAGGTTCGTGATGTTATCTTGTATACTTTGGGCCTTTTTATAATTTTTTTTATCTATTATAAACATTAATTTTATACATGTTTTTACTCTTTTATGGGAACACATGACTCGAATCATCATTATTTGTATACGAGTTTCATTTTTATAATGATATATATTCTTGCTATGTCTCTATTTTTTATATGTTTTACTGCATCTGCTACTTTTATTCTTTTGATATTCAATTTTTATATACTGTGGTGAAGAGGATATAGTCTCCCCATAGAAACACCTAGTCCCTCATTGCTTGCTCGCAGACTCTGACATTTTGGAGATGCACTTCAAGCCAAGTGGACATCTAGGATCAGGGAACTATTGAGTGGAATCAAGGACTGGGATGTTACATATGAATTAATTAATGGAATATGGTTATAATAAATGTATAATTATATAATTTATGCCACACAAAACTATTGTTTCATGATAAAAACTACTCAACTCATGATTTTGAGTTAGATGTGGTAATTTTTTTCGTTCGAGTAATAGGGTAATTATGTTTAAGAAGAATGGTTTAATATATATATTAATCATAAATGTTTCATGTATTTATTCACATAAAATTTATTAAAATACTCTTAATAAAATAGGTGTATTTGATTAAATATTTTTAATTCATAATACATTACCACCTAAGGAAATAAAATATGTTGGAAGATGCTTTTAATCGAATAGAAAATGATACCTTATCTATGATGAATATAAAAAAACTTACATACATTATTTATTTTTTATGGATGGATGTAGAAATATTTATGGATGTTGGGAAATAATATCTTTTTAAAAAGATTGATCAACCATCTATCCATGTGAATATTAAAGAGACCTAGAAATAAGTTGTAGAGATAAAAAGTAATTTCATAAATTTTTCTATGATTATCCTTGATTTTTATCGAATAATAATGATCAAGAACTGGAAATGTTTTCCACCAATAAAATACTTGAATATTGGTTTTTTGGATGATTCTCATTCTTCATAATTCAATATTTATCATGGAGGAAAAATATATATAGAGATATGAAAGATTAATTTTTGTGGGAAAACATTAAAAGATTTATTATTGCATACGAATCAGGATTCATTGTATTAAATTAAGAAATGTCTAGGGAAAAAAATTAAAGGGTGTGTTACATTTATTATCCAGACCATATTAGATATTGGAAAATATCACCATGTATTTTATCAGTGGAATATGAAAAATATTTGAATGTCATAATGATACTTGGGTTAATGTTGATCACCTTACAATGTCATAATATTTTATCAATATTACAGAGTATTATTTTTATTTATCAAATTTTAGTATATACATTCGGTTGTAAGGTTGCATAGAGTACCTCATTTTATTACTTATGATCTGGATATGAGGTTTACCTCAATGTTATTATGATGTTTTCATCAAGAATTGTATATAATGATCAATAACCATAATTATTATTATCCTTTGATATATTATTATTTTTAATGATTCATTCATACCCTAGGGGATATTATGATATATAATTGTGTAGATTTCAATGGTGTTTGGGATCATAAATTCCTTCAATGAGGTTTTCTTATAATAAGAGACTTCACTAAAGAACTCAGATGTCACCTTATTTATCCATATATAGAATTAATTGTATATATCCAGTGTTCTTGGATGAATATACAGATATAATACTATTGGGGCCTGATTTAGATGATTAAATGGAAGAGAAATTCCGATCCATCCTACAACACATCATGAAAGATCAGAATTGACATAGAAGTTATACTTGAAACCATAAATGAAATATGGAAATTAATTTGGTTTAGAAGTTATTACAATGAATATGAAAATGGATGAATTTTATATGATTCATGAATAATGTTAATCTTATCCCTAGGTATATTTTTCCCTCATATATTCATGATCAAGTAGGGATGGTAGATAATCTCTTGGTGCTCCCACCAAACCAATTTTATCTTTAGAATATGTTCCATGTATCTCTCCAAAGAAAGTACATACCTGATATTTCACAGGAAATTAGCTTATAATTTATAGCATAGGATCATGATATTTCTAATGAATAATAATAGTTTTAAATCTTGATTAATAGAGATAAAGTGATGTGGAATAATATTACTCACCCGGTTTATGTTTTCATGAGGAGTTATATATTGAAATAATTTTTTTGGGAAACTGATGATATGAGAGAATGAAATATATCCCCATTTTTTATATTAGAGTGATGTAATTTTGAGGGATAAATTCTTTCTAATGGGGTATAATCTAACACTTCATGATTTACATATATATATTTATCTCTTCAATGAAATTTAAATTCTTCTATAGGTTATGATATATGAAAACCGAAAACTAAATGAATCGTAATGTAGTATATAGTTATCACCTATCTAGTGGATTGGAAAAAATGTATATGAATAAATAAATACTAAAACAATAATGGTATATATGTGTATTACATAAATCCATCATTTATCAATTTATTAGAAATGGAAAGAATAATTTGATTGTAAAAGTGATTTTTTTGGAAAAAAAAATTTTTAATAATTCATTTTATATTTTTTCCATAATAAATTAAAATATTTCTATATTATAATTATTTTATTATCATTTTTATAATATCAATTTAATAAAAAAATTATCGTTCATCTACTATTGTTTCTGGGCATTGGATAAAAATTAATCATGTATTATTCTTAAAAATATTCTTTTCAAAAAAAGCTTATCAATGAATTTCATAACTCATATTTTAAATTTAGCAATTACAATGAATGATTCATCAAAAATAGATTCTATATATGTAATTATGAGGATCAAATTTAGTAAATAGTAATCTTATATTTTTTTCATTATAAATAGTAACCTTGTAAATTTTTTATAACCATATGGTGATGGTAAAATGGGTAAAACTGGGATATTTTTTGATAATGCTTAAAAATTTATATAAATCTTTATATTATACTATTTTATGATTTAGTTTATATATTTACATAAATCCCTTGATTATAGGGACACATTGTAACAGAAAAGGTTTTTGTGTTTTTTCAAAATTAATTAAACCTTTTCATATTTTTTAATTCATGAAACACTAATAATAGATCAATTTATATTAATGAAATATGGTTGGATTTCATTTTATAGAACAAAAATTTAATTATGCACTTCATGAAACTTATCCAATCACTTGCTCTACACGGAACACCAATGTTGGATTGTAGTGTCTGAAATAATGTATTTTCTTGAGAGATTGCAAGACATGAAAGACTGAGGATAACATAACTATAATATATTACCAAAATATTTTTATTTAATATAATTAGAAAAAAACTTGATGTTAAATTATAGGTTATTAATATTACTAACTAATTTATGAAACTATATGGTCTATACAATATCATATCAATTAATAGATCACAAATTAATTTAAAATGAATATGAAAACAAATTGAATATAAATGAAAATATTATTATGGCCACAAAGATGTTTTATACTAATAAATTAAATCCATTTTTCTTTATCAAAAATAATTCGAACATTTCTTTTAGACATAACATCAACTTGTCCTATGTTACCCACAATACCATGTTTTTGTGATTCACCATTTTATTATTATAATTATTTAAAAGAGTTAATAATAACTTATCCATTAAAACCTATTATTATAAATAGTAATTACTACTTATAAAATATTGTTATAATGTTTTTATATAAATAAATCATATTTATAATGAATATTATAATTTTCAGCAAATCTTTTATATGTTTTAACAAATGATTTTCTCCAATAAACTACTTTTCATGTCTATCTATAAAGTTTAAAAAAATTAATTATAGAAAAATTACATAATTAATTATATAAAATAAAATAAATTTATTAATTCATAATATCAAAAATATCATACGATAAATCTTTGGGATTTTTCTGAGAAACATCATTGTTTGATTAATAGTGAAAACTCATGTCTTTTAGTTCAAAATTGCCTTTTATTTAAATAATTTTAGTGTTGAATTAAATATAAATTTTTAAGGCTACATTACAATAATTATACATCTATTAATAAAATTTAGGTCATTATAAACAATTTCACTTTGAAATTGAATATAAAAATTTGACAAACATTGGAACATTTTTCTACATTAAATGATGTAATTTCGTCATTTTTGCAAGATTATAATTAATCATATTTTTACCACTTCTACGAATTTCATTTTAAAAACCAATTTAAACCATTGTAATCATTAAAATATTTATATTCTAATAGGATCAACTTAATTTTTAACCAAAACGATTTGTAAAAGTGATTACAATTAATAATAGTGATTATAGTCAAATTAAGCTCAATTAAGGACAAATCCTTAAAACTAAGGTCCCAAACAATGTAGAAGGTTATCCAACACCAGTATTGTGACCATAATTCAGAAAAACACTTTCTTTTATTGATTTTTGTTTCTTCTGTATTACTTTAGATAGGTAAGGACATGTGTAAACATATGTTGTTATCGAGAATTCCAAGTGAGTCCATTTCAATCCCTATAAAAGGCCACCACATCTTAGTCTTCATCACTGATCTCAAACATTTTATTCTTGGGAAATCCATTCCCAATAAGCTTCTCAAAAATCCCCCCTTCCTCCCAAAATCATTCGCTTTGGAAGAATAAAATCCAAGGAATCCTTTCGGCAAAAACCAAAGGAGTTACACACTTTAGAGGAAACGTCTTATCTGATGACATTTCTTTTGTTTTCCATCTCCACCCCCTCCAAATCTCTTTATTCTATGATTATATATCAAAATAATAATAATAAACAATATACTAGTATGTTTCTATGTAATTGGTTTTATCTACACTTACACACATCACTATCTAATAGGTAATTATTATATTTTTTCTGTGTACGGTGAACTACTACCTCACAAAATGAGGAATGTTCATTTTTCCATTACCTCCTACCATAGTGGCCATTATGATAGAGAATCAATTTATATTTGTCATATATTAAATTTATTATGTATTTATGCTTTTTTATACCTTTTTAAAACACATTTCCATTTTTGACATTATATTTTGTGTTAATATGATAATTTCGTTTGAGGAAGTGTGGACTACCACCCCCACAAAGCGATATGATTTATTCATACACCACATCAATTTTTTTAAGTATTTTTGAGTGGATTTATAAGATATAAGTGATATAATAAATCAACTATATTAATTATACATATATACAAATATGTGTTTTACTTTCTTTCTATCAACCCAACAATAAAACTTAAATACATTCGTGCGTACGTACGGCCTACAGTCTCCATTAGCGGTGTATTCCATTTCATACTTACATATTCTATAGATTTTTATGGAAAAAAAATAATTTATATATATAAAAACTCTACTATTTATTACACAGTTAAAAATTATTTATTATTTAAACGTTCACTAATGACAACTCTGAGGATCAAGAGTTCTAGTGTCTTGGGAAATTAGTGACATTACATGACAACATAAGATATAAAAATACAACATCATTATTGAAAACATCCATTACATTCCCACTACATTACCTCATACATAATATTTCATTGGATAACCAGAGAACATACATGTGAGAAGGCTGAGCTATAAATCCCATTAAGGGAGTAAACAAGGTATAACATAAAGAATACAAAACATGTTAGGGAATAGAAATATAAAGGGAGAACAATAGAAACATGAACACAAAGTCATGATATATAATTATATTTATAACATGGAAATGTGGAAACAATATTTAACAAGATATTATCATGAGCCAATGTTCATTGGAAATGGAGCATGCATAAACCCTCATTGAACATGAATTAACATTATTAAACCCTCATTTTACATGAATTATCATGATTAAAAACCATATTTCATATAAAAAATCATGAAACTATTATTCACCCAATGCATTGGAACGCTATCTGGTAGAACCCTATATAATCATTTCATTTCATGCATTCGTATGCCACATGGATTTTACCACATTAATACATTAAACATCATAATTTATTCCATGAATAAAAAATATAGAACCAATAAATGTAAGTCCCCAATAAAAAAGTACGTGTGAAAAAAGGTGAATAAACTTGATAAAGAAATGGGTTTAATATTCAGATAAATGACGATTTTGGAATTGGATATTTTAGTGTATCTTCGGCAGCATAATGACATCAAATAGAAATCATAAAATGAGTTGATGAGAGTGAATGAGGTCTCTAATTATTTAAACATGAACTGGATAGTAAGGGGGCCATGGAACATAATATCCCAACATTTGTAATTGAATATAGATGCATAATATAAAATAATATCTTGAATGAAGATGAGGAAAGAGAAATCCCATACAGAATTTCAGCATGGTAACAGGGGTACATGGGAGATATTAATGAAAGAGAAAGGGATATCTAATCATTCATAAATAAGGAGGGTAGTATTGGGGATGGGATAAATTATACCCCAATATTTTTAATTGAAAATAAAAGGTAATAACAATATAAGAAAACATGGACATAAATAAGGAAGGAAGGAAAATGTGGATCCCTTACTTGGAAGAGTGATCTAAAAGGCTTGGGAAAGGATAGAGAGAGGATTATTGGGAGCTTGTAGAATCTTGGAAAGATTCTAGATAAGGGAGTCCCATTTTTTCTCATGTTCTTAACGATTTTAGTTAAGAGTAATGGGAGATTGAGTGGGTTTATATAAGAAAATAGAGGTAATTATTTATTATTTAGGTTTTGGACACTACACATTAAACTAATCAAAACCCGAAACCATTCCATGGTTTATACCCATGTTTTTTTTTCAAATAAGATTTTAAAACATTATTTTCTATGGCCAATTACCGAAATTGTTAAAATATTATTGCTTGCTTATATAGAGGTGAGTCACACTCTCAAGGAAATCATTTTAAAATTAAGAAATGTTTTATAAGTATTGGAGGGTAAACTAAGGAATTGTAAAATTAATTAGACTAATCTAAAAACACATTATTTTAAATGATAAACATATATAGGATGAATATACCTTTTATAGTATCTTATTATATCACTATTGAGTAATTATGATGTCATAAAACAAATTATATATTTAAACGGTATTTAATTTTTACCCAAAAATTCCACTTTCTCACAAAATTATGAAAAATTCAGCATTGGATAATTTCAATGTCTTGAATCCAAAAAAAATATTAATTTTATCTAAATAATTTTCTATATATGTTTATTTTTACATTTAAAATTAAAAACTGACATTTATTGAAAATTTATTGGTTTTGAGAAAAATAGCTTTCAAACAATAATAAAAATTACAATTTTATTCATAAATATTTTACTATCATTTAAAAAATTAATTTAGTAATAATATTTGTCTAAAATATTATTTAATTAAAAATAAATTAATTCATTAATATATATTTCTGAATTGAATATTTACTAAAAATACTATTTGTTCTTTCAAACCCATTTACAATGTAACAATAATAAAATGAGTGTATATTCTTTATATTAAAATAATTAACATAAACATAGTATTAAGGACTTTTTTCATAAGCCCTTATAACACCCAAATATAACCTAAGGGTATGGTCTGTGATAGTGACAGACTCTTGGGGAATCTTAGATAACATCGCTTGGGTATTAATCTCCATTAACTTCTACTTCACTCATAGGTGATTATGTTCAATATTAACGTGTTGAGGCTCAACGTGGTCTTGGTTAGGAGAGATTCCCAATGATGCCACCTCCTTTAAAAGATACAAAAATGGTCTTCGTATGGAGAAATTCAACTTTATGAGGCAATCACTTCCATTTTCTGAGTAAATTTCATTGGTTAAAGCCCTATATTTATACTAATCATGTGGTCTCTCTTAAACAGCTACATTAGTAATGGTAAAAATTCATAATGGTATTTTAAAATCAAAAAACATAAAACCAAGGATGTTCATATGTTTTTTATATCTATTTTACATAATATTAAATTAAATTAGATTAAGAGTAATTTTCATTAATAATATTTTGGGCCATTGCAATCATCCCCCCTTAAGATATTTCACACTCAAAATTTCCTTTTTCCGACACTAATAAAGATATGGGTAACTCTACTTCATCACTTCTTCTGATTCTCATGTTGCCTCTTTAAACTTTTAGTTTCTCCAGCATACCTTGATGTGGGGCATTGTCTTATATTGTATACTTTTTTTTCTATGATCTAAGATCTTCAACGACTTCTCTTCATAAGAGAGGTCATTCTCTAATGGTACCACCTACAGATTGAGTACATGTTTTGGGTTAGGTATGTACTTTCTCAAGAGTAATTCATGGAATACATCATATACTTGAGATTGGTTCGGTGGGAGTGCTAGTTGATAGGCCCCTGTTCCAACATGATCAAGGATCTCAAAAAGGCCAATGTACAATGAACAAATCTTTGAATTATTACAAAATCTCATAACTATCTTCCAGGATGATATGTGGAGGAATAACCTATCTCAAACATCAAACTCTAGGTCTTCTTGCTGATTATCAACATAGCTCTATTGTCAACTCTGAGCATCTTTAATTTGTTGTTGAATGGTTTTAACCTTCTCTACCATTTCTTCATTAATCTCTAGACCTAGGAGTTTCTCACCCCAAATTCATCCCAACATGTTGGAGTTCTGCACCTCTTCCCATAATGATCACCATAAGGATAAATTTGGATTCTTGAGTGTAAACTATTATTGTAAGAGAAATCAACTCGGGGAAGATATTGATCCCATCTTACTTTGAAGACCATTGAGCATTCCCTCATCATGTCCACAAGTGTTGGGATAGTCCGATCAGATTGGCCATCAGTTTGAAGATGATAAGTCGTATTGAAATTCAATTCAATATTGATATAATGTTGGGGACTCTTCTAGAACATTGAGGTGAATTTTGGATCTCAATTAGACACAATAGATAGCGGAACTCCATGTAGTCTTACCACTTCTCTGATTTATATCGGTTCTAGTTGATCTAATGAGAAACCGTCGTGGATTTCAATGAAGTGTTCAGTATTTGTATGAATATCCACAAAAAATCAGATATTATTGTTTTCTTTGGATGACTTCGAATGTCTAGTGAAAAAATACATGGGTATGTTCTCCCATTTCCATGTTGTTACGGATAATGGTTACATCATCCCCTTGAACTTCTACCTTCTAACCTAAGGTGGATGACATACGAGGAACTTTGATGTATACTCAGCGATCTACTTCTTCATGTTATTCTACCAATAATTCTCTTATAAATCTTGATACATCATTTTGTTTCCTTGGTGAATGGAGAAATTATAACTACATGAATGATCCTAATGTTCTTTCTTTAACTCCAGACTTGATGGAACACATAGTCTTAATAAAAATCTGACAATTCCTTCTTCATTAACATTGAACTATAAGGATTTCCATTCTCTAATATTTTCTACATTCTTTTAAATTCCCACATCATTATTTTAAACATCCATTAACATTTCTAAATCAAACGATTGAAAAATATTTTGTGAAAGGATTGATGATGTTTCTATCATTATGATTCCCATGTCTATCTTCATCAAATCTATGAAAATTGGAGCCTTTTCAATTCTCATCAATGATATAATCACTGGGACCTTTCTACTTAGAGAATTCCCCGCCTTTTTCACTTTCCCATGGTGGTAATGGATTGGACAATCATAGTCTTTGATAAGCTATACCCATCTTCATTGGCACATTTTCAACTCTTTCTATGTGAATATATACATGTGGCTTTTTTCTATCCATGTATATTTCACACTTCCCCCAAAAGAGGTAATGTCACCAAATTTTTAAAGAAAATATTACTACAGCCAAATCCAGATCTTGTGATAGACATTTTTTCTCATGAACATTCAATTTCCTTGAAGAAAATGCAAAGAATTTGTCATTTTGCATCAACACACAGCCTAGTCCCTTCTTCAAAGAATCACTGAATACCACAAAAAGTTCTCCACTTATGGTTATTGTGAGCATGGGTGCATTGATAATCCTCCTTTTCAACTCTGTGAATCTATCTTCACATTCATCACCTCAATAAAACTTAAATCCCTTTCGAGTTAACTTTGTAATAGGGTTTGAAAATTGTGATAAATTTCTCACAAATCTACAATAATACCCATCTAACCCTAGGAAGCTCTGGATATCCATCAACAAAGTTGGCCTCAGCCATCCATCAAGTGCATCTGTCTTAGATGGATCCACATATATTCCATTTATTGCGATTATATGACCCATTAATGAGACATTATTTCATTTATAACTGACACTTTTTGTACTTTTCATAGAGATTCTCTTTTAGAAAGTTCTCGATTATAGTTCTTAGATTCTCATCATGCTCCTTCTAGGTTTTGGAGTATATTAGACTATTATATATAAGGACTACCACAAATTTGTCAATGAAATCTATAAATATTATATTTATTAAGTCCAAGAATATTTTTAGAGTATTATTGAGTCTGAAAGGCATTACTATGATTTCATAGTTCCCATATCTTGTACGAAATGAAGCCTTGGGGATATCCTCATTTTTCACCATTACCTGTTAATACCCTGACCATAGATCCACCTTGGAGAAGTGGTGTTCTTCAAGTAGTTTATCAAAATAGTTATCAATTCATGGAAGAGTATGCATATTTTTATCATTGTTTTATTTAGATCATGAAAATCAATGCAAAGGCACATTGCCCCATCTTTCTTCTTGATGAGGAGGACTGGTGCACCCCATGGTGAATTAGTTGGGTGTATAACCTCTTTATCTATATTTCTTTATAGTTTTTTCTTTAGCTCCTCAAGATCCAAAACAACCATTTTAAACCGAGTCTTGCATTTTGGAGAAGCCCTAGGTATATGATCAATTGAGAATTCAACATGTCTTATAGGAATAAGACTAGGCAATTCCTTGGGAAACACTTCAGCAAATTTCTTCAGAGTAGAAATATACTCAAGGATGGTTGGTTCCTTAGACTCAATCATCTAAGAATGATAATCATTATCATAGGGTAGTAATATATATTCTTGAGATGATGGTGCTAAATAAGATTCATTCTCCTCCTTTCCCTTGTATAGAATCAGGGGTCAATTCACAATATGGAGAGTGATATCCCTCTCACAGAAAACTTACGTTAGCTCTATATAGGAAAATCCAATCCATGAAAAGAATTTAATCAAATTCGAGCAGAGGAAGTATTACACAGTTCACCAAGAATATCAATCCAATTATTTGGATAGGGGAGGAGTTATATTCAGGATGTGCAATAATTTTCCCATTTTTCGTTCTCACTGACATATCAATGCATATGATTCATGGTGGTGTTGGGATTAGTCAACTAAACTTTTGGGATATAAAAGAATGTTTAAAACAAAAATCAATATGTATGTTTACAATTATTTAATGAATAACTAGAGTACCTGTCACCACTTCATTTTTAGGGTTCGCTTCAGTAGTACTGATGGAAAAAAGATCACCCTTGTTGCCTTGGAGGTTGTTGGTTGCCTCTAAGAACCCTTGATATAGGGAACTGGTTTGAAAAGGGACATGGTTCTTTGCAGTTGAAGTAATGAACTATGCATTGAGGATCAAATGGATAATTCATCACCTCTTTCATTTAAAAAGGCTTTTCTTATTAATAGTTAATGTCCATCTATCCTTCTCTTCCACAACTAAAGCATTTCCTCATCCCTTTCAGGAAATTTCCGAGATGCTTCTTTCTGCACCATTGGCAAGTGGGGTGTTTGAATTTCATATCACTATTGGGTTTATCCATCAGACAACCATAATTAAAGTCCACATTCCTCTTATTGTCCCCATGATACCCCTGATATTATCTACCTTTTATTTCAACTTTATGGTCTCATTGGGAAATTTATTCATAGCTATCGAAGTCAAGGATCTATAGGGATTTCCACGGGCTAGGATTTAGACTACAAAAGAAGCAGTCAACTTTGCATTCGTGGGTAATAACAATTAATGATACATATCATGAAAGTCTTTTGAGGTTTTCATCATAATCTCTGATCGATTCGTCATATTTTTTCTAGAGGGAAAGAATGTTTTTTTTCCATCATAAGTGGGAGGGTTCACGGAAAATATTTGTCAAATTTTTTTCCTTCCAGAAATCCTCCCATTCCAATGCTTTTATCTCTTCCACATAATTTTTATTTTTGATTAATTCCATCATTGATTAGATTAACCTTCTATATAATAAGAATCTAGAAGAAAATTCCCTTATTCTGAACATTTAAGTATGGGAATATATTTTCAAAATAGTTGATCCATTTATTGGTGATTAAGGGATCAAAAATCCATTAAAAGTAAGTGGCCATTTTCTAATGATGATCTTGATTGTAGATTTTTTTAGGGGGGGTGCACGATCCTTTTGTTCCATGTTTCTTTTCAAAAAATTAGTTAACTAAGAGAGTTTCATGAAAAAGTTATCAATCCCCACACCCATTAGATTGGGAATATCATTGGAATTTTCATCACATTGATCTTCACATCGGGTTTTAGCCTGAGTCATCCTATTACCAGCCGTTGGCTGGCATAAAAGGAATGATAGGGTAACACATAAAGGGGAATCTAAGGACAAAAAAGGATAACTTATAAATTAAATTTTTTTCCTTATCATATGAATTTATAGTATTAAATCTATGTTATCAATGATCTACCTCCGAAAATATATTTTTAGGGGAATTTTTTTATTATCTTAATAATAGATCATACTAAGCTTATGAATTTATCAAATCATAACCCATTGGGGTGTTGAAACCAAAAGTGTATCAAGGAATATTGTCCTGCATCGGTTCCCACTCGAGTCTAGCTTAAAGGAGGGTTTTATGGTTTTACTGCTAGATACAACTGTGCAAGAGCCGCCTATACTTGTTCGTATCCAGACCAAGATGTATTTTCTTGATAAACCATAGAACCTATACTCAAAAGAATATAGGAATGTTTTTATTATACATAGTCATATCCATAAGGATATAACTGAGTTTTATAATCCTAATCCCAAAAATAACTAAACCTATCATTCGATACCAACTATAACAACCCTACTATTTATTACACACTTAAGCGTGATTTATTACACAAAGATGCAGTTAATACAATTCTTAGGATAAAGAGGTATAGTGTCTTCGGAAATTAAAGACATTACATGAAAACTTAAGACATAAAAATACAACATTTTTAATTAAAACATCCTTTACATGACCGCAACATTCCCTTGTACGTAGCATTTCATGGGATAACCTGATGACATACATGTGAAAAGGGTTCTTAAAGAAGTTTAGTATAGGAGTAGAAAGGCATAAAATTAAGAATAAAATACATTATAGGAAATAATAATATCAATGGATCATAAGAGAAACATGAAAATATTTTTATGATCTAGCATGATTATCATAACATAGAAATTCGGCGACAACATTTATCATGATATTTGCATGAGCCAAGGCTCATGGCACTTGGAGCACGATTAAACTGTCATTGTACTTGAATTAGTTTGAGTAAACCCTCATTTCACATGAAATAGAGTGAGTCAACACACATTTCACATTACTTATCATGACATTATTCTTTACCCAATGCATTGGGGCGCTATCAGAGCTCACCCTTTATAAACATTTTATTTCATGCATTAGTTTTCCACATGGATCAAACAACTTGGATTCATTAAACTTCATAATTTATTCCATGAAGAAGATATGTGTAATACATAAATATAATTCCTCAATAAACAATTAAATATTTATAAAGGGGAATACCCTTGAAAGGGAAATGGTTATTGTATTCACCTACATGATGATTTTGGCATGGGAAATTTTTTTGTAACTTTGGTAGTATAATTATGTCAAATAGAAAACATAAAATGGGTTGATGAGAGTGAAATGCATATATCATCATTTATACATGAAAATGTACAGTAAGGGGTTCATTGAACATAATATCCCATCAAGAACCCATGAATAAGAAAATCCCCAATTTCAATAATATCACTGTCAAAACAATATACATCATCATTTAACAACTCAAATCCAAACAATATACAATATATTTAAAATAAATTCATGTGTATTAAAATTGAGGAAATATAAACAATATTTATCAAACTAATTCTTAAAACATAGGAGATAAGGCATTTACATTTTAGACCATAATGAATGGAATAATTTTTTAAAGAAAAAAGCATAATAAAACATTTTATTTAATACATTATTAACAAATAAATATATGTTTAACTAATATAAACAGTATTTAAAATATATATACTTTGATTAATCTATTTAAACCCATAATAAAATAATTTTAATTTATAATAAATCATTAAAAATCATTCCATAAATTTATTATCTTTTAATTTAATATAAAAATGGTTGGAATTTAAGAAAACAACATGCCAGAATTATTTCCATGAAACTAGGTCTTAGAAATTTATTTATTGTGAATCCTCTTTGATATCAAGATAACATCAGCTAAACAAATTTCAATACATAGCACCATCAATGATAATTATGATAAATTTTATTCCAAATAATAACAAGGGGAAAACATTAATGAACTTAAAGTTTCATAAATATTGTAAATTCAATAATCTATATTCAAAAAATTATGTAAATGGTGTGTAGAATATGTGATCCATCCATTGAATTCTTGGAAATCGACAATATAAATATTTTTAAAATTTTCAAAAATAATACCCATAAAAAAATATAATATAGCATAAAAGATATCTTATATTAGAATGGGGAAGAAGAGAAATGGAATATATTGGATGTGGATGAGTGGAATTTTTTTTTATGAACTGTCTTTAATGGGCCAGTAATCATTCATATGAAATCCATATTGAAATGGTAAGAATGGAGGATAAGAGGTTCAATGCATGAGATGTGGATGAAAAATTGGGGAAGAAATGTGTGGTGGAAACTATTAAATCATATCTATAAATATAAAGATAGTTTGGTTTTAATAAGTAATATAGATTAGGTGTATGTATTATCAACCTATGAACAAACCAGATAATTTATGATGGAAAATAATTTTTTGAAATCCATGGATTGTGTTGGGTTTGGAAAACCATGTACAAAATTAATTCATCTAGAAAATTCAATAAATATGTAATAACATTACTCAAAACACTATATAAGTCTACCTAGAAATCATTATATGATGTGTATATATATATAAATATGAAATATTATTTTCATGGGTATCATAGGGTCAATCAGTCACTCTTTCCTACACAACAAGTTACAGTTCAGTTTACATATGTTTTATCGATCATTATTTAACATTTAAACTTTTGTAACTAAAATATAATTCTATTTTTCTTACATTTATTAATTATATATTATACTATTTTTCCTATGGATAAGGGAAATTCCCAAACCACATAAATAGTTTCATTATTATACTGGTGGTTGTGAGTTTATTTATCATTACTTCCATTTTATTATCATATAATCATGATTATCGAAATTAAATTCATGAATTTGGAAAATAGTACCTTAGTTTGAATATCCTATCATCAAATTCTATTAACTATTTTTTCTTATGTATCCTTGTTCTGGAGGTAAGGACTCAAATGGAGGGTTCTGGACTTTGGGTTTTTAGTGTAAAAATATATTAAATATTTAAATAATAAAAAATTAGCATAAAAAATACCGAACATTTAAGATACAATATATATTTATAATTAATTATTTTTATTTTATTTAATTCACAATTTAAAATTTTATTTTGAAAACATTAGTCACTAATGTATTTCAATTATAAAATCATTAATATACCAATTTTATAGGAATATACCCAACATCCATATATTCCAACACCAAATATCCAATCACCATATGACGATCATATTTCCTATATATATTCACATATAAAACATTAAAAATTAATATATAAACCCTCATTTAATTCTTTCATTTAATCCTCTCTATTTTTTGACATAATTATTAAGGTTTTCATTTTTTCTATATTTTTCATTAATAGTACGATAATAAAAAGAGATCATGAATATGAAAAATTGAATCTTGAAATATTTTTATTTTATTGTGGATATAGACCTATTGTAATCTTTTTTTATATTTACTATACCATTCCTATAAAAAAAGTTACTTCTATTTATATTATTTTACTATTCATTAATGATATAAATCATTTTACATTTTTATCAAAATATTATATAATGTATTTCAAAAACAATATCAATTATATGAATGGAAAATAAAATTACATTAAATGATTATTTACATGAAATATTGGTACGGAATTTTATTTATATACTGATAGTTGTCATATTCATTCCCCTTTAGAAATTATACACTTGAAATTTAAATATTCTCTCCCCAATGAGAAATATGTGAGAGTATTTGTAAAATAGACATCACTCAAGATATTAATTCTAATGTGAACATAAATTCACAATCAATTTTAAAATTAAGAAACAAAAATTTTCACTCATAATATATTTTGGGTACATCATTAATTATTCCCATATTTTTTAATATATATTTCAATTCAAGAAACTAACAAAAATGTATTTCCAGAGGCATACATTTCATGTATTCTGATTTTTCTATATAAATTTTGAGTGATTCATCTAATTTTTTATTATAATTATGAATGGAAAAATAATTTCATTATTTCCCCAATATAAAATACATAACTCAATAATTTTTCAGTTATTAAGTCATTAGTGACCACTGATTCACATTTCATTTATGCAAATAAATGACCGAGATGACTTTTTTATTTTATAATCACGGTAAAAACATTTTTAACTTATCATAATGATTAGTTTATCAACCATTTAAATATTTTAAAATATTTTAAAGGACAGTTTTCATCATTGTTTAATGCATTGAATGATGAGTTGATTCTCTTCTTTCCAGCCAGAAACTAAAACTTAAATTTTTAATTTAAGTAATATAATCCATAATAAAGGTAAAAAAGTAATAAAAATTATATTAAAAATAGAACAAATTTTTTCTTATAATATGAAATCTTAGTTTTGAGATTTTCTATTTTCATTTCAAAAGATTTCATTATTCATCTTATTTCAATCAATGACATTAATGACTCAAATAATTTTTATTTATATTTGATCTTCAAATTATATTTAAGGTAATCATCATAAATAACTACTCTAAACTATTATACCAATTTTTAAAACCCAAACACTCCATACATATATTTTACTCCATTTTATATAATTAAACATTTAAACAAACAATTAAATCACACTCCATGAACCCAATGGTTTATTTTATTTAGATATTTGAATTATATAAATCTTTTTACTCATTTCAACATCAACCTTATTATTGAAATATCCCACAGATTATCCTCTCCTTAAAAATCACTCAATTAACATTCATACAGAAATGTGTATATATTTGGATAGATGTAGAATAAATAAATTGTATGGATTATAACATAATCAATGTTACATCAGGAATTAATCAATATCACAAATAGGTAACAAATGATATATTTTGATAAATTTCCTTCTTAATTAATTAAAATCATGAAATAATAAGAAGTGATTATATGTAATTATAGAAATTAGCATAGATTATGGAATAAAAATATGTAATAATAAATCACGATCCTTAATATCATAAATTTAATACCTCAAGATTTCACGATACACTTCTCTTTCAAGAATGCAATAGCTTGCATTGTACACAAGTTCGAGATTTTAACACACTACAACCAATCAAAGTAGCTATTATGAATAGTAATACCCACATTTTGAAATTATATAAATTTTATATTTCAAAATGGACTTCATTTTTTTATATCTAATATCGAAATTATCCTAAGTTGAATTTTTTGTAATCTTCTGAGAACTTCCAATTTTTGATGAATATTGAAAAATACTTAAAAATAAAATTTTTAATCAGAATAATTTATAACGATAAATTATACCATTGAGAGGTTTTAATGTATAATTAGAATATATTTTTACCATTTTTTCTAATGGTTTTCATTATAATTAATTTCCCATTGAAATTGGATATAAACAATTGTCAATCTTTTGATATATATTGTTTCTTAAAAACACGCTATTTGTTGTGACCGCAAGAATTAATTATTAAATTAATTAATTAAACTTATATGTGTTGAATTTTGTAAAATAGTCATCATTTTTTAATTAGGAATATCAAATATAGTTTAGGGAGAATTTTTGGTATTTTTCTGAAAAACTACAATTTTTGATGAATAGTGAAACAACTAAGTGGTAGTTAAAAAACTAATTTTTCATTTAAATGAAACTTTACCACTTATGTGAATTTAATTTCAAAAATCCGACATAAATGTTTGCCATTATTAAGTAAACATTGGTTCAATGGGACAAAAATAATTTTTTATGAATAGTAATTTTTATGTTTTCTTAATCGCGATTAAAGGTAATTAGTGTAATTTAAGGTAAATATAATGTTATAATAATATGAAATAACCTTTACACTTGTTCTAAACTTGTTGGATGAGTCATGGCCGACCAAGACAATCCATGGGTCAACTTGGGTACCCATGGAGCCACTTGGGTAACAAAATGACATCAATAACTTTTTATTTTTAGTAAAAATAAAATTGTAACAAACATGTGTTGTTTTACTAAAACAACTATTACACGTGGTTATATAAGTTAATTTTTCGACTATAAATATTAATTGTAAAGATAAAAATATTTTCTACATCATGGTAATTGTTTTATAATTTTTAGACCTTATATAAATAAATTTATTTATGACACCATGATGATGCAATGATTACCTCATTAATGAACAATTTAAAATAAAATGAAAAGATAAGGTAACATCTAACACTTAAACTTGTCTAAAATCTATTGGATTGGTGGATTTAGAACCCTTACCACCTTATCCTCTAAATATATCATTTTGGGACCTTTAATATCCGGAAATCATTTCATAATAAAGTAATATTTCATGACTTTCCAAAAGAGCCCATCCTCTCCTCTTATAAAAGGCCCCCACCTCTACCACCTTATTCACACCATCAAATACCTTTGGCTCAACCAAACTCTTCCCAAATACTCTATCAACTTTCATATCTTACTCCTACAAGCCTCACATTGGGCAGAAGTCTTCCTAATGAATCATTTGGCTCGAATCAAAAAGAGTTACCTGATTTTAAGGTAATGTCTTCTGTTAGGTTCTTTTGTATTATTTTGCTTCCCCAACCCCTTAAAATATTTTTATTCCATTATTTGGTAACAACACCAGTATCGTAAATATAATAGGATGTTGTTATGATAATTATTTGATTTACACTTACACACACCATCATCTAATGGTAAAATAACATATTGTTTCTATGGGTGGCGAATTACTACCTCATGAAACGATGATTGTTCAATAATCTTTTAACTCCTCTCATGGTGGCCATTAGGATGTAAATATATTTATATGTGATATATATTATGTTTATTTTTTCTTTATGCTTCTGTATTTTTCATTTATGGCATACCTTTATGATTTTCATTATGGGTAAACGCGTTAATTTCATTTTAGGAAGTGTGGTCTACCGCCCCCTCAAAGTCATTTGAATCGATAACGCCACATGTGGGACGTATAAAGGATGTAGTTAATGATATTATACATGATATTATATTTGAATTATAATATTCATTTATATAATTATTATTTCATTCCATTTAATACAAAATATAAATGAAATTAGCGTTCATGTGTACGTACGACTTACCGTCTCCATGAACGGTGCATTTCATTTCTTACCTCTAAATGTTATGTAATATTATAAATGCATGTATCTACTAGATATATATGAAATATATGATATCTACATCATGAATATAATTCTGGATATAATGGATATTTTACCACATGAACAACGTGTAATTATAAGAACTTTATTTTTGACTCAAGTACCAAAGATCAACAAAATGACCATTATTAACTTAAATAATTACATAATGTTCATAACATGGTAATAAGTGATATAAAAGGAATAATTAACTTCAAAAAGGTTCTTAAGAAAGTATAAATTAACTATAGTTTATTATTCATGTGATTAAAGAATGACCGAGTCATGTCGGACATGAGGTAAGGGACTTCGTCTCAATCCTCTTTCATTGAGGCATATTTTGTTTTAATACAAGACATTCTTTTATACGGTGTATAAATTCCTTTTACTTTAATGTTTAATGAAAAGGAATCTTTTTTACATGAAGCGTTTTAAGATAAATCACATGAGATATAACACATTGAGAAATTTGTATTATGATATTATAGTTTAGTTAAATAAAAAATAATTTATCAATGACATAAAATAATTTATAACTAAATATTATAAGTCAATAAAAAATGGGACGAAAGAACAATATATCAAAAATAATATAGATATTAAAAAATAATATAATAATACTAAAATTAAAGAGATATAATATTGATTAAATATAGTTAGGATAAAAGCTTTTTTAAACCCATGTTAGGAAAAATAAAAAATTATTTTCAATATTTTGTCTCTTTATGTGGTTATAGTGGTGGTTTAATATAATATTTTTTGGGATCAAGGGTTTCCTTTATCTTTTACTGTGTTATAAGATAACAATCAAGTAGAAGATGTCCAACATATCTTCCATAGATATGAAACATATATCATTATATATATTTATTCCCATAATGATGTATTCTTTAAAAATCCATGATGATAAAGTATCATATAAATTATTTATATATCTATTCTCTTGTTGATATATTATTTAAAAACAAGGATAAAAAATGATATATCTACTACTTATATAAAAAAATTATAGTTATTCAATTCTAATTTATGTAAATAGTTTTCAGTCAAACACATTAGTAAATCCATATAAAAACTAATAGACCTAAATAACTAGACAAAAGTATAGAAAAGGTGTGAAAAAAATGAGATGTAGCCCTTGAACAATAACTTATTTTCCCATTGAATTATCCCTTTTAACTACTATTTCATATTAAGAATCTTTATTTAAATATTCACATGAATATCAATTAAATAAATTTTAATCCACTATTTTAATCTCATTATTCCTATCAAATATTACACCAAATTTATCATTAATGGTGGTAGCCAAATTCTTTTTCAAGGATAAAATGCTCTCAATGTCGTACAGAGTGTCTAAAGAGGAATTTTTCAAAGAGGTGTGATATTCCTCAACAAAGATATTTAGGATATTTATGAACTTATAAATCATTTTAATAGGATATTTGTAGTTATTGTGTACATACTTAATCAAAGAATTTATTGCCATTTTTAACTTTTTAATAGATTTGGATGAAGCTAAATCACACATCATTCCTATAATTTAACCATGTAACATATTTATATCTAATTAAAACATTTTCACTATTTAATAAAAAATATTATATTCTTATTCAACATGAGATAAATTGATAATATAAACTGATGGAATATTTTGGATATGTTAAAACTGAGATATCTTCATCTACTTCAAATAATAAATATTGGATTTGATTAAATCATTGATACTCATCGTCCCCTTTAATAATGGATTAGAATAATATTATTTAAAAATAGTTTTATTATAAATAATTTTTGAGTGGGCCACTATCATATATAATAATTATTTAAAATCAGTCTTGGTACTATGTTTTCCTTCATATCTACCACCTTTAGAGTAAAGAAACCAATTTTATTCATAGTGAATTTAATTTATAAAATATTTTCCCTAAAAATGATAAATTTTATAATCATAATCGATGATGTATATATCTTGAACTTTTCTGGATTCATCAATCCTTTTTTCTTCATCAAGAGAAGGTACATTAACTACTACTGTTCTTTTGTATTACAAACCTATTGGAATTTTCTTAATACGTTCCTCATTTGAAAAAATTGTTTCTTTTCTAAGAAAACATTCTTTTCCAATATTCACTCATTCACATGGCCTTGTCATCATATATATAAATTCATAGACTCTAAAAATCTCAAAATTAAGTGTGTGACCTTTGAGAAAATAATTAATACTTTTCTTACTACTGTATATAGTAACAAATCTTATGATATTAGTATATAGGTCAAATTTAGATGGACGACCTTGATAATCAACAATAGATTATAATTATTCATTATACCTTGATATAGAAACATTACTACCTGGATATTAATCCTCAACCAAATTTCTTCTAACCTTATCTCTTTGAAAACCTTCATCCTTTTCTCTCACTATTACTTTAAAACTATTTTTATGTACAATACTTATAGCTAAAATAATAGGTGAAGGAAAATTTTCTAAGATCAATTTTCCTCCACTTTTTTCCAAGAAAGTGTAACATTATTAATATAATATTCTACTTTGTTTCTTTAAAAATCCACATAAGGTCCAACATCACTATAATTTCTATCAATAAAAACTATTATATCTTCCACATCTATAAAAAAAATAGGTTTATAACATTCGTCCAATAGAATTTTCCCCTCGGCATGTGTATGATCCTCTTCAAATTCATCATTACCACTGATTGGAATAATATTTTCAAAATAATGGATCTATAAATAACCAATTTTCATGATCACCCCATATCCAAACATGATCAATCCATGAGACATGATTTCCATATATTTTCTCATCATAATCTAAACTATTTAAAGTAAATGATTCAAAATGTATTCAAATGGAGGAAACTCCATGTATGGTTTTTATATGGTAAATATTATTTTTACATTACATAGGTAGATATATTTCCATTTAATTCAAAAATAGATATAAGAAATAAATATTTTAATAAAAAAATTCAGAAACACTCCCTTTAATTGGGTAATTCTAGTTTAAATAAATTTGACTAGATCTATCATTCATATTAAAAAAAAATTATAGGATTATTCAAAAAAATGGAGCCCTAAATAGAGATTACATAATTATAGTAGATATTACATCATCCATACTACCCATATATGAGTTAAATTCAAAACATCATTCATTATGGAAATGAAAAAATTTAGGTAACTCAATTGGGTTGATCAAAATCTTATTGACATTTAATTTTGAAAACATGAGGTATTCATACTCAGTGAGACTAAACTCTGAAATATTATGAAATTATTTGACATCTTTCTCTATTAATAACTATATCATCATTTCTTAAAAAACAAAAACACATTCTTTGATGTTCAACACTTTCTTTAGAATATTTTATTCCATTCTACGCAACAGAATTCAATAGCTTTTCAATACATCAACTTATGAAAAACAACATTCTTTTTAAACATAATAAATAAGCAGAGAATAGTCTCAATGAATTCACAATTTTTTTGAGATATGTGGTTTTATATTATCAGAAATATGTATTATGGTGATAGAGGTTAATATTAAAGAAATAATTAATGAACAAAAGGTTTTTCAATTTAGAGAGATAGTGTGTGAGAGTGATTGGTTACATGATAAAATATTTATAATATATTTTTTAAGGAATACAAGGAGGAACATATTGAGTGAAAAAAATATATAAATAAAAAACCAATTAATTAAATAATGCTTTGCATCACTTACTCACATAAAAAATTATTTTAATAATTAAATGGAATTTCAATTATTATAAAAAAGATATTTATTTCTAATATTTAGAATTTATAATTAAAAAAGAATAAATACCATTAAAATTACAATAAACTCAACTTATCTTTAATATAATAAATATATATTGGTAGATAAAGATTTATAATTAACCTTGTTTTCATATATTAGGTACATATTAATTTAAGATAGATATCACTATTGTGTGTGTGATCTATTACAAAACGATTTATTAAATTAATATGTTAACTTAAATAATGAAATACATGATTTTTGGAAACGTTTATATAACTGGTTTTATCACACATAATTAGTACATCACAAAAATTAAATCCAAATTCCATGACGGTTTTTTTATCCAAAACAATATATGAAAAAACTACTAGACATAATGCATTTAGCCATAATATTTCAAATTGTAATAGTGTATTTCTTCTTCCGTGACTATGAATGTAATAATTTTCCTAAGAAGTGATAGTTTTTTAAGTAATTATCATATATATCCTATTCCTTCTAGGTTATCATTATAAATACAAATAAGAATTTTTTTAATATTTTGTAATAATTATAGAAATTAAAATTGTTTCATTCAAAGATAATAAAATTATTTTGGATGTATTTAAATGAGTATCTTTTGTATTTTGAAAAAATATTACATTAATAAATACAAATATCATATTTTATCCTCTACCAGTAGTTATAAATTATAAATTTATAATAACTCCTCTATATAAAATATTTCAAAAAAGTTTACAAAATTAATCGAGATAATGTTTGATGTTGGAACTCATGAGAGATTCATATAACCGAAAATATTCAAGTCCAAAAACTTATTTAGGTCATTTTGTTATTAATTATGATTTAAAACATCCATAATAATATTTTTGATAAATATAAAATCAAATGATTAAATTTATCTTGTGAATAATTCATATTTCAAATTATTTTAGCATGAGTTTTTGAAAATCAATACATAACATCCTATTTTTTGAACCAAAATTACATCATTAACATAGTTTTATACAAGAATGTTATATTTTGATGATGTTTTTATAAATAATGTGGGTGTAATACAATTATATTGAAAACCTGTTTAATGATAGAAAATAAATTAATATTTCATACTCTGATTTATGATTTTCAACGCATAGACCTTTAGTATTTTAGAAAAGTTAATTTATAAATTGTGGATCCTTAATCCGATGAGGTTTTTCAATATATAATTCCTCAAATTAAAACCATTTATAGAGGAATATTAATGATTTATTTGGAAAATTGTAGTGGTCATAACTAGTTTCAATAAATTAAGATCTTAATTGATTCTCATCAACCTAGAAGGGAGAGGGATTCAACATATTCAATTCCTTCTTCATGAATATAACCTTGATCTACTAATCTATAGGTACTTCTAGTTACCACACTAGGATAATACTTATTATTGTAATATATCAATTTAGTACTAATAATAAGAATATAAAATGGTTTATCAACTAATTATCATAACTTATGTATTATAGACTAGTCTATATCTTCTTGAAATATTAATTACAAACTCTCCATACTAATGGATTTTTATATGGTTTTATGTTTATTATATGATAAAAAATATGAAAATTTATCAATATTTCCAAAACATGTTATAGTTCATGGATATATTAGTAGAATATTTTCATGTCCTTCAGGTTCAATACATTTAGAACTAGATTGTACTTGACCAAGTTTTATGTTATCATTATTTTCATTAAAAGAAAAAAAATCTAGTATAACTAATTCAATAGAATAAGTAAGATCATGAACATAAATTTTATTATGATCAATGTGATAAAATTCATAAAATTTAATGAGACAATTCTTAATCAATTCAATAATCGTATTTTATAATTATATAATAATTATATTTGGTGGAAGAAAAAATCACCATTACTTTGTCATCCATTAGATTAAAAAGATGAAAAAATTACATTGTCTTAGAAATTTATAATTTTCATCGAAACACATTAGGGTATATAAATTTTATTTTATATTATTCCATATCTTATAGTATGTTCTAATGAATATAATCCTTATAAGAACATTATTTATATCATAGCTTTCTATGTAATAAGATTTAACCCAAAAATGGGTAGGTAGAATATATACACATAACTTAATTAATTTAAAATTATGAATGGTCATATTACAAATTTTTACAAAAACCTTATATTTTGGTTTCCTAGTGGTATATAATGTATATTTAATGATATGGTTTGAGATAAATTATTTTAATTTATTATTATCACACTCTATCCCATGGTCTCATATCAAAGAAACAAATTTTCACCTTTTTCATTTTTCAATAGATAGGGTAAAATTAATTAAATCAGAACTGGATCCAATCGTCAGTATAAAATAACCCAAGTAATTATTGAAAAATAATCAACTAAAACATAATAAAAAAAATTTCCACCTAGGATTGTAGTCATAAATGTTCCAAATAAATCCATGTAAATATTTTTTAATAATATAGAGGTGGAACCCTCTTTAATTGGTTAAAAATATGATTTTTGTTCCCTGTCTATTTTTCATGAATATCATAACATCGTTTTATCTAATTTAAGTTTAGGGAAATAAAAAATTATGAACTTATTATATAATATTCCTAAATAATAATTTTATCAATATCCAGGTCTCTTATACTAAATCCATGATTCCTCTATGTCTTTATTATAAAATGTAAAATTATTTTTACAAAATGAATTTAGATACTTTTTGAACAAAATTTCAATTATAGGTTATTTAATCTTAATAATTTAATCATTTAAAATATTATATCCATTATGATAAAAATAAAGTGAAAACATATCATAATAAATATGACTACTATATGTCATCTTATGTTTCAGGTCATCAACATAATTAAAATTATGAAAAATGTACTTAATATGGATATATAATAGAACCAACTCCAATGGTTTTACATTTTCTAATATCACCAAAAGAGATATAGCCTCCATTAAATTTTGAGAGCAAGTGTAATTTTTAAATATCCACACTCACATTACTTGAATAATCAATATCCATATCCAAAATTTAAAAGATTCCCCAATTGATTATCCCAACAAAAATAAATTAAAAAATATTATTATTTGTTACCCAAATGATCATAGTTCCATATCTATTGGAGACTGTTGATTTGGGGATCTGAATCTATTTACCCAGGGTAGAATTTCAAGGCTTGAATTTATATAAGTTCCTTAAAAGGATGTCATGATTAACAATGTAGATTTTTTTCCAAATGTATAAATCATTATCATAATGTACGTTGACTACAGAGTGTAAAAATAGTTTTTGTATAAATTCTTTTTTCCATTATATGTAGGAATAATTTAAATTATATATATCAAAGGCCTTTCATTTCAACTTCTTATTCCATATTTTTTTATATTTCTTTTATTCTTACAGAGAATTTTATTTTCTCACCCACTTAATTAATACACATACTAGAAATTTTTACTGTTAAAATCATATAATAATTCTTTAACTCTACATTGATGTAATGAATAGTTATTAATATATATTTTTAAAATAGTTTTAATTATAATTTTTTAACACAACGCATATGTTTTAGATAACACAGTATCATAGGAATTTTAATACTTTTTTTCTTTTTCTAAAATTATTAAAATTAGACTTTTGATAAGGAAAAATACTCATTTTATCTACAAATTTGTAATTTTTAGATAAAGAATCTGATTTATGACTAAAATAATAAAATATTATACTTAACATTCTTAATCCATAAATTTCATTTTTTTTCATTATAATTTTGGGCTTTTGAGTTAGTAGAAAACTCATTAGTATATTCTTTAAGATCACTTCATGAAGCCTTTATAGATTTATTTATATTATTTATATAATAACATATTTAGTGAATATATCTTCAATTTGTGCCTCCATTTCAACTAAAGATAGTAATTATTCATGGTTCCAAATTTATTACATTCAATTTATATAACATATATCCAATTCCATATAAATTATTATAATTTTTGTAGGGAATTTATAAACCTATTTTCCTATTATATATCTTATTTAACATCTTTGAAAACTGAAAAATATTCCTCATTACATTATAAAATTCTTCAGTTTCCTTCATTAGATATGTAATATAATAATTTTTCTTTTAAATTATTCTGATCCATAGAAGTAGAAAATTTATGTTCTTAAATTTCTCTTTTAACTAATTTTGTATCTTTAAAATTTTCTTTCATTTTTATCTCATGCATTATAAGAGTTCACAAAAATTTCTTGATCTTCAAATCATTAATCACATTTGTCCATATTTTTTAAGATAAAATTAGACTGAATTTATATGGCAGGACTCTAATAATTTTCAAATCCTAATCTAGTTTTAGAATTTGAGAAAACTAAGGGAGATGCTACATTAATATTACCAATTATCCTTTTATTCAACTAAAAAATGCAGTAACCTTCAACCATTATTATTGTGTGAAATTTCATCTTGGAGGTGTAATATTTATGCTTTTTAAAATTATCTATTCCTCTAAAACTAATACACGTGGTATTCAACATTCTATGAGATATTTCACATCTAGAATCTTGATTGAACTCATCGAGATAGAAAAATATAATACAATACATATCATCAAATTTTATGTCAAATTAAACATCTATAGATTCATACCACTATTAAAGTTTTACTTTATGAACATTATGAGGATTTATAAAATTCATATAGACTTAAAAAGCATATTCTTTCAATTAGATAATCATATGAGGTTTTTAACTCCCATAAGTTTCTCTATTGGATTTAGGATCCATAAATAGATACATTCCTTCATTATAATCATCCATTTAACCAATTATAATGATATTTAAACTTCAAATAGTAAACGTTTTCAACTTGAATTTCCCTTTATTGATAAAAATTTATTTCCCAATAGGAGTTTTATAATGACATAATTTGGGTGTAGAATTGAGTTCTTAAATATTCACCAAATTAAAACCTCTATGTTTACATTTTTGTTTGAATATATCATTAAAATTTAATTAGATACGTACTAGGAAATAAAAGGTGGATATTGATGATTAATAGTGTTTTATGGAAAGAGGAAACTCTCATAATCCATTTCACTAATAATTAATAAGAGAATATTGGTTTTAACTAAAACATCCCTTTTCCACAAGTATTCTCAATAGAGTGCAAGATGTATTGACAAGTTATAAATTTATAATATCTTTGAACTATTATATCTTTTTAAAATTATTATATAATTACATTACAATACTCAGTACACGGTTTTCTCACATTATATAGATATATATACAGAAAAAGATGGTAGATTCTTCACAATATTCCAAGAAGAAACAAATAGTTGGTAATGAATCTCTTAGATATTGATTACATATTTCATATATATATATAAATAAATGATTATTCATCTATGATTTATTATCTTGAAGTATAAGTTGATTTTATATTCATGGTCTTCTAATAATGTGAATTTGAAAAATCGTTTATATGATTGTGGCTTATTAATAGTGGGTTTTATTCCCTTTTTAAACCAAAAGGTTTTCATTAATTCAAACATTAAGAAGTAAATATATTATTAATTATAAAAATTGAAAACTCTTCATTATGTCACCATATTATATAAAAATAGAAAAAATATATATAGTGTTTTATTATAGTTATGGTTTCATTTGGGAATATCAGATTTTCTCGAAAGAAAAGTATTTTTAATTTCTTATTTACTCATTTTAGAATAACCAATTTCGATAAAACAACATGAAAAATTGTATTTTCCCACTGAATATAAACATTAAAAATTTCTCATAATGAAATAAAATAATGGAAAATACTCAACATCATAGGTTATAATTATTGTATGACTTCATTCTATAACGCTGAATATTTTTTATTACTTTGGTATTATCAAATGCCTTTATCATATGATATTATTATGTGTGTTTGAATTTATCGTTCATTAGATGACTTTTTCCCAATTTTATGAATTATTTACTGATTTCAATATGTTGTAAAACATTGTTAATTGATGAAATATCCTTCTTCATAAGATGATTTTTTAGATTCCTAGTAAATTCAATGTTCTATAATATTTTACACTCATTAGATAATCTAGAAAAAGTATTACCATATAATAATTTATTCGTTGAAAAGATAATTCAATCAAATATAAGAAATTTTACCTGTATATGATTATTATATATTCAAATGACACAACATGTATGATTTTGTTAAGTCATGGTTTGATTTATATTCTCGTGAATTTGGTATGTATATGTTTAGCTTTGTAGGAGAGTTCCCATAGTGAATATCCAGTCTTATGATATTTATCCAAAATTGTATGATAATTTAATTTAATCATATGATATTTATTCGATGTGATAATCTACTTAGAATATTTTCTTTTCAAAATTTTCAATTACAGCAGAAGGAAACATATCAAAGTTTGATATTTTTCCTCATTAAATTAGATATTTCTTTATGATCATAAGATATTTTTTATAGGTAAATTTAATGAATCTTGAATGACACATATTGATCTAATACATTCAAATGAAAAAAATATTAATAAAATATTAAATAATAATCACCAATCACATAACATAAATTCATTATTTAAATTAATGGGATTTTTTTCATTGTTTCGACCTGAGGTGACGTGGGTACATGTTTTGGGAAAAGTGAAAAGAATGGTATGACTGGTGATTAGAATTCATCCATTATTATAGAGACTTTCCCCTCACAATATTTGTTTCAAATCTATCCACATCATTATTCTATAATGGTAAATTGTACTAACCCCAGGGGGAATGGGTAGTTTATCATTTTTGTATTGTGAAGGAGGCGATATAGTCAAATGGTCCTAGAGTGTGATTGCATGGGGTTATGTATTTGTGAAATCAGTCCTCTCAAGATATAACTTCCTCAGATGGTCTCCAGCAGGTTTATTAATTGAGCTAGAAACACCCAACAACCCTAGAATCCATAATTCATGGACCTGCTTTCTAGAGGCACGTGCTCATTGGATGATGATTTGGGCTAAGACACTTAAGGAATCCATTGGTTGAGATGATGGGGGGTCGAGCTCATCAAACCCTTTTTGGGGAATTATTGCCGATTCTGAGACTCTATTATAGATTTAATTCATGTTCATATGTTCATGAATCCTTAGTTAATTTTCGAATAGTGTGCCCATAGGATACCCCTGGTTTGAGGGATCATTATAGACATACATGGATTTAATGCTATAGAGTAAATATTGAATTACGTCATGCAATAAGGCAGTCTAGAATTTATCCTCATCCAGGGGGATGAAAGGTGACTTCATGTTGGGAAAAAACCATAGAATAGACTTCCTATGTATCCTTGGGAGTGGAATCAGAGCCCACATAGGTTGGGAAACGTGGGGCTTACACATGGGAGCTTCCAATTTGAGGGGACATGATTGGATGAGCCCTTTTGGAAGGGAACCCTTTTAGAGCTCAGGCCTTCTGTAAGGTGTCCTATATATGATGGTTTGAGTAGGAATCAGATTTATCATAGTTAAAATATGTTGGGCCTTATATGTGGAAGCTACCCATTTGAGAGATCATGATTGGGTGAACCCTTTTGGAAGGGAACTCCTTTTGAGATCGGTCCATCGTGCAGGATTCCTACAAATCCTAGATTGACCAAGAATCTAATTTATCATAGTTCATATAGGTTTGGTGGTGTGGATGTGGTAATTGTCAAAAATATCTAAGCCCATGTGAGTCACACTTTGTGTGAGAAACAAGATTATGTGAGAGATCCAACCAAACACTCACCTCCTATCCTACTAATGGGAGAGGGCGGGCATACGACAGAAGAGGCTTGGGTGACCATGGAAGAGGGAATTAGGAAATGAATCCTTCAATGTGGGATGACATTAGAGGTCATGCAACTCAACCCTCAGAAGATTGGGGACTTACCTCACTGGGATTTCCCGGGAATGCATTCTGGGAATGGGGAGGAATGTCTCCTATAGTCAAAAGGATATGCGAATATGAGTCATTCGACTGATTACTGTTTCTCATTGAATGGAAAAGAAGATGATCTCCCTTAATCCCTACAATGGGGAGGTTCACATCAGCATCCCAATGATGGAATCAGATTTACCATGGGAATTTAGACTTCTAGAAATCCATTGCATCTAAACCATTGTGGGGAGATCCTTCATCAATCCACTTACCATGGGTATGTAGCCTCAAATGGACACACTGATGCACTCGATGATCTGATCGTACTAATCTGCGGGATTTGGGGGAGGCTTTACCCTAATGTTGGTGGACTGTTTCATAGAGATTCTATGGAGGACTGAATAGTAAAAGAGGGGTTAGAGTAGAGCCGAAGAGAATAACTCATGAATATTCTCCATTCTAAATACTATTTAATCACACGAGATGAGGAGAGATCCACATAATGTAGTGGTATGTAGTTGGGGGTCATCCATGTACCTAAGAAATACGCTTTCTTGGGTATAGATCACCACTCACCATTATAGGATGCATCCAAGATACATCCTACCTATATTTTTAGGTTCCATCTATTTATTGATTCATTATATGGCACCAACATCAATTTGTATAGCGATACGCTATGCAGAATACCATTTTGAAGGAGGTTCCTAGGACCTTTCATTTTTTTGGAGTTTATTAGTGAGGGATCTGTGGTTTATGATTAAACTAATTAATTCCTTGGTTTTCCCATGATTATTAAGGTCCTTATTTTATAGTTCATGGCTAGTTATACCTATATAAATGTGTTTTTCAAATTGGACATCTCTGATGATTCATGACTGAAGTTGGAATCCTATCGAAATTATTTCTTCCAACCTATGGGGTCTCATCCATGCTTTCCTTGTCCATACTTTTTCAATTCCTTTTATTTTAATTTTATAGAACATTTAGAAAATCATATCTATGGGAATGTAGCTCCATTTTTGGACTTACATGAAGAGATATCTTGATCTTTGAATGTATCAGTCAACCCAGTTTTGTGGAGGTTGTTTTTCGGAAGGTATGGTTCACGAAACCCTACTAATTTTCTTACACCATGAACTTCTATGTTCGCGAGATGGTATATAGATAGCCTTCACTCACTTTATTCTATCAGTGATGCAGTTTATGTGAACTTGGGTTCACTGGACATTGCTCAACGGGCTAGCGCCTCATGGGTCTTTCCACGTACTACTGGTTTGTAGTTCATGCCATCAGCGAACCATTCCTGGTGACGGTATGTGGGTCACTTAAATCACTTTGATTAAATAAATTCCTTCATGTTACTTTTGATGTTTTCAACTCAATTTTGATCCACTCACATTAATAGACATGTGGGAATTCATTATTCCTTCTGTAAATTGATTGTGGGAGTATTTTATTCCCTTTGTGAATTTTTTCAAGGCCATAAAAATTCCCCCCATCAGAATGGGGTTTGTTTGGAATGAAGAGGATAATATTCTAATGTAGAATCAGTCTTTAACGGATGTGGTTATTTATAGAATAGAGAGGTATGCTAAGAGTGTACCACGCCTATATATAGGGACCTAAGTAATTTTTTATTTACCATTTCTTGTAGAGAATAGTGATCTTGACTCTCCCTCGACAATCTATGCATTCGTGTATAGTCTCTTTTTTGAAATCTGTAATTGTGAACCACCTCGTACGTGCTATGAACTGAATTAATCACAATTTCTTTTCCTTGTGAACTATGTTTTTTGGTTTTGAAAACTATGTTGTGGAATTGTAAAACAAAAATATGGACTTCCATATAAGATACCGATGTGCAGTTTCCATATAACGCACACCGAACATGAACATGAGAATTGATCACTAATCCTTAATAATACATTAATAAACTTTCTAAATAGAAATAATAAATATATAAATGGTGAATCCTTGGTTTTTTTTTCATCTTTCTGTGAACCCTTCTTTTCAATGGCCAATGCTCCACGGACTAGTGCCTCATTGGAAATTCACATACCATGGCTATACGTGGTGTCATTTTTCCACATGCCATAGTGGTATGTGGGGAAGTGTCTATAGCATTCTATTTATGGTAGTAGTACATGGAGCCCCATACAAACATATTTTTTAAGTCGTTTATCCCTTTTATTGCGGAATTTATCTAACAATTTTAAATGAACTAATTTTTTGTGGGCTTTTAGATCATTCTGTGCATGTTGAAATGGCTCTTTCATGGGAATTGATGAAATCATCTAGGGTGAGGGATAATATGGTGGGGGATAGTGATGACCATATTCGATCCTACATTATCCCCCATAATAGATTCGTAAAATATCTTCTCATTCCAGAACTCCTTACTTACCCATTGTCTGTGGAATTGCCTCTTTATGGATTTAGTCTTCTTGATGACATTCCTTTTCCATTGGCTAATCACAATACCCCTTTAATTCTTCTAGAGAACCACAAATCTAAGATTAGGCCAATATTTCTTTAACATGAGTTGTCATGGATACTCAGATTCAAGAAAATGTGTTTACATTAGAAGGGTCAGCATGGACTCAGGGAAATCGTAGGTGTTATAAAACTACCCCGAGACATGTCACCCAAGAGTGCCCATCTATTTTCATCATTTATCGTGAAAACCCTACTGGTGGGTGGAGAAAAAATGGGACCTGTGAGCTAGAGGATGCTTCTCTGACAAATGATCATAGGCATTCTGGGTATATAAACTTGTTTAGGGTCCACTGACCAGTTGGAGGTGGTGAACTTATATCAGGTAGCCTTGGTCTCCCATTTCACAACATTCACTCTATGTGAAATCATGGCTGATTTGTTGAGCTATTGGGGTTCAAGCACCTACATTTTCATTTGTCCCATGGGGAGGTGGAAATCATCTAATGGGAAATCCACCATTTTGGATGACTCCCCATCCTTGGAGAGATGTATGATGAGTTTCTCCTGGTAGCCACTACATGGGATAATACTGACCATGTGTCCCCATTAAAAAAGAGACTACTCATTATAGAAGGGGGTTACATGATCACCATATTCAGGCTCACTATATTATGCCATTTGAGGCTTGGATAATGTTATTTTTATAGGTGAACATGACTAATATGAGAGCTCTCCATAGTCAAACCCATCCATCTCATCAGTTTCAACAGATTATAGGGTCATATTGTGCTACCCATGAAATAGGAGATATACTACATGGGGTATGAGCTTCAAATGGACATGGAAGATGTGCTAAGGTTATAAAGTTTCTCTTCCATGTTTTTGAGTGGATGATTTTTCCCATCCGGTGATGTATATACCACATTCAAGGCTTGCACTCTAATGATGGATCATGTGGTGACAGAGGGTCAACCAATTAATCTTGCCACTCCTACTCTATCGTAACTGTATGAGTCATTGGGACAAATACTAGAAGGTATCCATCCACAATATCTCAGTGGACCATTTCAATTCATGTATGGGTGGATGGCAGAACACTTCCCTTTTTACGGATATTGACACACTATGAGGGTTGCCCACTCTGACATTCAGCCTACCCTTCTTAACATTTCCATTGTTCTCCCCCGGACTTTATCTGTTAGTGATGTAGTTGAGATACAAAATGATGCTTCTAGCTTCTCATTTTCACCGCACCCTACCCCTCATGGGTCATTAATGGGTGACAAGGGTGATTCATCATAGGAACACTCATACAATATCATGCTTCCTGATGGATTTCACAATGATCAACTAGATTGAGTAGCCTTTTGTGATCCACACCTCCCTTAACAGTTCTCCAAGAAATTTGGGTGCCTTCAAAAAACCATGATTCTTTCTCTTTTTTAGTTAAGTAGAGAATCTCATCCCATAATACTTCGCCAGTTATGGATTATGATGATACCGGAAGGTTCCACTATAGAGGTTATCATCTCTAATATGATGGTATAAACTTTCTTATCAGTGGAATATGCCCACATATTGGAGGGATGTTACCCTGATCGGGTGCTAAGAAGACATGTTCGGTTGGTACAAAATCCTATAACCATTCATTTCCCCATCTTAACCCTGACAGCCATGACATATATTCCTTATCCGATAATGAGTGTGATGGATACATCTTCTATTCATATCCCTACAGTTTCCACGATGGCTATACTATCTATTCTTGACCCTATGGTGAGAGGATGCTCGATCCGCCATCAAATGCATCTAGATAGGGCTTAATCGGTGCAGCCTATCCCAGTGTGGAGTGATTTATCTGGTCATATCTAGAAGATGATACCTATGACCCTAATGATTATTTCTCGAATAGAGTATCACCCATTTCCTCAGAAGCTATAGCTAGTACTCCATGCATTGCTCTAGCGGTCGAACCATCTGAGGGGAAGGAGATCCCCCAATCCTAGGTGACCTATCTTAGTTCCCTTCCCACTCCATTAATTACATTTCTTTCCTATAGACCTATTGCAATGGAAAATATCTTGAAATATTGTGTCATTTTCATTATTACACTGATTGTTTCTTAATCTCATTTGATATGGTCTTAGAGGGTATAACATGACTTTTGATTTGGCTGGCCTTTCGGTTTATTCATCCTTAAATGATTTATGTCTCTTTTGATTGCTCATATTTTTTTAAATCCATACGTAGTATGGGTTTAATGAACTAATACTCGACTTTTATATGGGGGTTCCCTTTGCAAGTTTTCTCTCATGTGAGTGTTGTGTCTTTTTCGTTGGGGGTTTATAGTCTAGCCAATTGAGATTATTGTGATATTTTAGGTCAAACAGTTTTGACCATACAAGAAAGGGAAGGGGGGCCCATTTGAGATTCATTATCTAGGAATGGCCTATTAAAAATCCGACATGAATGATGGATTTTCCATGACCCTAAATTTTTGAGTTTTGAACATGTATGAGGATTCAGAGCCATTTAATGAGTTCAAAGGTAGGAGAGGACTCTCCATTGGATGAATTTATCTTTGGATAAAATCTGTTTGTAAGAGAAATATGTATAACACTGAGGCATGATATGCATAGTAAAACAAAGGTGTCCACATGACATTGTCCTTCAATCTCCGATGGCCTGATAGGATTACAATATTTTGTTTTTTTTGGGTTTGAGGTTCCATAGTGGGTTTCTTGTCTTAGGTATGATGTATGAAAGTATTAGGGACATATTTGTATTATCTTTTTATGGGAAAATACTCCCAAGTGATTCATACTTTCATAAGGGTGAACCGGTGAATGGGAAGTTCAATTAGAATTTTTTTCATGTTTGGGAATATGAAAAGGGGTTGATATGTATGTTGTTATCTTGTGGGGTTGTCTAAATATGATAGGTGAGATGGTATATGAATGAAATATGATAATACAGAAACTGGAAAAGGCTCTCCTGGGGATGAATTTTATTTTGATCGATGGACTTTTTGTAGAAAAAATATGTAGAGCCATTGGGGAATGATGTGCATAGTCAAAAAAAGTTTTTTGTAGGACACTGACCATCCATCTCTGATGTCCATGAATGAATACAGAGATTGGGACCTTTCTAGACATTACATATGGCCTCTTAATAGGGGGTGCACCTAAGCATGAAATGAAACATTTCTTTTGATTAACTCCTCTAGGAAGCCGAAAAATAATTGGGGATATTTGTTTTTCAATAGAAAAAAACTTGATTCATATAAATGGGGTATATTTATTTTACGGAAACATCAAGAGAGACAAGAGTTAAATCAAGAAAAAATGTTCTAATATATCCCAGATGTGGGTAGAAAAGAGAATGTAAACCATGACTCTATGGGTTCTCAAATCAAGAGGGATGTCATGGGGCTTTAGATTTATTGGTTGCACATCATGCCCTTGTGGCTTTTCATATGATGTCTCTCTTGAGAATTAATTTTTCTTTGATTGATGGTCATATTATAGGCATCATATGCAAAGCCACAAGGGCATGATGTGCATTATCAAAAAAGGTGTCAATAGAACACTGTCCTTCCACCTATGATGGTCTTGGTAGATAATGGGGATTCAGGATCACTCAAAGAATATTGTTTAAGGTATGGTAAAAATGTATCCAGAAACATAAGAAACATTCTGGTTTTGCTTCACTCATAGGTTCTGATCTCCCCTAAATAGATCTGACTAATATTCATGGTGAGTAATTCTTCCCATCTATGCAGTACCATGTTGTTTAATGTCATTTGGCCAGGACATGAGGTTCCTAATGGGGATGAGAACCATGGAATGTCTTTTAGGGTCATGCTTCCACGACCAATATACTCGACTAATTTTCCATGATATTATAGTGGATCTCCCTTTGAGATCCATAAGTTCATGTGAGATATGCTCAGTGTGAGAAAAAATAGATTACGAGGATTTTGGATCACCACATAAATATAGAAAAATCAACAATAGGGGAAATTTTAGTCTAAATACATTGATATATAGTATAGATTCATAAAGAGAGGAAATTATGCAGTGCAGTTTAGAGTCATGTAGTGAGGAAATTCTGTTGTGCAGTTTAGAGTTGTGCAGTGAGAACATTCTATTGTACAGTGTTTAGTCATGTAGTGAGAAAATTCTACTATCACAGTGAACATAAATATATTTGATATAATCATGGTCAGCATATTCTGGAATTCCTTGGACAAGAGTCCGGATAGAAGGTGTAAAACATAGTCACCGGGGAAACATGGATCAGGAGGTATGACATGGGGCTTTAAAGCCATTGGGTGTACTGAGATAGGGGGATGACTCTACGGAGGATGAATTTACCTTAGGTTGATGGTTTTTTTGTCAGAAATATATGCCTATCCACTAGGGCATGATTTTCATAATTAAACAAATGTGTCCAAAGGACATTGTCCTTCCACATTTGATGACCATGAATGTTTATGTGGATCCAAGATTTCCTAGAGTATGGAGTTTGAAAATGGGAAAGATGTGTACGGGAACATAATAAATACCAAGAACCTAATCATCTATGAACTACAGAAGCTTCTAAATAAATTTGACTCATATGTATGGGGGGAAGCATGCTCTTTTGTCTCCATATGAGTGGGGGTGGCATGTGTGGGATCTATTGGCATTGAGAATGGGAAAACACGTGACTCTTGAGGAATCATGCATTTCATTGTCATGCGGTTAAGACCTCTAATGGATTATATCATACAAGTATGACCTACACTTAGGGGAAGGGGTAATGTTTTTTAAATGGTTGTTTTGCTGGGATGCCAGATCTGGGAAATACTACATATACTACATGGGAAGGAATCAAGCCGTACATAGTTCTGAATTCTCCATAAAAAGGTTCGGTCAATGTGTAGAAACATAAGAGGGAATTTTTTTGGAGGTTGGGTTGGTATTCCAAATCTGGATGTCACTAAATATCTTTTCATAGAAGTAATCAAGACATACATAATTCTGAATGTTCCTTGTACCGATCTAGCTAAGACATAGTAGTAGGTAAATTTTGGTTTCATCTTCTATATATATCGGGTCAATGATATTCCTTTGTAGTTTTTTTGTAACATACCAAGTAAGTAATGAATAATAGATATTTTTATCTATGTCTATTAATTAATTAGATAGTGTTTTAGAGGCTTAAACTGAAAATAAATCCAATCATAATCATGGAATACACTAATATTCTTAAAAGATTGTTTTACTACCTTTTGATGGAAAACCCTTTTTGAATAAAACTTTTGACAATCTTATAATATATATTTGTCAAAATAAGCATATTAATTATGATTAGGACATTGAAATTTACATTGGATAAATTTTTGGTATTTTTTTGAAAATGTTCATTTTTTAATGAATAGTGAAAAATACTGCATTTTACATTAAAACTGCTTTTTTCATTTAAGTTAATTATATGGTTAGATTATCTTTTTAATTGGTATTAAAGTGTAATCTGAATATATTTTTACCATTTAATCCAATGGTGGTCATTATGATTAATTTCACTTTGGGATTGGTCATAAACTGATGCCAAACTTTTCAGAGATATTGTTTAAAAAAACCCGCTATTTGTTTTGACAACGGGAATTATTTTTAAATAAATTATTTCAATTTATGTGTTTGGAATTTGGTAAAATGTATTAAATATTTGGAATCAGAAGGTCCAAATTATGTAATCAAGACTCCTTTGTTTTTGGACATTATGAATAGTAACGACGGTAATTATCTTTAATTATCTTGATTAATGAGAAATCGGGTAGTTAAGGATAATAAAATGATATCATAATAATAAAAAAAGACCACAAAATGTGTCCTAATTCTACTGGTTGTCTCATGGCCGACCCAAGGATGCCTTGTTCCAAACTTGGGGGCCCCATAGAATCACTTTTGTGAGAAAGTGGCTTTTTATCTTTTTATTTTTGAAGAATGTTAAATGTGACAAAGAATGTATCACCTAAGTAAAATATTTTTAAATTTGTATAAATAAATGATATTTTGGACTATAAATATTAATTTGAAAGATAAATATATTTCCTACATCATGATATTTTTTTTATAATTTTTAGACATTAAATTTATTAAATTATTTATGACATCATGATGATGCAGCGATTACCTCATCAATAAATGATTTAAATAAAATGGAAAGATAATGTAAAATCTAAGACCTAAACATGTCCAAAACCTATTGGATGAGTGGATTTCGAACCCTTATCACCTTAACATCAAAACACATCAATTTGGGACCATTAATATCCGAAATTCATTCTAAAATAATGTAACATTTCTTTACTTTCCAAGAGTGCCCCTCCTCTCCTCTTATAAACGGCCCCCACCTCTACCTCCTTACCCACACTCCCAAAGCCTTTGGCTCGGCCAACCCCTGGACATTTTGTCTCTACACATCCCTCTATTACTCCTTGAAGCCTCAATTTGGGAAGAAGTCTTCCCAAGGAAGCCTTTGAGCTCAAACCAAAGGGAGTTACACGATTTTAAGGTAATGTCTTCACTTAAGTCCTTTTGTTTTATTTTGCTTCTCCAACCCCCTAAACTCTTTTTATTAATTTATTTTGTAACAACTCCAGTATATTAAATATACTAGGATGTTTTTAGAAGAAGTATTCTAACTACACTTTCACACAACTACATCTAATGGTTAAAGAACATACGGTTTCCGTGGATGGTAAATTTATGCCTCCCGAAACGATGATTGTTCAACATTATTTTAACACCTTCAAAGGTGGACATTAAGATGTCACTATATTTATATATGATATATAATATGTTTATGTTTTCCTTAAGCTTATGTATTTTCCATTTTGGGCATACCTTTATGGTTTCCATTATGGGTAAACGCGATATCTTCATTTATTGAAGTGCGGACTACCACCCCCTCAAAGTGATTTGATTCGTTAAATACCATATGTGGGATGTATAAAGGATGGAGTTATGATATTATATATGATATTATACTGTAATTATAATATACCTTTATATCATTATGATTCCATTCTATAAAATACGAAATAGAAATGAAAGTAGCGTTCATGCGTACGTACGGCTTACCGTCTCCATGAACGGTGTATTTCATTTCTTACCTCTTAATGATTATGTAATATTATAAATGCATGCATGTACAGGATATATATGACATATAGGATATCTACATCATGAATACCATTCTGGATATAATGTATACATGAACAACTTGTAATTATAAAGGGTTTATTTTTTACTCAAGTACCAATGATCGTTAAAACGACCGTTATTAACTTAAATAATTACATAGTGTTCATGACATGGTAATAAGTGATATAAAAGGAATAATGAACTTGAAAAATGTTCTTAAGAAATTATAAATTAACTCATGTTTATTATTCTGGACATTAAAGAACGATTGAGTCAAGTCGGACCTGAGGTATGGGACTTCGTCACAATCTCCTTTCATTGAGGCATATTTTGTTTTATACACAACCTTATTTTATACGGTGTGTAAACCCATTTGAATTTTACGTTTATTCAAAAGGAATATATTTTATACGAAGAATTTACTAAATGACAAAAGGGAATGTTTTTGTCGTACGTATGCGGCGACAACGACTTCTCCGCCGCCTTGACCATTATTTGAGTTTCGGCTTCCTCTACAAGCCATACCTTTTAAAAAAATACCATGTATTACTCTTCTTTTATTTTGGTATTGAAAATGGTTTTCATAATTTTTTTATATCAATGATTTGTATTGATATCTTGTGATTGAAAGGTGGAAATGTTATGTTACTTTTATGCATGTTTTATGTGATACGATTATGTTGAGGTTCTTGGGCATTATTATGAAGACGGGTGGTTCCGTGATAAACTAAGGGCGGGTGAGCCCGATATAGCTCTCCAATGAATTGGGTAACGCGAAGGAGTGAAACGTTAAGGTTTATCCAAAGAGATTTAGGGAATATACTGTGATGGGTATTCCAAACATAACCAAGAGGGTTACTCCCTACGTAACAATGTTATGAATGCCTCAAGTTACCTTTATGTCTTATGATTTCTATGATTTATTCATGATTTGATGTAGTATGTTAAAGTTCCTATGTTTTCTGGGTAAAGTATGATTTCATTCTTATGTATATATGAACTTATGTTTCCTTTCCATATTTTTATAACCCATACTGAGCTTTTTATGCTCATCCCAAGTTTTTTTGAAATCTTTTTCACAGGTCAAGGGAAAGGTACATGATATGATGATAGTGTCTAGGAAGTGTCAATAAAGAATCGATGTTTTATTTTAAATATGTTTCCATTGATGGGAAAGAAGAATATTATCTTTATGTAACAACTTTGTTTATATGTGGAATGTAATGGAAGTCTTATGATCTAATTCTCTAAAACTCTAAACCCGAAAAGATCCTCAATGTGTAATCTTGTAATAACTCAAGATTAAGTAAGGTTTAAGACTGGGGCCTTATAGTTGGTATCAGAGGTCGGTTTAGATAACTTCAAGAGTTAGAATTCTATTAAATGATTATCCAAAAATATTTTTTTATGGTCAAATTGAAATGATATAGCATTTGAAGATTACCATGTTGATTCATCTAAGACATGTTTGTTCATAATTGTTTTCCGCAGAGGAAACAGGGAAGAAGTTCTATGAAGGCATACAGAAGGAAATAACCTTCCGAATCAGCATCCTGAGATGGTCAGAATTGGAACTGAACAGTTTGTTGTAGTAATGGCGCAGTTGACTCAAGCGATAAATGGTGGTGGTATCCGTGCACGAGATCAGCCAGATCAACCGTAGAGGAACATGTCAGTGGTGAAACATTTCATGAGGCAACATCCCCCATCATTCAGAGGATCATCTGACCCTGTGCTAGCTGAAGGGTGGATTAAAGCACTGGAGAAGATTTTCGATGTCATGGGGTGTTTAGACAATCAAAATGTTAGTGTTGCTATTTACCGTTTGGAGGGCGAAGCAGATCAGTGGTGGTCGATGGTTAAAAATATCAGGGACGCCGATGAGATTGATGCTCTTGACTGGGATGAATTCAAAGGTATGTTTCTTGAGAAGTATTTTCCTAAGGCTGTTCGACTTAGGATGTAAAATCAATTATTGGAATTGAGTCAAGAGGAAGACTTAGTGGCTACCTATGAAGAAAGGTTCACTCGATTGGCAAGGTATGCTCCAAATTTTATCTAAGACCTTGATAGTAAAATCAATAGTTTTTACTCAGGATTAAATCCAAAATATCGAAGGGAATTAGCTTATCGTGAGTTTAAAAGTTATGAGAAGCTTGTTCGATGTGATGAGAAGGTGGAAATGGAGTTTGCCGATGATAAAGTGTTCTATAACAACCAGTAGAAGAAGAGACCAAGGTGGCAAGAGAAAGGGAAGAATTCTTCAAAAAAGTCTGATGGTAAGAAATCTAAGTTTCCAGTTTGTGATAAATGTGGTAAAAGGCATACTGGGGAATGTCTTCTAAATTCTAGAAACTGCTACTTATTTGGTAAGATGGTACATAAGGCACATGATTGCACTGAAAAAGATCAAGGTGAATGTAAGACCAAATTTGATTTATAGTTAGTGAAATGGTTTAAGTGCAATGAGATGGGTCACCATGAAAACGAGTGTCCTACAAAGATCTTGAATGATGGGAAGCAGTTAGACTACAAGCAGAAAGGGGTGGTGAAATCCTTTCCACCTACTTCAGCAGATGTTGGGCCATCAAATGAAGTTGTATCAGGTACTTTGTTTGTTTTTTCAGATTATGCCAGTGTGTTGTTTGATTCGGGGTCTACACATTCTTTCATCTCTGAAAACGTTTCTAGTAAAATGGGAATACCATCTCAAGAAATGACTCCTGAAATTTTGGTAAAAACACCTGGGGGAAATGTTGAGGCAAAAAGAATTAAAAAGAATCTTCCTATCCTTATCTGTGGAAAGAACCTACTTGCAAACCTTATTGTTCTACCTCTAGTAGAGTTTGATGTTATCCTGGGTATGGATTGGCTCTCTATTTACCATACTAAGATTGACTGTAGAGCTAAAGAAGTTTCTTTTCAGAAATAATTTCAGTTTGTGTACATGAATGAACCCTTAATGTTGATAACTTATCAAGAGGCCAAGAAACTTGTAAAAGATGGAAATGAATGTTACCTTTCACACATCGTTGAAAATAAAGGAACTGTTCAGATTAATGATGTGCCAGTGGTAAATGAGTATCCTGATGTTTTTCCTCATGAGTTTCCTAGAATAATACCAGATCGGGAAGTTGAGTTTACTGTTGACTTAGTTCCTAATGTAAATCCAATTTCAAAACCCCCTTATCGAATGGCTCAAATTGAACTGTTTGAGTTGTAGGAGAAATTGAAAGATTTATTAGAGAAAGGTTTCATTCGACCTAGCACATCACCATGCGGTGCTCATGTTTTATTTGTTAAAAAGAAAGATGGCTCAATGAGTCTTTTCATTGATTATAGAGCCTTGAATAACATCACTGTTAAGAACAAATATCCTTTGCCTCATATCAATGATTTGTTTGATCAGCTCCAGGGAGCTCAGTATTTTTCAATGATTTACTCGAGATCGGGGTAAAAACAGCTGAAGGTAAAGGAAGCAGATGTTCCGAAGACCGCGTTCCGTACAATATATAGCCATTATGAATTTGTAGTAATGCCTTTTGAGCTAACCAATGCACCTGCTGTATTCATGGACTTAATGAATAGAATTTTCCATGAGTTCTTGGATAAGTTTTTGGTGGTTTTCATTGATGATATTTTGGTGTTTTCTAAAAGTAAAGAGGAGCATGAAATACATTTAAGGTTTATCTTGCAAACCTTAAAAGAAAATAAAATGTATGGAAAATTCAGAAAGTCTGAGTTTTGGTTGCAACAAATTTATTTCCTTGGTCACATTGTTTCTAAAGATGGGATAACTGTTGATCCTGCAAAAACAAAAGTTTTGGAAGACTGGCCAAGACCCACAAATGTAATTGAGATTCGTAGCTTCCTTGGTTTGACAGGCTATTACCAAAGGTATGTTAGAATTTTTTCACAATTATCTAGTCCAATGACTAAGCTAACTCGAAAGGGTGTTAAGTTTATCTGGACAAAAGAATGTGATGATTGTTTTCAGGAATTGAAAAGAAGATTGGTGAATGCTCCAGTTTTGGCACTACCTTCCAGGAATGGGGAGTCTGTTATATACAGTGATGCTTCATTGAAAGGACTTGGTTGCATCCTAATGTAGAATGATCAGGTAATTGCTTATGCTTCACAACAGTTGAAAACTCATGAGTTAAATTACCCTATACATGATTTGGAATTAGCTGCTGTTGTTTTCGCTTTAAAAATTTGGAGACATCATTTGTATGGAGTAAAGTGTGAAATATATACTGATCACAAAAGTATAAAGTATATATTCACCCAGAAATAATTAAACATGAGACAGAGGAGATGGCTGGAATTAATCAAGGATTATGACTGTACAATTCATTACCATCCGGGAAAAGAAAATAAGGTGGCCGATCCTTTGAGTCGAAAAAGTAATTCTTCATTAGCAATGTTGTGTTTGGAACGTGATCCTTTGGTTAAGGATTTGTTGAACATTGGCATAGAAGTTGTTGGTGCAGGAAGTTCTTCTGTTTTGTTTCAGGTATCAGTGAGATCATCTCTATCAAATAGAATCATGCAAGCACAGAAGCAAGACAGTGAGTTGTAGAAAAAGGTAGAGCTAGTTCAGAAAGGTAAGTTTCCTGATTTCAACATTGATAATGATTGCGTTTTGAGATTTGGGAAGAGATTGTGTGTGCCTTGTGATTCACAGTTGAAGAGAGAGTTGTTATATGAAGCTCATAGTTCTCCGTTTTCAGTTCATCCTAGCAGTACTAAGATGTACAGAGATCTGCGGGAGTATTACTGGTGGGATGGAATGAAAAGAGATATTGCTGATTTTACTATGAAGTGTTTGACTTGTCAGTAGGTTAAAGCAGAGCTGCAGTTACCGAAAGGGATGCTTCAGCCACTAACAGTGCCAGAGTGGAAATGGGAGAATATATCCATGGACTTTGTTGTGGGATTACCGAAGACATCTCGAGGTAATAATGCAATCTGGGTTATTGTTGATCGCTTGACTAAGTCTGCTCATTTCCTTGCTATACAAGATAATTTTTCCCAGATCAACATTCCCGTTTTTATCTTAAAGAGATAGTCAGGTTACATAGAGTTCATCTCTCCATTGTATCTGAACGTGATCCCAGGATTACTTCTAACTTTTGGAAAGGCCTTCAGAAGTCATTGGGTACTGAATTAAATTTTAGTACAGCTTTTTATCATCAATCCGATGGGCAGTCAGAACGAACAATTCAGAACATGGAGGATATGCTACGAGCTTGTTCGATGGATTATCAGGGAAGTTGGGACCAACATCTTTCTTTGGTTGAGTTTTCTTATAATAATAGTTTTCATTCCAGTATACAGATGGCACCATTTGAGGCATTATATGGGAAGCGGTGTCGAACTCCAGCATTTTGGGATGAAGTGGGTGAAAGGTAGCTGATGGGACCAGAATTGGTAGAAGATATGGAAGAATGAGTTCAGTTGATTCAGAAACACATGAGAACAGCTCAGAGCAGGCAGAAGAGTTTTGCGGATAACCGGAGGAAGGATCTATCTTTCGAGGTAGGTGATCATGTTTTTCTTAAGGTTTCTCCTTGGAAAAGTGTGATGAGATTTGGTAAAGAAGGAAAGCTGAGTCCAAGGTTTATTGGACCATATGAAATTCTGGAGAGAGTTGGATTAGTTGCATACCGGGTGGCTTTACCTCTGATTTTATCTCAGGTACACAATTTTTTCACGTTTGGATGTTGAGAAAGTATATGCCAGATCCATCTCATGTTTTGAGTTCAGAGGTAGTTCAGCTGGAAGAGAACCAATCTTATGAGGAACAACCGGTCCAGATTCTTGACCACAGGGAGCAAGTGTTACGAAATAAGGTGATTAATCAGGTAAAGGTTTTGTGAAAAAACCACATGACGGAAGAGGCAACATGGGAATCTGAAAATGAAATGAGGGATAAGTACCCCCATTTATTCGATAAGTAAATAAATTGCGGGGATGAAATTTTCTAAAGGGGGGAAGGATGTAACATACCAATTATGTAATGAATAATAGATATTTTTATCTATGTCTATTAATGAATTAGATAGTGTTTTAGAGGCTTAAACTGAAAATAAATCCAATCTTAAGCATGGAATACACTAATATTCTTAAAAGATTGTTTTACTGCCTTTTGATGGCAAACCCTCTTTGAATCAATATTTTGACAATTTTATAATCTATATTTGTCAAAATAAACATATTCATTATTATTGGGAAATTGAAATTTACATTGGATAAATTTTTTTTAATTTTTCTGACAATGTTCATTTTTTAATGAATAGTGAAAAATACTGCATTTTACATTAAAACTCCTTTTTCATTTAATTTAATTATATGGTTAGATTATCTTTTTAATTGGTATTAAAGTGTAATCTGATTATATTTTTACCATTTAATCCAATGGTGGTCATTAGGATTAATTTCACTTTGGAATTGGTCATAAACTAATGCCAAACTTTTCATAGATATTGTTTCAAAAAAACCCGCTATTTTTTTTGACAACGGGAATTATTTTTAAATCAATTATTTCAATTTATGTGTTTGGAATTCGGTAAAATGGATTACATATTTGGATTCATAATGTCCAAATTATGTAATCAAGACTCTTTTGTTTTTGGACATTATGAATAGTAACGACGGTAATTATCTATAATTATCTTGATTAATGAGTAATCGGGTAGTTAAGGATAATAAAATGATATCATAATAATACAAAAAGACCACAAATTGTGTCCTAAGGCTAGTGGTTGTCTCATGGACGACCCCGGGATGCCTTTTTCCAGTCTTGGGGGCCCCATGGAATCACTTTTGTGAGAAATTGACTTTTTATCTTTTTATTTTTAAAGAATGTTAAATGTGACAAAGAATGTATCACCTAAGTAAAATATTATTAATTTTGTCTACATAAATTATATTTTGGACTATAAATATTCATTATAAAGATAAAAATATTTCCTACATCGTGATATTTTTTTTAATAATTTTTAGACATTAAATTTATTAAATTATTTATGACATCATAATGATGTAGTGATTACCTCATTAATAAAGGATTTAAATAAAATGGAAAGATAATGTAAAATCTAAGACCTACACATGTCCAAAACCTATTGGATGAGTGTATTTCGAACCCTTATCACCTTATCCTCGACACACATCAATGTGGGACCATTAATATCCGAAATTAATTCTAAAATAATGTAACATTTATTTACTTTCCAAGAGTGTCCCTCCTCTCCTCTTATAAAAGTCCCCCACCTCTACCTCCTTAACCACACTCCCAAATCCTTTGGCTCAGCCAAACCCTGACCATTTTGTCTCTCCACATCCCCCGCTTACTCCTTGAAGCCTCAATTTGGGCAGAAGTCTTCCCAAGGAAGCCTTTGAGCTCAATCCAAAGGGAGTTACCCGATTTTAAGGTAATGTCTTCACTTAAGTCCTTTTGTTTTATTTTGCTTCTCCAACCCCCTAAACTCTTTTTATTCATTTCTTTTGTAAAAACTCCATTATCGTAAATATACTAGGATGTTTTTATAACATGTATTCGAAATACACTTACACACACCTACATCTAATGGTTAAAGAACATACTGTTTCCGTGGATGGTGAATTTATGCCTCCCGAAACAATGATTGTTCAACATTCTTTTAACACGTTGAAAGGTGGCCATTAAGATGTCACTATATTTATATATGATATATAATATGTTTATGTTTTCCTTAAGCTTCTGTATTTTTCATTTTGGGCATACCTTTATGGTTTCCATTATGGGTAAACGCAATATCTTCATTTATGGATGTGCAGACTACTGCCCCCTCAAAGTGATTTGATTCATTAAATACCATATGTGGGACGTATAAAGAATGGAGTTATGATATTATATATGATATTATACTGGAATTATAATATACCTTTATATCATTATGATTCCATTCTATAAAATAAGAAATTGAAATGAAAGTAGTGTTCATTCGTACGTACGGCTTACCGTCTCCATGAATGGTGCATTTCATTTATTACCTCTAAATGATTATGTAATATTATAAATGCATGCATGTACTGGATATATATGACATATATGATATCTACAACATGAATACCATTCTGGATATAATGTATACATGAACAAATTGTAATTATAAAGGGTTTATTTTTTACTCAAGTACCAATGATCGTTAAAACGACCGTTATTAACTTAAATAATTACATAGTGTTCATGACATGGTAATAAGTGATATAAAAGGAATAATGAACATGAAAAACGTTCTTAAGAAAGTATAAATTAACTCATATTTATTATTGAGGACATTAAAGAACGATCGAGTCAAGTCAGACCCGAGGTATGGGACTTCGTCTCAATCTCCTTTCATTGAGGCATATTTTGTTTTATACACAACCTTCTTTTAAACGGTGTGTAAACCCCTTTCACTTTTACGTTTATTCAAAAGAAATCTTTTTTATACGAATCGTTTACTAAACAACAAAAGGGAATGTTTTTGTCGTACGTATGAGGCGACAACGACTTCTCCGCCGCCGTGACCATTATTTGAGTTTCGGCTTCCTCTACAAGCCATACCTTTTTAAAAAAAAGAAAAATAAATACCATGTTTTACTTTTCTTTTATTTTGTTATTGAAAATGGTTTTCATAATGTTTTTATATCAATGTGTTGTATTCATATCTTGTGATTGAAAGGTGGAAATGTTATGTTTCCTTTATGCATGTTTTATGTGATACGATTATGTTGAGGTTCTTGGGCATTATTATGAATATGGGTGGTTCTGTGGTAAACTAAGGGCGGGTGAGACCGATATAGCTCTACAATTCATTGGGTAACGCGAAGGAGTGAAACGTTAAGGTTTCTATGAAAAGATTTAGGGAATATACTATGATGGGTATTCCAAACGTAACCAAGAGGGTTACTCCCTATGTAAGAATGTTATGAATGCCTCAAGTTACCTTTATGTATTATGATTTCTATGATTTATTCATGATTTGATGTACTATGTTAATGTTTCTATGTTTTATGGGTAAAGTATGATTTAATTCTTATGTATATATGAACTTATGTTTCCTTTCCATATTTTTATAACCCATACTGAGCTTTTTATGCTCATCCCAAGTTTTTTTGAAATGTTTTTCACAGGTCAAGGGAAAGGTCCATGATATGATGATAGTGTCCAGGAAGTGTCAAGAAAGAATCCATGTTTTATTTTAAATATGTTTCCATTGATGGGAAAGAAGAATACTATCTTTATGTAACCACTTTGTTTATATGTGGAATGTAATGCAAGTTTTATGATCTAATTCTCTAAAACTCTAAACCCGAAAAGATCCTCAATGTGTAATCTTGTAATAACTCAAGATTAAGCAAGGTTTAAGGCTGGGGCCTTATCATTTAAAATAAGGGACTCCTTACCACCAATCATAAGATCGTGTGATTTATACTATATATGAGAAACACGGGGTGACAAGGGGTTCCCTCGTAAATATGGTGAGATATAGGACATGATAGGGGAATTCTTTTTTTGGGGGGCTGGGCCAAGAACAAAGGTTAAGGAATTGCTACGTATCCATCTAATGAATTCTAATCAAGAAGTATATAGTTTTTTTGAGGACCGTATTGTTTATCGCCATGTTATTATGAATATTTATGCTATGTTGTTTAATTTATTGCAGTTGTGACACTAGGCTATAAAACTTAGAGTCATGTAGCAAGGACATTAGCATCGTAGTTTAATGTCAAGTTTTTAGGAGGAGTTTTATACAGTTTGAGGTCATGTGGATAGGACTATAACTCAATGTTTAAGGTCATATAGTTTGGAACCTAAATGGTCATCACTATTACACAAAACATTTATTTAGAAACTATGCATTTGTGGGAGCTATGATAATCTATCTGTCTATTGATATTAAGGCATATGCTCCATTGAAATAGACCCTATGTATGACATACAGTCCCTCCCACATCGGATCGTGATTTAGTGGTTTATTCCCAATTATCATCAAGGTTATGAGGACCAAAACCATCTCTACTTCGTGGAAAGGCCAATGAAGAACCTTTTGAATGAAGGCTTGTGTGGTCCGATTTTGGTAGAAATTTAAATAGTGAAAATTGTGCATCCTTTTCTCATATAATTAATCCAACTCATCAAAATATCTCTTTGATTTGTCATCCATGGATAGTTGATCAAAAATGTCCACATGGAGTGATGAAATTTAATTTTTATTGGAAAAACAGAATCATCCGCATATACTTGTGTGTACGAGGTTTCCTGGGTCGTAGTGCTGGTCGTGGTCCGGTATGCCTATAATGCCTAATGATGATTATCTAGAAATGATTTTTATTCTTATATACCATATTATGAAGTTTGATAGAGAGAGTCTTGTTGAATAACTCTATCTTCCCATTGGTTGCTACATGGAAGCGGGATGAATGATTGGCTCTAATTCCATACTACTGGTATAACTTGTCTAACTTAATAAAGAAGAAGATGGTGTTGTTTCCTGTCAGTATTGTATATTGGACCCCTAATTAGGTAATTATGTTGTCCTTTACAAATAAAATGATGATTTTCGCCCTGAATTCTATAAGGGGAATGATTTTAGCCCATTTGGAAAAGAAGTTGGTTGCTATGAGAATAAAAATGAATTGTCTGGCGGTGGAAGGGGATATGGCCCGACAATATACATCCCCCAGAAGACAATTGTCCCTTCCATCCTGATCCTGTAGGAGTTCCCCCCTCCAAAAGTAATTTTCAATGGGTGTCATCTTGCTGATGGTGTGACTATAATGCTCAGAAACATGACTAATCTCATCAAATTCTTCTGTATTGTTCTAAATAAATGGAAAACCCATCAGATGGTGAGAAATTCTAAAAACAGATTCATCCCGGTCTTGATCAGCCAGGGTTGTGGCTGCATTTTCCAATGTGTTGGCTTGAGTATTTTTTGACTGGGGGCATAGGTTAGCATTGGTTTTGATGGTAATTCTTCCATTAGTTCTCGAACATGTTTCATCAAAGGGGCTAATACTTCCTTCTTATTGGATTGTAAGGACCCAGGTATTTATAGAATAATGAATTTCCATTTCAATTAATAAATATGAATAATAAATTAATTTTATGTTAAATATTTAACTTTGTATGATAGCATACTCAATAAGAAAGAACGGGTTTTGTGTAAATATTATGTTGCACACAACATTGAGTTATGCAGAAAAATAAAATAATATTAAATTTATTTTAAATGGTAGTTAACGTATAGTCGTTGTATTGAAAATAATGAACATATATTACTACATTATGATTTCACATGTTTGTTAAATATTTTTAAATTTATCCAATAAATTTTAGAGGCGTAAAATATGAATGAATCTGAATTTAAGCATGAAATACAGTAATATTTTTTAAAAAGCTGATTTACCACCTTTTGATGATGAACCCTTATTAAATACAGTTTTTTCACTTTTATATGTGAAATTTAACAAAATAAAATTCTTTTTTAGAATAGGGACATCAAATTTTACTTTGGATGAAATTTTGGAATTTTTATGATAAAGTTCATTTTAATGAATAGTGAAAAATACTGCATTTTAATTCAAAACTAGCTTCTAATATGATTTAATTATATAGATAGATTTCCCTTTTAATTTTTTTAAGGTGTAATTGGATTTTGTTTTTATAATTTAATCCAATTTTTTTCATTTTATGTAATTTCACATGGAAATTGGACATAAAAACATGTCATTATTTTGGTAGTTTTTACTTCTTAAAAAATTGCTTTTTGGTTTTGACAACATGAATTAATTTTAAATTATTTTCTGAAACTACTCTTCTTTGAATTTGGAAAAATTGAATCAATATTTGGAATAGCGAGGTCCATGTTTTTAAATATGTAAATTTCATTTTTAGACATTATCTATAGTAACTTTAGTTATTATTTTATTTACCATGGTAAAAAGGGTAAATCCGGTGAATAAGGGTAAAAAATAATAATATAATAATATTAAATTACCTTAACACATTTTTTAATCCTATGGGATGAGATATATCCTACCATGGGCATCCTTGGGTTGATTTCAGGACCCAATGGATCCACTTATGTGTGAAAATGATATTTAATTACTTTTTATTTAAAGTTAAGGAAAACGAAACCTACCCTTCTATATTTTAGTAAAAAAATTATATGGGGTTATATAAGCTATCATTTCTTCTATAATTTGACATTATATATCTAAAAATATTTCATACATCATGTTATTTTATTTAATATTTTTTGAAATTAAATAAATAAATTTATTTATGACATAATGGGTATGTAGTGATTACCTTTTTAATGAATGACATAAATAAATGAGAATATAAATATTGAAATAAATTTATTTTAAAACATGTTATTTAATACAAGACTTTTGGGTTGAGTTTGAATTTTTATATTTGAATAAATTGTGTTTTTTCAAATTAATAAAGAAGTAATATATTTTTAAAAAAATCATGTTATGAATAGTATAAAAATTGATATAAATGAGTTTTTAAAACCAATATTATTTTATTAAATGATATAATAGTCCTAAAAATATAAGATTTGGCCAAATGGTTAGATAATTTTGGATAGGTCATTAATTAACCCCGATAAATTATATTGGTATATTATGTTAACAATATTAACCATATACTATGAATACAGAAGAAGACATGATACGAGTTAAATTTGTTAACTCAAGGCTAAAGCTAAATGATAAGGTTAAATTTGAAACCAAAAATTGTAAAAAAAACTATTGGATGAGATTATTTTTATCCATTCACTTCTTATATTTGAATTAAATGAGTTGAATACCTTTAGAAAATTGAAATTCAGTTAATACTAAAATAAACTTTCAAGCCATTCTTAAAGTACCCATCCTCCCTCTTATAAAAGGCCACCCACTCTATCCCCTTACTCACACCTCTCAAGCCCCTTGGCATGTCCAACCATTTCCAAGACAATCTCACAACATCCATATTTATCTCCTATAATCCTTACCTCATGCAGAAGGCAGTTAAAGAAAGCCTTTTAGCTTAAATCAAAACTAGTTACCCAATTTGAGGTAATGTATTCTCTCAAATTCCTTTCAATTACTTACCTTCTCCACTCCCTATGATCTTCTTCTTCTTTTTTTTACATAAAAAAACTAGTATCCTAAATAAAATAGGTTGTTTTTATTAGACTTATTCTAACTACACTTACAAAGACCTTCGTATAATGGGTATAGAACAATTTTTTTTTATGGCTAACTACTACCTTAAAAAATGATGATTGTTCAATATTCTCCTACCACCTCTTATGGTGGCCATTGGGATAGAAATGTAATTATATATGATAATTATGATTATTATATTATCTATATTTTTAATTAATAACCATTTTTATCATACTTTTATGATTTTAATGTTGTATAAATACGACAATTTCATTTGAAGAAGTGTGGACTACCGCCCCCTGAAAGTGATATGACTCATTTCATCTATACATGGAATGTATGAAGTATGAAAATAATGAAATTATGTAAAAAATATAAAAAATTATATTATACATGAATTATAATATACATATGTATCATTAAGTTTTCATTAATTTAAATATGAATTTTAAATAAAAGTAGTATCCATGCGTATGTAAGTCTTACCGTCTCCGTGAACAGTGCATTTCATTTCTTATCTCTAAATGCTATGGAATATTATAAATACATATATAATAGATATATATTATATATATTATATCTAAATCATATATATCATTTTGGATATAATGGACTTTTGACTACAATGACAATTTTTAAATATAACAAGTTTATGGTTGACTCATGTACCGAACTTCATCAAAACGACCGATATGAACTTGAATAATTATATGATTGTTATAATAAGTTAATAAGTGATATAAAAGGAATAATAAAATTGAAAAATCTTCTGAAGAAATTATAAATTAACATATGTAATTTATTCAGTGATATATTTAAGGAACAAGTCAAGTTGGACAAAATGTAAGGGAACTTCTTAACCCAATTTACATTCCTTGGGTTAATCTTATACTTCATGTTTATGTTGGGAAATGTTTATGTGACAAATTAATTATTATATTTTATATTTTATATATAATTCTATTATGTGTACATATATTGAATACACATAATAGATCACTTTTATTAACGAAAACATCGATGTAATGGACTTCTTTTCAATCTACATTCATTAGGGAATATTCTGATAATATACACATTATTTTACACAATGTATAATAAACCACTTTAACTTTTACTTTCATTAATTTGGAATATTTTATCTATGAAGAATTTTACTAAACTACAAAAGTAATTTTTATAACGTTTGTAGTGACAATTACCTCTCTAATTTCGTATTCATTATTTGGAATCCTATATAAGCCTTAATGTTTATAAAAGAAAAAACAAATACCTTATTTCATTTTTGTGTGTACATTTGACAGGTGGTATCGTAATAAACTAATGACATTTTTTTACGTGATAAACTAAATTATGGGTGGTTCCATGATAACCCAAGGATGAGTGGTTACATTATAAACTCCAATGAATTGGGTATGGAAGTCACTCATATGTTTATTCCATTTAGTTATATGAGTGGAAGAAGACAGTATGGTTATTCCATTTCAGTCTGCTTATGTCCCTAGTTACCTTTATATGTTATATGTTTCTTTTTATGGGTTTTATGGCAATATTTTGGTTACAAAAAGGGTAATTAATGAGGTTATATTTACTGAAGTTTTTTATAATTATTTTTACTGAAAAGTATTACATTATGATGAAGTATTCATGGTTTATATGTTGTTTTAAAAACTAATAGTTTTATTTCTTTATGTATAACTTATATAGGTTTTTATGGTCATCCCTAGTTTTTGAAATTTCTTTCACTGGAATTAAAGTAGAATATCATCAAGTATTAGATAAAGTAAATGTCATGTTATTTTAAACATTAAACTAAACATGTTACATATTTTTAAAGTGTTTTTATTATTTGAAAAAATGGATACTAAGTCGAAGTGTCTACATGAAATATTCAAGTTGTTATGTATATGTTATGAACTAATTCACTAAATCTATAAAACTGAAAATATCCTCAATATGAATTAATTTTTTTTTAGAAAAGTGAGTGCGAGGGCTTTAAAATTGATAAAGGAAAAGTTACACAATTCGGAAGAGAGGAATTTTACATTTTTCTTTGGTAAGAAGAGGCTCCAGGTCATTGGGAAGGGTGTTGCTGTGGGTGAATCTTTCTTCCAACACCCCTTTGTTCGACAGGCCATCCGCAATGTGGTTCGCCTCACAGAATGTGTGTGTTATAATGTAATTTATGGAGGAGATCTTTTCAAGGATGTTTATCCACTTACCAACCCTTTTCCATGCCAATCTGGTTTGACCCATTCTTATTGCATGTACCACCATTGCCGAGTCACAGTCAAACCAAATGTTGTTCCAATGTTGTTGACAGACAATGTCCACCGCGCTTATGATCGCCATCATTTCCGCTTCCAGGGCTGTCGAATTCCCACAAGTACCATAGCTACACATCACAACCTCCCCGTAATGGTCTCTAAAAATGACTCCGAACCCTGAAGGACCCGGATTTCCCTTCGAGGCCCTGTCCGTGTTGCATTTTATCCATCCAGTAAAGGGGGCAGTCCAGATGACCTCCATCATGCCTCTTGTCTTAGGATAGTGACCGTCAACATTTAAGCGCTTGTGGATCATTAATTCAACATTATGTAAAGTTTATGGATGGGGCCTTATAGTTAGTATCCGTGGTTGTTTCATATAACCTTAGAAGTTAGGGTATTATTTATACATTAGTGACAAGTTTTACATAACTAAATTGGATAGCATATTAAAAAGAGTCATAGTTGTTTTAGATAAATTAAATTATTTTAATATATCATGAATACTTATATCATAGTTTTTACCCTCCTCATAAGATTGCATATGACGATTTTACTAATATACTAAAACTGACCATTTTGGATTTAGTAAATGGATAGATCTAGTAGGAACCAAAGTAACAATAGATGATATAGAAACTATGGTGGGTTTCTAAATGAGAAACCAAATTAAATATGAGTAGCAATTACAACTTTTTCAGTTATTCTTAACCAATTATCTGGACTCATGATTGACTGCTTAAACCTTGGTGATATTTTTAAGGAATCATATATGCGATAAATGATTCTAAATAGATGCTTAGGTAATAATCATAATGGTATGTATATTCAAAAACCTATGTGTCAAGTTTTTGGAAAGAAACACCTAGAAAATTCATTAAAGGTACAGGATGATTTTTCAGATGTGGTAATGAAGGTCCAAAATAAATAACCCTCCATGAAAAAATGAAGTGTCTAGTTGACTCCAAGAAAGGGGAAGATGTTTTTTCTAAACGATTAATTGAATGTTTTAAATTTGGTGTGCATGTTCATTACACAAATATTTTTCCTACAATGAATATTTGGGAATGGGGTCTGTTGAACTGTGCAAATATTTGTTTACCAATTCCTAATGTCATTCCAATTAAAGATGAGGAAACTTAAAATGACCTATGAAATGTATGTATTTTTTCGTAGATCATATTTTAAAATTTTGGAAATATTTAGAGTTTATGAATTATTTTTTTGTAAGAAAGAAGTATAAAAGAATAATATGTAAAAACATAGATATAGTATCAAGAATAATTATCAATGATTAAGATGCCTTGGTATTGAAGATTTATATTGGATCTATGGATGAAGATACGTTTAAATTTATTAATAATAAGATTACTTTGGAAATATTTTTCTAGTTTGTTTAACCCTGAAGATTTATACGTTAAACTTTTATTCAAGGAATAATTATCTTTTCTTGTGTGGACATAATGGATAACCATAGGGGTTCATGTAATATTTATTAGGAAATTATGGGTTATTAGTTTTTGGGATGAAAAATATGAGGTATGAAATAAAATTTGAGGTTAAAACTTATTATGGATATTTTTAAGGATTTTATCACATTTTTAAAATGTTATTATAATTATAGGATTTTTGAAAATAGACAACACGTAGATCGTGTGAAAAACCTTCATGTCAGAAAAAGCTGCAGGTATCGACCCCACAACCAAAGTGCGGCATGGATTTATCACTTACCACGAACATATGTGATGTCCCTAGTGAGTATGACTTATTCTTTTTAGTTAAATGATTTTATGGATCAAGAAGATATTGATTTTGGGGATATATGTTTTATCAAATGAATAACCTTAGTATAGGAAAATTATTTGGTGATTAACTGATAAAGGTTGTTTTGGAAGACGTTTTCCATTCTAGGAAACTATACACCTAAAGAAAATTTAAAACATTGGGATTTCATTTGAGGAGTAATGGTGGAATTTTATTATGATGAATCAATGTTTTTGTTGTGTACTTATAGGGATTTGGGTTATTTATGGAAATGATTAACCTATCATATAGAATATGTAATTTGGTTAATTACACTTTAGTATGAGACTTTAAGTGTATTATATGTTATTTAGAGAAAAATGATAAGATTTACTGTATAATACTATGTGATTAAATTCTTCTGAGTTTTAGGTTTCAATATTAGTTTGTATTATAAATTTTAATTTTATGGAAAACTATAAATTGAATGGTATTTTATGATCTTTGGGGACGGTTTGTTGAATTTTTTATATTAAGAGTAGTATTTATTTTTATAAATGATTATCCTTTTGGGGATTATATTATCGCGTACTAACAATTTTGGTTTTGGTTAATGTCTAAAAACAGGGTAAATATATTATGTATCTTTTTTAGATTATACGATTCTAGCACTTTTGATGTGACAGTGTGATCTTGAATACTAATCGTTTGGATAAAAGATGAGTTTGAGGCATAAATTTATTAAAGGAGGAATGTCTACATGACAAGCAAGTATGTTTCCATATGTTCTTAGTCTGGCTCATAAATAAATTTCTCAACATTATGAAAATGATATTAAAACACAACATTGTTCGTTTAATTTTCCTACTGTGAAATCAAATACTGTTTAAGCCATCACAATTTTGTGGTTTTCTGGTGGTTAAATTTCTTTTGATCATTTTTTCTATCACTCTCTATAAGAACTTGATGGTTTGTTTCTCTCTCATATCCATGTTTTCCTTCAAGGAATCCTACAATGTGATATCTCAGGTGAACTTTTTTAGTTCACTTTATTTCATCTAAAATGATAGTTTGATTGAGTCTTATTCTCGATGTGGGTCTTTCAATGATGTTTCCAAGCCCAATTTTAAAACTGCGATGACGTAATTTTCAAAAGGGGGAAAGATGTAATCACCCATGTATTTAAGGAATAATAATTTTTGTTTTAACTTTATACTTATTAATAAGATATTAATTTTATGTAAATATGACACTCTTTCTTATAGCATACTCAACCTACAAAACTCATTTCCTTGAAATCATATATTGCACACAACATTGAGTTATACCAAAAAAATAAAATATAATTTTTATTATTTCAAATGGTAGTTAACACATAGGCATTGTATCACAAGAAATGTACATAAATAAATATATTATGATTGCACATGTTTGTTAAATGTTTTTACATTTATCAAATAAATTTTACAGGCTTAAAATAAGAATGAATTTGATTTTAAACATGAAATACTTTAATATTTTTTTAAAAGGTCAATTTACGGCCTTTTGTTAGAGAACCCTTTTTAAATCTTGTTTTCATTACTATTATATGTTATATTTAACAAAATAAAATAATTCATTAGAATCAGGTCATCAAAATTTTCATTGGATGAAATTTTGGTATTTTTCTACTAAGGATCATTTTTTATTAAATAGTGAAAAGTACCTCAATTTTAATTCCATACCGTCTTTTAATCTCATTTAGTTATATAGTTAGATTATGCATATAATTGGTTTGAAAATTTAAATCGATTATATGTTTATCATTTAATCCAATTTAGGTCATTGTAAGTAATTTCACATTGAAATTGTACATAAAAACATGTCAATCTTTTGATGTTTTTTTTTCTTTTTAAAAATCCACTTTTTGGTTTTGACAACAAAAATTAATTTTAAATTAATTTTTAAAACTTTTGTGTTCTATATTTGAAAAAATTAATTTTATATTTGGAATCAAGAGGTCCAAATTGTGTAAATATATAACTTTAATAGTTAGACATTATGAATGGTAACTTTAGTAAATATTTTATTTTCCATGGTTAAAAGGGAAAATCTTGTAAGTAAAGGTAAACAGATAATATTATAATAATATTAAATTACCTTAATGCATTTCCTAATCCTATTAGATGAAATATCTTCAACCATGTTAATCCTTGGGTCTATTGTAAGACTCCTAGGAGCAACTTTTGTTCGAAAATGACATTTAATTACTTTTAATTTAACCATAAGGAAAATGTAACATAGACTTGTATCGTTTAGTCAAAAAATTGAATATGGGGTTATATAATTTATCTTTTCAACTATAAATTGTCATTATAAAGCTTAAAATATTTCCTACGTCATGGTATTTTTTTATAATATTTATAGATTAGATAAATAAATTTTTTTAAGACAAAATGGTGATGTAGTGATTACCTTATTAATGATTGATTTAAATAAATGAGATTATAAAAATCAAAATAATTTTATTTTGAAAATTTTTATGACATAAAAGAATTTTTGGGTTGAGTATGAATTGTTATATTTTAATTAATTTTGTTTTTTTGAACTAATAATCTTCTAATGGATTTTTAAAAAATCGTGATATGGATAGTCTAAAAAATGACACAAATGATTTTTTAAAACAAATATTATATTATTAAATGATATAATAGTATTAATAATATAAGATTCAGCCAAAGGACATAGATAATTTTTTATAGGACATTAATTAAAAACATGATGTTCTATTTTCATTTTATGTTAACTATATTAACCATATAATATTAATACATAAGAAGACATGATAATAATTAAATTAGTTAACTAAGAGTTAAAGATAAATAATAAGATTTACATTGAACCCAAAACATGTCTAAAACCTAATTAATTATATTATCCAAAACACTCCGCATATTATGTTTTAATTAAATGAGTTTTGGACATTTTGAAAATCAAAATTCATTTTATAATAAAATAATAATTCAATACATTTCTAAAGTACCCCTCCTCTCTCTTATAAAAGGACACCACCTCTAACCCCTTACTCACACCTCTCAATCCCATTGTATTATCCAAAATCTTCCCATATTATCTCCCTAAATCCCTATCATACTCCTAGAATCCTTAACTTTGGCATAAGGTAGTTCAAGAAATCCTTTTAACTTCAATCAAAAGGTGTAACCCAATTTCAGGTAATGTCTTCTCTCAAGTTCCTTTCCATTATTTTACTTATCCACTCCCTATTCTATTATTATTATTATTTTACGTAAAATAAATATCCTTAATATGCTATGTTTTATTAATGAGAAGGATTTGAACTACACTTACAAACACCTATGTCTAATGGGTATAGAACATAATGTTTTTGTGGGCGGCGAACGACTGCCTCACAAAACGATGATTGTTCAATATTCTCCTCCCACCTCTTATGGAGGCCATTATGATGGAGCTATAATTATAGATGATATATATGGTATTAATTTTATCTCTATAATTTTTTAATTTTCATTTAAAACATACATTTTATTTTTCATGATGTATAAATACGATAATTTCATTTGAGGAAGTGCAGACTACCGCCCCCTCAAAGTGATATAACTCATTCATGCTATACATGGAATGTATTAAGGATGAAATTAATGAAATTCTGTAACATATAAAAAAATTATATTATACTTAAATTATAATATACGTGTGTATCATGAGGTTTTCGTTTCATTAAATATGAAATAGAAATGAAATTAGCATTCATGCCTACGTACAGCTTATCGTTTCCATGAACAGTACATTTCATTTCATATCTCCAAATATTATGGACTATTATAAATACATATATACAAGATATATATTATCTATATGATATATAGATCATTTATTTAATACTGGTGGAAATGTAATTTTGATAACATGTACAATTTTTATTTATAACAAGGTCATTTTGGACTCATGTACCGAACATCAACAAAATTACTGATATGAACTTAAATACTTATTCAATTATTATTGAAATGTAATTAGTAATATAAAATGAATAATAAAAATCAAAAAGGATCTTAATTATGTAGAAATTAATTTATTTTTATAATTTTGGGAGACAATGAACAAACAAGACAAGTCATACACAAGGTAAGGGAACTTAATTACCCAATTTCCATTCCTTGGGTGAATTTTATACTTATTTTTTATGACATGTTATAATTATGTGAGAAATCGATTTTGATATATTATATTTTTTTCTAATTTATTTATGATTACTTATAGTGAATACACATAATTGATCTATTTTATGAACAAAATGATCTTCGTAATGGGCTTCATCTCAATCTCCTTTCATTGAAACATATTCTGATAATATAAACCTCATTGTTTTACATGGTATATAATACAACCCTTTGACTTTCACTTTCATTCAAATGGAATCTTTTATCTACAAAGCGTTTTACAAAATGAAAAAATGAATGTTTTTAACTTTTTAGGTGAAAATTAACCCTCCATCACCGTAATTGTAATTTGGATTCGTTTATAAGCCTTAATATTTTTAAAAGGAAAAAAATCCCTTATTCCCTTTTTGGTGTTTTTGTATTGAAAATTGTTTTTGAAATGGATTAATTATTTTAATATCTTGAAATGATTTCTTTCGATTTCAAATGAAATGTTATTAGTTAAATATTGATATTTTTAATATTTTATGTTCTATGAATTTATAATGTTACTTGTACATTTGACAGGTGGTTACGTGATAAACCAATGATGGGAGGTTATGTGATAAACTAAATGAAGGGGGGTTCTGTGATAAACCAAGGATGGTTAGTTACTTTATAACCTCCGGTTCATTGGGTATGGAAGTCATCCTTAAGGTTATTTCATTTAGTGATATGTGTGGATGTCGACTATATGGTTCTTCCATTTGCGTTTGTTTATGTCCCCCAAGATACCATTATATGCTACATATTTCTTTCTATTGGTTTTATAGTAATATTTTTTTAAAAAAAGGGTATGCAATGAGAATATATTTAGTGAAGTGTTTTTTATACTTCTTTAAAGTGAAAATTATGACTTCAAAATAAAGAATTCATGGTTTACATGTTGTTTTTAAAATAAAAACTTTTCATTATTTATGTATCCCTTACCGAGATTTTTATGATCATCCAATGTTTTAGAAAAAAAATTTCACAAGAAATTATGTGGGATAAGGTCGAGGATGGGATCAAGAAAAATCCATGCTATTTAAAACATGGAACAAAATATGTTTTCTTTTTTAAATATTTTTTTATTTTATGAAAAAATGGATACTTAGTAGAGGTTTCTACATGTAATATTCATTTTATTATGTATAAGTTATAACCTATTTCTCAAAATCCCTAAACCTAAAAATATCCTTAATGTGAATTATTATCATAATTCAAGATTTTGTAATGTTAAAGGTTGGGAACTTATATTGATTACAAGCACTGAATCACATTTTATCATTAGGTGTTCAACTTATGCATGATGTTCCAACTCTAAGCCCACAATGAGGGCCTGTTTTCTGCTTCATTATTTGTATATCCCTCTGACAGCAGGATGGAGTCAGGAAAGATGACCTTCTTGGGGGATAGGCGTATAACTCTCAGCCCTACTTTTATTGAGCTTGGGATCCTCCATCCTTTTCCCTTCACGACTTCTAGAAGCACCGTCAAAGTACATTTCTAATGCCCGGGGGCCTTCATGGATGAAGAACGTTGCTTTATCTACAAGTATACCATCCAATGATATTGTTTCTTCTGATGGGTGCTCTTTTAGGTAGTCTGCTAATGCCACTCCTTTGATGGCCTTCTTGGGAACTTACTATATGTCAAACTCTTGAAGGATGACTACCCACTATGATAGGTGTCTAGTTATCTTGAGACAGTTGAGTATATACTTGAGTGGGTTGTATCTTGAGACAAGATGTACCTCTTAGTGTTGTAGGTAATGCCAAAATTTCTAAATGATGAAGATAACATATAGAATGTTCTTTTCAATTCTTGACTATTGAGTCTCAACATCAATCATTGTTCATATTAGGTAATAAGAACTATTCTCGCTATAGGAATCATACTTCTACGCGAGGAAATAACCCAATGACCAATATAAGTTAGTTACATACAAAATGAGTTGTCTCCCCTCAATTGGTGGCATCAAGACCGATTGTCTTAGGATAAATCTTGTTATATTGTCAAATGACTCTTGAAAATCAAAATCCTACTCATATGTAACCCCTTTCTTCATTAACCTAGTGAAAGGTAACATTTACCCACTAGGTTAGTTATAAACTGCCGAATGCAAACCAGGTCCCCCTAGAGACCTCTCAACATGGTGAGGTCGCAAGGTGTAGATATGAAAAGGATGGATTTTTTATTCTTAGGGTCGACTTCGATGGAACAATGGCATATTATGAAGATGTAGAATTTCTCAGAGGTAACACCAAAGGTACCCTTTAATGGATTCATCTTTAAACTGTGTTGTCGTAGTTTGTTGAATACTATTTAAAGATCGATCATGTGTTTTGAGAACTATCATAATTTAACAACCTACTCATCAACAAAGAACTTGAAGAATTTTCCCAGGAAGGGATTCAAAATGTGATTCATTTAACGATGATATGTAGCAGTGATATTTTTTCAAATAAAGGGCATTACCATATAATAAAACACACCCTGAGGGGCCTGGAAAACATTAGATTTTTCATATCCTCAGGCCATTCAGATCTGGTTGTATGAAAAAAATTTATCTATGAAATATAAGGCCTCATATCTAGTAGTCGAATCAATCAAAAACTCTGTGATCAGGACTGGGAAATAATCTTTTGGGTTGTGACAATTGAGGTCCCTTAAGTCAATTCACACTCTAATATGTATATTCTTCTCTTTTAAATAGACTATGGTTTCTATCTAGATCAGATATTGGAATTTCCAAATGATGTTTTACTTCATTATCTTGTATTCTCCAGCCTTTATTTTTGTAGTTCTATGAATACATAGACTGATTCATTTTCCTGAAGGAGGTATATGCCTCTTTCTCCATGATGGAATATCAACATTAATCACAGTGGGAAGTAGCTCAACTTTGGTGCCCCAGATTATCTCCCTATGTTCATAAATTATGGGGGAGAAACCTTCTTTGAATGTGGGTGGGGCATCTTTTAGGTATTCTTCTTATTTTTATTCTTCATCATATTATTCATCCTCTTCATCATCATCATCTTCTTCTTGTGGAGATGAGATTCATGAGATAAACTCTCTATTGTTTGGAGTGAAATCATGTTCTTCCTTAGTGAGTAAGGTGGGAACAGTTTGGGGTCTTGAGGATGGGCCGATAACATCATTGTTAGTGCTCTCCCTAGCATTATAGTAGTCTTCCCTTTCATTAGTGTCTTTTCACTTGAATGTTTTAATGTAAATTAGGAAGATGATCGAGTCTGTATCTATGAATGAACATGTGAATTCAACTTTTTTATGGGTAATACATACTCTTCCCCAAGTTATTGAAAGTGATCGGTGGGATACATTTCCAATCCATTTTGGTAAGTGATCCAATCAACATCATCAACCAAAGACTTCTTCACTTTCAGATCATAAAACCTTGCATTGATGTAATGTGACTCACAGGATTCAAATGGGTATTTATCATGTTGAAATATATTATTTTCCCCATTATTGCAATATTTGTTGCACTAATGGTATGATGACGAAATTACAGCATGCTGATGCAGAGAAGGCCTCCCTAATAGGGCATTGAAGGTTGTACTTTTCCACACTATAAGAAACATGGAATCAGACACAAGGTCTCCAAGCCAAGCCTTATGATTGATTCGTCCCAAAGGATTATACAGAAATTTGTCATATCATAGACGATTTGTGGTGCAGGTTGTTAAATTGTCCTCATCATAGCCCAACTGACAAAGAGTTCACTGCCGGAGGGGGTTGACTCCAGAGCTTTTGTTGATGAAAATCCTCTGAACATCAGTGCCATTTATCATGCTAGATAAATATAAGGGTTTGAATTTCCCCTATATAATGATGTCTTCATCCTTTTATGTGAAGGACATGACGACATGACATTCTTTGGGATTGGTATTCATCCGATAGACATTAGTCACTTTTACCTTGGCATAAAATTCATGGGGACTTAGTAATGATTCCATGAGTTCCACTCAAAGGTCTTCAGACTGACTCAATGCATCCCAGATTGAATGATTAGCCGTTACTAAGGCTAGCTACGTTAGAATATAATATTTCTTCCCTAATGATTAGGGATTACCGGCTCGAGGATTATCATTCATAGAAACATTTGGTGCTTGAGTTTTTGATGCAGATAGTTCGGCCTCTATGACAGGATCTGGTGCATTGTCTTCCTATCTGAGTTTGGCTTAACGGGTCTGCCTCTATTCCTTGGGTGATTGTATATTTTTCCATCCTCTGATGGATATTCCAAGATGACTAGATTTATATTTATTCTGGTAGGGTAAGAGGAACATTTTGGTTCCCTTTGTGCATGTCATATGGTCCTTCCATTAGCTTCAACAACATTAATGGTTTGAGATAAGGCATGTCTGGAAATTGGACTCCTTCGATGATTATGCCATACAGAAAACCCCGGACCTTTGCAGCCTCTTCCTCCAGCTCTCTAGTTGGAAGCATGGAATTCAGGTACATGTCCATAGTCTCAATCAGATAATGGGTCCATCATTTGAATGACATTAATGGAGCCACAGATCTATTCATGATCTGTCAATGTTTCTGTCCGATTGCCTTCATAGGAGGGCACCTGTTTGGTGGGGCAGCACCCATTGATCAATTTGGCGGGGTGGGGCTTATTGTACTGATTGGTGGGGGAAGTTCCCGTTGTACCAATTCTACTGGTATGAAGTCTGAAAGTTTCTATATTGGCTTCAGCATTAGTGTCATCTGATCTTCTTCCTACTGTTTTCTGCCCTTCGGGCCCTTAGAGGACTTTGAGGCTGAGGATGGTGTCCATATTATATCAAGATCTAATTGGATCATGGTTGGTTGTTTCTATTATTCCTGAATGATTCCATGATTTCATTTGACAATTTTTTCAGGTCATCTAATTTTTAAATATGTTCTCCTTTTTTATGGTGACTTCTTTTCGTTCCTCTTCCTCCCTTGGGTCTAAGGTGGGTACATAAACCACTTGTGCTGGTGGAAGACCAAACATGTCTTTCCAAAAATCCACCATCTTTTACAGAAGATCATTGAAGAATAATCATTCTTAGATGATGTTCCCCAGTATCTAGTGATAGGGACAATAATCTAGACAGTTTTCAAAACTCAATTATTTGGCTCGCTTTGTCTCTAGTAGTTGGAGCATGTGTCAATTCATGGTGGCTATGAAGTAGTCGTGAACTTTTCCATCTAGGAACAAATACATTTTTATTTTTTTCTCCTCTAAAAAATTTATTTTAGTTCCCCTTCGCTCATGTTTCCTTGGTGGGGGTGGTTGTTGTTGTCTAGGGGTCCCGTAGGGTTCGGTGGAGGCCTCATGACTGGGCTGGTGCTGGGGGTGGCATAAGTGTGACAGAAGCCACTTCATCGTTTCCTGCTCTTTTCACAATTTATTGGGGGGAAATCAACACATGAGATTGTTTTGTTGCAATGAGTCTTCTATCCTTTGGGAAATGGTAGAGAAATCTTGGAAACCACTTCTGTATTTAAGTGGGATGAGTGGTGTTCATAATTAATCATGTAGGATATCGATGAACGTATTGAGTATTTCATCCAAGGGGAGTGGTTGATTTAGGGAACATGTCATTCCTTTTCAATAAGAAATGATGACTTACCCTCTTTTATTCTCTCACAGCATGCAATTCTTGGGATCATAGACAATTGCCTTAGGAAATGATGAACTGAACTATAAGAGTAACGGTCACCGGAGGACCTCCTAGCATGTGATTAAGTTGGATAGCAAGCCAATATACCAAATACTGGCCAAACCCTATAGGGTTCGCAATAATAACCTGAGTTCTACCACTTCTTACAGCTCTGTAGTTCCCATCAAGTGGTCACAGTAAGAGGAATAGTGCATTAGATGATGTTCTGCCCCCCCCCCGAGCTATTGAACACTAAGAATACATGGTTCTTGAAGTTTGGAAGTGGTGGAATGTTGATAACCCAATCAGGGTGGGTTTTTTCTTCTAGTTGTATCGGAGTGTGCCACCCCACCATGGCTTTGAGTCGAGCTTTTAGTTTCTCTACGTTATTCAAGTTCCCATTATGTATTTCCTACTGGACCCTAGCCTGGGATGGTGTGTTAGTGGCCAAAGCTAGATGTGCTAGTGCTGCTGGAACATGGGGTGGATATCCCGTCGGGGTCCCTTGTGGGTTCTCCTAAATATACTATGGCTTCTTTCCCAGTAGAGGGAAGTCTTAATGCCCTTTCGAGGCCGGATATAAGTAGTTTGGTGTTCCCAGTACATGGTAGGATGAGAATCGGAACTAGACATCATTTACTGGAATGAGAGCCTATGGTAGGGGAATATCTTCTGGGAATACATGTTGACTTACAATGGCCCGAAGGCCTTAGATATTTTATTTTATGATAAACCCACTTTTAATGGAACAAGGGGGGAAACCCAAACAGACTTCAAGACATAATACAATACATGACCCGTAGATCAAGAAAATAAAACCAGACTGACACCATGGATCTACCTCTCCCCTGCATTTTAAAAATATGTAAATCTCTCCACCATTGCAAGACTGTATGGCTAGAAAGTGTCCTGTGTTAAAGAACAGGCCCGATCTGATGGAAGACGCCATACCCTCTCAAACATCCAAATCCATGCATCCTACATAGGTGGACCACTTGATCTGAATCCTCCTCTGAGGCATGTTCCATGAGATCAAGACCGACAGAATCTTCATAATATGAGTCTCGAAAACCATCCAATCATGTACAAATCCAAACAAAATTTAAACCAACAGCCTTCCATTCTGAATTTTAAAACAAAAATGGGATCAAACCAACACACATTCAATAGCTCAAAGCCCCAGCACCAGAGAGGATTTCAGAAGCACCACACCACAGCCTGAAAAACATCCAACCACATCTGCAGAAGCCTAAAGAGGATGATAATCCAAGGATAAGAAATCGGATCTCCATCGCCCAGGACTAGAAGAACCAACACCACCTTGATGGAAGTTCGCCATTGAGGGGATCTGGGTAGATATGAACCAGCCACACCACTTTGGGCTTGGAGCTGGAAAAATCAAAACCACATAATAACACTCAATAGATTCCTAAACAGAAAAACTATAGAAAGTTATAGGAACCAACGAGATAGAAGGGCACATTGAAGAAGACATCATCGCAAGGACTCTAGAAAAGAAAACAATACTCCAATCCAGAGCACAGAACCCGTCACCGCCCTCCAGCATGAACACAGAGACCGCAACAATCCTCCCAAAATGCATCCACGACACAGATCACAAGGGTAGCAACCCAAAACCACACCAGATCTGGATGAAGAACAGTTCTAGAGCCACCGCTCAGGGATGACGGTTGCAGATCCAATCTGGAGACCCTCCACAAAGGACACTCAGATCGCCACAATCGTAGAGAACTGAGGTTGAACCGGCCTGGGACAAAACCAACGAAGCCGACTAAGATGCGCGGAGAAGGCCAACCAAAAATCCACCACTGAGAGACGATGATGTTCAAAGCCGACCACCAGAAACCGAGGATGCCGCCAAGAAATCTGAGGTCGAGTGAAGAAACTGACTCCCAAAGCCAACTGCAGAACTCTAAAGCCGCCGTAGAGATAACTAGACTCCCAAAGATGAATGATACCGAGAGGGAGAGGGAAGAAGGTCACCACAAGCCTGATCTCACTAAGAAACACACAGAGGAGACGGACTGTATGCAACCCCACACTGAGAAGAATGCAGTGGCAATGGGAAACCCTACCACGAGAATCACCCCTTATGGGCTCATCAACCCAGGGAATACATGTTGATTTTCTACAAGGGTAGCACATCCAGTAAGATAGCTCCATCGATATAGCTCATCATTAATTCACCTGATCTCTTTCATTTCTTCCTCCTGCAAAGAAAATAATTCCTCGAGAGTGATGGAAAAATTATCTACAAGAAGAGGTGGTGGGTCATAGTCAACTAGAGATTTATTTTTCTCATTAATGGGATTTCCCAAGGGAGGTAATGATGTATTAACTGAGGGGGCACAAAAATGTCAGACCACTCTCTTGTTCCAGATATGTTCACCATCAATCCCGGTGTGGGGTGCCTCTAGGAGGGAACCATTTTCTATTGTTTCCTATACTATTGTATAATTTCATGTAAGATATGTGGATTTTATGTTTACCACGTTAAATGATTCATTCCACATTGTGGGTGATTTACCCTATGCCGAATGTATGTATGCATTCTGCATCTTTTTTTTGACATTGTATTCCATTTTACAGTATTAATTGGGTTTCTTGGTGAAAATTTACCTAATGGGAGCCATAAACTGACCTCATAATGTGCCTTCATCTCACATGGTATGAACCACGTGATGGGGAGGAATTGGTGAAATATATTTTCATCATTCTTCTTAGACAGCAAAAGATAGACATTCGTCGTGCTGGAACATGAGGTAAAAATGGCCCCATCCCTACGAGTTAAGGTTATTCCCATTATTCCGTTGATGCCCTAAAACCTGGTTTTGTTGGTCTTACAGGGTAATTTTGAGTAAAATATTCCAACATACCAACAAGATGGTGTTAGTTCTGCATTACGGTAGTGGCTGCTGCTATTTCCACCCTTTTGATTCCATGCACTCCTGTGCGACTGTGAGTCGAATATGGAATTAGACCCGCACAGAATTTATGGGCCAATAAAGGAATGAGAACTACTTGTTTGTTGTCTTCCAAGTAATGATTGTTGAACATGACATGGGGTGATGTGTAGTGCTTCATGTTCTCCCCATCCCTGAATATAAAATATATTATGGGTGTCACCAATGAGGCAACACAACTTATGCAATTAATGGAGGTAGACAGGTTCATGGTTATTCTTTCTCCTTTCTGATTATGGATACCTATAAGAAAGGAGGGATTACAAGATGATTAAATATAGAATCTCCCCTAATATGTTGACATTGTATGCATACCCTTTGTAGGGAAATACATTTTCTTCTAGTTGGAAAAGATCCGTCCACATATTGAGGCGAATGTAACGCATACATTCCTCAGGAAACTACACTGGTATGTTGAAGTGAGAAGTGTTAATATTCCAATACATCACTAGTTTAGTATCCTTTTCTACTTTTCCCCTCACAAGAAACATATCCTTCTATTGTTATTTCAGGGACTGATGTACATGATATGCCTAGCTTGACTACTTATTAATAATTTTGTTCCAAGAAGCTGGGCTAGTGAGAGCCTCATTAATATGTGAATGGTGCGGGGGTGGATTAGAAAATGAGTGTCGCCTCGATCATCCTCTGGTTGAGGAAGGATATCACTCATCAAATATAGATTTCCAGATATGTTTGACTCTATCCTTCCAAGCACATTAGCATAGGAGGTATTCCTCACATTTGTTTCGACAAGGGGAGCGCCTTCTTTCCAGTTTGAATTTTTTTTGTAGGGATGAACTTCACAATTGGTTCTAAAATAGAGAGGGCTGCCATTGCAACTTGATACAAGACCGTGGGGAGTTTCCCTAAACTGTATAACCTAGGTAAGAGCTTCAGGGAAGATGACAAAAAGGGGTGTTCCATCTTTCTGCAAGATGTCACTGAGGGGAGGACCTTCTCGATTACATCTAAGATGTTGAGGAAAACTAAAACAGATTAATATATGAATACAATGAGATTTTTTGTAGTGTACCTCCTAGGGAGGGCCTTTAGGGTTTACTAAAATGAGTGGAGGACCTTCTCGTTGCTTGATGTCACTAAGGGGAGGACCTTCACTTCCACTATCATTGTGGGGAGGGGATTCTCAATGACTGTCTTCATGGTGAGGACAATAATCATGACTCAACGTCTGACTACAGGGAGAAGCATATCTGCAGCATATACCCTAGGGAGGGCCATTTGGGTGGACGACATCATGGGGAGGATCTTCTTACTGTCTGATGCAACTGAGGGGATGACCTTTTTTATGACTACTATTATGGTGAGCACTACTATCACATCTTGATATCAAGCTTTAAAGAGAGTTTCTATAGTGTAACTCTTTGGGAGGGGCTTTAGGATGTCCTACAAAGTGGGGAGGACCTCCTCGTTTCTTGATGTAGTAGAGGGGAGGACCTTCAAAATAACTATCATTGTATGGATGGCCTTCGCAATGACTGACATCATGGTGAGGACTACCATCATGTCTCGACATTGGACCACAGGGAGAAACATATCTACAACATATACCCTTGGGAGGACCATTAGGGTGGATTACAAAAAGGGGATTACCTTCTTGATATCTGATCGTTAGGTCAAGGGGTGGGCCACCCTAACACGCATTGAGAGATGGGATCTCATGTTCGATCTTTCCTAGCCCATAGAGTAATCCCACATGGTTTCTCTAAGGAGGACCTTCAGAGCTACTTGTAGCAACACTGTGGGGAGGGCCTTCGCAACTGCTACTTTCAATTCATAATTTGATAATGGACTGATAGGGTCTTTAAAATTTATTTATATATGTTCAAGGGCGTTAAAACCCTAGCTTCCAATAGAGAAATATCATTTATATGCTCTTCATTTTGTGGTTTCCTATAGAGCATTAAATTTTTGGGTTCCCTCTTCTGGGTAAATGAGGACACCTTCTATTGTTACCAACCTATATATATGGGTCCCAATCTTTTTTGGTCCTGTGATGCTTTAGGGATATGCCGACTGGCACCATGATTTTTTTTCAGAGATTTATGTCTTCCCTATAGAGGCCACCACATTGGACTGACATCCCCTGATTGGAATGGGTATTTGTTCCCGATCTGGTTTTCCATGTATCACAAGATATTTCCGTCAACCCTCCAAGAGTAGTATAGGGATTCATAACAGCTCTTGAGTTGCTAACCTTTTTTGCGAGTAGGTCATTTTGCTTGAGGAAACCAGGTCGTGGGCCTAGTTTCTAGCATCTGTTGCCGATAAAAATTTATCTTGGCATGTTTGGATGATATGGTCTATAATTTTCATCAAATATTCCATCATTACCAGGATGTGCTGAGATATATATTTGGGTGGAATGGGTATGAAGGCCCATTTAGAAGTCAGGGCATATCTTTTTGCCTGCCCTGGTACCCAATAGTTTTCTTGTAGATAATAACATTTCTACCATGGTGGGATAGAAGAACGAGTATGTCGCTAGTTTTCATCTCATAATTCCACCATATTTTACTGGTGGGCTTCATATTCATGATTGGGTATTTTCATCTACTCTCGTGTCACTGTATTTGTCTCACTTGCATTATATGTATCTGTAGGAAACTGACTCTGGTCATATTTTTTTTCCACCCAATTTGGATGGAGGGATTGATATACATCAACATGTATTTGTGAGCATGTTTAGTTGGTTTCAATCTTATTTTGATTATGTCTTTCTTGTGCATCGATAGATATCTTCATCTACCTTTAATTTTTCAATCTATTTGCATGGAGGGACCGACGAGCACTAGCAGGAATGTGCACATTATCGTATTATATCGTACTATTTCTATGGTGGGATTGAGTGGAGGGGTAATAGTTGTATGTCTAACAATTTAATGTCACTGTGTTTGTACGATGAAGTTTCTCCACATGAACTAGGGTGATAGTCTGTTCCTAGTTATATATTATAGAAGGAATCCCAAGGGGCACATGACCAATGGTCTTTTACAGGTGTCCTCATCATAAGGTCCTTTTCAACATCATAAAACATGGTCGCTCAGAGTTTGTGATGATACTCTATGGAAAGGGACCATGAGTAAGAACCCTTTTGATGTTGAGATGATGTTTTTAACATCGACTTCATCTACCTCTGTATGATAAGGGAGGTACTTTTTGTCATGTTATAGGGATAATGTCTTGAAACGGTTCAAGATGACCACCCGAGCCGTCTTGTGCTGGGGTGGTGGCCAAGGATGAGGAGGATACTGAAAAACCATTTTGGATAGGAGGGATTATCCTACAACATCCACCATGGGGATAGTACCATTTTTATTGGTACTCTTTGATCAACATGTTGGATACCTATCATTAAAGATTTTGGGTTGGAGAGAGCGTCCTACTCTTCATCGGGGCTCTAGTTGCCTATGGGATCACTGAGGTGCACATATACATTATTCGTTGGGATGTCTTTTTGAGAAAAGGTTTCTCTATGGAAACCTTCAATAAATATGTATGACAGAAATAAAAAAACCTGTAAATATATCATCACATGAACATACACATATTTGATCATTCAACTCCCCACCCCCCGTCTTGTAAGGAAAAGGTTCTGAAGTAGGGTAATGTCGCCACCATTGATAACTATTCATTTCAGGTTCACCATTTGGGTTTTGAACCAAGGTGACACAGATACATGATTTGTGAAAAAATGAAATGAATAGTCTGAAGGGTGATGATCATTCATGTGTTATTATAGATACTTTCCTGTCACCATTTTTTTACTCAATGTGTGTCATTATCCTTTAAGGGAGTATAGGATTGACCATGTGGGGACTGTTTAGTTTATCCATTTTGTATTGTGAAGGATTTTCCAAAGTCAAATGGTCCCCGCAGGCGATTTCTTGGGGTAAAGTACTTTTGCAATCGGTCATCTTAGGATATAACTTCCCCATATGGTCTCCAGAAGGGTTATTCATGGAGCACGAAACGCCCAACTGCCCTGGTATCCATCATTCATGAACCTTGTTTTCAAACTAAGGTTCTTTTTAGATGATTATTTGTCCCATGACACTTATGGACTCTATTAGTCGAGAGCATGGGAGGTCGGGCTCATCACAACTTTTGGGGGGGGATTATTTTGTTTTTTGGGACTCCATTATAGATTTAATTAATGTTCATATGTTCATGAATCTTAGGTTCATTGAAGAATAGTTTCTCTATGGGATACCCCTAGTTTGAGGGATCTTCATAGGCATACAGGGATTTTATGCTATATAGGAAATGTTGTCTTATGTCGTGCAAGAAGGCGATTTGGAGTTTATCGTCGTCCAGGGGGTAGAAATGTGACTTTATGTTGGGTTATGACCCATATTATGGGCTTCATTTGTGTCCTTGAAAGAGGAATCATATTGTAGGTAGTTTGGGAAACTTGGGGCTTATACAAGGGAGCTTCCCATTTGAGGGGAGATGATTGGGTGAACCCCATTAGAATGGAACCCCTTTCGAGCTTAGTCCTTCAAGATGGAGTCCAATGTATCCTAGTTAGACTAGGTATCAGTGTTCTCCTATTTCAGATATGTTGAGGAATACATGTGGAAGCTACCCATTTGAGATGACATGATTGGGTTAACCCTTTTGGAAGGGAACCCCTTTTGATCTTAGGCCTTCAAGCAGGAATCCTACATATCATGGATTTACCATGAATTATAGTTCTCGTAGTTCAGATGGTTTTGTGGATTGGATGTAGTAATCATCACAAATATCTAAGCCCATGTGATTTATACTCAGTGTGAGAAACAAGAGGATGTGAGAGATCCATCCAACCACACACATCTTCTCCTACTGATGAGAGAGGGCAGGCCTTCGTCGGAAGATTCTTAGCAAACCTTGGAAGATGGAATGGGAAAATGAACCTGTTAGTGTGAGATGAAATTGGCGGTTTTATGGATCAGTCATCTAAATATTGGGGACACACCCTATTGGGAGTGGCCCAGAATGCGTTCTGGGAAATGGGAAGAATGTCACCCCTCATTCAAAGGAAAAGAGAATGTGATTCCTTCGACTGATCGCCATTCCTCATTGAATGGATAAGCAAGTTATCGCCCTTAATCCCTAGAACATCAGAGTTCACGTTAGCATCCCAAGGTTGGAATACCGGTTTACATGGGAATATAGACTTACAGACATCCCAGGAGTCTAAAATGTTGTGGGGAGACCCTTCGTGACTCCACTAACCATGGGTATGTGGGCTGAAAAGGGTGAAATAATTCACCTAATGATCTGATTATATGGGTTTGGTGGATTTGGGGGAGTCTTTATCCTAATGTCAAGGGATAGGTCCGTAGAGAAGCTATAGAGGACTAGACAGTTACAGAGGGGCGATATTGGAGCTGGAGGGAAGAACACCCAAAGACCCCCCATTCGGCATACTATTTTCTCATACATGATGAGGAGAGCTCAACATACCATAGTGGTATGCGAGTAGGGCATCATCTTTCTACAGAAGCAATAAGTGGGCTTGGGCATGGACCACAAAACACCACATTAGAACATGGTCCTCGATGTGGCCTTCCACACCCCTTCAGTTTCCACCCAAGTATTATTGTAATATGCGACACTGGGTTTAATATGCATAGATATATGTTTTTCAGAACACCATTTTGAAAGAGGATACTAGGACCTGTTGTTTGTGGGTGGTTCATCTGTGAGGAATGTGTGGTTTGTGATTACATCAATTAGTTCTGTGGTTTTCCCTTTATTATTAAGTTATTTGTTTTTATTGTTCACAATTGGTTACACCTAGAGAAAAGTGGTTTTCAATTTGGACTTCACTTATGATTCGAGACTGTAGCTAGAATCCTCTCCAAATTCCTTCTTCCAACCTATGGGGTCTTTTTCATTATTTCATTATCTTTCCTTTCTCAATTCCTACTATGTACCTTTTATATATCATTAGGAAATCATATCTATAGGAATGTGGCACCATTTGTGGAATCCATTGAAGGGATATCATGATCTTCAAAAGACTCAGTCAACTAGGGTTTGTAGAGACTGTGTTTCTCAAATCATGGTCGTAGAACCCTTACAATTCACTACGTCCACGAACTATTAACTTCACAAGATGCTATGCGGATTACCATCAGGCCCTGGATTCCACAAACGATGTAGTTCACGGGCACCTAAGTCCGTCAGCCATCACTCTATGGGCCCACACCATATGGGTTGTTCCACCAAGTGGTGATTCACACCTCATGCGGTCTGCCAACCTATCTTCGTGATAGTACGTAGGTCACATAAACCTCTTGGAGAAAATCAATTATTTCATATTCCGTCTATTCTTTGAAACTCAATTTGAGCCCACTCGCTTGACTATACTTATTGTAATTCTTACTTCCTTCTGCAATGTGATTGGGGGAGTATTTTATTCACTTTGCAATTTTATCAGGACCCTACAGTCAATATTGAAAAATGTGAAATGTTTGAATATGTTGGAACAACACAAGTGTGTCTGAAATTTTTGAGGTTATATATGATACAACTTTAACCTTAAAATAATAATATATTGGTTATTCAAATCTTGTAAAAAAAATATAGCCAGGGAAATATATTTCCCTAGTCATGAAATGGTATGGTTCTCTATGTTATCCCCTTTCAATCAATGGAATGGAATACTTGAGTTTAATATGGAAACTTATTTCTAAAAACTATATCTTTCAGAATTTAATGAAAATTCATGTGAAATTTAATAAATTATCAATTCCATCAATGATTTTTGATTTCCTTACCCACATAGATATAGAGGAATTTTGATATTTAAAAAAGGTATTATTTTATATAGTATCTATATAAAAATTATATATTTTGTTTTAATACATAGAATAAGGTATTAACATAGGTTAAATAATTATTTTTTTAAATTATATAATAATTATGGAAATTATACATAATTATTACTTAATAATGAATTAATAAACAATATTAAATGAAATGACTTAAGTTTTTCCAGTAAATAACCTACGTAATATAATATTTCAAAAAAATTATTTATTGAACATTTTTTCAAAATAAAAAAGAAATAATTTCATTGAAAAGTAAATTTTTAACAGAATATAGTATAATTATAGAAGATACACTAATAGTATTTTATTATCATTTTAGAAAAATTTTATTAAAAATATATATATAAGTCACATTGAATATAAATATCACAATGTAATAAAAATAGTTTTAAATCATAATTTTAGAAATAAATTTTCCCATTAATGTATCAATGAAAAGAAATTAGTAAATTTTAATAGAAACATATAGAGGAAGGTAGGAAATTGTATAGATGTAGAAATAAATACTTTTTGACATCATTTATTATCATGAAGTAACAAACATTGATGAAATATTAATAATATTATCTGTTAATTTCAAAATAAATATTTTATGTACTATAGAGGAATATTTATAATTAACAATCAAAATATTAAAAATAGAGATTTTTGGTAAGAATGAATATAAACATTAAATAATAACATACATAATAAAGAGTGTAACAAAAAAATATTTTGTTTTATTATGTGTTATAAAATTAATATGGATTTTTGTTCAAAAATGAAGTGAACTTTCATCAAAAAAATAAATGATAATAGAATTTATAATAAAAAAAATTAGAATATTATTTACATTAAAGAATACCATTAATTAATAGTATGCACGTTCAAATATAAGAGGATTATATAAGGTCCAAACCTTAGTCATTATATAATATTATTTTTAGACAAGATTTAAGAGTATTACCTTCCCAATGATCTTTTAGGATTATATTTTTAGAGAATTGGGATCAATCTTATGTAAAACTCTCGTATATTTCGAGGGGAAAATTCTACTTAGTATCAATTTTTTCATAAAAAAAACTTTATGATATTACAAGATTTATTTTCATGAAACACTTTCAAAAAAATTATCTTTCATTTCCATTACCATTAAACAACATTAAATCTGGTTAAGAGAATTGTAAAAATGTGATATGAGCACAAAAATTTAAGTAAGGGGAAATAATAAATAAGGAGAAACATCAACTATTCAATTTGTAGTAACTCTCAAAACTACTCATTGAAGACCATCATGGTTAACATCTAGTAAAATATTAGGGTAACATCCATACCTAATAATGGATTAACAATCAAATAAAATCATTGAATAACTATCATAATATATTATAATTGTATCCACTGAGAAACATCAAGGGTAAACTTCATCCCATAATTTGAATAACCGTATGATCGACTTCGAAACCCAATTAATAGGAGGGATATAATTAAACATAACATATTTGGATTATCATTGAACCACCCATAATCATATAAAATTTCCATGTACTATAGCATGATATATAATATATTTCATTATGAAAACATTTCTTGAGGAATATAACTTTTCCATTTTAAAATCACTTAATTAAATATCTGTATAGTTGTAATGGAATATATTTTACATGAAAATAGCCTTATAAATGTATAATGGACTATTAAAGGTAAATATTAGATATGAATGAGTGAAAATCCACCCAATCTGTATATTTTTTTTAAAAAACATTCATGCCCTATTATTGTCGGAATTGTAATAAAAGACCTCAGTTGGAAAAGGACAAAAAAATTAAATTAAAAAATATTTGTAAAAGTAAAACATGGGTAAAAATGAATTTAAAAAATAATAATATATAATAAAAAATTATTTAAATTTCTTTATAAAATATGGATATGGAAGAAAAGGATTGTTTTATGGAAAATCTTAATAAGTGATTTTTTGAATAAAAAGAAAGTCCCTTACCTAGATTCTTGCATAGAAAAGATATTGTTTTTATTTAAAAATAATAAATTTATGATAATATTATAAATTTCTAATAACCATTTAATAATTAATTATTATTTTATTTTTTTAATACTATAAAATATACAATTATTTATTTAATTATGTTCAGTTATAATATTTTAATGATATTCAATTTATATATCCAATATGTCTTCAGTAGGATGAAGTTGGAAAATGAAATGATTATTACATCATCACCAAAATAATAATATTGAAATAATAATTATTTTTATAAATCCACCATACCTTTGAATTCAATCATGAAATATGGTTATAGAAAATGAACTACATTACCATCCTAGATATGGTTGGTCATATGTATGCATCGGTAACGATTCCTTTATTCATTGTTCATTATGGAAAGAAGGAAATTATTATTTTAATTTTTGATAATTATCAAAAAATAATATATATATATATATATATATATAGAAATAATTACCTATATATACTTATGTATATCATCCATGTGTTGTGGTGAATAAAAACGAGTCACATTTATTCATAGAGGTTTTAGTCATTACATTCGAATGAATGAAATTTTAATTTATTAGTGATTGTAAAGGTATAGATGTAAATTATATATTATATTTTTTAATGATAAATATTTCATGAATATAATATATACACCTTAATTCAACAATTATAACTTTTCATATTATATGGTGATGGAAAATGAATTTCTTCGATTCGCGAGGCAGTAGTCTATTGTACACATAAACAATATAATCTTCTCAAATAGGATAGTTGATAGAGATGGGTATTGTTAATTAAATTATCATAATAACATATAATTTTATTTAAGACAAAAAAACATTTTATATAATATTTATTATATAATATTTTATGTAGGTAGAATGATTAAAAAACTAAATCTATCAGATGAAAAATATATCTCTTCCTTAAGAAATATCCTTTCCTATAAATCTTAGGACACTTAAAATTGGTATTTTTTTAAAAAAATAAGGACCCTATGACATGTTTAGATATGTTATAAATCTATTTCATCTAATATTTAATGAAACAAATTAGTTTCTGGGTGTTTATTATATAGAAGAGGTGGTTCCCTTTTATAAGAGAGTAAATAGGAAAACATGAAATTTATTAAAATGTTTAATTACTATGAATAAATTTTAAATTGAAAATGGTTAAAAATTATTCATTAAAAATATATCATTGGGATTTATCCAAATCTTATCATACATTAATATTTTGAAAAATTTTGATCACGTTTTTACATTAACGTTCTTAATTAACCCATGTTTTTCTACTTTCACACTTACTGATGGAATTTTCATCTTTAAGAGTCAATATAGTTACTAGAAATAAAAAAATATTCATAAAAGGAGCATGGTAAATAATATAAAACATACACTAATAACATGAAATATTTATTTATTATTCTTATAATATTTATTATAATATATCAATAATGCTACTTTTTAGAACTATTTATACATTTACTATAATATTATTAATGAAACACATTGAATTCGAACCAACTATTATATAACAACCCTATTATGTCCTGGTAATCAAAAAAATATTGGATCAAATTAATTATATAAAATAATTGTACTTTTGATATTTTTAATTTTAGTTATTTCATTTTGTTCATTAATTAAAGGAAAATTACATTTGCATAGTGAAGGGATTTACTATAATTTTATCCTCAATAATAAATTAAAATAAAATACCAAGATAAAGAAAATACTTTTAGTTTTAAAACAATTAATTATAATAAAACAAATAATTTGGTTAAACCCTATTAAAAATAATATTGTTTTAAAAAACAAGAGTGTGATATTATTATCTTTTCATTAAATAATATATTATAAAGGTCATAATAACCCCCAAAATGTAAAAATGATCATATATTATTCCTTTGGATTCTTATAGATGAGTTATAAACATTAAATAAAATTTAGAAAAGTTTTAGGGTCATTTTATAGTCCACGTCATATCATCTTAAACAACTAATTACACGATTTACCCTTTACCGTGAGAAAAAATTAGTAAAGCTGCTATTAAAATTGAAAAAAATAAAAAGGAACATTTCACTACATTTTGAACCAATAATTAAAAACGGGGAATCCATTTTTCAAATTTGAAAACAAAAATACTGTAGAATTTATTTTAAAATTCAATCGGCAAAAAACGATGAAAAATAGTGTTTTCAGAATAATGCATTTTTTTAAATACGAAATATTTTTATACTAAATTCATATATAGTATCAATTTTTAAAACCATAATTTTACTATTTTAAATTATAATTAAGTAATTAAATTTCAAAACTAATAGAAATTTATTTCACTTTCTAAATAAAATACAATTTTCAATAAAAATATGTATTTTTCAAGATTCATTGAAAAATTAATATTTTCAAAAAGTTATAAAAAATTCATCGTAAGAAAAATTTTACACAGTGCATTAAAAAATTTAATTAAATTTCAAAATACATTTTATATAGGTTTTTAGAGATTAATAATAATATCCACTCTTAAATAAAAGAAACCCAAATATTGAATAAAACATATTTTTGATGACTAAAATGTCGCAACAAAAAATTAATTGATTATTTAAAAAAATAAATTATAAATTTATATTTAGTAGAGCCATTATATTTATTTCATAAATTATATATTCATATCAATACCTACAAATTTAATGGATATGTTATAATAGTCACATTTAAATTATAATATTTGGGTTTTTATGTATGATAGGTGTGGCACATCATGTAAACTTTCAAACATTTTATTTCCATTTAAAATCCCACGATATTAAATTCCCCAATCTTTTTTGGAAATGTAATTTTAAATATTTAATTTCAATATTTAAAATTATGGGTTTCACTTTTCAAAATACCTTTTTTTAAATCCCACATCATAAATAGGTTAAATAAACTATCTTCTCAAAATAAGGGAAAGGGATTTACAAAATTCAAATGGAATAAAACATAATAGTTTTACAATTAGAAAAACATAAGTGGGAAGTAAAAACATGGATATATAAGAAACACATGACCTCCAAGAACTTCTAGAGAGTGATATATATCAGGTTCAAGAGAAAGTTAACCACCACAGAACTATAAATTTGTAATGGGTGAAAAGGCCATCGATTTCATAGTAAGAAAATTAAATGGAAAATTTTAATTTTTTCAAAATTATTTTCAACAATTTGTGAAATTATTTTGATTTTAATATTTTGAACAGAAGTAAATATTCTTACTTTTAAGTAAAAATTTCATGTTTTAATTAATTTCCACTTCGAACTCTTATCTTTACTCAAAAAAAGTGTATTTTAGGTGAATTTATTTTCTTAAAGCCCGAGAATTAGTATATAATGGATCAAATATGCCCAAATTTTTGAATAAGATATTCCTCATGTCTCAATACATTATCAAACACAAATTGTTTGAATAAGATAGTACGTTTCCCTTAAATTAAAAAAAATCATATAAAGAAAACTATTTTAATTTCAAAAATTCAACAATAATACAGAATTATCAACATAGATCATTCAATAAATAAATATCCTTAAAATTCATCAAAGTATTTATAATTTGGATTTAATCTAGAACAATATATGGATTTGATAAAATCATATTTTATGATTAATTAAACATTTATGTTTAAGTAACATGATTCAGTATTATTAGATCTTTCAAAAAATTATATTTCATAATAATATAATTTTCAATATATGCTATTAATTTATATAAATAACCATAAAACCCATTAATATTTTATGTTTTTTTATAGATAATTCAAAATTTAGTCCTCAAATAAAATACCATTATATTTTTTTATCGTTCCCAAAATTATTAAGAGATTCATCCAAAATAATATTAATAAACTAATCCCCTAATCAATTTTCAATCATATGGTTATCTATATGATAAATAATATGTTATATAAATGAACAAAACCATTTGATGTCAGATAATTTAAATAAAGGAAAATAATTTCATACAAAATATCACATCACAAAGTCCAATGGAAATAGATTCACCCTTATTCCCCTTTTGAAGAAGGTCCATGCCTAACAACCATACTGAATGTGATGTGTTGTTTCCCAGCACATATGTTTTCCATTTTCTCAAATTATATTCATATTATACTTATAATATTCCCTAAAATTTTATAATCATCCTCAAATACAATTTTAAGATAATCAAATTTAACTAATTGTTTTATCCTTAGTGGTTATCTAATACCATTAGTATTTCAATAAACCAAAAATTTTAATAACCCATATCTATATCAAAATAAAATATCATGTAATCCATAGAGGTTATCCATACCTTGAAGCTTGTGTACAAAAAATTAAAAGAGCGGGAAATACATTAATACTACCCATACCTCAAATATTTACCAAAAATCATTAAATGTATCGGAAATTATGGTCATTATCAAAAGAGTATTAAATATTTTAAAAATATTATAATCCTTAAATATAAATTAACTTATAAATCTATTATATGTATATATCTTAATCATTTAATGTTCTTTATAATCCATTAACCATTATTACCCATCTTATTCCATAAATTTTGTTTCTTAAAAATTAGAGATACGAAATATGTCCTTAATATTTTTCAATAAAAACAAAATTATGTGTCATATCAAGGACACGTTAAAATATTTAAAATCATAAATAAGAATAATATGATATTATTTTGTACTATTGATATCCTATTAATCTTCTAGAATGAAATTCATTTCACTTGAGAATAAATAGTCAATTATTTAGTTGTATCCCCCTTATTAAATGAGAGGATAAGTTCATGTTTTCAAATAAAATAAAAGGGAAACCATAATCCATAATGATTTTGGATAAAACAAAAGGTGTTGGGTAATTAAAATTATTATTTTTAGGTTATTTGAATACTCAATAAGCTGTAAAAATCATTGGAATAATCTTTTACCTTAATATTTATAAAAAATCATCCACAATAGAAAATATTATATTGAAGGATGTCTTTAGATAAAAATTGAAAAATAATTTTTAGCATGTAGAAAATAACAACATTAAAACCTTGAATTATTTATTGAATAAAAAAATTAAAGTGTTCCCCATATTGAAAATACCCTTAGAAATTATATCTTACTTTAACATTTAAATAAATTCTACCTAAATTAGTTCCCCTTGAGAATATATTAACCAAAAATATAATTAATCACCTAAAAATACATAACATGAAAAAAATAAATGGTCTTTATAGTACATTTATCTTAAAATAATCCTTAAACTTATAAATCAATGATGTTATCTACAACTCTTAAGACAATCTCACATGAAAAAAATATAATCTTCAAAGTTTTCTAAACCTTGATCCAATACTAACTGTAAGTACCTTTCCTTAAACATCTCATAACTAGTGTCATCATATGTGAATTACCATTCTATAGTTTCCAATTATCATTTATGTTTATAGTTTTATATAATTATTAAAAACACTTGTATAATAAACTCATACATTTCAAGGGGATACTTCCACTCAATATCCAATTTATCCCCTAAAATTGTATTAGGATATAAAAATATTTCATGTCTTAAATCATGTTCATAATATTAATCATGAATTATCTTATTATATTACACATCCCTAAATCCTGTAATAAAAAATCGAAAAGGTTAGATGAGAACATAAAGCAAAGTGTGTGATATAAACGAAATAAAAATTGTTTTAGTCTGTAATCACTTATAAAAATTTTCCTTTTTAAAATTAACACTGGATTCAAAATAAACCCTTTTATTACCAATTAAATCATCTTATATAATAATAAAATTATCAAACTATTAACAATAATTGAATAATTTAAAATAAAATCATAATTGTTTCCTTGAAATTTTTAAAATCAAAAGACATTTTTTTCACGAAGTTATAATTATTACACTTAAATATGGAATAACCATCACTATGAAATTTAGAGAAACCATCACAACTACTCATATAATAACATAATTTTTTTACATTATAACATTTCCCAAATGTAACTACCAAATATACTTATTTATTATTAATAAAAATAAATCTTATATTAAACATCACTGTATATTCCCATTATCTCTTAAGATAATCCAAGTTAGTTAAATCCATCCTATATTTGGAAAAACATTATGGTCCACTTAAATATCCAATGCATTGGAGTGATATCATGAAACCATACATATTAGGTTTATTATAGAACCACCCATCATCATAAACAATTTCCATAAGAATAACATTATCCATAAAATCTGGCATCATAAAGATATTTCGTGAGGAAAATATCTTTTACATTTTGAAAACAATTATTCAATAATAATCTAAATTATAGAGAAAATAGATTTCATAAACAATATCCACGTACAATTGTAATTTAAAATTTAATGTAAATATTAGTCATTATGGTGGTAAAACCCTTCATTTCATATATATTATTCAATGTTAATTCCATACTTTTTTTTTGAAAAACTATAATGTATCTTATTTGAAAAATGAAAAAAATATTCCATATAAAAAACATTTTTCAAAAGTGAGAAAGTGTAAAAATAACTTTAAAAAATAATAAGATAATAATAATAACCATTCCCGAAACATTTTTTTGAAATATGGATATGGAAGAAAAATATATCTTTGTGAGAAAATTTAAAATTCAAATTGTTTTCAAAGTCCCAAACCCTGACCCAGACACATAAGGTATGTTATTTGTATTCTTGAATAATAAAATTATGTAAATTTTATAGTTTTGTATGAATGTTTTTATATATCATTATTCCCCTATTTTATTTAATACCACTCTATTCAGAATTATATGATTAACCAAGTCGCATCGTATATTTTGATGATATTTGGCTCATATGTCCCAAATAAATTTAATAGGTTTAATAAGGTAAAAATATCATTATTACATCATATAAGGAGTAATAATAATGTTAAAATTATCACTTTTTTACTTAATTATACATTTTAATCCAATCATGAAATATGGTTCTAAAAAATGATCTATGTTACAATCATGGATATAATAGGTCACACGAACACATTATAAAATTATCCATTTTACAATGACTACTACGGAAATAAGATAAGTGTTATATTATCATTATATAATGATTGTGACATCTTATATATCATATTAGTTCCTTAAATGTACTTAAAAGAATCTTTTATATGATTCGGTGATGAAAAATTAATCACATCTCTTTATAGAGGGGGAACTCCACAAGTACGCGTGAATGACGTTATCATTAATAAGTTAATGTATAGGTAAAAATTGAAATGTTATATTTTATTATTATAAATATAAATATTTCCTGAATATATTATATAAATACTAATTTTATCATTATAACTAGTCCAAAGAGATGGTGACAAAAAAAGGAATTAAATTGGTTTGCAATGTGGTATTTCATCATACACGAAAATTTTGAATTCATTTCAATTTTGAGGGATAATATAAGTGGATATAGGTTATTACATTATCATAATAATATGTAATTATTTTAATGATACAAATGTTATTATATCAACTTTTTAAAATAATATATTAAGTAAGTGAAAGAAGAAAAACTGATATATGCTGATAAAAACAATACCTCTTTTATGGAAAATATTTTATGTTTAACACATGAAGACATCAATAATTAGTATTATACCCAAAATAATACAACTGTAATGTGGGGAGGGAATTTAGGAATTTATATTGTTTGATATTTATAAAATAATATGGGTTTGGACTGTGATGTATAGAGAAGAATTAGTTCAATTTTATAAGAGCAGGGAGGGCACTCTAGGAATTTCTTATAATATTAAATTAAGATAAATAAAATTTCATTTAAAAATGTCTAAAAAATGATTTATTTTGAATATATGATATTATTGGATAAAATTAATTTCATGAAATGGATATTATAAATGTTTGATCTTATTTATACTATTATATTTTTTAAACCCTCATGAACACTTTTCACACTTACCCTGAGAATAAGAATTTTTACACATTGAGGGTCAAAATAGATACTATGAATTGAAAAAAGTCCCATAAATTGACCAATGTGATATTATTGACCATATTATTATCACATTTCATAATATATTATTTTTGGTAATTTTATATAATTTTAAAAAATGTTATTAATTATAATATATCATTGAGATTAATTTATATAACTATTCATTACATTGAACTTAAAAATATAAAATAAAACACTTATAATTAGAAAATAATTATTTAACACATCACAAAAAATTTTGGTTTGAATATTTAATTTCTAGATCAAATAAATTATCTCAAATTATAAATGGTTTTCTATTTTTAAATAATTTGTATGACTTACCATTAATTAAGTAATTAATGGGTCAGTGTTGTGAATGAATTCAATATTATAATTTCATCATAAAAAATAAAAAAATCATGATAAATATAAATCCCATATATTTCAAATTAATACTAATTATCACACATATCCTTTGGTTAATCCCCAGTTATTAATATTATAGTCATATAAACAAGTGTTCCATTTTTCACTTATCATTAAATAAAATATTAAATAAGCCAATATCCCCCCCAAATATAAAAATGGGCATATATTCAACATTTCAATGAATGGTAAAGATTAATGCTTATATAATAAATTTTTTCATGTTTCATGGAAAATTTTATAGTCTTTTTCATATCATTTTTATTATTAATTAACTGATTTTCTCTTTTTTTAATGTAAAAAATTACGATAGTTACTATTCATATTGACCAAAAATTAAGAATATACATTTTAATAAATTATTACCCACATGTAATAAATATGTAATACATTTTTAATAGGTCTATCCATTTCCACTAACTATAGGCCTCTTGGGCAGCATTTGTCTGATTATTCTAACAATTGGTGAATATTAATGAATTTCCCTTTCTCTATGGTATATGAGAGTTGAATGTTGAATGAATAAAGGTACTATTCTAATCTATAATAAGAAATATTCAAATCACTCTATATGTAAATTTATTTGATACATTTTTGGAATGTGTAAACATTGAACCACTCCCCCAATAAGTAATCACTCCAACCGCACAAGGCATTAACCATAACTCCCAACTCATGGTTATACATAGGGATATTTTTCTTAGGTTTTCCTACCTGGAAGGACACATTTGAAAATACACAATTTCTATGCATCATAACTTTTCTAATATTAATTAATTTTTCATCAAAATAGATTGTATAACTTCTTCCAACCCATTTATGAGTCAGGATTGGTATTAAAGTCAGTCACTCCTTCTATTCCATCATGGATTACTCATAGTATTTAGACCATAAGTTCTTCAGTACTTTTAGGGCCAATCCCATGAGATACACTGCTAGGGATGAAATTTTCTAGAAGAAATTCAAATAATATTCAAATGACCACATGAATCATTTAATATTAAATATATTCTTGGCATGTTCCTAAGAAACCATATCTCTCACCTTCTCAATGTAAATAGGTACTCATTCCTTTAAGATAATGTGAACCAAGAAGTTAACCTGATCAACGAAAAAGTCACATTTGGTGAGATTAGTTTATAGCTAGTTCTATCTTAGGGTATTCATCATGATGTCATGATTTTGATAATGGTCTTATTGAGTGCTAAAATACACGAAGATATATTTTGTGAATAAAACCACAATTGAATCCTAATATGGATAGAAAAACTAGTTTATTATATCTAATCCATGTACTTTGACAAGACATATACACTCCAGAACATTTTATGTGGAATTATAGATGCTCTTATAGGCACCTGGTGATATCTCATCCTCAAGTTAATCTTGGATAAAACTATCACTCATTGGATTTGATCAAAGAGTTCTTCTATACAGGTAAGTGGATACCAATTATTAATCATAAGCTTGTTCAACTGACAGTAATCTAGCAAAGACTAAGGGAATCATCTGTTATGAAGGTAAAAAGGATAGGTGACCCCAAAAGTGATGTGATGGATCATATAAATCCTTTTCATCCAAACCCTTAAGTTTCCTTTTATGTTTCTGAAGCTCAATATGTTTCATAATAAATGGGGGAATAGACACTAGTGTTGCTCTAGAAACTAGTGTCATTGTGAACTCCACTCCTCTCATAGGATTTTACCCAAAATTTTTATTTGATAATAAATCATTTAAATGATCCACTATTCAAGGAAATTATATACAATGTGTTCATTGATCACTCATAATGGTAATAGATATCTTATTTTTCACTCTGCCCAGCCCAAGATGCTCGAGTCCATCTCTGGTCACTTATGCATCCCATTCACCCTTATGAATATAGTTACCACCTCTAGGGATGTGAAATACACCCAATGTTGATAGAAATCAACACTATAATAATAATAAGGTACCAAACCGTCGATCTTATGTATGATGTCAAAACCCATCTTGTTTAAGAAAAAGAGATCCCATACAAAAATATAAGCACCTATCTTAAGGGGGTATCCAATAGGTCACTATATGCTCTCATTTAGGAATCCAAATCGTGTATCAAGAGTAATCAAACCTTATAATTAGAATATACCTAGCCTAATACATTCTATAATTTCCATTTATTTGAAGGAATGAAAAATTCCTTTATCCAATAAGGTATAAACTATTGTTGAGGCTACTAGAATAATACCACAAACTACAAAGTTCATGGACTCTTCACCTCAGAAGTGGGTTGAACCATATATTTGTCTGTATATATATATATATATATATATCTCTATGTGTGTGTGTGCCCATATTCATTCCCCTAAGATGAATCCCAGTTGTCCTAGGTATGATTGATTTTTAGATATGTATATTTGAATTCTGGAAACCTCATCCACACCCACGTCCCTAGCCTAATTGAATACTAGTAGTATAAATCCCTACCAGAAATGAAGAAAATTATCCTGTAACTGAATATAGACTCAGTTTAGATCCCTTATCACTATGTAATGGAGAATTGTTTTTTGAAGAATCAATTATGGTTCCTCAAAACACATCGAGCTAAGAACTAAATTGGTTACTTAGTACATTGAAGCTTCTTATGGCCTTCCCTACCAAAGTAGTTACACATCACATGTTTTTCAGTGCTTTTCATATGGATGCTTCTTCCCCTATGAGAAGACTCAAATCAATATATCTTTTCCTTATATGAGCATCCCCTTATCTCAATGCTAACCCACTATTAATCATGCTTTCATCTTCCCTTAGGTTGCACTCATAGATGAGGTCCTAGTTTACTATTTGAGAAGTGCTGGTCATCCAAAATATATTAACCTATGATCAGATTTCATATTTAAAACCATCATTTATCCATCTCAATGTAGTCAATTTTTCCCCTATAATTTTCAGTGCAAATAATTTAAGCTCAGGGAAATAAGAATAATTCTTTATCATATAAATGGAACCGTGTTGTGGGTTCATAAAATCTTCAGTGTGGCCCACTCATTGAATCTGAGGGAATAAGTAGTCATTGAAGGATATGTGGAAGTCTCTTAAAACAAACCATGATGAAGAACAACCAATGTAATCAAATACCACCAAATCTTGTTGAACTATTGAATCATATAGGTTTAAATATTGACCCTCTTTTCAAGATGCATCTCTAAATTCTTAATGATGGATAACATGACCTCCATACCAGAATCAGTAGCCTAGGGGTCACCAAACCCTTTGAATTTAGGTGATGGTGGCTATTAAAAATACTATATCATCTATTCCATAATTGTGGAAGGTCACAAATCTCATTAAACAGACTACATAAACTATTGCAATCTCTCTCAGAATAGAGTTATGGTTCCGAGAATAGTAATAATAGCATATGCCTCATGTGTAACTAGTGGTGGTAATTACAATGGTTCAAGGCCAACAGCTTTCAGAGCATGATTTTTTCTAACTTCAACTAGGGTTTCATGGATTCATTGTTTTAAAATATTTAAATATATGCCTCTTAAAAGATTCAAAAATTGATAAACTAAAGGACAACCGAAAAGGATAGGTCCATTGACTTCCTATTAACAAGTCACATCTATCTACCTACTCCTAAATCTAGGTCCGGTAGATAATAATGTTTATAGAGGTCACTAGATACAATATAAACTTCCCACTACTACCATCGGATCAAGGTCACCATCTCGTATCACATAGAAGAGGTGTCAATATATAGAGTGTCATTTGAAATGTGTATTGTTAAACACCATTTATTTATTTATTGGAATCCCTATTTAATATTAAATTTTTTTTAATAATTTAATCTTACTTCTATTTTCACTTATTTATATGCATGTGGACATCACATTCATGTTAGATGCATCTCCATACCCATGTTATATGAATCACCATGGCATAATATATGCATGACATGTGAATCTCCATGTTTCTATAATGTTTTATGTGATGATACCTTCATGCCTTATCTATATAATGGTATAAGAAAATTCACAATAATATAAAATATGAGAACACATTTGAGTCACAAAATAATAAAATCTATAAAAGGATAAGGAACACAATCAAAACAATGAAATCCCAACCTAGGTATATTTGATTTTATTTGTATGTAGGTTATCTACTAATAATAATAGTCCCACTACCAACTATTGCCGCATTCATAGACTTCTATCCAATACCATAAATTTAACAGATAATATAAATAGAGCTCTGATACCACATTATAGCTTCCCAATCAATATTCACTCAAAAATAACCAAATCAAGTCACATGTATAGTCTCGAGCTGACCTCTCCATATTCTATAGGTTACATATTAGAAGAGAGTTCTTAATGAGTGTCATTAGTAATAATGTTACCTAAGGTTATAGTGTATCATAACAGTTCGAAATGATGATAAATCAAGTAAAAATTAATATTTAAATTGTATCATAATAATAAATCATTCAAATAAAATGAACAACCAAGTATATAATTAATATCATATGAAAAAGGATGGTCTTATCATTTCATATACGAAAAGGGGAATATGGGCACATACATAAACATCACGCTATTAAAAAATAAAAAAGGCCAAAACTGAATCCACATGTATTAAGTGCATAATATTAGTCATTTTCTCATGTACTCCATCATACATAGACCATCAAACATCAAAAGATAGATTATTACCTTTGTCTCTATATACATCTAATAAATATGTTTGGGTACCAACTAGTGGCATGAATATGGAGCAAGATTTACTTAGATGGACAACACCAATAGTTTCTATAACTATCCATTATATGGATATATGATGATAAGGGTTCAGGTAATATTAAATGTAAGATAGTAAATAAATAAATCACATTAAACATTGTTCATTATGGGATACCTGATCGACACATCTCTTTTTGACTTAAGTTAGATGTCTTTGAAAATATGTCACACTGCATGAATATTTATATTAAAAAATTGTGGTTATATATATTTCTCATATAAAAATTTGAATACATGTTCATACATATAAATATAGTAATTTTTAGGAACTGAGGATTAATCCCAATGTGTCCACACATACATATTATGAGTTTCATAAATCTCATATCATTTTAGAGAAAAGGTATGATAGGGTGGTCATAGGATCATGAATAAATCAAGGACAATTCCTAAGATTTTATTTTGGATTATATGATTCATAATTAATTTAAAATTAATTATAAACATAATCTCATCTATGTAGTTCTATATAAATCACCCATGTACAATTTTATATATACTCTATCAAAACCCATCACCATAGATGTTTTTCCAAGGTTCCATATAAGGATCCTTGTATAACTCGCAACATTGTATAAAGAATAACACTCTATGTAAATCAGAGATATACCAAAATTGAAACTAGGTATTTCTCATGGAATGGTACACTAATAGTTTCTATCGAGCTCATCCTAGTTAATCAACATGGAAACAAGGTATCACACATGTAAATCATAATGACATCTTCCTAATGAGCCAGGATACAGTGTTCAACAAAGAAACCATGTATCATTGATTGTATTATAAAATTCATTTATAAATTTCTAATTATTTAGACCAATGATTATATCCAAGGATTTATTAATGGAGACCCAAGTGTCTTCATCGGCTATTTTTAAAGGGACAGTCTCATCTAGTGCTAAATTCATACTATTCAAACTATGGATTTTAGTCATGTATTCAAATTATTTTAATATATTAAATTAAATATATTACATGAATTTAAACTATATATCCATATGGCCTACCATTTTCCATTGGTTAAATTCTAAATAAATCATAATAACAAAGAGAAATTCTACACAGCTTAAATGGTGGATCAATTTAAATTCCATGTCATGCGGTTTTTAAGAATTTTGTGAATTAACACTCGTAGGGGAATCATGATGAGGTGGTGAACCTAATACATTTATTTTTGGTTTAATATGACTACACTAAACATGTAAATATCATTTTATTTATTTATTTTATCATTTCAGATCCATCACCAAAAGGTTATACCACGTGTCACAATGATGCATTAAATAATGCTACAAAAACTGAGGGAACAATTAACTAGACCACCAAACTCCAATTTATAGTTGAAACAACATACATTATCATCATTATATTTGAATTAAATCATAATAAACTGGATAAATTGACAACTTACCTCAAAATAAATTATATTATATCACTCCAAAACAACACAAAAGATGTAAATATTAACAGATAATGGAAGGAATAGGATGGATTCCTTAATCGATATGAATCTAATAGAAATGATGATGAATAAATTAGAGCACTAAAACAATTCCTAGTTAAGTAAATAGTTTGGATGATGATGTAAGACTCTCGTTCCTGGGATACGAGTTTTACATGAATGGAAAGGAAAAAGACAAGTACAAAACATAAATATTGGTAAGGGAAAATCATCCTTTCAAACATCATTATGAGGAAATTAGATTGACCACTTTATTTTCCAAACCATGCACCTAAACTGTGTATTGCCACTAGTTAAGTGGAACTATGGGTGTAGACCTAGGAATATGGTATAGGTAAACTATGCGCCCTCATCCAACCCACTAAAAGGCTCGATATAGTTATGCATCCTTAGATCCATTTTAAAAATATTTATGTGTCCCAGGATAATTTAATATAGAAACTGTAGGGATGAGCCGAAAAATTAGTACTAAATATGTCCTCATCATGATACTCATCCTTTCATTCCAAATTTAGTGATCTATGTTCTAAATAAGCTCCAAACTCTTCCAAACTATTCTATATCCTCTTAAGCACACAATTGACATAAAATGAGGGTTTTAAGATAAATTTATTATCCCTTACTCATTGAATAATTGATTCCATTATAGTATAGGTTTGTTAAAATATAAAATATAAATATTTATTTATATTCACATATATATATATATAAATTAAAAAACTATTAAAAATAAATAAAATGAATAAAAAAATTTTAAACTATCAAAAAATATAAATTATTAAATTTTATTAAAAAATAAGGATAATGAACAACTATCATAGAAAATTATAGATGGAAGGATCATTAATAAGTTTATCATGATGAGTCTATTAAGAATATATATGTCCTGGGAACTCCATCCACAATTAAATCATAAAAAATACATGATTGAAAACATCAACAATATTCAAATCACACTTCAATCACTCAAAATTACTCCCACTCTAGACATTGGTTACATCACTTCATCTTCTTCATTTTATCCTCCTACGATCTGACCCACTCATTAATTATTGATTCATAGTCATGTTTTGATCCAAATGAAAGAAAAAAATGACATGATCTATGATAGAATAGAAATATTAATATAGACACTCATCAGAGTAGATAGTGAAAAAATATAAATAATATATCATTTCTTGGTTCTAGTCATCTTATGTAAATTATGCTAATCAAAATCCAAGTAACATGATATATAAATAACAATATAATTTATTGAGGCATTGGTCTTAACCTATCTCTCCCACATATATAAAGTATCCATCTCATAAAACTCCTAAAAAATTACGTTAAATAAAATAATAAAAACAGGAATATCTTTATAAAACATTTTAACAAAAAAGAATTATATATATATATATTAACTATAATCATATTATATCACTCATTATCCACAAGTCTGGTACTATGATTGATAGGAATATTTTTTTTAACATAATACATAGTAATAGATGAATATCATAAATTAATAATAAATAAAGATATATATTTCATTCAAAATATATATATATATATATAAGGGCAGTTGTGTTCCATTCTACTGTATATCTCTTAAAATATGACACTTCTAGATTTATGGGTAATAATAGTTTTGATATAATCCACTATTATTAGAGTAATTATTCATAAAAGTGACTCAGATCAAGTAATTTCTCAACCCATCCTATTCGTGAGAGTAATGATACTCAGGTTGATGATCCATGCAATACTAATAAAACACCTCTATAGAAGTAAACAACTCTCCTTATAACATAAAATGAAAAAAAAATGGAAACACTCATTCTTTATAGAATATTAAATTTATCTATGTTGACATCGAGAAGAATTCTTATGGTGATAATAAATTCCATAGATTAAAAATTTCAAAATAATAATTTTCCTAAATTTTTACAAAAAATAACCATTCAAACTATATATATATATATAATCCAATTATCGAACATTTAATCTTCTTCCACCATGGAAACCTTATCCCGTAACAATTACGGAGTGTATAAAAGGTTATAATGTTCTATATCATTATATCCAATAACATTATGTGAGTAATTGAGAATAATTTTAAAAAGTATATAAAAATAAATTACTGTGAAACAAAATAATGAATATATATGAATATAAACAACTAACATAATTCATTATATCCTTATTAATGTGAAAACAAATATGATTCTCTTGATCTATGTCTAGAACAATCAACCAAGTATGTTCATTAACTCAAGTAAATTGGAATGTTCAAGTGTATATGGGAGAATCCCTACCCACTTGTCCTATTGGTGGAATGAGTTATTCATTTATTAATATTTCCAAGATAATTTATATAATAAATCCACATATGATATGTTTATCCGTATAAAAATATAAATATAAATATAAATCAAATATCTTAAATATAGTCAAATATAAAATAATTATGAATTGCTATTTAATGAATCTAACAGACTATACTAATTTTGTATTTCATGTTTTGAAGATTTTTTATCTTACACTATATATCTATCTTATAAATCTCCAAGATTTTTTAACTATCCATATTCCCCAAAGAGGATATCTCACCCATGAATACATTCTCATCAAAAATTTCATCGTTATATATGTATATATATCCTATTAAGAAAGTTAATTATTATTTTTCTTACAATAAATTAAATGTTATGTTAGATAATATTAATGTATTATTAATATTCAATAATCATATTTCACAATGATATATTAATTCTGAGAATATTAGTTAATTTTTTCAATTGAATGGAAAAAAGATTTATTTCCAACCAAATTGAGTTTTCATGAAATATATGGTTTAATAGAAAAATATAACTTAAAATTTTTAGAATTTTAATTTTACATAAGGGATATGATTTTTTATTCATCGCGTTAGAAATTTCTTAGGGTTATATTTTTTGAATTTTTTGAAAAGATATATTTCTCAGGGAATAATGACAGATACTGAATTTTTAAATTGTAATATTGTTTCTCTAAACAATCTATTTTAGAAGTACCATTCAATAATATTATAACATAAGACACATTTAATTATAAAATTAAAATTAATTCCACAATAATCTTCATTATACATAATTTTTCATATGATTATTTTTGGGATTTAAATTCATTTTTCTGGAAAACATTTTCATTGCAATTTCTATTTTTATCAGAAATTAAATTCTTCACATTTTAAGAAATTGATTTCTGAAAAATTGATTCCATATTTGGAATAAAGATTTCAAAATTTAGCTAATAATACACTTTCATTTCTTCACTCTCTATAGAATCCATGGTAAATATTTGACACATCAAGAAGGGTAAATTAGGTTATTAAGGTAATAATTAATACGAGAATGACTGAAAACAAACCAAACACATTCCTTTAATAGATTAGAAAATTTATATTCAACCAAGCACATAGAATGTTCTTATTTATTGAAATCCTAGGCCATTTTTAATTGAAAATAACTAATATAATCACTAAGGGAAAATGCATATTTTTCACGGGCCTGCCGTACGTCACAAATAGTCTTTACAGCTGAACTATTTGGGATGTGATTTTTTTCTCATCACAAATAACCCTATATACATAGTTATGTGGAATGGGATTGGGTTTCAGTATCAAATCAAGTTGGCGCATGGGTGTAACAAATGGTGCGAACCGTTATTTGATACTTGTATTTTATCTTGTCACCATTACTATTCATCATAATCATTATTTTCAGCTGTAATTTTTAACACATGGCAGATAATGTGGTGAAAGAAGGGTATTTGTGATGGGATCCATCTCAAATAAATTTTTATCACCGGCACCACTATTTATGGTGGTATTGGTTCTAGTGTGTCTCTTCTTAAATAATACTATTTTTGACGATATACCCAACAAAAATAATTTTATCACTAATAATTTAACCTCTCTCTCTATATATACCACACTAGATTTCCCCCCCCCCCCCTCATGTTCTTTTTCTTACCACTCCTTTTCTCTTCCCTTATATATTCTTTTCTCAAAATCTTAATTTATTCATTTACATGTTTTACTTTTTACTGGGAAGTAATACATTTATATTTTCATCTAATAAAACCATAAAAACTGAGGTATTTGTTTAATTTTTTGAAAATTTACTTAATTTATTTTATTTTATGTTAGAAATTACTTTCATTTATCAATAGTAATTAGGATTAATTAGTATAAATTTTCATAAATTGGTTGTAATTTGTTTTAAGTCGAGTTATTTTTTTAATTAAAATTATTTAGGTTTAATTAGTTATAATTATTTTTAGATAGAATTAAGTAGTTTTAATTAGAATTAATTAGTTTTAATTATTCGTAAGTAGTTGTGATTACTATTAAGTACGTATAATTGATAGATAAAGTGCACAAATTTACAAAACTTTGTAATAATTCCCTAATCTGACTAAAAAGTAATAATAATTAACTATAATTTTTTAGTAATTAATAGAAATTAGTAATTAGAAGTAACTAAAACTAAGTTTTAGAAATTAATGTTTAATATTAAAAATTTGAAAACAGTTAGTACAAATTTGTTGTAATAAGTAAAAATTAATGATAATCAATAAAAATAGCTGAAATTATTAGAACATTTAGTTAATAATTAAAAACTATATGTATTTGAAGGAAACTAATTGTAATTAGAATAAGTGAGTGGAAATAAGTAGAAATTAGTATAAATTAGTGGCAATGAGTGAAAATTAGTAAAAATAGTGGAAATTCAAGTTAATATGTTCAAATTAGCTAAAATGGGGATTAATGAGTTAAAATTAGTGAAAATGTGTGTTAATTAGTTATAATATGAAAAAATAAGATATACAAAAGTATTTGACATGAGAGATAATTAGTAAAAATTGCCAATAAGGTGTGGTAATTTCTAAAAATAAAGCGATTGAGTGATAATTAGTCCAAAATGAGAGAAATGAGCGATAATTAGTAAACAATTTCTATAGACAGCGATAATTAGTAAAAATTGTCAAAAATTAGCGATATTAAGTAAAAATTACTTGTAATAATGGATCATTACTAGAAATTATCACTAATGAGCAGAAATTAGTAAAAATCACTTGTAATGAGTAGTGATTAGTAAAAATTACTAGTGATGACTGGTAATTAGTAAAAATTATTGGAAATGAATGATAATTAGTAAAAAATAGAATAAATGTCGAGTAATTAGTAAAACTTCATGGTAATTAAAAAATTTAATAAAATTTATCAATAATGTGATGTAATTAGTTAAAATTTAATGTAATGAGTGGGAACTGGTAGACATAACAAAAATGAGTTGAAATTAGTAATTTTTTTGGGAAATTAGCAATAGTCAGTTAAAATTAGCGGAAATGAGATTTAATTTTTTCAATTTAATGAAAATGACACTTAAACAATTTAAATTACACAAAATGAGGAGTAATTATTAAAAATTACATGTAATATGTGGAAAATAGAAAACATTACTGATAATGAACGTTAATTAGTAAAAATAACAGTAATGAGCGGTAATTTTTTAATGAATTCTGGTAATAAGTGGTAATTAGTAAAAATAAGCATTCGTGAGTATAAATTAGTAAAAAATACTGGCAATGATTGGAAAATATTAAAAACTTGCATCAATTAGAGGAAATTAGGAAAAAATATATGTAATGTGTAGAAAAAGGTAAAAATGTGTAGTAATGATTTGTAATTAATAAAAATAAGTAGTAATTAATAGTAATTTGTAGAAATATGATGTTATGATTAGTAATTAGTAAAAATTAATCGTCATGATCAGTAATGAGTAATAAAAGTGGTAATGAGGGTTAATTTGTTAACATTACTTTTAATGAGCATTAATAATCAAAAAATACTGGTAATCAGTGGAGATTAGTATAAATTAGCGGTATTGAGTGACAATTATTATAAATTCACAGAAATAATGTAAAATTAGTAAAAATTACCCATAATGAGAAGAAATTACTAAACATTACCAGTATTGAGCAGAATTTAATAAAAACTACATCAAATAAGTGATAATTATTACAAATTATAGTTAATGAGCATAAATTTGTTAACATTATAGAAAATGAGTAGAAATTAGTGAAAGATACTGGCAATGAGTGGTAATTAGTAAAAAATAAATCTAATGAGTTGTGAATAGTAAACATTACTAGTAAAAATAAGTGATTAAAAATCACCCTTGATGAGCAGTAATCTGTAAAAATTACTGGAAATGGTTTATAATTTGTAAAAATTACTGCAAATTATTCATAATTAGTAAATATTATAGGTAATGAGCGGCAATCAGTAGAAAATAGTGATAATTTGTAGAAATTATTGGTAATTAGTGAGAATTAGTAAAAATTATTATAAATAATCGCTAATTAGTTTAAATTATTAGAAATGAGTGTTAGCGAATTAAAATAAGTAGGAATGAGTAGTACTGAGTAAAAATTTCTTGATAATGAGTCGTAATTAGTAAAAATTACAAGTCATGAGCTATAATTTTTTAAACATACTATTATTGAGTGGAAATTAGTAAACATTACCTATAATGAGCTGTAATAAATAACAATTACCATTAGTGAGAAAATAATTAGAATAAAATATTGGTAAGTAGAATAAATGAGATATAATTAGAAAGAATTAGTAAAAATATGAAGATCTGAGCATTAGTTATTTAAAATTAGTAAAACTGATATCTAATTAGTTCAGTAATGACTAATAATAAGTAATAATTTTAATGAACCACACTTAAACATTAAATAATATTGAATTAAATGAATAATTCACATTGAGGATTTTTTCAGGGTTATAGTTTTAGAGAATTAGAAAATAACTATTACATTACATCTCAAAAATTACAAGGTATACACTTCTACTCAATTTCCTTTTTTCATAAAATAAAAACTCTTTAAAAAAGATTCATGCCTAGTCCCATGTTTTAGATAGCATGAAATTTCCTTGATCCCATCCATGACCCTATTCATCTTTGAGTCTTGTGGAAAACATTTCAAAAACATGTGATGAGGATAAAAAGATCAATAAGGGTTATAAAATATAGAAGGAAAACATTATCCCATCATTAAGTACAAATCAATGAAACCATAATTTTCAATTATAACATACCTTACAAAATCATAAAATTTCTGAATAACACACACAAATCATTAATCATAAAGGTAACTTATGGAATTCATAACATACATACATTATAGATATTACAGCTATATAGGGAGTCACATTGGGAATACTTATCACAAAATATTCCCTAAATCTTTTAAGAGAAACATTACTGTTCACCTCTATCTTGTTACCCAATGCATTGGAGAGCAATCTTGGGCTCACCCGCCCTATGTTTATCATGGAACTACCTGTATACGTAAACAATGCCCAATAACCATAACATATTCATAACACATAGCACAAGAATAAAGGAAAGATATCATTTTTATATTCCAATTATAATATATCAAATCAAGATACTGAAATAAACAATGCTTTTTCAAACCATTTTCAAAACCATTTAAAAAATTAATAAAGATATTTTTGAATCAAAGTGTCCCATACCACATTGAAGATTTTAATGAAATATCATTTAAAAAAATTAATTTCCATATAAAAAAATCTATAAACCATTTTTAAAACATCGACATTAATTATAAATATTTATAAGAATAAATCTTAAAATCATTTAAAACGATATTTTTGTTAAATATATTTTAAAAAAATGATAGATGATAGAATAAAAATAATTGAGGAATAAAATTTAATTAGAACTTTATAATATCATGAGAATAAATAGATTCACGGTATAATAGGGGAAAGAATAGTATATACACCGTATTAAAGTGAATTGGTGTATAACGACAATGAAGTCTCAATGGAATGTAAATTGAGAAAAAAATACATTAAAAATGGTATCCTAAGATTATGGATAAATAAATGACATAATAATGTGTTAAAAATATAGATACACTCAATATGATTGGATATTCCGTGTAAATCAATAATAGGAAATTCACACATTTTAATTTTAATACAGAACCAATGACTTGGATGTTTAACTCAATTAATTGAAATTGAGTTAAAATTACTCTTATCAACTTCATATCGATGACTTGAAAATTTATCAATGGAGTGATTATGTTTATCAAAAGTATATCCACACAAAGGGGAGTGTAAATTACAACATAAATAAATATATAGTGATTCCACATATAATCATATCATTACATAATTCGGAATTAGAATATTAACCCAAGGAATGGATGTTGGGTTAAAAGGATCCCATACCGATTTGGTAACTTACGAAACATAAAACCCCTGAAAGAAGGATCATAAAAGGAAGATTTCAATACCCATAAATTGAATTATATTACACATATAATAAAATCATGCATAGTACATACACCACAAAAGGAAAATAGTGGAAAATATAGCATGAATCTCATGGGAATAAAATATGAAATGAAAACCTCTTACCACATTGTAATCAATTGAGTCGTATGAACAAAAATAAATAAACACCAAATTATTTAAAAAATAACATGAATATAAAGTGTATCATGATAATATATATCAAATTGTAGTACAAAATACACTATATGCAATAAATTAATGGCGAATAATGGAAATATCACAAAATTAAAAGTGAGATAAGAAATCCTTTATCACGTTGTAATCAATCGAGATATATGAAAAATGTTAATAACCACCAAATTATTCACATAATAATAGGAATATTAATGTAATCATGACAATATATCAATAGGCAGTACACAATACACCATATGCAATAAATTAGTGGCAAACAATGGAAATCTCACGGAATTAAAAGTGAGATAAGAAATCTCATACCACATTTTAGTCAATCGAGTCGTATGACCAAAAGTTAATAACCACCAAATTATTCACAGAATAACATGAATATAAAGAGAATCATGATAATATATATCAATTGTCATTACAAAATACACCACATGAAATAAATTAGTGGCGAACAGTAGAAATCTCATAAAATTAAAAGTGAGATAAGAAATCTCTTACCTCCTGTTCGAATTGACATGTTTGTTACTTGTTCGTGATGAATAATAAAAATAAGTTATTTTATATTTGATTAAGAGCCCTTTTTAAAGTTTATTATTCCTTTTATATCATTTATTACAATGTTCTATACAATATGTAATCATTCAAGTTAGTAATGGTTGTTTTGTCGATATTTGGTACTTGAGTAAAAAATGAACACCTTATAATTACAAGTTGTTCACATGGTCAAAATTTCATTATATTCAGAATTATATTCATGATTTAGATGTCAAATATATCATATATATCCAGTATAATAATGTATTTATAATAGTATGCGACATTTTGAGGTAAGAAATGAAATGCACCATTCATTGAGACGGTATGTCGTACGTACGCATGAACGCTACTTTAATTTATATTTCTTATTTTAATGAAATTAAAACATAATGATACATAATTATATTACAATTCTAGTATAATATCGTATATAATATCAATAATTTCATTTTTTATACATCCCACATATGGCATTAACGAGTCATATCACTTTGAGGGGGCAATAGTCTGCATTTCTCAATTGAAATTATCATGTTTACCCATAATGGAAACCATAAAGGTATGATATAAAAGGAAAATAGAGAAGTGTAAAAAAAATTATACATAATATATATCATATATAAATATATTTTCATCTTAATGGCCTCCATGAGAGGCTGTAGGAGATAATCGAACAATCATCATTTCGTGAGGCGTTAGTTTGTCATTCAATGAAACATTATGTTCTTCACCCATTAGATAGAGGTGTGTGTAAGTTTAGTGTGAATCCTTCTCATAAAAACAAACTAGTATATTGAGGATACTTTTGTTGTTATAAAATAAAGGAATAAAAATATTTTAGGGGTTGTATTAGTAAAAAAAAGAAAATAAGTTAAGAGAATCTATTATCTTTATTTAGGGTAACACCCTTTGGTTTGAATCAAAAGGACTTCTTGAAGTGACTTCTGCATAAGGTAAGACTTCTACGAGAAGGATAAGGATCTTGAGAGCTTATTTGGTCAGGGTTTGAATGAGCCAAGGTTTTTAAGAGGTGTGGGGGATGATTTATAAGTGAGGGATTTTTATAAGGGGGAGGAGGGGCTCTTTCGGTAAGTGTGAAAATATTATTTTATTACATAATGATATTTGGTTTCTAAATGTCCAAAACTTATTAAATAGAGAATAAGATGAATAATCTCCTAAATAAAATCATCCAATAAAAATTTGTACAAGTCTTGGATATTTTCTTAATATTTATAATCTTATTTTTTAAAATAATTTATTAATGAGGTAGATATTGCATCATTAGTGAGTCATTAATAATTAAATTTATTTGATATCTATAAATTATTACAATTTACCATGATTTATGAAATCATTTCAACTTTTCAATGAATATTTATAGTCCAAAATATAATTTATATAACCCATTGTAATAATTAATTTATTAAAAGATATTTGTTTATGTCTTTTTTACCTTTATTTTAAGTTAATTAATCTAAAGTGTCATTATCACTCCTAAGTGGCTCCATGGGGTCCCAGAATCGACCAAAGGATTCCCATGGTCGGCCATGACACATCAAATAAGGTTAATACAAGTTTTAGGGTAATTTAGTATTATTATGATGTTTGTTTATATGGAATTTCCCTATTTACCATTATCTGCGGTAAATAAAAGACAAAAGTTACTATTCACCCAAAATTATTTTCATCTTATTAAACCAAATTTTCCTTAATAATAAAAACCATGCAAGTTTGATTTTTGAAATTCAATCCACAGAAGAAGTAGAATTTAATTTAAATGAAAATGTTTGTTTTTTTTTTACTACAACTTTGTGGTTTCACTATTCATTAAAAATTGATGTTTTTCAGAAAAATACCCAAAATTCAGCCTAAGATATATATGATATTCCGAATTCAAAAATGATGTATATTCTATAATATTTAAAACATATAATTTGGAATAATTAATTTAAAATTAATTCCCATTACCAAAACAAATAGTGTGTTTTTAAGAAACAAAAACTATCAAAAGATTGATATTTTTTTATGTCCAATTTCAAAGTGAAATTAATTCCAATGACCAACATTGGATTAAATGGTAAAGAATAATATAATTATAATTTAAAACCATTTAAAAAAATAATATAACCATATAAATAAATTATATTAAAAGGCACTTTTGAACTAAAATATAGTATTTTTCACTATTCATAAAAAATGAATTTTATTAGAAAAATACCAAAAATTTACCCAAAGTAAATTTTTATGTCCTGATTATAAAGAGGGATGTTATTTGGTCAAATAAAACATATAAAAGTTACTATAACTATATTTAAGGTGTTTTTCATCAAAAGGAGATAAATCAACCATTTAAGGTAAATTGTGCTTAAAATTAGATTCATTCACATTTTAATCCTATAACTTTTATTAGATAAATGTAAAACATTTAATAAACATGTATAATCATATAGTACATAGTTCTATTCAATCCCATCAATATAACGTCTAGGCCTTAACTACCATTAAAAATAATATTATTATATTATTAGTTTGCAACAAAAATATTTCAAAGAAACCCGTTGTTGCGTATTGGGTATGCCATCGAACTTAGAATCCCTTTTAAAGTAAATTTAATAATTAATTAAAAATTATTAATAAATATGAAAATTTAAAATTCTTTGTTTACCAAGGATGTTACATCCTTACCCCCTTTTGATAATTGAGTCCTCGCAATTTTCAAATTGGGCCCAGAACATCATTGAATGTCCAACATCGAAAAAAGAGTCAACAAATCTGTCACATTAAAAGAATGGAAAAAACTAAAAAGGCCACCCAAGAAAATATATAGTAGGATTCCATGAAAACATGGATTTTTTAGGGAAAAAAGAACATCGAGTTCTGATGGAGAGTGATAGAAAACATGATTTGGAGAAAGTTTACCACCAAAATAGAACAAAATTGTAATGGGTTAAACAGTCTTTGATTCCCCTGTAAGAAAAGCTAAAAAACAATGTTTTTGGTTTTATGTTAATTCACATAATGTTTACAAATTGATTAATGATCTTAAATAAAAATATAAGAAATCATACTTACTTGTGGGGTATATTTTCATCCTTTACTAAATTCCTAACGCAAACACATTTTTTTATTCAAATTATGAGTATTCAAGATGACTTGTTCACATTGAATGTGCTATAATCAACTTCTAGAGAATCACATAATCCACTAAAGATGAACTACAATTTTTCCAATGTCTTTAGACATTAACCAAGACCAAATTGGTTAGTTTATGATCAGATAGTCCCCAAAAGGATAATCTTTTACAAAAAGAAAAACTACTTTTAATCTCCAAACTTTTTCAAACAATACCCAAAGTTCAGAAAAGACCATTCAATAAACAATTGTCTATAAAATTCATCAAATTAATCAAAACTAATATTGAATCCCAATTCTCATAAGTATTTAATCACATAGTCTACCAATATAAATCTTAAAATTTATCTCTAAATAACATCAGTTACTCTTAAAGTCTCAATTTGAAAAATAATTAACCTAATAAAATATTCTTCTTGATAGGATAATCATTTCCATAGATAACAAAAAATATACCTATTATTTATTCATAAAATCATCTAACTAAAAATAATTAGTTATACTAACCAGGGACTTCACGTAGCCCAGTGATAGGTGATAAATTACAGTCACACATTGGCTGTGGGTTCGATTCCCACAGCTTTGTCTGACGCAACGGATTGTCACACTGTATGGGTGTTTTCCTCTTTTTAAAACTATATAATTTTATAACATTCCCAAAAAAATAGATAAATTCATCAAAAATAACCATAACATACTTTAACAACAAAGGTTATCTAATAAATTTCATTTTGCATCCCAAAATGTATTAACCTATAATTGCCTCAAATTTTAGGATTATATAAACCCAAATGGTTCTTTATAACTATATCCATAAAATGAAATAAAATTATTCCTTGAATAAAATTTACATATATAAAACTTTAGGGTTACCCATACTATACAAAGTCTTCTAATGTAATCCCATCATTAAAAGAGAATTAGTATTTTACCATCCTAAAATCTACCATAACACTTGAATCCTTTATATGTTGACTTCTTACTCATTCAACATTCTTCAGGATACATTAACCTTTTCGTTCAAAAAATTTCATAAATACTTCATTCCTACAAAAAAATTAATTAATCATATTCTATGATTCAATAATGTCTAAACATTAATTAAGAAATTATCCATACCTTTCATTGGTCGTTGTCTGTTTCCACATCATCAATTGGAATGGTATTAGGTATTGGTAAAAATATATTTGTATGATCATGGTGATTCCATTCTAAAACCTTCTTCGTAGGATATCTTTTTGTATAATGAACATGCACTCCACATTTAAAACATTCAACTGATCCCTCAGAAAGAACTTCTTTCCCTTTCCTCGAGTCAACTAGAAGCTTCCTTTTTCCATGGCAGGCTCTTGCTTTATAACCTTCACTTCCATATCTATAGCATCTTCCCATCCCTTTGAAACATTTTTCTATGTGTTTCTTTCCACATCCTTGAAACATAGTTTTCTTAATATACTTACCTTTAATATTATTACCTAAACTTACCTGGGGATTTGTTTCGTGCATATATGATGCCTAATAAAAATCACCAAGGTTCATGTGGTCAATCATGACTCCAAATATTTTGTTGAGAATAACGACAATAGTTCTCATTATATCTCCCATTTTAATCATTTTCTCATTCATAAAACCATCAAAAAATTTTCATATCCACTATTACTTCGCTGCTTGCTCCATCCATCCATTTACTAAAACCAAAAAGGTAAATGTGAGTATATCATTAAAATCATCATATAATATCTTACAAGGAGGGTAAATACTAAGATATACTTATTCATGTTATCTTAAACTCATTAAATTTATCAAAAAAACTATGAATCCTTCTAAAATCCTAACCATTATGGTAACGTCCCTTAAGATTAAATAAAACCCTAACCTCTAATGTTATCTAAACCTCCCTCTAATACCAACTATAAGGTCCCGACCATAAACATTACATAATCTTGAATTAAATGAATAATTCACATTGTGGATCTTTTCAGGTTTAAATTTTTAGAGAATTAGGCCATAACTATTATATTAAATATCAAAAATGACAACTTAGACACTTCTACTCAGTTTCTATTTTTGTCATAAAATAAAAAATCCAGAAAAAAGAGTCATGTCTAGTCCCATGTTTTAGATACCATGACTTTTCCATGATCTCATCCTTGACACTATTCATCTTTAAATCCCTTGGAAAACATTTCAAAAACATGGGATGATCATAAAAAGATCATTAAGTGATATAAAATAAGGAAGCAAAACATTATCCCATCAATAATTACAAATAAATAAAACCATACTTTTCAATCATAACATAACTTACGAAATCATAAAATTTATGAATAACACACAAAAATCATGAATCATAAAGGTAACTTATTGAATTCATAACATACTTTCATTGTATCTATCATAGCTACATAGGGATTTAAATTCGGAATACCCATCATAGTACATTCCCTGAATCTATTAGTTGAAACATTAAGGTTTACCTCCATCACATTACCCAATGCATTAGAGTGCTATCGTAGGCTCACCCACCCTATGTTTATCATGGAACCATCCATATATGTAAACAATTCCCAATATCCATAAAATTTTCATAACACATAACCAAATAATTAAGGTATGATAACATTTTTACATTATTATAAAAATATATCATATCAAGATATTGAAATAAACAATGCTTTATCAAACCATTTTCAAAAACATTTAAAACATTTGATAAAGAGATTTAAGAGTCAAAGTGTCTCATACCCATTTGAAGCTTTTAACCAATTAAAATTTGAAAAAATTATTTTCTATATAAAAAAATCCTAATATTATTTTTAAAACATGGACATTGATGATAAATATTTATAAAAATAAATCCTTAAAACATTTAAAATGGTATTTTAGATAAATAGTTTTTAACAAAATGATAGACAACTAAATAAAAATAATTTAGGATTAAATTTTAATCAGAACATTATAATATCATGAGAATAAAGGGATTAATGATATAATAGTCCAAAGGAAAGTATAAAAACTATATAAAAATTAATTGGTGTATAACAACAATGAAGTATCAATGGAATGTAAATTGAGACGAAATCTTTTATAAAAATGGTTCCCTTAGATTAAGGATTAATAAATTACATAATAATGTAGTACAAATATAGATACAGTGAATATGATTAGATATTTATTGTAAATCAATCATAGGAAATTTACACGTGTTCTTTTTAATACAAAACCAATGACTTGGATGTTTAACTCAATGAATGGAAATTGAGTTAAAATTAATCTTATCTAGTTCATATTGATTACTTGAGAATTTATCAATGGAGTGATTATATGTTTCAAAAGTATATACACAAAAAGGGGAGTGTAAATTAACACATAAATAAATAAATTGATATTCCACACATAATTATAGCATTACATAATTAAGAATTAGAAGATTAACCCAAGGAATGGAAGTTAGGTTAAAATGATCTCATACTGATTTGGTAAATTACAAAACATACAACCCATGAAAGAAGGATCAGAGAATGAAGATTTAAATACCCATAAATTGAAGTATATTACACAATGAATAAAATCAGGGGCAGTACATACACCACAAAATGGAAATAGTGGAAAATATAGCATGAATCTCACGGGAATAAAAAGTGAGATGAAAACCTCTTTCCATGTTGTAATCCATCGAGTCGTATGACAAAAATTTAATATACACCAATTGATTTAAAAAATAACATCAATATAAATAGGATCATTATAATATATATCAAATAGAAGTACACAATACACCACATGAAATAAATTAGTGGCGAACAATGGAAAATCTCACAGAATTAAAAGTGAGATAAGAAATCACTTACAACGTCGTAATCACTCGAGTCGTATGACCAAAAGTTAATAAATACTAAATTATTCACATAATAACGTGAATATAAAGATAATAATGATAATATATATCAATTTTGAGTACACAATACAACACATTCAATAAATTAGTGGTGAAAAATAGAAATGTCACGGAATTAAAAGTGAGATAAGAAATCTCTTACCCCGTTGTAATCAATCAAGTCATATGACCAAAATTTAATGACCACCAAATGATTCACATAATAACATGAGAATAAAAAGGATCATGATAATATATATCAATTGTAATAAAACAATACACTTCATGCAATAAATTAGTGGCGAACTATGGAGATCTCATGGAATTAAAAGTGAGAGAAGAAATCCATTACCTCATTTACGACTTGACTTGTTTGTTCCTTGTTATTCATCAATAATAAATATAAGTTAATTTATACATGATTAATAACCCTTTTTCAATTTTATTATTCTTTTTATATCAATTATTTCAATGTTATAAACATTATGTAATCATTTATGTCTATAATGGTCGTTTTATCAATATTTGGTACTTTAGTAAAAAAATAGAACACCTTATAATTACAATTTGTTCTCATGGTCAGAAGTTCATTATATCTAGAATGATATTCATGATTTAGATATAATATATATAATATATATCTTTTATATACATTTATTTATAATAGTATATAACATTCAGAGGTAAGAAATGAAATGCACCGTTCATGGAGACGGTAAGTCGTACATATTTATGAACGCATCATTCATTTCTATTTCATATTTTAGTGGAATTAAAACATAATTATTCATATATATATTATAATTCTAGTATAATATGATATATAATATCATTAATTACATCCTTTATACATCCCACATATGGAATTAACATGTTATATCACATTGAGGGGGCGGTAGTCCGCACTTCCTCAAATGAAATTATCGCTTTTACCCATAATGGAAACCATAAAGGTATGATATAAAATAAAAATACAGAAGCATAAATAAAAAAAAACATAACATATATCATATATAAATATAGTTTCATCTTATTGTACACCATGATAGGCTATAAGATATAATTGATCAATCATTGTTTCGTGAGGTGTTAGTTTTCAATTCACAGAAACATTATGTTATTCACCCATTAGATGGAGGTGTGTGTATGTTTAGTTTGAATAAGTCTCAAAAAAACATCCTATTATATTTAGGATACTTCCTTTTTTGTGAAATAAATTAATAAAAAGAGTTTAGAGGCTGTAGATGTAAAATAAAAGAAATAAACTTTAAGAGAAACGGTTACCTTTATTTTGGGTACCTCCATTTGGTTTGAATCAAAAGGACTTCTTGAAGAGCCTTTTGCATAAGGTAAGGCTTATAAGAGTAGGATAGGCATAATGAGATATTATTTGGGCAGAGGTTGGATGAGACAAGGGGATTGAGAGGTGTGAGGAATGAGTTAGAAATGAGATCTTTTTATAAGTGGGAGGAGGGGCACTTTTGGAAAGTGTGAAAATATTATTTTATTATTTAATGATAGATGGTTTCCAAACGTCCAAAACTAATTTAAGTGGAATATAAGAAGAATAATGGTAGAAATTAAATCACCCAATAAGAATTGGATAGGTTTTTTATTTTTTTTTAATATATATAATCGTATTTATTTAAATCATTTATTAATTAGGTAAATAGTGCATCATTATTCTATCATGAATAATTTAATTTATTTGATGTATAAATATTATAAAACAATTACCATGATATAGGAAGTTTTATTATATTTCCAATAAATATTTATAGTCTATAATATAATTTATATAACCCCTTTCAAAAATTAATTTACTAAAATATATTTGTTTGTGTCATTTTTGTCTTCACTTTAAGTTAATTAATCTAAACTGTCATTATCACTCCCAGTTGGATCAATGGGGTCCCACTTTTAACCCAATTATGCCCATGATAGGTCATGACACATCTAATAAGGTTAGGACAAGTTTTAAGGTAATTTTGTATTATTATGATATTATTTTTACATTGAATTTCCTTATTTACCTTTATCTGCAGTAACTAAAAGTCAAAAGTAACTATTCACCAAAAATTATTTTTATCTCATTGAACCAAATTTTACATACTGATAATAACCATGTATTTCATATTTTTAAAATTAAATCCATAGAAGCAGTAAATTTTAATTAAAATGAAAAGGTCAGTTTTGATTACTACGACTTAGTGGTTTCACTATTCATCAAAAATTGAAGTTTTTCTGAAAAATTCCAAAAAAAATTCCTAATATATATTTGATATTCCAAATTCAAAAATAATGTCTATTTTTCAAAATTAAAAATATAGAAGTTGGATTAATTAATTTTAAATTAATTCCCATTATCAAAACAAATAGTGTGTTTTTATTAAACAATAACTATCTAAAGATTGATACTTGTTTATGTGCAATTACAAAGTAAAATTAATTACAAGGAGAAACATTGGATTAAATGGAAAAAACATAATATAATTACATTTTAAAAGAAATTAAAAGGATAATCTAACCATATAAATAAATTATATTAAAATTCACTTTTTAATTAAAATACAGTATTTTCACTATTCATGAATAATGAATTTAATCAAAAAAAATACTGAACATTTACCCAAAGTAAATTTTGGTGTCCTAATTCTAAAAAGGATTATATTTTTTCAAATAGAACATATAAAAGTGACGGTTACTAGATTTAAAATTGGTTCTCCATCAAAAGGTGGAAAATCAACCATTTAAGGTAAATTATGCTTAAAATTAGATTCATTCACATTTTAATCCTCAAATATTAATTGGATAAATGTAAAAACATTTAATAAAAATTTATAATCATATTGTATTTAGTTTTATTCATTCTAATCAATACAATGGCTAGGCGTTAACTACCATTTAAAATAATATTATTATATTATTTGTGTGCAATGGACGATTTCAAAGAAACTCGTTGTTGTATATTGGGTACGCCATCGAACATAGCATCCCCTTTAAAGTTAAATTAATAATTAATTTTAAAATATTAATAAATATGTAAATTTCATATTATTTATTTACCAGGGATTTTATAATAATTACCAATAATGGGTGGTAATTAGTAAAAATTATTAGTAATGAGCTGTAATTATTAAATATTACTGATAATGAGTGGTGATTTTAAAAAATTACCTATAATGAATGGTGATTAGAAAAATTAGATATAATGATATTTTATTAGTAAAATTTATTAGTAATGAGGGGTGATTAAAAAAATTATTTGTAATGAGCGGTGATTGGAAAGGATTAGTGGTAATAAGTAGTCATTAGAAACAATTATGAATACTGAGAGGTAATTGGTAAAAATTAGTTAAAATTATCATAAATTAGTAATAATTTTCATAATTGATTGTCAATTACCACAAGAAACAAAAATTAAACAAAATTAACCATAATTAGTAATAGTAGTTTGTCTAAGGGGTGAAAGGTAGGCATAGAGTGGAGGGAATGAATGAGAATGAATTGTGAAATAATTTGGTTCCCCTGAGTTCAATCTAGTAAGTGGAGTGGAAGTCATGAGTAAGCTCGTGTGTGTTGGAAGATGAAGAAAATGGGGGAGATAATAATGACATTCCTAGTCTATTTTTCAATGATGGTTTAATCACTTTTTGTAAAAAAATATTATTTTACTACTAGTCACATTGAAAATTCATGATTTTTAATTAAACATTATTTTCTCATGCCAATAGATTTATAGAAAAAAGATAATTAATCAACTAAATGTGTCATTATTTTGACCTGTTTTTGCATCCATATACAACACTCGCAAGTTTATTGATGAATTTTTCACTTTTATTCAGTATGAACCAAATGATTCTCAAATTAATTCAGTTCAATGTTTCATTAATTTCATCTACACCCTACATAACTCAAGGTAAGAATATTATATAAGGGATTCATGCAATAGATCAGTGAAATATTTCCAATGTCGTTGTATTTATACCATTGGGAGGGGATGCTTTCACAGATAAACTCATAGTTTTACCCTTTACTACCTCTCCTCCAAATGGTCTAAATAGAAGGTTATAGTAATTATTTTACTCTACCATATCCTTAAACCCCTCTAATCCATGATTATATCATGACCCAATGTTTTCCTTCTATTTCCCTAAATAGAAATTATAAAATAAATAGGGGTAATTTGAAAGAACATTGTTGTACTTTCTAGAATTAGAAAAATATATATCATTATTTTGATAGATTTGATAATATTTAAATTTACTTTTTACTTTTTAAATTACATTTGAATTTTTTTTTGAGTGTCTCTTACCTATATATGATTAATCATAAGATAAATTTTTTTATCGATTTTTATAATAATATGGAATATTGAAGATTCCACTGGCCATTATTAAAAGGTCACGACTAGATAAATCATTATACTAATACAAATAGTATTGAAATTTCACATGTGTATATTGAGGGTGCTAATGATTCTTTATCATTTTCACCATCAAAAACTAATTTTTTTTCAGAAGGGACAATTAAGGGTCCATATAAGAAATGAGATATAGAGATATTTTAAAGATATAGAAATCATGGGGTAATCAATTTGGGTTTTGTTTTCCTATGATTTATGTTTTTTAGTATCAATATGGTGAATGAGGTTCTACAGAAGATACAAATAACATGGTTCTTGATCTATCATGGTTTCAAACATTAGTATGTGAGGTTTTTATTATGTCTTTTTAAAAAATATATGCTGATAATGATATTGATTTAACTCATGAGTTTGATATGTCGGGATTTTATTATTGGATTATGTCTATTTAATAAGCCTTATATCCTAGTTTCTAGATAATAAAATATAATGATATTTCAAAAATTAGGGATATTAAAAGATATAATAGAATTCAAAATAGAAATTTGGATCATATATTCTCTTTCGTTAAACCAATGTTACCTAAAATAAAATTATTTCCTACCAATTTTGATGCAATCAGGAAGCTGGATCATAATTCAGGTATTGGTTATAAGAATATTCATGCATGTTCAGATAATTGCATCTTATATTATGGTGGAAATGATTCATTAGTTATACTTATATATTTAGAAAATAGAGGTTCAGTGAGGCTCAATAAAGTATTTCTAGATTATTTCCTATTAAATAGTTGACGTACTTCCCACTTACACCCAAATATCGATGTTTATTTATGTCATAGAATATAGAATCCTAGATTCCAGGCATCAAATCCAACATTTCAACAAGTAAAATTTAAATTCATCCTTATAATTGTGATTAATGGAATCATTTTTATCATGTGCATCCTTAATTTTCATTAGAATCCTGTAACATTTAATTGCCTATTTATACTAATGGTTTCATTCTATTTGGTACTTATGGTAGATAATATTCATATTTCCCCATATTTATAAATCTGTACAATTGACCATCTTGGATTCTAAGTAATGAAACAAATATATTTTTAATATTATTAATTTATCAAAATCCAATAATGAATATTATTGTTTATTTGAAAAAATTGATTGATGAGTTAATTTTACTATGGAGTAATGGTGTCAGTACTTATGATGTTGTTGCGATATGGAATTTTATTAATGAATGCTGAATTAATGTCAACAATTAGCGAATTCTCAGAATATGGCATGCCATTTGTCTAGAGTACTCATGATCTAAAATAATTTATATACATTATGAGTGATATCAAATAATTTATCATAATCCTTGACAAAAAACCATATTTTATAAAACATTCAATATAGATTTATTCCTATGAATCATTCATTATGAAGGAATATAAATTATTTTAGAAAATGTATATTTGAAAGTGACAGAACTCTAAAAATGAAATCAGGTTATGATTAAATAAATATAATGTATTAATTCCCTCTCATTACATTTTGAATTTCTATAAACAAATAAAAAATAGATAGATTTGGGAAAGATCGTAATTGGATTAAATGAAAAAAAAATTGGGATCTCCCACATTGGTCTGATATGATGGTCCGTCACAAGTTCGATGTCATAAATATTGAAAATAATTATTTTGGAAATATATTTTATACAGCTTTTCACACCCCATGTAAGGCCAATAAAAATTTAATGTCCTGATTAGATATTATCCAAATCTAGATGCTACCATAAAATGAGTTTTTTGAAAATGATATATCACAAAATTTAATGAAACTAAAAGATTCTTATTCCCATTTAAATGAAATTAGTGTATTATTTTGTTAGTGTATTATGGAATTGAGGATCACATATTTTTATTGTTCAAACATGGACAGTTGTTTCAAAAATAGTCATACTACCATATTAAAAAGTAATAAATATCATGTTCTAATAGAAATGATCCAACAGATTAGATTTAGAGGTTTCTTAAATTCTTCAATTGGGTTCTTTTAATAGAAATATGATACATTTTCCCAGAAATATTTAAGTAAAAATAGACTAATATTCACTTAGTATATTTTAATAATATGTTTTTTCATTAATTTTAAATTGAAAAAACAATTATGTTGCCTTTCTTAGATTTAATTGAATATTTAATGTTTTCTTGCCGGCATGAGTGAAAATTTAGTGGGCTAGTACAACTCTAATGGATGTTCCCATATGTGATATGAATATATAAATTGATGAAAATGGTATAAAAAAGGATATGTTGAAGGGTAAATTGCAGAATTTTATTTTCATGAGGAAATTTTATTTTTTTCTCCAATTATTTTAAACTTGATCATCGTTCATAACATATCTAAATTCGAAATGATAATGGAAATGTTTCTAATGAAATTAACATTCAGTTATCAATTTTTCATTATCCTAAACATTGATTTGATGGATTTCATGATTAGTGGATTTCAGAAGAACACCCCATGGATCATATATTTGTTCTTATCAAATGTAACGACATTACATAATTTGTACATCTTTTTCTACTATCACATTTTATTTAATTTGTTTTAAATCTAAATTAATATTATTTTATTTGCAGATTATGTGATGATAATATCAAGAAAGAGATTCCACAAATTACACTTTCTTACCTTGAAGAATTGATACAACATTAATGTTTATATAGATTTCAAATATCGATAAGGTAAATTGTTTATTGTTTAACATAAGAAATCTATTTATTATACTAATTATTGCTAATAGTTTTGCAATTCATTAGTTATCAAAACATGTTAAATAAATTGATAGCCAATAGTGTGTATTGAGTAACCCAACCAAAACATGTTACTTGTATTCAATTCATTAGTTTTGCAATTATTTATTGTTTAACATAAGAAATCAATTTATTATACTAATTATTGCTAATAGTTTTGCAATTCATTAGTTTTGCAATTCAATCGTTATCAAAACATGTTACTTGTATTCAATAAATTTCCAGCAATATTATTTTCTTATTTTATATCATTGATGAGACTTTCAATGAAATGTTCCATAGACTCTAGGATGTTATGCTTCCATGGGATGAGGTTGATGCTTCTTCATCTGACCCATATGTTATATGGATTTTATCATCGACATTGAGGGGTTGGGTTCTAGTGACATTGATGATTCCCAACCCTATTCGAAAGAGATATCTACATATAAATTTTTATCATTTCTTATGGTGGACTATTTAGTTATGTAATTTATTTAATTTTAATCATTAATAACTTTCATTAATTTATTTATATAATAATTGCTTTATTAGCTATTCTATTATAGCAATTTTTCAAAATAAAGTTGTTAGAAAAGGGTACTGCTATTCTGCAAAATTATTTTTCTAGATAATGGGTCATGTGTGATCATATAACTATTGGTTTTCAACATTGCATTTCTGATAATAGTATGGTACATAAATATATAAAATTTATTTTGATCTATATTTAATTATTAACTTGATATTATTAATAATTATTAGGTATTCTGGTATCACATCAATGATAGTTTGAGGACATCAATTTGGGAGGCATGTGAGGTTGACATGTGTGAGTGTTCTCGTAATTTTTTTAACAATCTAAGGAATAGATCCATGTTGAAACATAGAGTAACAATGTATTATCAGTATTACTGCATCCATTAACCCGATTACATATCCTCTCAGGTTTGGGATAAATTTCCCTCAAATGGGATGGTAGATAGTTTTCGTAGGATAACATATTTAGGTCGGTAGAACCATGGGTGGTAGGAGTTCACACATAGAGCTGCTAATCATGTGTCTATCAATTATTTAATTTATCTAAAAAATAATTAAATTCAATAATTTATATACCATTAATTATAAACTCTTTATTTTATTATTAATATAGTTCAATTGTAATCTTGATATTATGGAGTTCGATTTTTATTAGTGGATGTACACTAATCCATTCACTACAGATATTACTAGTGGTCTACAACATCAAATTTTGTTGTGTACAGTTATTTATGTATTAAAATCATCATAAAATAGTACTTTACTTATTTTAATTTCAATTATTTTTGAATGATTCATATGAGTTCACAACTTCTTTCACACATGATGAGAGTTAGGCCAAGACTAAGGGATATAGAATCGATTCATTGGGATTTGATGATGCAACGTAGATTTAGGTGAATATATTTGATTTTGAGAATGGTAAAGTTGTTGGTATTGGTTCTCATTAGATGTCTAATAGTCATTAAGATACTACCGCATTATCATCATCTAGATTGAGGGGATATCATAGATATTCTTCATCATCTGCTAAAATGTATGTTGGTAAACTAAAATCTCGAGACGAGGTTATATATACACTGTGTAAGGTAGAGGAAGGGTTTTATCGACAGTAGTAGTTATTGTAGTAATGAGACAAGCATTGAGTTAATGGGAACCAGTAGAATCAGATGATGGATTACATGTGACACTTCGCTTATTTTATTGGGATGGATTTCTCTCCAACATCTCTTATACAAAACCCTCAACATACTTACTGTTTTATTTATTTTTTACACAAATATTTTATAATCATATTAATAAACATTTTTTTGTAATATTGGTATTAAATATGATATTTAATGATATATATATATATATTATTGTTGTGTTTTTTTGTTCTATTTTTAAAAAAAATTATTATTTTTATTTATTATTACTTATTGCAATGTTTTTAATCCCTCAAAAACGATTATTTTCTATGAGAGAAAAATCCTATTACAAATTCTGGGAAATATATAACAAGTAAACTCTTTTTGCAATGATTGAATCCTTCATTAGAAAACTAATAATTTCTAATAAACCATTGAAAATAATAGGTTATTCTAATGAATTGTTTATCTATGATTCATTTTTTGTGGGGTCTCTTCGAAAATGACTAACCACAAATATTTGATATTCTAGTGGTGAGTATTTAACATAAAAAATCAAAATGACACTCAGATGATTTTAAATTTATATTATATGTTCAAATAGGAATAAATGTATGTTATAAATAAAAATTAAATGTTATTATAATTATAATAATGAAATAGTATTTATTATGGGGCTATATTTTTAATTTTTAATTATGATATAATTATCTTAAATTCATATACAATGCTGAAATATTCTGTGTGAAATTAGCAGAAAATTAAAGTAAATTATTTTTTAAAAACATCCAATGTAATAATTATAAGATTAATTATGTCATAACATTAATTTAGTACATAAAAAATTATTGATTGGTAGATGGATTATATTATAATTCTATTGCGGTGATATTTTTTTCAATGTCAAATTATGATAATAGTTCATAATATGACCTTAATTGTATTTTATGTAAAATATATTTTATTGATTTATTTAGAAAACATAAAAACATATCCATTGGAAAATTAGGATTAGAAATGTAAATAAATTATCTCTTGGAAATTTATGAACTAATTTTTACCTTATTAATAAATTTGTAACCATTTTATATTGAAATAGTTTTTATTGTAGGTAAGGTTAAAATTGGTTAATAAAAGTGTTAACACAAATGATATGTTTTAAAATGATATCTAAAACTATAAAAATGATATAGAATGATTTTTAAAAGACCATAAACATTTTATATTAAAATCCAAATCATTTTTCAACCATTTGATATTTGTTACAGATATATTATATTATAATATTTCACGTGCATCCGTAAAATTCCCCTCCCACTCGCATATTGAAGGACACCCCCTATCCTCTTCTATTCACACGTAAAGAACCATTTTTTTCAATAAATTATTACTCATATCCATCAAATAATCTCTCCACATTCCATAGAGGTCATGGTTTTATAATAAAAACATCATTGGAATGATATATTTATAAACAAAAAATTGTTACCTAAAGAAGTGGTATGGTTATTAACATCAATTTTTTATTTTATATCTCATTATACCTCATTCTGAATAACATAAAATATAATGAAATAATAAATTCAATATCTTCAACGTAATTATATGTTATTATATTAATGGAATAACATATATCCATATCCTATTCAATCACAAGGGAAATGAAACCATCATACATGTGTACTATAGACTACCACATCGTGAACTGGTTTAATTCATTTCCCACCAGTGACTATCATAGATGATTATAATTATAAAATTAATATAAATATATATAAAATACTAATTAATTTTTTATATTTTTTAATTATATGATATCATCTATTTTTATACCTTTCAATACATTAGAACATTATATTGACATTCATGAATATTTGTGGATTACCACAACCACTAAAAGATGTGATTATTCTTTTCATCATAGAATAAAATGGATGGTATATATAATGTATTGAAATATATTACATTATATTAATTGTATAATAAATTTTTTTGATATGTAAAATAATAATTACCATCTTTCTATCTCTTTAATTGAAAAATGAAAATACTATGGATGTGTATGTTTGATCTGCTATATCTATGATTGTAACATAATTCATTATACATAACCATATTTCATGTTTTTCAAAAAATTATAAATATTTTCTATAAATTAAATATTTAATGATTATTTTTTTATATACTATGGAAAATTGTCCTCTTTTACCGAGGTGGACATTGTAAGGGAATTTTTAGTTATGAAGTGAACATTATCAAAACACCTGATGTGGATTTAACGAATTAAGTAATTTAGTATATCATTAAAATAAATGAAATTAATGGTTTAAATATAATTAATTAATAATATAAAAAAATTATATATAAAATAATTCACATTTTATTATTATACAGGTGTTATGGGACAAACAAAGTAAGTCTAGGGATAATGTATGGTAATTCATCTCAGTTTCCTTTCATTAAACCTTATTTTAATTTCATACATTCAATTTATTTATATGATGTATATACTATTCCTATTATAAGTTAAATCAGTAAACCTTAATACTTAATGGTATTTTATGTTTCAATTCAAATTATTTCATCTAATGTGATTTGACTTGTACGATTCTAAGTTGCAAGGAATTCCTAACATAGTTATATTTTTTGGGATATATTACTTCTTCATTGATTATATTATTAAATTATTATGTGTGAAATTACATTTTTGTATGTTTTATTTACAATTTTTTGTTGAATTTTTTTTTTACAAAAGATATATCCATTGATTAGTTCTGAATTCTATGAAATGAAATCTTTAAGAGACATTTTACTCAAATTTTTATTTCATTGGGATATAAGCTTATGTTATCTATTAATATCCTTTTATGAGGGTTATTTACAGTGCTTTTGAAATGTTATATCTTGAGTCTCTTTATTTTTATGATATTTAATGTTATTTTTGATTTTATTATTTCATGGGGCTTATGATTTAGATGATACAAATTGGTCATTGGTTTATGTTTCCATCCTATTTTTATGAGGATTTTTATGCGTGAATTTATTTTGAATAAAATATAATTTTCATATTTGATAAAACCATTAATTTTTTCTTCTTCCATGGATATTTATTTTATTTTTATGTTTTCATTCCATCTTTCTCTCTTTGGAACTCAAAATGGATTAGAAAATATTTTTAATAAAACCCAACATTATTTCTCCTCTTTCGATCATAAATCCAATTTCATCCACAACCACTAATTTTTAGAAAAAAATCAACAATATTTCTCTAATATTCTATAATTATTTGTTATATTCACTATTACACATGTTTTTCATATAGAAAATGTTTAAAAATAATCTTCATTTTGTTTTATGAATATGGTTTGTTTACTAATGGTGTGAACAAAATATCATTTTTAACTATTATGGTATAAATTCAATTTACCACCATCATGATCATTCTCTTATTTGAAACATATATTATTGGTTTCTAGGGTTATTTCCAAATAATATTTTGTTCCTAATATACTAGGAATTGTTTTTGTTTTCATAAATTTTATTTTCAAAGTGGAAATCTTATTTTCCACATAAATGTTTTTAATAAACTTTTTATGGTAAGTATATTGACCAAAAACAAAAAAAAAATCAGGAGGTTACTTATTATTTATAAGGGATATAAAATAATCAAAACATCTATATTCAATCTCTTTATGGATTATGATTTATTTAAATATATTTCCACGGATCTCATTTATTTTCCAAGGGTAAACCATTCTATGAATGCATAGTGGCTATTTTTCTCTTGATAAATGAAATAATTCATCTATTACGATAATGTTATGGTTCATGGAAGTTTCTTATGATAATGGGTGAGATATATATAGATCTAGTTGATGAGTGGGCCTAACATATCACTCTATAAAATTGGTTAAAGGTGTGTAGTTAACCAATTATAGGATTATCATAAGAGATTGATGGAATTTACCAGGAATATATTTCAATTTGAAATAGTTAGTATAATAGTGATATGGAAATAAGTTTCCAATTAACTCTGTTTTTTTCTTATGGATTTCATCACGTTCTAATGGATCCTTTGATTAAGGATAGTTTTTAGTTGGTTCATGATTGTTATTAATATGACTCGTATATTATGTTAATTCTTTATTTCATGTTTCATGAATTATTATCTATGTTTTTATTGGTATGAATTATCGTATTTTTATCAAAAAAATATTTATTATGTACTCATATCTATATTCTATTCTTATTATTACCTATGAAATAGAATTTTCAATGCTTATTTTTACCCTTACTGATAATTTCCACCCAACCTTCCAATTGTTTATATTTCCCTAGGTTACTAAAACTTATTTTAAATTAATTATATCAATAATGGTTTCATATTAATTATTTTATTTGGGATATGTTAATGAATTAATATGGAATAGAAATTTATAATTATTGTAGGGTAAATACATAATAACTAAACTGAAAATTGTTGTGTTTGATATTTTCCTAATTTAATAAAAATCAAAACCTAAAAGGTATGTGGTTATATAAGTGATCCAATATTTCTATCTAGTGACATTTGTTTTAGATGGTTGAAGTTGTGTCACATTTTTTAGAATCAAATCCATAAATGTAAATATTATGTGGTAGTCATTGGATTCTGTGAGGGTGCATTCAGGGTAGATATATATTGTTTCCTCCATGAAATATTTATTTCAAATCACTATATATGAACATTCATTTATAAATAAATTACTACAGTGATATTTCATTTCCATAACACTCTCCCAATAAAGTATTAATACTATATAAATAACACTTAATATATTTTAAAAATGATATTATTAGTGTGTGTAATGTCCCGTACCATATAACTCTACATTAACAAGATCAAAATTCTTGTAGACATCAGGTGTTCCTCCACATACATTAATGGATTTTGATATGTAGTGTGGTTCAAAAAATAATGTGGTGATACTCAACATTATAAATTAGGTAACCAAGAATAATTTGTAAAGAAATAAAAATAAAAAGTATTACAATAATAAAAAATAAAAAAGCTTAATTACTATAATTTATTAAAAAAATATCTTAACACACATCTTTCAATATTAAAAACTATTCTTGTCATAAAATAATCATTGAAATCATTTGGATCCCTTGTAGGTGGATTATATATAACGGATTCAAAATTATCGAAACTAAAACAAAAATTGAACAATGATGAAATTAGTTTTGATTCATGGCATGGTCATATATCCCAGGACATAACTCAGACATCTTACTAAAACAACAATAATAAGTCCCTTATGATTATCCATATCTATAAACATAATGACTACATGGACATCATTGGTGTCCCGGGATGGGTGTTTGTAAATAACATTTGGCCACCACCACCAGAAATCATTGGGTTCAATAGTCATAATTTATGTCAATCATACCTAATCCATCTCTATAATCATTATATATTTCCAAAACTATGGGTCAAGCTTCCTTTGTGTGGAATATTTCCCACCCCTTTATCCAAGTCATGAAAAAGTTTCATTAGGTTGAAATGGTTACCACCCATTGAATCAATACAATCCATCCACATATCCTTGGGGAATAGTACCCACCAATGGAACCATCACTTATAATCAACATATCATCATGGAGAAATATAGAACACCCTAGGACCCATGAAATTTGATCATAATATCCTCAAGGGGGAATGAATTACACCTCTAGAACTAATACAATTTTCATTATCTATATATTACCCTTATTATATATTTTTCTCAATTTATTAACAAGGGAAATCATATAGATTTAACAAATAAATTTTATAATGTCTTAATAGATTTTCACTTTCCAAAATATTCTCCCAATCAATACCTCTAGAAGTATATCACCATGAAAACTTATATTTACTACACAATCTCATCTAATGGTTCATTTTCGGGATGTTATGTTGTGTAGAAAAAGTAAAAGCTTCCCTTATTGGAACCCTGAAGGTTTTTCAGGACATTTTATAGTCTTTTATTGAATAAATTCTTCATTTGTAAGCTAATATTTTTGGATATGCAACATTCAATGGACCACTTAGATGTTGTAAAAGGTTATTTTATTAAAAATAAAGAAAAAACCATTTATATTTTGTTTTGGTTCAGGTTAAAAATACTACAGTGAAACCACAAATCACGCATTCATAAAAACACGTTTTGACCTTAGGGATATATTACAAAACATCATCCGAAAGATTATTAGAAAAATATTATTTTATATCATGGGTTTATTCAGTAAAAAGTTTCTAGATTCTATAAATCACTAAAAACTGAGAAAATTTGTAGAAATGGCCATAACCAACATAATTATTGGAAATATAATGATAAAATGGGGAATATATTCATTATAGAAGATATTTATATGATTGGATACTCCCTATAATGAACAATATAAATAATAGACTATAATCTTCGATGATCTATTAAAAGGAAGAATGAATAGTAGAAGAGAATTATCGGATAACCACAGTTTAACAATAAAAAATATAATTACATAAATTATTATTAATATTATAAAATTTAATTAATTAATTTAGATAAAATTGATATAATATTCATTACAATCATGATTTTTATAAAATCTGGATTTTCTATAACCATTATGTATCATTTTTGGTATCTGAAACTTATGAACATTTAAATTATGGAAACCCAAATGTATCACCAAGATAAAATCCTTATTTATCACCAAAATAAACACTTTTATACCAGAACCATATACATCTCTCTAACACTTACACATCAACATAAAACGTATGTATCATAATGTAAATTATGGTTACCTATAAGTATCATTTATTACCGTATTCTTTATCAAACTATAGGAACCCTTATATATCATAATGAGAACCTTAAACACATTTCTATCAACACGTGTAACTCATAAATAATGATCATTTAACCATTATATATCATTGTGATAACCCTTCCGCATCATATGTTGACTTATACCCTTTTAAAAAATTTACTTCCATCATAGAACCATAACATAATTATGCCATCATTACCTATCATAAAGATACCTCTACTTATTGGTACATTTAAAAATTTGTAACCTTTATTCTACTATGTTCACAATGGTTTCCTTATACCATTACACATGATAGTTTTACCTTTATGTATCCCACCGTATACCATTTTCTCATTACTTTTATTCAACACTAATATACCTCCAGAAATCCTCATCATTTCCCATGGATTTCATAACATCCTACATGCCTTTTTCAAACACATCCTATAAGATAAATTCATAAAACACTCATATCAAAGAATATTCCAACTTCCTGGAGATGATTTTTAGTAGAATACTAACACCTTGATAGAGTCTCGACACACAATAGATCCAAGAATCAATTCATATAATTACACCCATGTACACAATAGTTACAGAAAATATAAAAAAAACTCTAATGTTAATTTTATTTGTAAATAGTTAAAAAAATTTCATTACATGACATCATCCAGTGGGTAACAACCTATCCAGCATACTCTTTGTTATCTTTGAGAAGCATTCCTAAATGTCAATATGGCATATTTTTTAACAAACCATGTTTCTAAGCTATAATTTAACCTCCCAATCTCATGTATCCTTATAGATATGACCATATTTTCAACGATCGAAATCCCAAGAAACTATCATTCAATGTAGAGACTTTAGGATCTATTATTATATATGAGTAAGATGTTCATAAAATGATAAGTAAGTATCGAGATCAAGATTAGTAGGACTCATCACATAGGAAGGTATGTGATGACATCACTTATGATTTGTTACATGAATGACAACATGCATAAAAAATAAATTTATAGGTTGATTTAATTGATAAACCTCAATACCAATCCTCACCAAGATCATAAAGGGCCCCATATAACTGGGTGAAAATTTTTATAGCCTGAATATATAATGATTTCCCACTCTATCTAACAATAATTTTAAAAATTGGATGAGCTCTTTGAATTTCAGATGACAGTTTAACTAGTAGAAATATTTACACTACCTAATATAAGAAGCTTACAACCACTTTCTAATCAACCACATATTTTCCAATGTCTCATCTATTAAACTCAATCCAATAAACACCAACTATCTGGTCTCTGACTAACATAGATGTGATCAAAATTTCCTACCATATAAGGTCTTAAAAAGATACATCATAAGTGAATTATCATATATATTATTTTAATAAAACTTATAAATCATTCAATAATTATCCTTAGAACCCGTAAATTATAGGTCACAAACTCAAACATTCCCTCCAAAATCAAGATGGAATGCGTAGATTTTCCATCAATCAATGGATTATATATAGTGTTATGATGCACCTATGTTTTAAGATAAGTATTCAAAAATCACTAGAATCATGAAATAAAATAGACATATTATAATGAATTCAGGATCCTCATTAACCCATACATACCTATAGTATCTAAAATCACGATCTCACCCATCTCATTTTCACTAAAGGTATCTCATATCAATAAAAAATAGGAAACCTTAGTCATCCTGTGCATGCGAACTCAAATCAAAACAATTTCATAATGAATCCTCAATAGACACATTATATCATCCATATTCACATTATCCAACTTCCTCTCAGGATTTGGTAATAAATTCATAAGAAGAGTGGATAATTGGGGATTGTCTATAACTAACTAACATGTGCGTCACCATGTGACAAAACCCAAAAGTTATTTCATTTTTTGTAAAAATAATACAATCTAAGACTATAATGGTAAATCCTGTTCAATTTTGGGTGGATATCCAATCTCAACGTAAGTGATTTCATCATATTATCCTCATTATTTATCTTAGGTATTATAAGATGACCTTGGATGTAAATGAACTCCTCTACATCAGGAGACTGATACGATGGAAGATCACTACCATATATACTATAACATATCACTAAATTGACTAAATCTGATTGCTAACAATCTATTATCATCTCAAGGAGTGAGGATGTGATAATAAATTATTTAACAGTAACTCAGACTTGCTAATCTAGAATATTCTGACACAAATCAATAAAAATTCCATCATTATCCACCCACTTTTTGACTCCTACACCACTTTGTTGGAGTCTTATATTATTATGAAATAACAATTACACTACATTTTGGGGGTTATACACCCCATAAAAATAGAATATGGTCACTCAACCTACCTTCATTGTTAATAGTTTAGGTCACTATATAAAAAAATATATCTTGTTTTGTTATTATATCTATGTATAAAAAATATCTCAACATGAAAATCATGATTCCAATACCTTAGATAATTCACCACTACTTCTAACTAAAGATCTTGTGTTGTGTAATTATACTTATGTGGTCTAAATTACATATACCCATAAGTGACTACATGACCATCATGAATCATTTTCAATTCAAATCTATATATTTATGAATCATAATATAGTTTATAATCCCAACCTATCTTATATTAGTATAAAATTGGCATAACCATCTTCGTCTAATTTGGAACCTAAAAGTCTCTCTCATAAGCATAAGAAGAGTGGAAGTTCACCCCCTACTTGGCCCAGAACATCATTGATGCTTCCATTTTGTATAAATTATAAATGAATCTATCATAGCAATCACCCATATAATTTGAAAGTATATAACTCAAAACAGTTCTTAACCACTACCATGAAATGAAAACTATGATCTTCTTAGGATCCAATTATATATTATATTCTAATATCATGTACTTTAGGAAGAAGGAAGCACAAATATAATGTTGTTAATTTGATAGTTTTTTATATAATAATTCCTCCATATGTATACTAAAAATAATCACAAAATATCAAGAATTTTCCCACAATCTGAGATTTAATTAGTATGTTGTCTACAAAAATAATTATAAATTATTAAAAGTACCGAACGATGACTAAATTGAATAGGGAACAATAACTATTGACATGTTGGTCAAACCAAACAACATTGAAACTTACTCATATAATCAAAACATGCTTCTAAAAGTATAATGTGGTATATCAAAACATTTTACCCATAACTGATGATTTCCAGATATGAAATCAATCCGGGAGGACACTTTATCCCCTATAATATCAATTAATAGTTCATTAATACAAGGAAGTAGTTATCAATTCATTATTGTAACAAGGTTTAACATCTATACATTAACACACAATATCTTGGAACCATCTCCCATATTAGAGAACATAAATATATTACACCAATAAGGTGTACATGGTCATCTAAGACACTTAATCTACAAATTCTATGGGTTATAATTCAACTCTCAATGCTCTATCAGATAATTATTGTTATTTATAATGGATATAGAGGCTATGTTCAAAAATATCACAATCATGAACTCAACCACATTATTGGTTGGAGAACCACAGAAATCATTAGGAAATACTTCATTGAATTGATGAAATATTGATGGTATTACATCCAAATGTTCCCCATAATTAACAATAATAACACAAGTAAACTTGTATGTGATCCCACCAAATCATTGTAGGTCAGGCCTCAAATGACCATCTTGAAATTATCATGGATTGGTTTAGAAATACCTTTCACCCTTATTAGATATAAATGCAATCTTTTGATTATAGTAGCCAATTGGGGATCAATACTAAAATATAAAATCCATTTTGAAGATCATTTAAAATCATCTTATATTTATCAAAAAAAATATAGTGAAATCTATATCTTGTTAAAACTACATCACAATATGAATATCTCCAAATACCCTCAGATCAACACCTTGAATGCAAATTGATAAAAAATCACCCAATTATGATAATCAATTTATATGCCATGGAAATTAAATAACTAATGTGATATAAAAATTGAGACAAAAATTTATTAAAAGATAATAATTCATGTATGGATTCTAGCAAAATTGTACCTCATAATACAGATAGATTGAGATAACATTCAATATGTGTAGGATCAATTGCATGAAATTGAAATAACCCTCAACCCTGAGATCCTACACAAATCCACTAAAAATAACCTCCCTAATAACAATATTACCCCTTTAATTATTAATCACATCCTTTACCATAATAAAAATAACCCATTGTCCTCTAGATACCACTCTGATATCAATCTTTAGGTCTGGTTGTTGATTTTTGTGTCTTACCAAATTCATTTCCAATGAACAACTACATATTACTCATGTATTACAAGTAATTGTGCACCATTGTCTTATATAATTTATATTTAACTGGTTATCATTCATAAAACAAATGAAAATTACCTAACCATACACATTGGTAAGACTTGGAAGAACCTCCATTCTGTAGTCAATGAGATGAACCACCACCCTAGTCGGTCTACCTATTTCCTCCCTAACATAATATATCAATGTTGTGATTTTTGATTCATGAGAATAAACATCCAATCCACATGATAGGGTCCAAATACCAAACACAAAATCCCTAATTTAGGTTCCTTGCATATATGGGGGCCTATAAGTTAATCTATGATAAAAAAATTGTGAAGTATATTCATATCTACAAAACATACATACCTCAACCATCCTTAGTGATTCTATACCAAACAAAATTATACTAATACAATATTGTGGGTACATAATTAATGTATATAAAAAATAGTACATACTCAATGATTGATATCCTTTTTAGGGTATGATTCCTGACCTCTGCAACCCTTCCCTGCCTCATGATCTCCTGAATTAAATTTTCAAAAACAGTATATTAAAAAATACATCCAGGATAACTCAAAATTCAAATATTATTATACTATGACATTAAAATAGCTATTATATTCCCCTCATATCATAAAACCTTGAAACTTCACCATCCATATAGGGATTGTATGGAGATAGTCATATTGGTCTTCATCAAATCCATCCAATGATCACCAGTATGGTGTCTGTCCCTTCTTATAACCTAAGTAGATGCTAATTTTAAAGCTCATGTGTTAACTAAAACATATGATTGATATGTCATAGTGTATCTATATCTATTGAGTTCATTACCCATAATATGATTTCATAAGTTTAATTATCAATAGTCGGTGTGGGGAGATAGGGTGTTCCTGTCAAAATGCCAGTGGGGCATGCTTGTCGCCACCCTCCTAGCACTCCACTTATGGTCATTATGTTGGTATTTATCATCAATTCCAAATAGAAATCCTATAATATATTTTTTTCATAGATCTCAATATCACATATACAATAATGTGCGATATTTATAATTTCCCACTACTCTATATTCAAAACCCGTATATAAAATTATTGTAACATGAGTGCTCTATCTAGAACAATCTACTGACACTCAGGGTCAATAATATATACTAAAAAATACCATTTAATTTAATTTTTATTTTTCATAATAAGATTATTACACACATGGTTTAGTTAAATTAAATCATTATAACAAGTTATATAGGGAAAAAATTATGTTCTTATAGAAATTGTTTATCCATTACCACATAATTAATAAGATATTCAATCATATATTACAATAATGAATTCCCTGTGGGTTATTAGTGAGATAATATTCAATGATAAATTTATTTATATTAATAGTATATAAATGCTTCTAAAACATTAAATAATAATTGATATATTATAATCATAGTAACAAATCATAAGTAGGAACATAAAATTGATTATAAAACCAATAATCCTGATATGATTTAGGAACACGAAACATTATTCCACACTAGGTAATTATTAAATTTCCCTTAATCATAACTCAATAATTGGTCTTATAACATTTAGTGAGGCAACCCATCTATAATAGATAAAACCAAGAATAAAATTAAAATACTTATTAACATTAACTTCCATCATACCTATGTTATCCTTGTTGATACATATAAACTATAAATTTAATTAAATACAACCTATCATTATTCTAGAATAACCTAAATTATAATACAATGGAAAAAATAAACAATTCATTAATATATCATTGTAACATCATATCCAGTTGACACCATTGAAACCAAATTAGAGTTACATTAGACCATAGGAACAACTCCATAAATTTCATAGATTTTATAATAATATAATGTGTCTAGAATTATCTTTGGGATATAATACCTAGTATATTAAGGCACTATAAAAATCGAAACAATAACAATTTTAATAATGATTATTAAAATATTGAATAAAAAAATACCATAGTGAAATTAAAATAAGATATATATAAAACCATGATATGAATGTTTAAAAATATGTGATTGTCACATAATTAAGGTAAACATCATATGGGTCCCTCATGGGAAAATCATGTAAAACAAGTAGAATAAATACTAATTTAAGAAAACTATGAAAACCAATAAACACTTTTCAAGTACTAGTATGGTCCCATATCTAATGATGTAGATAATTTATCCCACAAAACCATCATGCATGTAGACATTTACCTTATATATATCTACAACATAGATTTAATATCAGGTTCCCATGATGATAAATGTAGTGTGTGATTATAACACTATAGGACACCACCAATTATGTCCTTAAATATATCAACTCTAAAAAAATTTGTTCTATACAAAATTTATAATAGAATAAAGAAATACATCATAATTTATTATCTTGTTTAGTAGTGATACCTAGGATCTAACAAATCGGCTTCATATAGTGTTGGATTAGACACCCAAGAAACACACTCGGGATCTAGTGTGTCACAATTGGAATCTAATGAAAGGCTTCGATAACAATGGATATTGTAATTTTTATTGAGGATAGTTTATGTGTTGATATGTTATGTTTGATAATTATTTAAAAGTTATAGATAAAACTTTTGTATTGTATATGATTTAATGTTGTGATAATAATTCCATTTTATTTGGGGATTCAGATAAGTTATCTTTAGTAAAATTGTATAAATAATCCTTGGTATATGACAACATCATGAAATTTTTTAATAGTTTTGAGAATGTGGTTTTACATTGAATTATATACTTTTAGGATATTAGAAAGTGGATATAATTATGGAATAGATGTACCTTGGTATAATGACCCTTAAGATATAATTTTTGTAATTAATTCAACTCTGACTTAGTGTACAACATAGATGACTTTCTCCACACATAGTTAGAAAATAACTATGGGTATTCTTTGGTCAATCACATTATCCTTATGAACCATTCTAAGGGATTTAATATGTTTCGGTTGGAAAACCAAATACTTTAATGGTCGTGGATAACAATGGATTGAACAATGATACTCATAGGTTGATCTAAATATATAGTATTTCAAAAAAAAAGGTTCAATAAGGGATGAAATATTTAGACTGGTTTTTTATATTCATATTATAAATGATAATATATCAATTTTTTATTTAGTTGATACAATATTGTAAGAATGAAGGTGGGAATTTTGCGTTCCACGAAACCAATATTTCTTATAACTAAATAATGTAACATACTTAAGTGGTTTAGAACATTCTAATTTTCCAATTATGTGAAAAATGGTGGTTTTATTTTGATGAAGTAGGTTATATGGTAATTTTTAACCTTGGTATTGACAAGTGATTCATAATATTTTGGATATGTTCATGACATTTTCTGGAATATGAAATATATTTTCCATTATATGAACTAGTGGTTAATACAATTTGATTATCAAAAGTAGAACTAACTTTTTTTGTGGAATATATAATCATGTTATGGTTTATCGTTATAGATTTTAAAAGAGGATTTGGGAAAGGTATTTTATTAAGAATATATTATTGGTATATTTACATATATAGGTTTATGATTGTAGGATTGATTAATTTTATTTTACGAATGATAATTTTAATTTTTAAAACATATATTTCATTGATTGTTTGGTTCAAATAATTTTAGGAATGTTTGTGGTATTTTGGTGTCCCTTATTACGGATTAGGTTAATAATTATGTGAGAACCCATGTCAAGGAAAACTAGGATGAACCAACAATGATATAAGCTAGTTATATTGGTTTAATCAAGTCTGATACTGGTCAAATAGTAATACATATAGATGAATATGATAGTTTTATAAAGTGATATATTATGAGGTTAAAGTTTTCTATTTCTTTATGATAATTCAAATATATTAATCCTCAGTTATGATAAAACTTTTGATTTTAGTAATGTCTATAACTAGAAGAAATCATTGGTGTGAGGAATAATGAAGAGATTAATTAAATGATAAAACTAGTATAATGAGAGATGGAATGATAAATCATGTGATTATTCCGACCATTTTATCATGAAATATGATATACAATGTGATCATAGTAGACATAACAAGAACATAATATAAGAAAAATATAGAGTATAATAAAAGATCATGTTTTGAAGGTCCTAATACTTCCATGTGAAATATAGAGAGAAAATATAATAAAAAATTATTCAATTGAAATTGGGTTGGGAATTATATAAGTCAATTTCCCAATCCCTATTTTATTGAGGGAGACAGCCATAAAAAACCATGAAAATAATGAAAACCGTATGATACTACTATTAATGATTCAAATATTTAGTTGTTACTCATGATTTTATTGTGGACTATATTATATAATTTTTCACTAACTATTAGATATTGATTTTTAAAAAAACCTCTTTGTGTTGTGATTATTATAAAAATTATTATTTTAGTTTTTGGGAAGTTATTCATTATGGATCTAGATCTACATCCCTTACTAAAATTATACATGAAGTTATAAATAAGTTAACTCTCTTGATAAAGGGATTTTAATGATTTTTTATATACATTAATTTCATTCCACATTTAAAAAACCCTCAGTATCATCTTGTGGGGTATGATCAATTATTTGGACCTAATAGAAATTACTCAAATATTATGAGTTAAATTTCATGAAAAAAATTAATTTAATTCGGATAATATAATAGTAAGATGTTATAATTTCCTTTAAAAAATGAAATGTGTTTCATAAATTATATTTCATAGAAATAACAACATAAATGAGACACAAAATATTAATATAACAGTATTAATTAACTATATATGGTAATTAATTAAAAAGAATTACATTTTGAAGAAATTTAATATGCCTAAGTAGTGAAAAGTTATATTTTAAATAAAATGAATTTTCATAATACTATTCATATCTGATTAAAATAGAAAATTCCTATAATATATTTCAAAATAGATAAAATAAATATATATTTTTAATTAAATTGATCAACATTTAATTTTTATAAATTATGAGCATAATATAGAATTGGATATTTTTAGTCAAAAATTTCTGGATTAAGGAAAAATATAATTTCCATGATTTTATTACTATATAATAATATTCTTGAAGATTTAAAAACAATTAAAGTAGTAAAATGTAAAATTGAGGAATAATATAATGAATTTTAATTATTATTTATATATATAACCTATTGTAAATATTTTTTGATAAAAAATGAAATGTAATATTAATATAGAAAATATTTTTGTTCTTTTCTTTTAATCTTGTATTTTCATTATTTGATTCAATTTTATCCTTCCATGGAAGACTCATACAAATTATTTTTCTTATAATAATCCACTTTTTATTCATTAAAAATAGTATTCAAGTAAATTGAATCTTATATAATAAATAAAATCTAAAAAATATAGTTTTTCTAAAAATATTTTTTACATTCTTATAAAAAAAATTAACTTTATCATGTAGAAATTAAATAGAAAAAAATATATTGACATCATGAGATCAAAAATTAAATATTATATGACAAGTTAAATTTAATTATTGGAATAATTATATGAATAGTATTACTATGGCTAATTACCATGGTAATAGGGAAAACATTATTTTATTAACATAATGAAATGTTTATCAAATCAATAAAATTGAATCCCATTAAATACTGAATAAAAGATGATGTAGAAACACATTAATAAATATTTTATCACTAACTTAATTTTTAATCAGTTCTAAATAACATTAAGAATCATTAACACCTTATATGACTTCATTCTACTAAGACATGTATTCTTCACATTATTTGTTTTAATGTAAAAGGTAATATTAAAATTTATAGAAATTTAATTTCCATAGATAGATGATAAATTTATTTATAGTAAACCAAAATTTAGTTATATGGGTAAATTAATATTTTAAATAAAATATAAAATAACATATTCAAAAACTAGTTATGTTGTTTAAAATTAAAAGAGTTTAATGTAAAACACATAAATGTAAAAACCCCATAACATGTTTAAACATGTGTGGAACTACTTGTTTTAAATTTTCTAAACTGAAATACATGAAAAGTCCTATTATTGAAAAATTATGGAGTTAGTTACCTTGGAATAATGTCATGTAATTATTTAAATATAAGGGGTGTTTCCAAAAGATCCATTTTCCTCTATTGTATATAGATATCACATAAATGTTTTCAAAGATACACCTCCAATTAAAACATTCCATGAAACCATTTCAAATTATCCTACAATTGAAGTCCATCACAAATTATTAATCCCCTATCCTATATAATAAACTAAACTCCGTCACATCCTAGTAAAGTTTTAAGGCAACATCATGTTTTAAATGTAACTATTATCTCTTTATTATATTTTTCTACTTAATCTTCACCTTATAAATATCATATATCTATAAAAATATATTTAATCTAGAATCATGCTTATAATTATTCGTTTTTATTCTAATTAAATAGATATTATATCAATTATTAAATCCCATAAGGAAAATAAAATCTTTTTTAGTGTGTTGCACCAACTACCACCTCGACAAAGTGATGTCTTCCATTTTTCAAAACTTCCAGTCATGACCTACCAAAAGGATTTAATATTAGGATAAATATTAAATATATATATATATATATATATGATTATATAATATAAATTTATTATATTTCTACTTTTTCTCTAATTTTTTGAGACACTATTAAAAACTTGGGTTTGTCCAAATCTAGATTGTTAACAGTGCTAGATAAAAGAACTATAAAAAACCCCATTTATCAGTACTAGAAAATAACTATTAAAAGGGGTCTTCAACATCGCAAAAAGGGGCTATTAAAGGGGGCCCTTTATCAGAAAATTTAAAAACATTTTGATAACCCCCACCCCTTTGTCAATGCTAGTAAAAATGACCAAATTAGAAGGGTCCATTATCTGCACTTCTAAAAAAGTGCTGATAAAGGGGGACCTTTCTCAGTCGCGATGAAAAAGGACATATAATGGGGGGGGGGGTTCTATATCATGGATTTGTTAGAAGCTCTAATAAAGAACCCCCTAATAGAGAATTTTTACTATCACTAATAAATATTATAATTAATATATATATATATATAGATATTTCATTAAAAATATTATATTATTATACAAATATATTTATATTGAAAATAAATAATACATATTTTTTAAATATGTTTTATATAATTCCAAATAGTCCTTTTCACATAATTTAAAAGATATTATTTAAAATTTCTAATAAAATAATTTAAAAAATATGTATCATTAATAATTTTATAATTTTTATTCACTAATAGTAATTTAAAAAATAAATTTGGCAAAAGAATTAAAAATTTAATATAAGATCTAATATAAATTGAAAACATATCTTAAACTTCAATTGGACATAAAATTTGATATTAGTATTCATTTGTGTTATACAACTTATCTGATGAATGTTTAGGGTGAGATCTACACTGTGATGACTGGTGGGAACCCCGATCTCTACTTTTTCAAGCCAAAAATGTTACGGAAGGCTTCAAAAATAGTGTTTTTACTTGGGGAACCCAAATTGTTTAACATTCAATGGTTTTTCATCTTTGTTTAAGGGGGTCTTTTGATATTTTTCATTGGAGACTAAATTTATTCCCAGGGATTATGTTCATATTGATATAATGAGGTTTAAATGTTAAAATGATTCACCGTATTGTGTTATTTATAATCAAATATATAAAAATATACACATATTTTTTATATATTCACACATATAAATTTAATTTTATAAATAAATATTTAAATATATTTAAATATAAAATGTATTTCTCTATATATTATCCATATATCAATAAAAAATAATATCAATTTTTTTAAATACAACTGTATGAATATTAATATACCAATATGATTAATATATATAAACATATAATTTATATTTATATATAATTTTGTGTTTATTGAAAAATAAATATATATTTATCTCTACATTATAATATATGAATATAAATTTTAATAAATAATATATGTAAAAAATATAAACTAGTATAATTATATTTATAAAGGCACATATATAGATATATCTTATATCTGTGTTTATATGTATTTATAAACATAAAAATACACACATATGTACACACACACACACACATTAGTTAGGGAGAGTGGAGAGGTTTCATCCTCCACCATCAATAGGGGTCAGGTAGTCCCCACCCCTGTCATTAATAGGGAGGTTTTGCCACTCGGGTGGCCCCCACCTCAAATATCCTCCCATGGGAGGTTATGCTCAGGTGGGCCCCACCACCATAACCTCTCATGGGAGGTTAGGGTGTGGCAGTCCCACCACCAACCTCCAAGGGGATGTTTTAACAAACACACTCAACACATGGCATCTTAAAAATAAAATGAACTATTGTACTTTATTTTAATATTTTTTTTTATAAAAACCCAAAAACTAACTTTTATTCCCAACTCACTGTCATTGAAGTGAGAGTCTTCTTATGTGAAAACTGGTGCTACAAGTTCAATGGTGCCCTCCGATTTCCATTCCGAGCACTGGTTCAAAAGATATAAAAACACGCTTTTATGTTTACTGAAAGTACCCGAACAAAGCTTCAAAAATTGATTCTGGACACACCGTACCTCAGAATCAAGCGCCGTCAAGAAACTGCGGACTTGTAAAATTCCAATCTATTTAAAAAAATCAGAGGAATTCAAGGTCTTGACATTCTCCCCAGATCAGGGCTTTACGTCCACGTAAGATTCAACTCTAACTAAGGGAACAAAAGGGGGTACTGAGCACACATCTAAGCCTCTCGCTCCCATGTGCTCTCATTGAGGTTCCCGTACTACCAGGGAACGTGCACCAAAGGTATCGACCATCCATGTAGGACCCACTCCTATCAATCCTCAGTTTCCACTTTGACCTCTGTGAAATTATCCATTTCGTCGATTCCCAGCTCTCCATGGTCGATGATGTGGGATGGGTCATGCACGTATCTCCGGAGCTGAGATACATGGAAGACGCCGTGCATCCGATGCTGCTGATGTGGAAGAGCCAGGCGGTAAGCCACCTCACCTACTCTGCTGAGGACCTGGAATGGTCTGATGAATCGAGGAGATAACTTGACACCTTGGCCAAATCTCTGCAAACCGTGTCAAGGTGAGACCGGTAGAAAGATGTGGTCGCCTTCCTCAAACCCTAAAGGTCTCCATCTCCAGTCATCATATGATTTCTGCCTGCTCTGTGCAATCTTAATCCACTCCTGTATGATCTTCACCTGCTCCGTGGTCAACCGTACCATCTCCGGTCCCACTAGTGCTGACTCCCCTGGGTCTGTCCAGCATAGTGGCGATCTGCAAGGCATACCATACAAGGACTGAAAAGGTTCCATACCTATGGTGGAGTGATAACTATTGTTGTAGGAAAAGTCCACCAAATCCAAGTGATCCTCCCAGCTGTGACCGAAGTCGAGGACACATGCACGGAGCCTGTTCTTGAGGATCTGAATGCTCCTCTCGGTCTGACCATGTTTATGAGGATTGAAGGCGTTTCTTAGACATAGTTGTGTCCTGAAAGCCTCCTACAACCCCTTCCATAGACGGGAAGTGAAGTGTACGTCACAGTCGGAGAAAATATAAGAAGGTACTCTATGAAAATGCATTATCTCCTGCACATAGAGGTGTCCCAAGCTCTCCAGTGAGTCGAGCTCTCTGATCGGTAGAAATTGGTCCAACTTGGTGAGTCAGTCGACGATCGCCCATATCGAATCATGAATCTTGGATTTACATGGAAGACCTATCAAAAAGACCTTGTACATCCCATCCCACTTCCACTCTAGGACCTATAAGGGATGAATCAGGCCTGCTGGTACCTAGTGCTCCACCTTCACTTGCTGACAAGTGAGCCACCGAGAGACAAACTATGTTATCGCCTTCTTCAAAACTGGAAACCAGTGCTGTCGTCGAAGGTCCTGGTATATCGTTTCCACTCTTGGATGTACCGCTAGTGGGGAAGTGTGGAACTCCCTCAACAAATCCTCCTGAAGTGCAACTGGTACCATGGTACATCCTCTGAAGGGGATGATGTGCTCCCCACTTTCAAAAAATCCATCAGGTGCCTACCCTGTGGATATCTGAGCATGTCACGTCTCGCAGTCATCGTCCCCAAGATACGCCTCCCTGACTCGCTGAATGTGTGGGGGAGTGACTGTAAGAGACTGTAGATAGGCTTCTCTATCTCTATCCACAAAGGATATCTATAAGGTAGCCAGCTGCTTTATCACCGCTTCTAGTAGCTGTATACCATTTCTCTTGTTGAGTGCATCCGCAACAACGTTCCCCTTCCCAGGAGTATAGACTATCTCGAATTCATAGTCCTGAAGGAACTCAAGCCATCATCATTGTCTCAGGATCAGGTCTTTTTGAGATAAGACATACCTGAGACTCTTGTGATCAGTGTACATGGTAAAATGTTCACCCATCCGATAGTGCCACCACATCTTCAAGGAGAATACCACTGCTGCTAACTCTAGGTCATGGGTAGCGTAGTTCTTATCATGTTTTCTCAGCTTCCAAGAACCGTATGTGATCAGTGCTCAATCCTGCATCAGAACACTCCCGATTCCAGTCCCTGATGCATCGTTGTAGTCTATGTACCTTAATCCCTCATATGGAAGCCTCAAGATGGGGGCACTAGTAAGCCTCTGCCTCTTCTCCTGAAAGCTTTGCTGGCATCTCTTTGACCACATGAAGGGTTACCCCTTCTTTGTCAAGGATGATAAAAGTGTTGTAACTCTGGAGAAATCTGGAATGAATCTATGGTAGTATCCACTCAAGTCCCGAAAAGCCCGTACCTCCATCACACTCTTGGGTGGCTCCCAGGCATGTACTGCCTCTATCATCGCTCGGTCCACAACAACTCTAGCCTCCGAGATGACGTGCCCCAAAAAGTGAACCTCTCGAATCCAAAACTGGCACTTTGAGATCTTACCATAAATCTAGTGCTCTCAGAGTGTGTCCAGTACTACCTACAATTGGAAGGTATGCTCCTCCTCAGTAGTTGAGTAGATCAGTATGTCGTCGATGAAGACTACGAGAAAACTATCGATGTACGGCTAGAAGATCTTGTTCATGGACTCATGAACACTGCTAAAGCATTGGTTATGCTGATGGAAAAAACCAAGAAGTCGTAGTGGCCATAACGACATATGAAGTTTGTCTTCTGCACATCCTCACCTTGAACTCTGAGCTGGTGATAGCCTGATTTGATGTCTATCATCAAGAACCTTCGTTCTCCCTTGAGCTGATCAAAGAGGTTGTCAATCCTCAGGAGTGGGTACAAGTTCTTCACGGTCACCTGGTTCAGGAGACGATAGTCGACACAGATCCTGTAGCTCCCATCCTCCTTTTTGGAGAATAGAATCGGGGCTACCCAGGGAGAAACACTGGGCCAGATGAATCCCATTCCTTGCAAGTCCTCTAGTTGTACTCGTAGCTCACGAATCTCAGCAAGAGCCATACGATATGTTGTAGTATATATTGGTGTCATCTCGTGGTACATGTCAATATAGAAGTCCACCTCTCTGTGTGGAGGTAGTCCTAGAACATTTTCAGAAAAAACACACACGTACTGGTCCACCACTACATGATATGTCAGACTCTCCATCCCAACTACTCTGAGTGTAAGGCAATCCAACTTATGAGTGATCGGCCTCACCCTCCTCTGAGTAATTCCTTCATGTGATGAAAAGGTTCCCTTCTTTCCAGTGAAGGTAAACCTTGTCCCATCCATGCTGAAACACCGCTCTATGCGCCTAATACAGTTGATCTAAGCATGGACTGTAGATAACCAATCCATACCCAAGATGAAGTCGTAAGGCCTCGACGCAGATACAATGAGATCCCAGCCGAAGCTCTCGCCTCCTAGAGTAAGCTCACACTACCGGCACTGGTGCGTAATCATTAAGTCTACTACCGTAGGAGTCTCTATCCGTAAGGATTGACGCAAAAGCTCCTTCGGAATCTCAGAGATCTGAACGGGGGAAGAGGCAATGAAATAGTGAAAGGAACCCATGTCTATAAGAACTGTAACTAAGGTGGAATAGATACATATCGTACCTCAAATGATCTCTGGAGCGCCATGATCGTTGGCCTCTACTGCCTGATGCTATTCTCTTCCTTGTCCACCTATTCCATGTGGTTGGGGCGGACCTCCTGGTGGTGGTGGCGGTATCACCTCGTAACATCGTCCACCACCAGCTGCACGGCCAGCTCCTATGCCACGTCCACCTCCGCCTTGCAGACCGCCTCGATCAAACCTTTGCCTTTGCCTAGGAGGTCCCCCAACTGTCTGTTGATTGTCAGATCAGTAGGTCGGACAGTCACAAGCCATGCGACCAAGCCTGCCACAGGAGTAACATTGTTCTCACCTAGCATGGCTGGCTCTGTCTCCACTCTGGGTGCCCCGCACAACCGATCCTAAGTCATGCAGTCGACCACCTGAAGGTCTAGTTCTCTTGGACCTCTATTTCATTTGTCTACTACCAGCTGCAGAAGACTTCGCTGCGTGTCTTTAACTGGTGGGTCTCGCTGCTGGAGACTGTTCATCCAGAAAAATCTCTACTATGAGGACTCGCTCCAACACTTTCGCCTGCGTTAGAATGTTGTGGGAGATAACTGAAGCCCTAATATCTCACCCAAGTCCCTACTCAAAGGTCCAGAGCCTAAATAACAGGTCTCATACGATATCAGTGGAGTAGCGTGAGAGGTCTGTGAACCTAACTAAGTACTGAGATACACTCATACTGCCCTACTGCAGTTGAAGTATCTCATGTATCTGCACCACTCGAAGGGTGGATTGTACAAACATCACCTGGAACATGCTATCGAAGTCTGCCCATAGAAGTTTTGCCTCATCATGCATCTGGATCATCAGGATCCACCATCTGTCTGCTGCTTCCTGGAGGAGGCTAGCAACAAGGATCACCATGAAGTCAGCGGGTATCCCTACCAGTCTGAAGACCCTCACCACACCCTCCAGTCAATCCTCAACTGCTTGTGGGTCCATCTCTCCCCTGAACCTGGGTGGCCTATGGTGCTAGAACTCATCCAGCGTGCTCAAGCGGCATGCACTCCCTGCTGCTGGGGATGGTGGCATCGGTGTCCTAATGGGGAGTAGTACCGCTGGTGCCTCAACTGGAAGAGGGCCATGTAATGTGTCCTCATTGCTCGGTGGGCTGTCACTACACACAACTCTCGGGGCACTAGCTGGACATCCATGGGGAGGCATCCTGAATGAAACAGATGTGACATGGTCAAATGACTAAACCTGTTGAGCTGACCTGGTTTGAGATGACTTAATGAAAAACCTTTTAAATCACGCATGCAATTAGTTTTTTCGTGCACTGAGTCGGAAATCAGAAGCCATAGTCCTTGTGTATGGATACGTCCTCTGCCCGCAACGACACTGGACTCCCTGAACTGAAAACCACACTTAGTACCCTTAACACTATTGATTCACATAAAATAAATATTAGAGCCCTAAGTTATGCAGCAGAACCAAAATCCTCTAATACCAATTTGTCATGACCCGTCCCCCAGGGCTCGTATCGAGACTACCCCAAGCCCACATTCCATAGTCTAGGGGTTGGCGACTAGCGCCAAAGGCATAAATCCCTAAAACTAGGAAGGAATTACCTTTATAAATTGTAAACACACATAATAAGAGAACAAGCGAAAGAAAACACTAAATAATAATTTGTATAACAAGATTACTTTAAGTAAAGGGGGTCCAGAATACATGCCCAAATGTAAAGTAAAAATACAACTGAATAAAAGTACAAGTGAAAAATGTAAAAACATTTGAAAGGTGATAGTAGCTCTTGGATCATCCTCTAGGGTTCCTACATGAAGGGTAGGTACATATGGCCTCCACAGAACTCCACGTCTGTCCAAATCCACCGTGTACCGATATGGCGTAAGGTCCTCCTCCAGGTAACAACTAGTCCTGGCGCTCTCGGCCTTCGTTAGCACTATCTGTTGTCTGCATCCAACACAACGAGGTGCGTGCATAGCCCGTGTAGTGGTGAGTATAATGATACTCGATAGGGACCCTGAGACCCTCAAGGTCTCACAAAATCCAACAGGCATAAACCACAAAGTATGAAATCAATGTATAACCATTACTTAGTTTTATGTCCATATATATACCTAAGTTATCAAGTAACACATCTCAATCATGAGAAAAACCCAAAAGTCATTGACTCAACTAAAACCAGGATTTTCATTATTGAAACCATGGCTACTGGAGAACTCCTCCTCTGTCAAGTACAGTGTGCTTGTTGTGACACTAAGACGCTTCTCACTAACCTTGGACTACTGAGGTACTCCTCCTGTCAAGTATCGTGGGTCTACTGCCTACTACAAGGTGCTTCGTCCGCTATGGTTCTACCACCAAATACTGGGCACAGCCCCTAATTACCTATAGAGGTATTCATCTTGTCGAGTATTGTGGGTCTATTTCAGACTACCAGGTGCTCTGTTTTCCATGGTTCTACCACCAAATACCAGCTGCTCCCCACTGGGCTAGTCGAATCACTCTGACTCGAATCAGTCAAACAGTCATCAAGTCTACAAATACTAGGTCTCTACACTCTGTCTGCTCATCACCAAAAGGATTCTCTTCACGAGCTACTGGTCGGTACTACAAGTCTCACAAAGTATCACGTAGAAGTACTTAAAAGGACCACCACGTCATAGGGGTCTCAACTCAATAGACGGCGCGTCAATCGGACACCCAGTCTGTGAGTTATTAGCATTTTATTCCTAGAGGCCCGGTTGGATTCATGTATGAACCAACCTGACTATGACTCAACTATACCATGAACTCCAGTGGGGTATACTCAAAGGGGCGTCTATGCTCCAAGAATACCGGCACCGCAGATGGTTCATCAAACGGACGTCTGGTGCCAAAAATATGGCCCAAGAAGGTAATGGGTCAGTAATGGGCCTGGGTCCAGTCCGACCCAGTCAGACTGGCTGGGCCCAACCCAGTCAGGACCGACCCAGTCTGGGTCAACCCAGTCAGACTCGCTGGGTCTGACCCGGCCAATTGGGTAGCTCAGTCAGCTATGTTTTGACCTGGTCTTCTGGGCCCAAACCAGCGGATCGCGAGGGTGATTCGGCTCGGTAGTCACCAAATAGGAGGATCGGTAACTCAGCCTGGGAGACCGGGCTGGTTCGGCCAGTGACACTGCGGGGGACGCCGTGGGTCGGCTTGGGAGGTTGGTAGCTAGGAGGCCAGAAGGCAGGTGGCGCGGGGCGCGGGCAGGCCGGCTGGTCACTAGCAGGCCGTGAGGGCACCACAAAAGGTGATGGGGCGCCGAGAAGACTGCGACAGGGAACCGCGGGGGCGCCGGGCAGGCCACCAGCGGGGCGCGGGGTCACCGAGAAGGCCGCCGGTGGGTTGTTGGAGCACCGGCCAGGCCGCCGACGGGGCGAGGGGGCACCGGGCATCGCGCCGGCGGAGCGAGGCAAGGCGCGAGGCATGCGGGAAGTGCGCCAGGGCAATGCGCTAGGGCACAAGAAGTGCACCGGGGCACCGAGGGGGCGGCACAGTTCGCAGAGGCTGCCGGAAGTGCGGCCCCTGTTCGCCATCTTCTTCATCATCGCCTCTTTTCCAAGCCGTCGTCATTGAACAAGAACAATCAAGGGTAGGATCTGACCGTGTTCGTACGGCCCGAGGCCTCATCGTTACGGTGATAGGAATTGGAAATTCTCATACCATATCTGTGTTCGATCAAGAATGAGGTTTATATAAAATATAAAAATAACACAAATCTCCCTACCTTTGATTTTCTGGTAGTCGTTCGTTGACGTCACGGAAGGATGGATGTCAATCCGTGGTAGACAATCACATCCCATGTCGAAGGGGTCTGAAGAAGAAGATCGGAGAAGAAGATCGCCGTTGGCGTTCTTCGTGTTCTTCGCGTTCTTTGTTGGGAGGACGGTTCTTCGTTTGGAGGTTTCTCCAAAAATCCCAACAGAAGAGAATTCCAACCCAAATAAAAAAATAGTTTTCCTATTATTTTAAGTGTTGGCACGTAATTCAAAAAGGCGAATTAAAATCACGGCTCATCAAAATTAAAAGAGAGGTTTCACAACTTGGGTGGTCCCCACCTCAAATATCCTCTCATGGGAGGTTATGCTCGGGTGGGCCCCACCACAATAACCTTTCATTGGAGGTTATGGTGTGGTGGTCCCACCATCAACCTCCAATGGGAGGTTTTAAACAACACACTCAACACATGGAAGCTTCAAAATAAAATAACGTATTGTACTTTATTTAATTATTATTTTTATAAAAAGAAAAAAACTAACATTTATTACCGACTTACTACCGTCGAAGTGAAATTCATATTAAGAAAAAACGGGTGCTATGAGTTCAACGATGCCCTCATATTTCTATTCTCAACACCGGTTCCAAAGTTATAATAACCCACTAATACATTTACTGAATGTACCCGAACAAATCTTCATAAATTGATTCCGGACACACCGGGCCTCATAATCAAGTGTCGTCAGAAACTGCAGACTTGTAAAATTCCCATGTATTTAAAAAAAAATTGGGAAATATGTGTCTTTAAAAATATATTCCCATAATATCTTAGTAGATACCAAATTAGTTAAAAATATATCATATTTTTAATAACCATCACAATATATTCTAATACTCTATTTGTTGAAAACTAATTAGTGAAATTTGTACCATGTATGTAATAATAATCACACTATATTCTCCCTAATTAGATTACTCATTTCCTTTACCCAAAAAATTGAGAAGTTATAAAAGGCTCAGTCATTCTTAATTTATTACAAATAAACCATTTTTCATGAAAAATTCCTAATAAACACAACATAATCATAACACATAAAACCTTTTAAATTTCAAATATACTCTTTGCACCCATAATAAAACATTTCCATATATTTAAATATCTTTTAACATAATTCAGATTCATGAAATAAAATTTCAAAAATAAAGGTAAAGATAAATTTTCATTTAATAAAATATTAAATCAAATAATGTAATCTATACATCTAATAATTCTTATATCGGTGTGAAAATTCATTATCACCATGTACTTTAAAATATAACATTTTTTCATTTTATAAAGAAAGCCAAAGATTTCAATAAAAAAATTTCTTTTCAAAACCAATGACTGCAAGACAAAGGAGATGTAAAATATCATTTTAGAATATTTTAGGTCCATATAAAAATATACGCAAAATAATTTAGTAAATAAAGTCATTTATGAAGATTTATTTGAAAGTGAGACTTTGAAAGACATTTTTTAAAATAATGTCCTTTACCATGAGTCTGACTCTTAACATAAATTTATATTATCCTGAATAATAAAATTATGTTGGTTATTTACATACATTAAATACCTTTTCATTTTTACTATTTATTTTATCAGACTTATATCCATGTTATAAAAATTATTTAATCATGTAATTTCACATCTGTTGTTTTACTTATATTCATTTCACAAGTTAAAATAGACAATAGTATGTTTACTATAGTTAAAGTGGCCATCATATATGGTATAATAATTTTTATATATTTTTAAATTTGATAAATCAAGTATACATTTAAAACCAATCATGAAATATGGTTATGAAAAATTTACTTTGACGTAATCATGGAGATAGTAAGCTATACATACGCTTGAGTAATGTTTTCATTGTTCAACAATCATAATGGAAAGAAGGTATGTATTATTTTATCTTTTCCAGCATTAAAATAATATCATAAGTACTATATTATTTCTTTAAATATACATATATATATATATAATCTATGTTATGTGGTGATGAAAAACAATTCACATCGCTTCATGGAGGTGGTACTCCACCGGTACTTATGAACGACATTGTCATATTCTAGGGAATATATTCTTAAGAAATTAAATGATAGATTAAATATTAATAATTATAAATATTTCATTAATATCATATATGTACATTAATTCCTTTATTATAATCTTCCGTGGGATATGGTGATGGAAAATGAATTACATTAGTCTGTGAGGTGGTAGTTTGTTATACATGCGAATGATGAATTCCTTTCATATTTTATGGAGGTTGTATATGGATATATGTTTTCCCTTAAAATAATGATATATAAATATATGTAAGGTAATTGAGTTAATATATAATCATGTTTATGTTATATTTTATGGATTTTCAATAAGAAATAAAATATAAACGCTCAGTTAAGAACGATTCTACTTATTCAGAAAACCTCATATCATTATCACATTATGATCACTAAAAATTGTGTTATGATATAAATAAATAATATTGATTGTGGGGAAGTATTTTATTAAGTTATTTGGGTAGATATTTGATGAACCTAATTAGTTTCTATGTTTAATGTAAAAATAATATGATATTTCCTTTTATAAGTAACGGGAGAGACCCTCTCCAAATTTCATTAAACATTATATTTATATAAATTAATTTTGATTATAAATGGATCCAAATTAATAATATTAAAATATAATATGTGAATGATTCTAAATACTATAATGCTATTATATATGGAAATGTTTTTAGTATATTTTTAAAAATAATATTTTGGTTTTTAACCCCCATTAACCATTTTCACACTTATCGTGACAATAAGGTTTATTACTCTTTGAGGGTTATAATAGATACTATAAATTATAAAACTACCCAAAAATAGAACATAGATGATATTATAAAGTATATAAAAAAAGTTTAAAAATATTATATTTTTAGGAATATTATATAATTTAATAAATTATTAGTTTTTATTAAATATCATTAATTTTAATTTTTTATAACTATTCACCACATTGAATTTAATAAAATCAATTATAAAAATTAAATTAGAACCAATTATTTTATGACATCCCTATAATATTAAATTAATTTATAAATTTCTCTATGACATTAATTATCTAAAATTATATTTTTTTTATATTTAATGTCATTTATATGATTTTTCCAATTATTCAGTAAGTATTGCCTTAGCATTTTGTATGCATTTAATGTAATTATTTATTAAATAAAAATTAAAAACAAATTAAATTTGAAAGGGTAAATATTTTACATTTAAAAATAATACATGTATTCAAACATATCATATTGTTATCCCCATAACATAATTATTATAGTTATTAAAAACAAGAGTGTCTAATTTTTTATTTTTCATTACATTACATATTATAAAGGTTATTATCACCTCGTAATGGAAAAAAGGACATTTAACGAATTATTGTTTGAATATGGACAATATTTAATCATAAAATAAATTTAAGGCACTTTTTATGATTATTTTATTGTCTTTATCATATAATTTTTAACCCATGATTTGTTAATTAACCCTTTTGCGTGGTAAAAATATTAATATGGTTACTACTTGTATTGAAACAAAGGTACCCATTTTCCATATTTCAACCGAATAATTAATAATATGGTATAATGTTTCCAAAATTTATTAAAAAAACTACTAAAATATAATTAAAAAACTAACTTCAAAAATTCAAAGAAAACCAGTTTTTCTAAAAACGACCTTTTAAAAATATAAGAAAATTTATATTAAATTCAAAAATAAAATTAATATAAAAAATATAATTGTATTATTTAAAATAAATAATTTTTAATTAAATTTTAAAACTATTCCCAAAAAAATTTAAATCTAAAATATTTTAAACTAAAATACTTATTCAATAAAAATCTGTATTTTCCACTAAACACTAAATATTTTAAGAAAAATACAAAAATTTTACCCAATGTTTATTATAATAGGATGATTTAAAAACTTATATTAATTTCATCATAACAAGTTCCTTAAATTTGGAAAAGGTAATTATAATATTCACTTAGAAAGTAGAATTTGATATTTTTTTAAACAATATTTTTTATGAAAAAAGTTACTACCGACAATTCAGTGCTTATTTACTATGAATTAACAATTAAAATTTTATTTAATAATCCTTTATATATATATAATAATAATTTATTTAATACAATTCATACCTTCTAATTTAAGGGATAGGTTATTTTGGTCATATTTAAATAAAAATATTCTGTGGCTCGATTAATGTTATTGTTTTATATTTTATAAGCTATCGAACATAGTAATAATTTTTAATATCCTTTGATAATATATTTTACCCCATTTAATAAAATACAACCTTCTAATTTTAAACAATATCTATGTAATCAAATTTTAGTATTTTAAATATCATTATTTAATTACATCATCATAAAAAGGTGTAATAAAGAATTATCTTGAAAATTGGGATAATGAAATATGAAGGTAATATATAATAACACATAACTAGATTTAAAAGTAGTTAAACATTGGTGTTTTGGGAAAAAATTAAATGGATGAGAAAACTAACACCCAAGGGTAGATAGAGAGTAATGGAGAATATAGTTCTAAAAAAATTAACCATCAAAATAGTAAATCTTGGATGGATTAAAAGATAATTGATTACTTGGTTACTAAAGTGAACAGTTAAATATCTTGTTTCAAGATACTATTACTTGGGTTAAAGGATTTACTTACAATAAATATTATGAACATAAATAAATATACTTATCTATTAAGTAAAGTTTCATCTTTTTGTCAACTTCTACCATAGTCTCTTATTTTTCTACAAAAGGTGAGAATTTTAATAATAAATATTCATGCCAGAAACATTAATGTCAATTTGTAATGGATCACATAATAAAAAAATGGATAATAATTTATTCCCTATATCATGAAACATTAAACAAAAAAATGGTTTGGTAAACATAAGTTAATTCCCAAAATGATGAAATACAACATTAATCTCCATAATTAATTAATAATACTCAAAGGTCAAACTAAATATTTCATTAAATAAATTTCCAAAAAATTATTGAACATATTCCTAAACAAGATTAAAAATAAATTTAAGGACCATATCAGACATTATTCCAAGATATATTTAACATTAATTTCTTAATAACACCAACCACACTTAATGTATCATATAAAAATGTATATATCCTTAAAATATAATCTCTATGATATGTTTATCCTTTCCAAAAATAAATAAAATTTTATAAAATAATATTACAATCATATATTCTTAAAAAATATTATTACATCATTAATACTCATTATAAAATGCCATTAGATAATCTTTACCTTAGTAAAATAAGGTTTTCAAAATTTCAATCATATTATAATGTAATATAAATCACCTAGTTTCCAAATTACATTTCAACACCATGGTTATAATAGGACATAACATAGGATAGTGGTATGTTTTATGCCATTGGTCCAAGCTTCATGACCTTACTATATTCAATAAGTCATCACCTGTATTATTGGTTATCCTTTTAATAACACTATATTAATATTAATTATATAAAATTCGAAAAAAATATGATTAAAATCTTAAAAATCACCTTAAACATCAAAGATAATATAAACCATAATGTATATCCATACATTTAAAATAATGTACCCAAAATGAAATGATAATTACTCTTGAAATATCTTTTCACATGTTAATAATAAGGGTTTCACATACACCCAAAATTTAACAACATTCAATAAATGTATCCCAATTCACTCTCACCATATAGAACATCAAAATAGTATTAAGGATATAAAAAATATTATAATACTCAAATATAATTCTACATAAATTATCTCAAATCCCTACATATAGACACCTTAATCGTTAAATTTTAGTCATAATCCATTAATATTAGTTTTCCATCATATTCCATAAAAACATCATCCTATAAACTTAAATATAAATGATGTCCTCAAATTCAACAATATAAAATAATAATCCAATTTAAAACGCATGACTTTCATATATTATTTTTCATTCTCTTGTCATTAACAATTATGGAATTATGTATTTATAGATATTTATTTTTAAAGTCCTCATAATCAATCTCTTAATCATTCCTCCTCAAAACAAATATTTATAATTCCCATTCTCTGTACATTTACAATATTGAATTGATGCATTAGGTAGAAAATTATTCATCTTCCTTGTGTTAACCAAACATTTCCTTTTTATTAGGAATATTATTAATTTATTACCTCCATTAACTCATACAAAATAGTATCACATACCATTACGATATTCTCCAATGTTGTTATTCTAACATTCCTATCCCAAAAATGATAATTATTTTTCACATTACGACTTATGTTTCTTAACATCAATGAAAACCAATTTTTCTATTATTTTGTTTGTTAGGAAACTCAAATATTTCTATTTTCCAATATATCTTATGATACATAGTTCAAAATATCCCCATGTGATTTCACTATGTTCCCATTCCTCTCTTATACTCATTTTCAAAACACTACATTTTAAATCAGATCCATTATTCATTATGATAATGCCAATTACAACCATTTTCTAAAATAGGTAACATTTTGTGTAAGTATATCAATCATATTAACAATGTCATGAGGAGGGTAAATTTTAATTTATCCATAACCATATCATTTTTAAATAAAATCCATTGATTTTTTCAAAATAACAATAATTATTTATAAAATAATATTTGTAATGGTTATATATCACTTTGATCATATTATGAAATAAAATCCTAACCACTACCATTATTTAAGCCATTTACCTGATACAAACTATAAGGACCTGATGATAGACTTTAAATTATCTATTGTTTATATATTATAATTTATTTTCCATTATTAAATGTCATTTAAGTTTAGTGTTTTATAGAGTTAGGTCATAACTATTACATTTGTACCCATATATTAAAAATTGGACACTTATATTAGGTATCGATATTTCCATAAAACAAAAATATTTAAAAAACAAAAATTTATGCATGAAACATCGTCACAATTTCCATTTTGAATATATATGTGTCCCTACTCATCATGAGAATTATATTTTGAAATTTCGGATGACCAGAAAATATTAATAAATGGAATAAGATTAAATAAATCCATTATTCCATTTAAATACTTGAAATCCCATAAAATACTTACCTTTATCACATTATTATTTGAGCCTATGAAATAAATCATTTCCAAATTATATCACACCAATTTTTCTCATAATAGACTTTTAAAAGCCATATAAATTATATATAAACCATGTAAGAATAATTGGAATCATTTTCATTTAACTACTACATATGGTGTAACCCTCTATGTTAAATTTAGAATAACAATCAAGGCTATACAAGAAGTAACCATCATATTTACACTTGAAATAACTATCACAGTTATACATGTAATAACCATCATAGTACATTCCAAAATTAACTTAGGGTATTATTAATTGGTTAACTCCATAAAATATTTATAATAACCATCAATGTATATTCCTATATTCTCTTAGGAGAAACCTAATTTCTAACATGGTATCATATTTGGAATAACCATGCCTGCATACTTCCATATTCTCTGTGGAGAAACCTAATCAGTTAACTCTACCTCTTTAACCAATGCATTGGAGATATAAAATATTATCACCCATTCCCGATTTATAATATAACTACCAATATTAAAAAATGGTTTCAAATATACATAACATAATACTAAAACATAAAATCTTTATGCTTTCAAAAAAAAACGTCTCACCTATATGAAAACATTTCCAGATATTGAATTATCCATTCCTTTAAAACACAATAAAAAAACTAGGGAATAATTTTAAAAAGGTTTTCTTTCATTAAATCAATAATTTTTATATAGAAATTCATACATAAAATAATGGTTAAGGTGGATTAAAAAGTTGTTTCAAATTTATACATAACAATAGAACATTATTTTGGTCTTTTTTGTAAATAAAGTAAAAAAAATTATAACAAGATTCTTATTTACAAAAATTGAATGAAATAGTAAAGTGGTTTAATTTTTAATTTTTAAAAATCTTATGTCTAGATGAAAATTTCGAAAAATAAAAAATTATGTTTTTAGTAGGAAAAAATATTTTAAATATACAAATTAAAATAATATTAAAAAAATGTCTTCTGCCATGATTCTAAATTATTCGGTACATTCATTATCTTCCTGAATAATCAATATATTTTAATTATTTAATTTCATAAAAAAATTTCATTTTATATGATACATTTATCAAAAATATTAACATGATATAAAAATTACATAATCATTTATGTTAATATAAAATGTTTTAGTGATATTTGTTTCATAAGTCCAAAACGACTTTGGTAATTGGAAGACAATCAAAGAGGTCATATACATTATAATAATAATCCTGAAATAATTATAATTTTAATACATAAATTATAATTTCAAAAAACTAATGAAATAAATATATAAAAAATAACTATGTTAAAATCATGGTGAAGGTAATCCATACACATGTATGAGTAACATTTCTAATTTTCAATTATCATTATTGAAAGAGTGTAAGAATTATTTTATATTTATATAATTACCGAAATATCATCGATTCTATATTATATAATTAAATATCATTATATAATTCGTCCCTGAGATGTGGTGATGAAAAAATAATTTTATTTCTTCATGGATATGGTAGTCCACTCACACGCATGAGTGGTTATGGAAAATGATTAACATTGGTTCAGCAGTCAATAGTTTGTTGTACACAAAAATAATGGAATCCTATTCAATTTCATGGATGATCAATAAAGAAATAGGTTTTTAAAATATTATAATTTTAAATAAGTATATGGAAGATAATTATTTTATTATACATTCATGGTTATGAATATTTAAAGGAGGTGGATGAATAAAAAAATTAAACATTTCGTTATGAACGGTTCCACTTCCATAGACAGCCTCCTTTTAAAAACACCTTATGATCACTATGGTTAGTATTCATCCATAAATAAGGACCCCATAATTTTTTCAGTATGTTAGGAATGGACTTGGGTATATATTACCTAAATAAATGTTTTTTTTGTATAGTGAAGAAAAGAGAAGAAGATATTCCCTTTTATAAAATAGGGGTGGAGCACTAATGGAATTTATTAATATATTATATTAATATAAATTACATTCGATGTCAAAATGGCTCCAAATTGATTTTTTAGAAGATAATATGAGGATTGTATTATATTCACACATCAAATTAGGGTTTTAAAAGTATTGACTATGTATATACCCTTTTTTGTTTTAACCCCCTGTTATCCATTTTTACACTTAATTCGATGATAATATTATGTACTATTTGTGGGTAATTGTAGTTATTATAAATGAATATGAGGCCAATAATTGGATAATGTATGATATTATAATCCATATACTATTCACTTATAAAAATATATGATTTTTATGAAATTTATACAATTTTATAAAATATTATTTATAATAAAATATATTTAATGACAATTTTTCGAATTACTCATTGCATTGACATCAGTAACGTCATGAAAACAAATAAAATTAGAACTAAATATTTAATTACATCCATAAACATTTATATTGTTATTTAAAATTCATGGATTACAATAATTATCTTATATTATTTTTATTTTTAAAATTTTAATATTATTTATTTGATTTTTATATTAATTAAATAATTTCTATACCAGCATTGTGTAGCAATATAAGGTAATTATATGTCAACTAAAAAGTATAAAACAAATTATAATGATAAATATAAATATTTTTTATTTTAAAATAACCTTTTTAATGTTATATATCCTATTTTTACTTCCACGTTAAATTTATTGTATTTAGTAAAAACAAAAGTGACATTTTTTAGATTTTATTTCATAATATATTATAAAGGTTATTATTATATCAAAATGGATGAAACATTACATATAACTGAATATTGGAAGATTGTTGATTCTATATACACTTATAATATAATTAATTCTAAATTTATGGTCATTTCATAGTCCATATCATATTATTTTTAACCCTTAATTACTCAATTAACCCTTTATTATGGTAATAAAAATTATTGTTTTTAAAATTCATAATGGGAAAAAAAATAAAAATGATCAATTTAAAATACATGGAAAACCTGAATCCAAATATAGAATAAATATCCAAAAAATTGATCACTGATGATGAATAATTTAATTTAATATCAAATTATTAAAACATCATGAAGAATGATTTTTCATTAAAATTTTATTTTTATATATAAAATGTTTTTGTGCAAAATTAAAGTATAAAATTAATTCAAAAATCCATAATTAAAATATTTAAAATAAAAAATAACTTATTAAATTTTAAAACCTATCAAAAATAAAAATTTTCTTAGAAAATACTTTAAAATAAAATATAGTATTTAATAAAAAAATTATTATTTTTCACTATTCACTGGAAAATCAATCTTTTCATAAAAATACCAAAAATTCAGTTAAAGGAAATTTTTGATTTTGATGATTTAAAAAATTATATTTATTTAATATAATAAAATTTTTATAAGTTCTAATATATATTAATAATGTTCATTTAAAAAATTAAATGGAAATAATTTTGGAAGAAAACTTATTTTTCGTAAATAAAATGACTTTACTAAAAATTGTGTTCTTATTTAATAAGCATTAATAAATAAGGTTTCATTCACTAGAAAAGTTATAAATTTATTTATTTATTTATTTATAAAATTATTTAATATTATTAATACTCACCATGTTAATTTCTAGAATATAATTCTGATATTTAAATAATAATATTTCATAGTTCTACTACACTGAATGTTGCATATTTTTATGGTATCTAACATTGTAATTATTTTCAAAATTTTAGGATACTACAGCTATTAAATTAATATAATAATTCATATGTATGTTAATTATACTTTTTTCATTTTATGTTTATCGATATAATAGAATTTGAAGGGGATGATTATGAAGATAGTACTTATGTTGGAGACTGGATCTTATATTATGGATTTCATTTGAAGTGAAGATATTCAACTTACATATAGAAAATATGGTATCAGGGTTTGTGAGGGGAATATTTGATAGTATATTGTTTCATTTTTAATTGTAAATTTTTAATTTTATGTTTATTTTTGAAAAGGTTTTAGAAAACTCATTTTATAATAGAGGAAAATGGGATTTTTGAAACACCTTTTATATTTTAGTAATTCCTTGACACTATTATATGGTAAAAGGATAAAATGTTACGAAATAATGGAATTATGTATATCTTATGGATTATATGAACTCAAACAACTATTTTTTCACATTTTTCAAACCTTTTATATGTTTTTACCTTTATTTTTTTACATTTTACTCTTTCACTTTTGAACTAGTTATGTAGTGTTTAACGAAGATATTTTTTGTATTACTAAAAATATTATGTCATGCATATGTCCAAATATAGTAAATCTAGAACTAAATTTAACATTTATTTAATAAAATAAACTTTATAAAAATTATGAAATTACATTTTATATTAAAAAATTTAATGTGTAAAAAACTGTTTAAGTAGAAAAATGATATTTTGATCAATATGGATTTTTAATATTATTTATTATTTATTAATATTTAAATAAATTTTAGTATCATTATAAATGGTATAAAATTAATTATCTAATTTATTTCAATTTAATTTATTCGATATAAATTCATTTATATTAATAAAATAATAATTTTAAAATAATTGTTTCACCATTATTGTGGAAATTGACATTACTGTTACTAACATAATCATTATTCCTTATATTAAATTTTAATTTTTATATAATATTGACATGTTGAAATATTTTAGGTAGTAAATAATTTTATATTAAATTTCTAAAGGAGAAAAATTCTTCTTTTTAGTATAAGGGCGTAAAAACTATATTTTTAGAGAAGTAAATTTTCTAAGCATTAAATTCATTTATAAGTTAGATTTATCTTTAATACTAATATTAGTGGAATAAATTGTATTATAATAAAATAAATACAGGGTATTAAGATTGAAACTCAATACAAACACAAACATCACATTGAGAATACTTTCATTATAGAGAAGACAAAATAAAATTTCCATATTAATGTAACATTTTACATTAGTTCTAAATATGATTTTCATCACTTTTGTATAAAAAAAATTTCCAAATGCATATTATTTTTTATTAATTTTATATTTTATTGTTATAATGGTTTTTCAATATTCATGTGTATTTTTACATAATGATAAAATAAGGGAAATTATTATTTTGGTAAATTTTTCATTTTACAACAAAAAATAATCCTTTTAAAAAACTGATCAAATTCATAAAATTTAATGTTTTATTTGTTGAATTAAAAAATGAGTTTTTTATCTCATTCAAGTTAAAAAAAATAAAATGTTGGTTTCAATGGTAAATTAAAAATATTAAGAAAACTACTATTATTGAATATACCAGTTTTACCAAAAAGTCCCATTAACAATTTATAATCTAACGATTTTTAATTAATTACCATAATTTGTTAATTTGTATTGATATTCATCATAAGTTGAAACTAATTTATATTAGTTGTTTAGTGATCAAAAATGAATCGAGCAAATTGACATATTTATGTTAATTATTACATTGGGGTGTTGCACTAGATGTCTCTGAAAATATAAAAAATCAAACCAAGGGGTTAGTATCCTCAAGGGGAGATAGTTCCAAACCTTGGATCCAACACACATCAACAACATATCCTTTGAAGGATATTGAATATTACCTTGGAACCAATACACACTATAAACATATCATCATGTGGGAATGAAACCCTCCCACAAAACTATCAAATATAATCATCATGTCATTGGTGTAGAATGGTTTCCACCCCTGGAACCAATCCAAACCATCAAGATATCCATAAGGTGGAATTTACCCAACCCATGAAACCACCAAATTTCATCATCATATCTTCAAGGGTTGGGGTGATGGATCCCACCCAGGGTACCATCACATATAATAATCATATCCCCATGGGGAACAATACATACCCTTAGAACTAGTAGAATTTTTATAACTTAATATTTCTACATGTTATATACATTTCATAATTTATTAAGCTGAAAAATAATATAAATTATAAAGATAAAAATTATATATTTTTTTCTAGGGTTAGAACTCACCCATCCACGGTAACAACAAATACATACCAAGGGGTACCACTAGAGAAGCCCAAATTTACCATCCAATCCCATCATAGTGATTATCCTAATAAATACATGTTTTTCTAACTAGGAAACTATTTCAATTATGAAAAAAACATTTGTTTCACATGAAATTTTATTTTATATTTAATTAAGTCTTGAATCATTTTGAAGCCAATGGTATAGGTACTAGAACATTCAATGGACCACACATAATCATAATTAGGTTATTCTTTCATGGTTTATGGTAGAAACAATTTATATTATATCTAAGTCAATACAAAAATAGGTTGGTGATTCCACCCAGAACACACACATAATGAACAATATTCTACCTTAGGGATAACTTAGTGATTTACTAACATATTTGTTTAGAAATTCCCTTACTGAATATTATTTGTTTCGTCAGTCCCAAATGGCTAGAAATTAAAAAAATATGAATACCATGGAAAAATGAAAAAATGGAACGAATCAACAATAGTCTTAGAAATAGTGATAAAACTGGGAAAAGGATACTCATTTATTTTTTATCCTTGTCCATAGCTACACACTATGATGAATAGAATAAATAAAAAGGAAATTAACAGTGATGTCCTTTCAAGAGAAAATTATGAACATCAGAGAGAATAGAAATAAAACATACCCGTAATCATGCTAGAAAAAATGTTATTTACCATATTTTATTCAATTTGAACAATTAAATTAATTTTTTTAGATAAATAGTACATAATATTCATTAAACATGATTTTTATAAGACTCTGAAGTTTCCCTATCCCATATATATCATATCTTTTAATCTTTATGCATCAACCCTTGTGGTCTGGGAACCATTACATATCATTAATATATAACCCTTAATTATAACCGAATTTAACCTTACATATCAAACATTTATCCATTATTCCAACCCATATTAATTTGTGTAACCCTTATGCATCATAATGGAAATTACAAAAACCCCAACAGATCATACATTACCATATTCCTACACCACCTATAGTTAACCTTCTGTATAATAGGGAAATAGTTAAATAGATATAATTCAACAATTATGAATCATACGAAAAATTTTGTAAACCTTAAGTATCATCTTCATAATCCCCATATATCATTAAGAGTCTCTAACCCCTTTTCAAATTTCACTACCCTTTGAGAATCATTTTTTTTCTAAGGTACCCTTAGATATCACATGGTGAAATTTATATTTAGGGATTTATAGATTTTTGAATCAATACACATATATGTACCTTTATGTGAAATTGTACCCTTACACAATTGAATTTTACCCTTATATATACCTTACTTTAAAATTCCCAAAAAAATATATTATTACTAAAACACACCACCATAATTTCTTCCAAATTCCCATAGATTTATTAAGAGCCTCTAAACCTCTTCCAAACACTACCCATATTATACATTCAAATAAATATCCCCCATAATCCAATATTAACTTCTAATATATAATCCATATTCAACACTAGCACCCATGACTCATTCATAGCATCCATATACACATAATAAATCCAATATCCAACCCAAACACTACTATAAAACATCCCATGGTCCAAATAAAACATTGTGGTTGGATGATAAATTCCCATGTTTATAGGTTATAGTTAAGAGAATCACTTTTTTAGCCACTATACCTATTGTGGTATCCCCAAGGGCTAAAACCATGGGCACTATACCAAGCAATAATTAATATTTTTGGTATTAATGTTATTTTTTCATCAGTATTTCCCCATGAAATATACCTTCGGATAAAAAATTTGAAATATTGGCCACAAATTCCCTTCTCATTCCCCTATTTTGTTTTTATCCTCACAATTGACTTATATAGAGATAAATAATTAATATAAATGATTAGAGAGATTTTTTGATCCCCGTACATCATGTATTATTCATTAAAGACATTACAAATTCATTAAAAACATTTTATTAATAATATTTATTTATATTTATTTATATTTAGTTATATAAAGTATATAATTAGTGGTCCATCTACTCCCCATGGGGGCATGACGTAATCTTATGATCTTTGGAAGCATATATTTTTTTCCTCTGGTTATAGCCATGTATGATTGTGTCCATAATAAAAATAAAACCATATATATGTTATCCATCTACGGTAGAGAATGATATGGCCACAACCCCTTATTATTGTTTTCATAGGAAGAAATTTGACCAAGAACACATAATCTTGTGGTGATAGGGAAATCTACTACAATGACCACACAATCAAATGGTTATAAGTGATTCTACCATGTTACCTGTGTTATTCCCATTAAAAAATGGTTCACATGGAATCCTATATCCACTTCCATAATTCTCATAGTTATAGCATGATTCCCATGTAAGAAAATATCATCGTACTAAATTTCACACATGGAATTTCAATGAGTAAAAATTCTTTAGTATTTATTCAACATACAAACACTAAAAGCATTTTTTTCGGCTTTATCTGAACCTAATGCCATTTTTTCTAAAACAATGTCTATAGAAACATTACCATAGTTCATTTTTTAGTATGGTAATCACCAAATCTGTATACCTATTCAATAAAAACACATATAAAATAATAAAATAAGTGGGGTTTGGAAATCATTAAACTAGGCTTGTTACATAACAAGGTATACGGTGTTACAATGTGAAAACATAAACGGTTCACTTGAATAAAGATAAATTTTATATTTTATATCTAATATTACAATAATTTTATGAATTTAAAAATAATGTCAAGTATCAACCCAATAACCCCAATATGTTGTAATGAAATTTTTTCCAATGTAAGAAAAATTGATTATTTCTTAATCCATTTCATAGTCATCAACTTAATGTTTTATGTGATGGTTTCAATTTAAAGGAAAATTCTTATTCATTGATTTTGTCAAATCATTATATGTTTATAAATATGAAATCTATAAACAAAATAAGAATTTATCCACATGATTAGTGTGGATAGTGGATTACAATGTAAATATAATTTAATATAAAATTTATTTATATATTATAATACTATCATGTAAATTAATAATTAATATAAAACCTATAATAGATATATTAAGTACTAATATTATTAAATTTAATAAACTAGAGTGGGAAACTTTATATTAAAGTTACATCGTAGACCATATTAAAGATCTTTTAAATAATTTTTCGGGGTTTTATTATGGCATTGTTGTATAATTTTTATAAAAAAAATAAAAAATAAATTAATAAAAATATGTAGTTAAAAAATTGTGACAAGTTAATAAATTTTTTACCAAATACATATAATATGTATTTCATTTTTTTTATCATAATATGTATATTATCCCATCATTGATAATAATTTAAAGTCTAATGTTTATTTTATCCCAAAATACCAAAATTATTATTTATTTAATATTAAAAATTTATTTATTATAGTGAAATATTAATTATATACTGTATAAAACATATTTTATTGTTTTGTACTGTATAAAACATATTTTATTGTTTTATAAATGGTTCTATTGAGAATATTATTTAACTATTTATGTAGATTTTCTGAAAAATCAATTTTTTCTAATGATCCGTCAATAAAATAATTGTTTATATAGTTTCTTCTCAAACTTATACATATATCACTCAATGGTATTCACATATTGATATTATATTTCACCATAACAGTTGCAACATATGGAAGACGTATTATTAAATGTTATATTGACTCAATGAAGAATTTTGGAAATATTTTCCCAAATTTATATATGGTTAAAACCACATCATCATGTGAGTTATTCAATAAATTCATAAAAATACCTCAATTAAAAAGTCCCAAAGAACATGATACATTAGCAATTTCATCTCAAATATTATAGGAAAAACCCAATATTATTGATAGGATATAGAGTTTCGAATATCACAAGAAAATCATGGCCATTTTACACTATGATATACTCATTTCACATATAATGTGAAAATTATAATCATGTCTATTTTGAAGCATCGGGTATGATATCAACTAGAAAATGAAAACAAATATATATCTTAATAATTAAAATATTTTATTTTTTCTTCATTAATATTTATTATACAAAATTATTATATAATTTTACTTTAAGGTGCATATATATTTTTAAAAAATTTAATTAGGTATTTATAATATATATTTTTAAATTAATTTTTCAAAAATTGAATAAAAAAATTAATCCATACCATTATTCACAACATTCATTAAATTAAGAATATTTTTCAACAAAAAGAAATTAATGTGTGATATTTCCCAAAATATGCTTGTACGAATTAGGGTATCTCAAAAAGGTAATATCATGTCATTTAAATTTTCCTATAAAATAAATATAATGTAAATATTGAAAAAGTATACAAAATTAATAGAATAAATTTTTTATTGATAAATATTTTTTATACTCTTCCAAAATTTGTATATAATTTTTAAAAAAATACAATATAAAAGAGGAATTCTTAATTAGTTCTCAAATAAAATATGGTTTCTCAAATTTAAATACCATAAGAGTTTTATAAATGTCTATAAAATATTATTTTGATTAATGACCATGGGAAATCCATTATAAAAAAACATTTTAAGATGGAAGGTCATTAACAATCTACAATACAATAACTATTAATGCATTTTTTTACTATATATATAATATGTAGATATAAGTTGATTAAAAAAATTATTAGGAAAATGTTAGAAAATGTTAATAAGAATCAATGAAATTTTTAAGATGTTCAAGTATCAATAATAGAATATATAAATTTGACTCCATTATAAACATTAAATATATAATGGGTAATGAAGTAAATATTATTAAAAAATATAAATACTGACAAGTAGTCACATAAATTGGATAATAAAAGTATTGTTAGGTCGAAAATTAATGTTAATTTAATTAATAGAAAATGAAAATAATAACTAATTATATTTTTCCATGATTAATCATTAACATGGGTCATCTGATTCAAAAAAAATGAACTCATATATTTTTTCCATGTAATTTATAATTTTGTGCTTATATAAATAAATAAATATTAAACCATTGATTTTATCATAAAATACCTCATCGGTTTAAATGAAACAATTATTTTTCACGATTCCATATATATATATATTCAACATAATGGAAATTACATTAATGATTCCTAATTTACATATTATATGAAATATTCAACTGAGTATGCCTACTTAAATTGATTCAAAGCCTTCATTTTTTTGTTTTTTTATAATCAACCTATTAAGGTTTGAAGGGGAACCCTAAAATTACATTTCATGTAGGATTTATGACATTACAAGACCTGAATGTCATAAATGAATACATTATAGCCTATGACTACATAAAATTGCCCCTATATAGTGTCTTTATCATGATCAGATCTCTAAATTTTCATGGTTGGTTAGCTAGTTGTCATGTGAATGTATACACAAGCCTGGTACCAATGGAATGTTACAACCCTCTCATTAATCCAAATCTGATAGCTCTGATCTGGTGACTTCCCATGCTCTGAATCATCTTTTAGAACATAAGCCTCACAGAATATTTCTGGTTTTCATCTGCACATTAGATGGCCTGAAGGCCTTGAGGTTGCCTAAAGGCCTCGATGAGGCCTAAAGGCCTTATAGTGGCCTGAAACCCTTACTGACCTGAAGACCATGGTGGCTCGAAGGCCCTATGGACTCCAAACCTAAACTGGTGTCCCGAAGGTGAATTTAAATTTATTAGGGATTCTTAGTGAAACAAGTTTCAACCAAGATACACTATTTTTTTTGTCTACTAAAAAATTTCAAAAAAAATTAAAGATATAAGAAAATATCTTTTCAATGTCGTTAAATTAGAATTATTCAATATATGAAATAAAATCTTAATGAGGTATATATTTTTTGTTGTTGAAAGAAATCCCCTATAATCATTTGCTTCCCCCCCCCATGGCATTTGAAGGTCTTTAGTCTTACACTTTATATTGTATATAAATAAATTTAAACCCTTCTCTCCCTAAACTTCCTCGTACTATCATGGGAGTTGAATTACTAGTTGTATTTTAATGCTTCAAACACAGTTCCACTCAATAGCTTCACTATAATGTAATTAAAATATAAATAAATTCTAAGATCATAGGTTTTTCCAAGACATGTAATCATTCCTTTATGAACATGTTCTATATTTGGTAATATAAATACAATGAATAATGTGACACACTTTAAATAAATCAAATTTTTAGAACCTTAATGATTCTCAAAAGCCTACCCACCTAGGATCACAAATTAAGGTTTTTTTCTTTTGTTAAATATTTATCCTCCCATTAGATAGTCGATATGAAATTAGTTAATTAATTTTAATGAAATAATAAAATCAATATCAAGTATAATTGAACAAAATGTTATAAATTACTGTGTTTTATTATGTATTTCCTTGAATATGATCATTTATTAAAAGTTTTTATTTTTCAAATAGTAATTTTTAAATTAACTAAATAAATGTTATATGAAATCATATTACAGTTATTTAAAATGAATAAATTTTTATTATTGAAAATTATAAAAAATTATACAATATATTTAAGAACTTTTAAATTTACTAATTATAAATTTTTTACACCATCAACATATACATCTTTTTAATTAAATTATCTGACAATAACAACAACAGAATTAGATATTTTATAAATTACAACAATAATTAATTTCTTTTTATAACATGTTTATATAATATAAGAATTGTATATGTAAATATATCTATTATATTATTAATATTATTATTATATATATATTTGACTATTTATATTTTAAAAATAAAAAAAGGATTTTTTACTTAATTATTTTTCAATATTTTTGGGTTTTTCTTATTCATAATACACAAAAAAATAGATGCAATTAATTATTATTATTTAAATGATAAAATACACCTTTATTATTGTTATAAAAAAGGAATTATTCTTATTTATATTTCATGTAAAATTATTTTATTTTATAAGTAAACAATATAAATAGTTAATCTGACTAAAGATTTATTTTTTCACATTTTTCTATGATGTATATTTCATAAATATTATTTTTTAAACTTATTTAAAAAATAATATAAAATTTTAAATTTACTTCTTTTAAAGTAAATATAATAATTATTTTTTATAATAAATATACTCTTTATTAAAATAATAAAATATATCCTTTTTTGTTATATTATATATAGAATTATTTTATTTTAATATAATTCTTTAAATTAATATATAACTTAAATAAATTATAAATATAAACTCAATAAAAATCTGAATAAAATTTAACATAATAAATTACAAAATTCAAAATAAAATATATATTCCATGAAAAAAATCATTAAATAACTCTCCACATTTCTCTAGCTTTCAAATGGACTTTAATGAAAAAAATTAATTTAAAATGAGATATTTTAGATGGAAAACACATGAGAGGTCGAAAGAAAAGGGAATGTACTGAAACTATATATAATATTATTTTTATTATTTGTCTAATTGTGATGAATCTATAATCAATTATAGTAAATTTACATGAATTTAACGTCTAAATTCCTAGATAAGGTATTTCTGATGTCTATGAATTAAAAATTACAAAAATAGGGAATGTATAGCCATTAAACCTTTAATTCAAAATAATTTATTTAATTAATACTTTATAAGTGATATTTTCGTGAAATGAATTGTAATATACATCACAAAAAAAGGAATAACAAGATTCAAACTATTTCAATACATTATTTAAAATAAATTATTTTTCAAATTGATGATTTTAATTATTATTTGTGTCAATCGTGATAATTGAAAAATTTCTTTAAAATAAAATTACTCTATCCTTTGAATAATGTTTTTCACTTAATGAGTATATTTTATATTTCTAGGAACAAGTAGTCATCATTATGTTTTGAAAAAATATTTTTTAAAATTTCAATGTGTTTTTCAATAAACAATTTATTTTAGAAATTTGATGACAATTCACCACGAATATTTTTTATTTGTAATGGAAAAATATTTCAATCTTGGAAATGTATTCGGTTACACAAGTATAGTTTTTCTGTGATATAATACTAGCCACTAAAAATAAAATATCATATATAATGATTAGGTCATTGTAAATTATTTATCATTAAAAATTCATCACTCCATCCAATTGATTGGAATTATCATGTATATTATAGTGATAATTTTAATGTAACTATTAAGGAAGCCAATTCATCTTTGACATGATGTGTTTCCATAGTAAATCTTTATTATATAAATCATTACCAGTAATCTATATTTTCTAGTAAATTATTATATAACTTAAATTCATGTTTTTTGTTATTTTAATGATATTACTTAAAATAATAATAATAAGTGAACCTTTAATAGAATTGTATGTCAATATATTTCAACTTTTCTCTTCAAACAATGGAAAACACAAATTATTTATATATGTAATAGGGTGAGTATATGCATTCTTTTCATTATCTTTAAATGAAAACATTTATACTATTTTTATATAAAGAAATTTTTTTAATAGATAATATTTCACGTATCTATCTCTCATTTTCAAATATTCGTTGATCCTCATAATGTGTTCCATAATAATTTACATTAATATACCAATTATTGTTTTCCATAATTATTGAATGAAATGACCCAAAATAATGTAAATATTTCTTAAATGTGATAAGAATATTGAAAAAATATAGACATGTATTCCAGTGACCGTGGTGTACTCTTCATAACCAATATATGTTCTACTTTGGTCGATTTTTGATCTTAAAAATCACATCCAATGTATCAAAAATTCCTAAAAAAATGATTTTTTCCATTAATTTTAGAATTTTTATATAATTATTTTTATCTTATAAAATGAAGTGTTTCTAATTATACTATCACAATATTATCCAAAATAATTATATAAAAATACAATTATTAGACAACAATATAATTTATTTCTCTTGACCATTTCACATAATGAAAACTACACATTTTACCTAGGTATAATTTACCATCATCACACAATTTAATAATTTATGTTAATTTTGAATATTCATTTTAAATTTCTAGTTACCAAAAGACTATAAACTTTTTCCTACCATTTCATATAAGGTAAAATGTTCTTATTATGTCAAAAATGATCCCAACTCTATAACTAAATCCTATAATATTTTTCAATAGAAACTTCTTTACCAAAAACCATAATCATCATCACAACTTATTTTTGCATTAACAAACATAACATTAGACTTCTTATTTTAGTTGAATAGATAATGGTCACATTTTTCATTTAGAAAAGTGTGGATTTTGTTTCAGTATCATTATTGTTTGTGGTGATAATAAATATAGTGAACCGAATTGTTTTTACCAGAGATATAACATAATTCTGAGTTTTAGATTCACCAGAATGCTCTAGAGGTAAAATAATATTTTTAACTAATAAATTTAGCGTATAATAATTTTTTGTGGTGGTATTGATCTCAAAAAATATTTTTCACCATTAGTGTGATTTTTTGGGGAAATTCCTATTGAAGATAACATAATGTGATATTTGATGTTTATTAACTAAATAAATAATTTCATGTGAGTGTAGGTGTTGATATATCTATATTAGATCATCTTACGATAATTCTGACATAACTATTGATTTTTGAGTTATGGGTTTAACATAAAGGTTATATATCATTCATTCACATTGAAGGCCCCTTGGATGCCTCGATGTTAGAGGTTTACTAAAATTAATAATATAATTATATTTTTTTTGGTTTGAACCCTAAAACCAAAATTATTTAATCCCCCAATTTTGGAATCCAATACGAATAGAAAAATTTTATTATCAACATAAACCATATATTGAGATAGATTAGGGTGGATATTATGATGAAACTGATATAATATCAGGAAGGAGAAATTAATTTGATATTGAAATAATGGTGATAGCCAGGTTTCAAAAACGTGGAAGAATATATTAAATCAACAATAATTCATCATCAATGTGGGGACTATTTATTTCAATTAATTACCCATTCATCGTTCTAATAGTTTTTTAATTTTCAAAATGTGTTGGGTTATTTCTATAAAAAATTTAGATTTTTTTTGATATTGAAATAAAACATCCATTTCATAGAGATTATTGATGTTTGATTAGAAAAAATATATTTATTTAGTTCATTATGGAACATATGTTCTCTCTTTCCCATGATATTGAATGAAATTATGAATTAGATAAAATATATATAGATTATTAAGATAATAAAATCTTTTTCCATAGTACTTATATTTCTCATGGTAAGGATATATGTAGGAAATTATATTTGTATGTGATTCAATAGTGTTGATTTTGTTGGTCATGGACCAAGATGGGGTGGTAGAGACTTCATGACATCAAATATATGGATTGAGAGATCTATTCATCATGATGTGGGGATATATTGTCATGTCAGCAATATGCTAATGACATGCCACTATAAATCCCATATGATAGATGCCATATTGACTGTAAGGAAAAAAGGTGATATCTGTTAATGTCATTCATAATAGGAGGGTTGATTGACGTCTCTAGGAATAAATAGTGGTGTTATAAAATATATTGGTTTGTTGACAGCAGGATCCATATTCCTTGGAAGATTTGGGGGAGAAACAAAACTACATGGAATTTAGACTTTGAGAGATGCTCCTTATGTGAGTCTATATATTATTAATAAGGGTTTAAAAACTTATAATTATTTTATATAGTTTGACCATGTATCAAAAATAGTGTAACTTGATATAAGTGTCTCAACATTCTCTAGAAATAATATCCAGATATACCTCTATGGGCCATATTTCCTAAGGTATAGGAGAATATTATATAGTCTGGAACTATGTGAATTAATCAAAAATATAGTACATGCCAACTTATCTTATGCCTCACACATGTAACATCACAATGTAATATAAAATTTAAAATCTCAATAAACTATATAGAGAAGGTTGTGATACATGTACATGAAGATCTATGTGGACAACATATCATGTTACCACGGAGACATAACATGTAGTAATGGACTACACTTATTTGGACCTTGGTGGTATATGATAAATATCCTACTAGTATCATATATTATGCACCTTCAATATACATGTCAGGTATATTGACTTCACATTCCATTTTATGATAATACCTGATTATATTTCCCTGGAAGTGTTTCCTATCATGTACCAGAAGCGCCATGTTCTTTTATCATATTGAAGGATTTTCATATCACTATAATTGAGGTATAGATTTATTAGAATATGATTATTTCATAAGAATTTATCCTTATAAAAGATGATAATAAATCCCTATTTGGCATCAAAGTGGAGGGGTGAGGTGGATCAAGTAGTTTAGATTCCATAGCACTATAGGGATGAAAACTAACATCAAACATAATTTTTAGAGCAGACATGGGGTTAATAATTCATCTAATTACAAGGTAATGTGGAGGTGTATCCCCCCCCCACACATTATTCACATAGTTTTTTACACACCAACATACTGACTTATTAGTTCTTCTTTATTGGGCTTGTATTTTATATTTCCTTATCCATAATAAGGTGAGGGTGACTGATAAGATTGATAGAGTAATAAACTCCCTCATATAAGCGAGGTACATTCCTACTATCTCTGGATTTGGGTACGCCAATATCTTATATGTTCCCACAGATAACACATGATTCCTCACTATGGTTTTTGTGAGGATCGTGGATTTTTATATAGAAGGGTAGTTTTAACATTAGAGGTTAGATCCCTTTTAATAAAACACTATTTCATAGACTATGTGTGGCTTACATTGCTTATGTATAGATCAGATAGATGATAATTGAGAATATTAAGTTGTGTTAATCCATCTATTAGTGAACATATAACAATGATAAGAGTGTCCCACATTGGTTTTTTCATCGTTATGGTTGAAGTTAAAAGGGATGAGTTGTTTGGATACTTTGAGCTTCATGACACCCATATAATCCTTTATTTCCATCTAGATGTGACTTACAACATTACTATTAACATTATACATGTTGAAAATTTTATTTCATCAAGAATTAATAGTTTCTTATGAGACATAATACTGGGTTGATTAGTGATAAGATCACTGGTATATCCCTACAACCTTAGGAATTATAGTTATAGACAATATCTATATTTCTTATCTACCATTTCATCTCACTTTTATTCCATGGTTTTATATAACTTCTTTCTTTATATTTACATTCTGGTGTTAGGGTACCCTAGTGACTATTTTTATACTCATCCCTTTTCATTATTTATTCCCCAAATTTTTGGATTTATGCATATGTTTTAGATATTACAGTTGATCAAGGTGGATGTGGAGTAGCTTGTTCATAGATAATTCATGGTGTTATTCACTGGATCATTGGTTTTTATGATACAGGTGGAGTCCATTGTGGTCATAGACTAATCAATGATCTTTTATAGTGAGGAGGAGTTATCATCAAATTTCCCATGTTGGTAATATTATAATTTATTTCAATGTACAATTACAATGGTATTTTTTTGTGGTAGTATACTTATCATGAGATTTTTTTTGAATTCATTATATATTGTAATTTTTTCAATGTATACTATTTGTGTTGTTCTTTATTTAATTATTTTTAGATATTTGTTCTTTTTAAGTTGATCCAAGATAAATGCTAAAATATTTTTTTATGTTACTAATTAGTGGTAGTCATGAGGCATTGAATTATTTGATGTGGTATTTGGGTTGAACTATCAGATTAATATTATCCTAGGTGGGTACCTAGTGTGTTGGTTCATGTTATATGAGTGTTATATTGATTCAGGTCATAGAGATGAACATTATTGATAATATTACTATGATTATCAGTTTAGATATTTTGGATAGTGATTTTATGGGATTATTGGGTTCAGTTGTTAGAAAAGAGATAGCCATATAGGTGTGAGTCCAATATATCCATTCACCATGACTTTAATAACCTTTTACTTGAGAAAAGTATCAACAAAATAATTTATGGGGTACATGTTTGTACTCACATCATGTAGTGGTCAATTATAATCCCAAAGGTCGCTCATATTGTAACATCCCAGGTAAATAAATAATATTACATTCTAATGTTTATCAATATTTGTGAATAAAATGTTAATACTACTTTAAAGGGAATGCTATGCTCGATGGCGTACCCAATACGCAACAACGAGTTTCTTTAAAATCTCACGTTGCACACTAATAATATAATGATATTACAATAGTTAACGCTGAGCCGTTGTAATGGAGGGAATGAACAGAACTGACTACAAAATAACTATATATGTTTGTCAAATATTTTTACTTTTTACAATAAATGTTAGAGGATTAAAAATGCAAATGAATCTAATTTTTAAGCGTAAACATTCTAAAATTCATTAAAGGGTCGATTAACCGGCTTTTGATGGAAAACCTCTTTTAATTCCACTTTTTGACAATTTTATGTGTTATATTTGACAAAATAAAATTCGTCTTTAGATTTGGTACATCAAAATTTACATTGTGTAAATTTTTGGTATTTTTCTGATAAAGTTCATTTTTTAATGAATAGTGAAAAATGTTGTATTTTAATTCAAAACCACTTTTTAATCTAATTTATTTATATGATTATATTATCATTTTAATTGGTTTTAAATTTAAATTAGAATATATTTTTACCATTTAATCCATTAGTGTTCAATGAATTAATTTCACTTTAAACTTAGACTGAAACTAGAGTCAATCTTTCGATATATATTGTTTCACAAAAACACGCTATTTGTTCTGACAACAGAAATTAATTATTAAATTAATTAATGTAACTTATATGTTTTGAATTTTATAAAATAGACATCATTTTTGAATTTGTAATATCAAATATATCTTAGGGTGAATTTTGGGTATTTTTCTGAAAAAAATGAATTTTTGATGAATAGTGAATCCAATAAGTGGTAATTAAAAAACTGATTTTTCATTAAAAGGAAATTTTACCACCTATGTGCTTTGAATTTCAAAAATCCGACATACATGGTTTTCATTAGGAAGTAAAATGTGGTTCAATTGGATGAAAATAATTTTTTGGTGAATAGTAACTTTTAAGTTTTTAATCGCGATTAGAGGTAATTAGTGTAATTTAAGGTAAAAATAATGTTTAAATATTATTAAATGACCTTGACACCTGTCCTAACCCTATTGGATGAGTCATGGCCGACCAAGACAACCCATTGGTCTATTTTTGGGACCCCATGGAGCCACTTGGGTAAGATAATGACATTAATTCCTTTTATTTAAAGTAAAAGTAAAAATGACACAAACATGTATTGTTCTATTAAAACAATTTTTACATGGGGATATACAAGTCAGAATTTAGACTGTAAATAGTCATTGGAAATTTCAAAAGATTTCCTAAATCATAGTATTTTTTTATAATTTTTAGACATTATATAAATTAAATTATTTATGACATCATGATGATGCAGTGATTACATCATTATTTAACGATTTAAATAAAATGAAAAGATAATGTAACATCTAACACCTAAACATGTCAAAAACCTATTGTATGGGTGGATATAGAACTCTTATCACCTTATCCTTGAAATACATCAATGTGGGACCTTTAAAATTCGAAACACATTGAAAATAAAGTAACATTTTATACCTTTCCAAGAGTGCCCCTCCTCTCCTCTTATAAAAGGCCCCCAACTCTACCTCCTTACCCATAACTCTAAAGCATTTGTCTCGGCCAATATCTGATCATTTTGTCTCTCCACATCCCTATACTCATAATATAAGCCTCACATTTGTCATAATTCTCTTCATGAAACCCTTTTGGTTCAAACCAAGAGGAGTTACCCGATTTTAAGGTAATGTCTACACTTGTGTTCTTTTGTTTTATTTTTCTTCTCCAACCCCCTAAACTCTTTTTATTCATTTAATTTTTAACAAATACATTATTTTAAATATATTAGGATGTTCTTATAATAAGGATTCGAGCTACACTTACACACACCTACATCTAATGGTTAAAGAACATACTGTTTCTGTGGATGGTGAATTTCTGCCTCATAAAACGATGATTGTTCAATATTCTTTTAACACCTTCAAAGGTGACCATTAAGATGTCACTATATTTATATATGATATATAATATGTTTATGTTTTCCTTAAGATTCTGTATTTTTCATTTATGGCATACCTTTATGGTTTCCATTTTGGATAAACGTGATATCTTCATTTTAGGAAGTGCGAACTACTTCTCCCTCAAAGTGATTTGATTCGTTAATACCATATGTGGTACGTATAAAGGATAGATGTAATTATATTATATATTATACCATACTAGAATTATAATACTATTATGTATAATTATGTTTTAATTCCATTAAATATGAAATATAAATGGAAGTAGCGTTCATGCGTACGTATGGCTTACCGTCTCCATGAACGGTGCATTTCATTTCTTACCTCTAAATGTTATGTAATATTATAAATGCATGTATATAATGTATATATATGATATATATGATATCTACATAATGAATATAATTCTGGATGTAATGGATATTTTACCCCATGAACAAACATGTAATTATAAAGAGTTTATTTTTGACTCATGTAGCAATGATCGACAAAACAACCATTATTAACTTAAATAATTAAATAGTGTTCATAACATGGTAATAAGTGATATAAAAGGAATAATGAACATGAAAAGGGTTATTAAGTAAGTATAAATTAACTCAAGTTTATTATTCAGGAGGTTAAAGAACGATCGAGTCAAGTCGGACCCGAGGTAAGGGATCCTACCCACCTCTTTCTTTTTAAGTATACTCTTTTATGTCATTCCTTTTAAGATCGTCTTTCTAATGATTGGGATGTTCTTTTATATTACTATTCATTTACTTTTTTATGTTCATATGATGAGACACCCTATTTCCTCTCATCAATCCTTTTTGGAAGTTTTGAGTGGCGTCGTTAGGCTGCCGAATTTTGGTAACCGATCCAACATCTCTCTTTCTTTTTAAGTACTCTCCTTTATGTCACTTCATTTCAGCTCCTCATTGTTATGTTGGGGGATGTTATTTTGTATTCCTCTTTCTAGAAATTTTATGTTAATATAATGAAAGACCCTATTTGATCTCATCAATCCATTTTTGGATGTTTTTTGTGGCGCTGTTAGGCTGCCGAGTTTTTGTAAGGGATTTTTCATCTCACTTTTATTCCCGTGAGATTTGTGCTACATTTTCCATAATTTCCTTTTAGTGGTATATTTAATGCCCATTATTCCACACTTTGTGTAATATAATTTCATTTATGAGTATTTACATCAATTTTTTATTATCCTTCTTTCATGGGGTGTATGTTTCGAAAGATACCCAATTCGTTAAGGGAACGATTCACCCTCCTCTTTTTAAAAGACTTCTTTTGTTGGGTATTTTAATTTACTTATTGTAATGTTGGGATATTCTATTCTATATCCTTATTGATGTAAATCTTATGTCCATGTGATTAAATACCCTTTTAATCTCTTATCAACCCATTTTCTAAAGTTGGAAGTGACACCGTTATGCTGTCGAATTTTTACCAAAGGAACTTCTTAACCCAATTTCGATTTCTTTAGGTTCAACAAGTCATTATTGAATATGTCATCCTTTGAATATGTGTGAATGACCTTTTATTGTTTTACATTTAATATCCACTTATATTGGGTGTATTTATATTCGTCACACTTAATTATGAGATTGTTTTATCCTTAATTTAAGGATACCTTCTTTATAATGGATTTCATCTCATTTTACATTTATATTGAGACTTCATTGTTGTTATGCACCATTTCACTCTTATATGGTGTATATACAGTCCTTTGGAATATTATATCATGAATCCCTTTATTCTCATGATATTATAAAGTTCTGATTAAATGTTGTTCCTCAATTATTGTATTCAAGTGTCTCTCATTTTGTTAAAAACCCTTTAACTAAAATATCATTTTAAATGTTTTAATGATTTATTCTTATAAATATTTCTCATTAATATCCATGTTTTTAAAATTGTTTGAAGGATTTATTTATATGGATATTAATGGTTTAAAATGTTAAAATCTTTAAAGTGGTATGGGACACTTTGATTCCAAAAAATCTCTTTATTAAATGTTTTAAATGGTTTTGAAAAAAAAAATTCGAATGGATTCATTATTTCAATATCTTAAAATGTTATATTGTTATTATGATGTGGGAATGTTATCTTTCATTTCGTCTTAAGTAATGTACTATTATTATGTTATGTATCTTGGGCATTATTTATGAAGATGGGTGGTTCCGTGATAAACTAAGGGCAGGTGAGCCCGATATAGCCCTCCAATGCATTGGGTAACGCGATGGAGTTAAACGTTAAGGTTTATCTGAAGAGATTTAGGGAGTATACTATGATGGGTATTCCAAACGTAACCAAGAGGGTTATTCCCTAAGTAATAATGTTATGAATTCCTCAAGTTACCTTTATGTATTATGATTTCTATGATTTATTTAATGAGGTATGTTAAAGTGATTATGTTTTATGAGTAATGTATGATTTCATACATGGACTAATGTTTTCATTTAGTACTTTTACATCCCTTAGTGAGCTTTTTATGCTCATCCCAAGTTTTTGAAATGTTTTTCACAGGTCAAGGGAAAGGTATATGATGTGATGATAGGGTCAAGAAAGTTTCATGAAAGAATCCATGTTTCGTTTTAAATATGTATCCGTCGATGGGAAAAATGAATACTATCTTTTATGTAACCAGTTTGTTTGAATGTGGAATGTAATGCATGAATTAAGATGTAATTATCTAAACCTCTAAACCTGAAATGATCCCCTATGTGAATTATTCATTTAATTCAATAATAAGTAATTTTTAAGGTCGGGTCCTTATAGTTGGTATCAGATGTCATTTTAGATAACTTTAGAGGTTAGAGTGTTGTTTAAGAAAACATGACAAGTTGTGTATAACCACAATGGTTAGTATATTAGATGGAGTCATTGTTTTGTTGAAAGTTAGAATGAGTTTGAGATAACTTGGATAAGTATATCTTGGTGTTTATCTTCCTCTTTATTATATGATGATTTTACTGATATACTCACACTGACCTTTTTGGTTTTAGTAAATGGAAGGATCTAGCAGGCACTAGAGTGACAAAGGGTTTGAAGGAAAATGTAGTGGTTCTCTGATTAAGAGACTGGTTGAAATGGGAAATTCAATGAGAAATATCCTGGTTATTCTAAACCAACGATCAAGAGTCATGATCAACCACTTGAACCTTGGTGAGTTCTATAATGAATTATGTACGAGAGAACCAACTCGACATGGAAGTTCAGGTAATATTTATAAAGTCAACCATTAGGGTTTATATGATCCTTACTTTTGAGGTAATTATGTCTTACTATACGTTATGATGGAATATGAACTACATGAGATAAACTTGAGGTTAAATTATGGTATGGTTATTTTTTAAGATTTTATCTCATTTTGGGGAATGTTTTAATAATTATATAGTTTTGGAAAAAGGAAAACACGCAAACTGTGTGACAACCCGTCGCGTCGGACAAAGCTGCGGGAATCGAACTCACAACCAAAGTGCGACTGGTATTTATCGCCTACCACTGGACTATATGAAGTCCCTGATTAGTTCGACTAATTTTTTTTAGTTAGATGATTTTATTAATCAAGAGTAAGTTGATTTTGGGTTATCTTTAGAAATTATTAACCTAACATGGAGGATATGTGATTAGGTTAATTACTTTTCAGTATGAGATGTTAAGTGCAACTGATGTTATTTGGCGATAAATGTTAATTTGTACCTTGGGAGACTATGTGATTAAATCTTTCAAATAATTGGGTTTCAAACTTAGTTGGGTTTACTTTGAAGAATTTTATGGATAGATTTTTATTGAATGGTCTTTGTTGAACTTTGGGTTTTGTTTGAAAAATTTTGGATATTAAAAGTAGTTTTTCTTTTTTGTAAAAAAGTATCCATTTTGGGTATTATCTGTTCTCGTACTAAACTTTTTGGTTTGGTTTTGGTTGATATCTAACGACATGGGAAATATATAGTTCTCTTTTTTGGATTAGGTGATTCTCAAGAAGTTGATTATAGTACTCTTAATGCGAACAAGTCTTCCTAAATACTCGTCATTTGGGGAAAGTATGAGTTTGTGTAAGAAATTTGGTAAATTTTGAAAGTCAACATGACAAGTAAGTATGTTTCCTTAAGATCAAAAATAAATTCCTCAATGAAAAGTAACTTAAAACAAAAATGTTTTCTATTAAATTTTCCTACTGGGGAATCGAATACCGTTTAACCCACCACAAGTTTGTGATTTTCTCACTAGTGTAGAAAACGTTTTTTACATCACCATTTTTTACGTCGGTTATATATAACCGACGTAAAAATGCGGCGAGTAGATTTTTCACGTCGGTTATTTTAATAACCAACGTTACAAATCGCGCCTCTTGGGTTTTTACGTCGGTTATCTTATAACGGACATAAAAAACCAATGCGCGGGGGGTTTTTTACGTCGGTTATTTTGTAACTGACATAAAAAACTCGATATCGCCGCGTTTTTTACGTCGGTTATCAAATAACTGACGTAAAAAACCAAAGCGCAGGGTGTTTTACATCGGTTATTTTATAACCGACGTAAAACACCCCTCGGGGCTTTGGTTTTTTACGTCGGTTATTTCATAATCAACGTAAAAAACGCGTAGATATCGGGTTTTTTTACATCGGTTATTTGGAAACCGACGTAAAAAACCCCATATCTAAGCGTTTTTTACGTCGGTTATAAAATAACCGACGTAAAAAACCAAAGCACGGGAGATTTTTTACATCGGTTTTAAGATAACCGACATAAAAAAGCTAAAAAATAGTTTATAACGTCGGTTACATAATAACCGACGTTATAAAACATTTAAAAAAATTAAAGCCCATGTTCTGTAATTTACGATTTTTCGATTGACAGTCACCGGCTCGTCTCTCTCTCGCGCGGTAAACCCTAATCGGCTCGTCGATCGCCTGCATTAAACTCATTTTGGCTTCATTGTTTATCTTCTTCACTCCTCTCGGATCTATCATATCAACTCGCGACATTCAAGTAAGCATTCCACGAATTTATTTCGTTCGTTTTTGTTTCGATTCTTGATGTGCTTTTCGTTCGTTTTTGAATCTCATGGAATTTTTTGTTATTGCAAATGGTTATTATGTCCATTCAACTCGCAACATTCAACTCGCAACATTCAACTCGAAACATTCAAGCAGGTGTATTTTGGATAAGACTATTTTTAACTCTTATTATAGATTTTCATTCTGATATGCGCTTTACGATTCTATTGTACAATGAAAAATTAGATTCATTAAAGCATTTTAAACCACTTATACTTCATCTTTTCTTCTGAAATACGAATCAGTAACAACTCCAATATGATCTCTATATTGATCTATCTGAATACCAGCAACTTCATTACGAGCAACCTCTTAAGTATCTAAATAAATCAATATCTGATTAAAATATTACTATGACCATGAGAACATAGATATTTGACTTCACAACCATTCAAATTATTCAATCATTTAGAAAGAATAATTAATTTTAAAACATTGAGGATTAGCTTCAGCAAAATCGGAAAAATAATGGGTGGTACTGTAACGTTCCATTCTTCCAGCAACATTATTATTTCCTACTTAGCTGGAATGTGTCTTTCTGGATGAATATTGTTAGTACTTATTTTCTTAAAATCATATTTTCAATATGATTGTCCAGAACATGATTTTCAAAGTGTATCTGATTTCTTGAATACGATGGTATGTCCGATTTTCAACAAAACCAAGTGAGGTGATTTCTTTTATTATTAATAATTCATAAAAAAATTATAATACCTAAATATTATTATCATCCTTTTCAGATTTTTCATTATAAAAAAGGTAAAGGGTACTTTCTTTTCATTCTCAAATTAAATTATATTTTTTATAAAGGTCTTTTCTATCTCGGAAGAAATAATTTAACGATAATTAGATTGAATTAGGTATATTATTGTATCTTACCATCCAAACACATTTTTATGTATTAATAATTATTATGTTTTGTAAAAACAATTATGACCCCCATTTCATTTTTGTTAGTTAATTGATCTACGAAAGTGTTATAAATGATTTGATGATCACGATTCACCCATATATATTGTTAGTCATTATGTGACATTTGGGTCCATAATATCCTTCTAATGCATTCGACAATGCATTATATATCATAGATCAAAATGGGATACAGATGGTTATACCTTGTCCAATGTGTTATGTGATGTGTCTCGTAAGAAATATTATAATAAATTATAGGAAAGGTGATTAACATATCCCAATATGAGGTGAATGAAACTATGTTTTCCCTTGACATCTGTTATGACTTATATGATTATTTTTGTGCCACACTCTTATGTTATTCCACATACCAATGTTGTGATATTGTGAATAAGGTTTTTTAAATCATGTTCCCACTATCATATAAATCATGTCTTATGTTATGCTAAAATTGTTATACTTGGACTCAGGTTTTATGATCTATGATTATATAGAACTGTTTCACTTATCTTTTTGATCATGTGCTTTGTGTATGCTCTTATACCCCCATGGATATCTTTTTATGAGATTAGATATTATATTTATATATATATCATGTTTACCCATAATGAGTATCGTAAATCAAAACATTTATTATTTTCATTCGCTAAGTTATAAAAATAAGTATTATGTAGGATGATTCAAAAATTTAATCTGTGAGATGAGTTGTTTTATGTGTGAAACCCAGGCCAAACACATATGTATTTTTTTATTGGTATTACATATATATAGTTCGACATATACTTTTTTTTACATTACCATGATATTAACATTACTTTTTCTAAAGAAATATTAATGTCCTTAGATTATATATCGGATCAAAAGGATATAGTAATTCTAATATATAGTCAGAATGGTCAGATAATATGACAATATTATTAAACATAAAACAAATGGACTATATTCATATTTCTAACATGACACTTACGATGTATAGCTATATGGTGTTGGGTACTTATGAAAACTACTACTACTTTCAAGATTTTGGCACTTGAAAGTGTTGAGTACTTTAGATCATAATGATTGAACAACAAGCATGAATAACACATGTTATATGCTCCATTAGGTATTCCTATATTTTAACATGTTTATTAGTATATTGGCATGAGATTATTATAAATGTGTATCATCTGATCATATTCAGTTATTCCAGATAAAAATCATTTTGTTTATGTTTTATTGATGTATATTTTATTTGGAGAATCATTAGGCGTCATGGTTTTCTTTGATTCAATGAAATTTAAAACTGTTACATCTAACTATATTTTGTTTTAAAAATAATATTCAAGCATATTTTTTTAAATACCTATAGATTTGTTTTATATTTTAAATTGTTTTACATTCAAATTATGATTTTTTTCATATAAACATGTATTTGTCTTATCTTAAAAATATATATTTTTTGTTGATATTTGTTATAGGTAATAATGATTCGAAGTTGGATTACAGCACATCGAATGAGTAATGAATTTGAGGAAGGTGTTGATGCCTTTTTGGAATTTGCAAAATGAAATGTTCCAAGTAGTGACATTTTTTTCTGTCCATGCCTGAAATGTTTGAATATGAAGAAGTTGAAAAGTATAGAGATAAAAGATCATCTGATATGTCATGGTTTTAATCTGAGTTACAGCCCTTGGATTTGGCATGGTGAAACTGGACAGAATTTCACTGATGATGATGATTCGCAATATGGTAACTCCGATGGAATTGAAGAAATGATTCACGATATTGTAGCAGAACAAATTGAGATAGAACCGACAGTTGCACGTCTATATGGTGATGCTGAAAAACCATTATATCCCGGTTGTACAGATTTTACGGTTCTGTTTGCGGTGTTAAGATTGATTAACCTGAAGGTGAAGCATGGATGGAGGGGCAGAAGTTTTACAGAGCTGCTACAATTAATGAAAGACATTCTTCCAAAAGATAATGATCTTCCAGATTCACATTACAAATCCAAGAAAATATTATTCCCGATGGGATTGGGATACAAGAAAATACATGCCTGTCCGAATGACTGCATTATATATAGGAAGGAATATGAATTTCTGTCAGAGTGTCCAAAATGTGGGACATCACGGTATAAGGTGAAAGAAAAATCACAGGGTGATGTAGAGATTACAAAGCTCCCTTCAAAAGGTATTTTGGTATCTTCCTATAATTAATCGTTTCAAACGTTTATTTGCTAATTCACATGATGCAAAAAGGTTAAGATACCATGCTGAAGAGCGGGTATGTTATGGAAAAATACGTCATCCAGCTGATTGTCCACAATGGAAGAAAATTGATGCGTAGTATTCTATATTTGGAAATGAAATAAGAAATCTCAGACTAGGGTTGTGCACAGATGGAATGAATCCATACCGAACACTCAGTAGCACACATAGTTCATGGCCTATTTTATTGGTAATTTACAACCTCTCTCCTGAAGTTTGTATGAAGCGAAAATATGTCATGTTGAGTACAATGAACTCTGGTCCGAAGCAACCCGGTAATGATATTGATGTTTACTTGTCACCGTTGAATGATGATTTGAAACTGTTATAGGCTTATGGTATTAGGGTGTATGATTCTTATAAAATAGAATATTTTCAACTGCATGCAGTGCTTCTGTTCACTATAAATTACTTCCCAGCGTATGTAAATTTGTCTGGATACAGTGTTAAAGGGCATAAAGCATGTCCAATTTGCGAACAACAGACGTCCTATTGTCAATTGCATCATGGGAGGAAAACAGTGTACATGGGTCATCGAATGTTTTTGCCTATGGAACACCCTTATAGAAGACTAAAAAAGGCATTTAATGGCTCACAAGAATTTGATACTGCTCCAAAACCTTTATCCCATGATCTGTATTTTGAGAGGGTGAAAAACCTAGATGTGACATTGGGAAAGACACAGAAATCTGGTAATGATAGACATATTTGGAAGAAAAGGTCAATTTTTTTTGAGCTACCATATTGGAGGTATCATGAAGTTAAACATAATATTGATGTCATGCACGTGGAGAAGAATATCTGTGATTCTTTGATTGGAACATTGTTAGATATTAAAGGAAAGACTAAAGATGGGTTGAATGCAAGATTAGACTTACTATCAATGGGAATACGTTTGGAGTTAGCTCCCACTCCTAAAGGAAGACGAACATTTCTTCCCCCGGCTTGTCATACATTATCGAAGAGGGAGAAAATTAGATTTTGTCAGTGTCTTCATGATACCAAAGTGCCTCAAGGTTATTCTTCTAATGTAAAAAATTTTGTCTCATTGAAGGACTTGAAGTTGATAGGTATGAAATCACATGATTGTCACGTCATGATGCAACAAATTCTACCAGTTTCATTGCGTGGAATATTGCCCATTCGTGTTAGAAAGACTATAATGAAGTTGTGTTATTTTTTCAATTCAATTTGTAACAAGGCGATTGATGTGAATTCTTTGAACATTTTGGAAAAGGATGCAATTTTTATACTTTGTCAATTGGAAATGTATTTTCCTCCAACTTTGTTTTGATATAATGGTGCATTTAATGATTAATCTGGTTCGAGAAATAAAGCTTTGTGGACCTGTATATCTTCGTTGGATGTATCCTTTTGAAAGGTATATGAAAATATTAAAGGGGTATGTTAAAAATCTATATCGACCTGAAGCCTCCATTATTGAAAAGTATATTTCTGAGGAGGTAGCATAGTTTTGTACGAGCTACTTGGCTGCGGCGCAACACATAGGTTTGCCTCTATCTCGCCATGAACGATTTAATAATGAGGGAAAGGGGATTCACGGCTTGAAAGTCAAATCATTTTCAGCTGAACAGATGAAGAAGTTAGAATCATAAAACTTGAATAACATAGCTGATGCTCAACCATATATCACATTGCATATTAATGAGTTGAAACAATGTCATACAAAGAAGAAAGAAATGTGGATTTTGAATGACCACAACAAAACTTTTTTGTCATGGATTAAAAAGACTTTTCTTGGTAGATCAGATGTATCAGAGACATTAAAATGGATAGTGGGTGGTCCATGTTTAACTGTGATAACATGGTCTGGTTATGACATTAATGGTTATACATTTCATACAAAAGCTCAGGACAACAGAAGTGCAGTTCAGAATAGTGGTGTATTGGTGTTTGCAGAAGCAATGGATTTTTCGAGTGCTAAGGACAAAAAACAAATTTCTACATCAAATGCATATTATGGAGTGATTGAAGACAAATGGGAGGTTGATTACTTTAAAATTAAAGTTCCTATTTGTATCTGTAAATGGTATAACGGAAACAACAGTGTCAGACACGATGAATTTGGAATGACACTTTTTAATCTGAATAGATTGGAAGACACAGCTGATTCTTTTATAATGGCAACACATGCAAAACAAATTTTTCATGTAGTAGATCAATCAGATATGCAGTGGGCTGTTGTTTTACAATGGAAAAAACAATATGTTGGTGAGGATGAACTTGATGAATATGCTGATTTATGTGAGATCCCTACTTCAATGGAAATATTAACAGAACCTAATGACGATCATGTTGAAGACATAGTTTGTTCCATAAGGAACGATCATGACGAAGGAATTTGGGAAAACAATCCATCTGTACATTCCTAAAATTACAGGTAACATATGTTTATTTCTAGTTTACATTTATTTTTTCCATAAATGTTAGATATTGTAAGTTTTTTATTTATTAAAACATGTTTTAAAATAAAATAAGTATATGTTTCTGTTTGTTTTAAGTTTGTTTAGTTTACTTTATCATGTTTATAACCATTACATGAATTTTAAAATTCTTATTTTTGTTCACTAATAATTACTTTACCATGTTTACAATGTTTACCAGGTTTACCATTTTTACCATTTTTACCATCTTGACCATCTTGACCATCTTTTCCATCTTTACCATTGTTTAACATGATTACCATATTACCAATGTTCAATATTATGTAACTTAGTACACTTTTCTATTTTCTGATTACAGTAGTATTAAAAAATTTGAATTTGTATATTTGTTCACTGACAATTACTTTACCATGTTTACAATGTTTACCAGGTTTACCATTGTTTAACATGCTTACCATATTACCAATGTTTACTATTATGTAACCTAGTAAACTTTTCTATTTTCTGATTACAGTAGTATTAAAATATTTGAATTTGTATATTTGTGAACTGACGTTTGTTTTTTTTGATTTGAAGGATAATGACAGATCATTCAGATGATCAACCACATGATTCTGGAGAGGAGCATATTACTGGTCATACCTCTGGGGAAGAACATTCACATGCTCCTATTACGACAAAGAGTTCAATGGTTGGTAAACGTGGTTGCACACGTTTACCAAAATTATCACTTGCCCGTACGCAGGATCAGAGGATAGTAGTTGAGTTTGATGATTATGATATTCCTAGAGGTGCGAATGCCAAAGATTTTAAGAGTTTTGTTTCAACTCAGGTTAAGACCAAAGTAATCATTCTATATGATGATTCGAGAGGTGTGGATAAAGAGATTATCTCTCAGTTGTGGGAGACGATTTTGGTGAGATCTTTTGTCATTGTTTGACAATTCTTTTAATGTTTATAGTATATATAATATGTAACAGCCCGAGATTTTATGAAAAATTTTCTTTTTAATATTATTAATGTCTTGTGTTGTACGCTACACCAAAAGGAGCTTTCACAACACGCATCCTTGACTTGCCTTGCATTACACGCAATCGCGACCTTCCTCGATAGCGTGTGTAGTATGCAATACCGAGTTTCACTAAACAACGATATGCTATTAAAATATTATTATAACTAGCCGTTATGAATAGTAATAACCACTTTTTAAAATTTTAGAAATTTTAGCTCTCAAAATGGACTTTATTTTTGGATTCGGAGTATCGAATTTAGCCTAAGGTGAAATTTTGGTACTTTTCGGATAACTTTCATATTCTGATGAATAGTGAAAATTACTAAATTATAATTAAAAACAACATTTTTAATAGAAATAATTAATAGTGATAAATTATTAATTTTAGTGGTTTCAAAGTATATTTAGAATATATTTTTACAATTTAATACAATGTTGGTCATTGGATGTAATTTCACATTTAAACCAGATATAAACAAGTGTCAATCTTTTGATAGATATTGTTTCTTAAAAACACGCTATTTGTTTTAACAGCGGGATTTAATTATAAAATTAATTAATGCAACTTTTATGTTATGAATTTGGTAAAATAGACTTCATTTTTCAATTTAGAATATCAAATATAGCTTAGGATGAAATTTTGGCATTGTTCTGAAAAACATCAATTTTTGATGAATAGCGAAACTACTAAGTGGTAGTTAAAAAACTGAATTTTTCATAAAACTTAATTTTACCGCTTCTGTGAATGTAATTTCAAAAATCCGAGAGACACGGTTGATATCAGTAAGTAAAATGTGGTTCAATGAGATGAAATTTTTTTGGTGAATAGTAACTTTTTACTTTTATTTACCACGGTTAAAAGTAAATAGGGCAATTAAGGGTAAAAATGATATTAATATTACCCTAACACATGTCCTAATTCTATTGGACAAGTGTATCTCGACCAAAAAAACCTTAAGTATAAAATATTATCATTTAGGCCCACTTGGATTAGATTAGGACATTTATTATTATTTAATTCAAAGAAGAGTTAAAAGAGTTAAAATCAATGTTTATTTACTAAAACATTTTTAATATAGGGTTATACAGAAGATAAATTCGATTGTAAATATTCATTAGAAAGCTACGAAGATTTACTACATAATGGTATTTTATTTGTAATTTTTATACATCAAATAATTTAATTTATTTATGACACAAAGATGATGCAGTAATTATCTTATTAATAAAATATTGACATAATTGATGTTATAAACACCAAACTAAATGTAATTTGATACTTTTTATGAATTCCACTAATTTTATAGGTTACTATGATATATTAGTATTGATTTAATCAACTTTGTTCGAACATATAATTCTGTTATGACTTTCAAAAAAATCATATCTCAAATAGTGTCAAAATTGACACAAAATAGTTTTTAAATAAAATATTATATTATTAATTGTTATTTTATTCCTAAATATCTAAGGTTCGGCCAAATGACTTAGATAATGATATATGTATTAATAATATACAATTTGGGGTTCGTTTGGCATTTTATAGTAAGTGTATTAACCATATAGTGAAAGAAAAAAAAAAGACACGGTAAAAGTTAAATTATTTAACTTAGAGTTAAAACTAATTGATAAGGTTACAATAATAACCTAAACTTGTATAAATCCTATTGGTTGATAGGATTTCGACCCATCCCCACTTTAGCTTCTAAATAAGACCCTTTGGAACCATTATAAACCGATTTTGACTTTAATATAAAATAATATTTTGAGATATTCCTAAGGTGCCCCTCTCTTCCCTTATAAAAGGGTACCTCCTCTCCCTCCTCCTCACACCAATTTGAGCACTCAAGCTCGGCCAACCCCTGCCAAAATCACTTCTCCAGTTCCCTAGAATAATCCTAGAGGTCCTGGTCTTCTTCAAAGACCAATCTTAGTTCCCTAAGTGGAGGATTCAAAGAGGCGTTCCAAAGAAGAGGTAATATCCATTACCGATCTTTTCAATTTCTTTCTTCTTCAACTTATTCTTCTTTAGTTGTTTCATGATAAAGTAATAACATAAGTATTACTTACATACTGATATGTTATTATAAATATGAAACAACTCTAATTCACCTTCTATCCATCCTACGGAAAAATGAAATCACCGCGCGTGCGTACGTACGGAATACCGTCTCCACGCCGTGGAGTAATATATTTTCCACCACCACCTTACATGGATGGGTATAATGGTGTAAAGAATAACTATACATAGTTATTACAACATCATATTGATTCTGATATATTGTATAATCCACTCCAATTCAATTCAATAATTATGGAAATGATATCATCGCTCGTGCGTACGTACGGACTACCGTCTCCACGACGTGATGAGATTCATTCTTAATGATTAACCATTCATGAATGATTATAAAGTATATATAATAAGTACTAATGAAATATATGACATAATAATGATACTTTATTTATGTATATATATTTATATGTATGTCATCTACTTACTTCCATTCAAGACAATAAGGAAAGAAAAACAGTGTTCATGCGTACGTACGGACTACCGTCTCCATGAACGGTGTTTTTCATTTCATTTATCTATCTATTATATATATATATACTGAATATATATGATATATAAATCATATTTTATATTCTGGAAGTAATTAAATCATGATATAAGTAATAATAATGTCAAGAACAACAAGTCGAAACACCTACGATAAATGAAACGATTTTACCCAAAACGCTTCTTTAACATGGAATTTACAAAGGAACGGGTAATATAATGTCATAAGTGAACCATGTATGATATCATAACAATGAATATGATTCTGTAATAAGTCAATGACATTATTTAAATCATTATACAGGAGGTTCGGACACATACGAAGCAAATCGGACCTAAGGTAAGGGAAATATCACAATCTCATTTTTATCCGAGATTGTTTATTCGTAAGTATTTACTGGGGTGTATTTTATTATCCACATCCATGTTTCATCAATATACAATATTATTTCCATCCACCTAAAATTGTTTAAATCCATTTTTACCCTTCGGTGAGTTTTTAGTAATATGTATGAAAGGAATCTTTTGTCGTTTTTTGTACGAGGTACTTTTTAACTTTTCCGACAAAAGAACGAAGAATGTTTTTTTAACTTATACGGCATGAATGGATTCTTAAAACATTATTTTCAAGAAGCTTCCTTTACAAGTTTTCAAGTTTATTTTTAATCAACTTTTTTTATTTTAAAGTCGTATGACATGTTATGAAAGGAAAAATGTTTTTGAAGAAGAAAGGATATTTTCCTCAAGAATGGAGTTCAAGTATTTTATCAAACTTATTTTCCATCTAAGATAATAAAAGGGTTCTGTTTTTATCCCTATTATTACATGGATTTGATTATGTTGTGATGGTAATATTTTTATGAATTCCTTTATCTTATATGGATTGTTTTATGATGTCATGTTGTTTAAGAATCCCATTTTTATTACATGGTTTATGCAATGATGTATGGTTTATGATTATGTGGCACACATAAGAAAAGATTCATTATGAGATGGGTGGGACCTATATCTCCCTCCAATGCATTGGGTAAAGATTTTATATCTCATGAGATAAACATGGCTGGAATGGTAGGTTATACCGGTTCAGTGAAACAGGACTGAAACGAGGGTTACTCGATTCAGAAAGGGACTTTGTCCACTAAGATAGTCTTGGCAATGAGTCTTGACTAACAAGAAATGATTCTCTATGATTATGTGTGAATGCCACAAAGTTTCATGTTTTAAGTTATGATTATTGTGATTACATTTCACTACCATGATTTATCCCATGTTATGAAATTATGCTCTCTTTTGCAGGTTATGATTTCCAAAATGTTATGTTCTTATGAATACGATGTGATTGATATTTCTTTCGTTTACCCTTACTGATCATTTGAGCTCACCCTTTTATGTTTTCTTTTCCCTAGGATATAAAGAATGGTTTTAGGTAAAAAAAAGGAAGATCTTTAAGGGAGATGTTGAAGATCTTTCACCATGATTAGAAGATTTTATTCCAAGTTTCCAAAGACACTAAACTATTACGATCCTTGTGTGTGTGTTTTTGTTATGTACTAAGTATTCCGAAAAAGTAATGTAAATTCCATGTAAGTCAGGCTTCAGGTCTCTACAGTTGGTATCAGAGGAAAGGTTTAGTCAACCTTTGGAAACTAGGATGCGAAAACGTTAGTGAGATCCCTGGAGATATTTCTACGGTAGGTCTAGGGATGTCCCAAAGGTTAAGTATACGTATAGGTTATAGTACTAGAACTACGCTAACGATCATAGAATTAAACTTAAGATGTTAGATATTGAAGGTACTTCCCCTTTATTATGTTGTTTTCCCTAGCATGATTTTTGCCTCTCACACTATTCTTTTTGGGTTTTAGACGATGGCTGGAACCCGAAGGAACTGTGTTGATCAATGCAATGGACAATGCAATGATTTTCCTCCTGAACAAACAAATGTTATGGGAGATGGAGTGCAAAATCTTATTTCTATACTTACACAAGCTATGAATCATTTTGGACTTCCAAATGAGCAGAGAAGGGAACAATATTCTATTGAGTCCTTCATGAGGCAACGTCCACCTTCTTTCAGTGGGTCTTCTGATCCACTTGTTGCTGAACAATGGATCAGTACCACTGAAATGATATTTTCAGTTCTTCAATGTTCTGAACATGATAAAGTCATCTTAGCAGTATATCGTTTGGAAGGTGAAGCTGATCAATGGTGGAATCTTATCAAGAATACAAGGCAAAGAGATGAAATTGAGTCCATGGAATGGGACGAGTTCAATAACATATTTTTCAATAAGTACTTCCCTCGTATTCTTCGAACAAATATGGAGAAGGAGTTTCTTGAACTAAAGCAAAAAGATGATGAATCTGTTGGTATATACGAAGCGAATTTTACAAGACTTGCAAGGTATGCATCTGGCATTATCATCCAACCTGAAAGTAAAGTTGATTGATTTTTCAGTGGCTTAAAACCAAGTCTTCGAAGGGAATTAGCTATAAGAGACTTCAGTAGCTATGAAGAAATTGTGAGTTGTGCTATCAAGGTAGAAATGGAAGTTGGTGTTACATATCCATCTCATGGTTTTGACAAGAAACGAAAGATGGAGTTCAAGGAGAAATTTTAGAATAATGGTGAAAAGAAGATAAATGTTTCCTTATGCACAAAGTGTGGAAAGAAGCATGGTGGAGATTGTCTTAAAGGGACAAGAAAATGTTTGAAGTGTGGAAAAGAAGGTCATCGAGCAGCTGAGTGTCGAAGTAATAGAAAAAGGGTTTCTAATGATGTGAATAAAGAATACACTGCAGAGAACGCACCACCAACACTTCAATGCTTCAAGTGCAAGGAAATGGGGAATTATGCTAATAAATGCCCTAATCCAAGGGTTAGTGATGATCAACATGAGCAACCACTGAAGAAAATGGACAAAGGGAAGTCACATGCGATCACTATTGGTGATGTTGAATATGACAACGATGTGGTAGAATGATTAAGTGTTTATGTAATGGGATGTAAGAATGGTATTGAGTAAGAGGTTTCCAACCTCTGATACCAATTGTAGGATCGAAATATAATATGAGATGCTCAATATACAAGAGGGGGGTGAATTGTATACTTTAAAAATTCCTTTGGAACCTTTAAAGTTAGTTATGAATAACTAAAGTTTCCTTAAGAAAAGGAAAGGGCTAAGTTTAACAAAGTTAAACTAAGTAAATTCACAACACCTCTAACACCGAACTAAACTTGGAAAGATATTCAAAAGTAGGTTCCGGAAATATGGTTCCGGAATTTGAAACTTAACAAAAGTTACAATATGAGATTCTACCTTAAAGCGTATAGAATCTAAATGACTCAGAGTAAGTAAGGAAGTATAAGAAAGTTATACTTTCCTTAAGATACAAATTGCAGCGGAATAAAAACAAGTAGTAAACTACTAGTAACAAGATAATAGTCTTTTAACCCAAAGAGAAGGGTATCCAACAACCTTGGATAAAGGTCCCTTGATTTATACTTTCAAGCAAGTCTGTCTTACCCACACCAGGGTAAGCCCTCGATACGATGATCAGAGTCTCTGTCTTGCTATCCCCGCAAGCCCTCAACTTCAAGGTAGTTGGCAACCTCTGTCCTCCTCAGCACGGAAGCCCTCGAACTTTAAGGTAGTCGGCACCTCTGTCTTCCTATCCCCGGAAGCCCTCGAATGTAATCACCAACATTCGGAGTCGTACGAAGCTCTGAGAGTTAATAAGAGCCTCTCTCTCTAGAATTCACTTCAACAGCATGTAGGCACAAAACTCAGTCGTTTTTCCAACAGCTACGAGCTCTTTCAAATGAGCTCCTATTTATAGGTAAGGTCGGCTCCTTCTCCAACGGTCATATTTTCCTTAAAGATCGGAGGGACCTGTACATGTGTCACTTAGGAAACGGTTAGTTTATAACAAAATGGACGACATCGTTTTATAACAAAACAAGTGTAACAGAATGTACGACATCGTTTTAAACTCTAACAAAAATGTTCGAAATGAAAACTTCGGAGTGAAAGTTCGGAGTGAATAAATTCAGAGTGTATAAAACAATGATAATCAGAGTCTGTTTAATAGGTGAATTCGGAATGAGAATTTGGAATAGGAATTCTTCATCAGAAATCGTAATGAGAATTCATCATCAGAATTCGTAATGAGAATTTGTCATCAGAATTCGTAATGAGAATTCTTCATCAGAATTCGTAATGGGAATTCGGAATGAGATTTCTTCATTAGAATTCGTAATGGGAATTATTCATTGGAATTCGTAATGAGAATTCGGAATGATATTTCTTCATTAGAATTTGTAATGAGAATTATTCTTCGGAATTCGTAATGAGAATTCGGAATGGAATTTCTTCATTAGAATTCGTAATGGGAATTCTTCTTCAGAATTCGTAATGAGAATTCTGAATGGGATTTCTTCATTAGAATTCGTAATGGTAATTGTTCTTCAGAATTTGTATCCTGAATCTGGAATAGAACTTAGTTAGAGTTCATATCCGGAATTCGGAATGAAACTTCCTTATAGTTCTTGTCCAGAATCTGAACCCTAAATCAGAATGCTTTATATCAAAGTTTCAATGATTCTGAGAAAATGAATATGAAACTTATACTTAAGAAAAATATGGATGAAAATATGATAAGGATAATTCTTCTTATAAAAGCGATTTTCCTTAAGAAAGCATTTTCCTTATAAAAGTAATTTTCCTTATAAAAGAAATTTTCCTTATAAAAGCAATTTTCCATAAGATAAGATGTTAGTGATTTTCAAAACAAGAAGGAATGGAAAAGTCATAAGGAAAACCTTATTGACTCAACAATCTCCCCCTTTTTGGAAAGCACAAACATCCTTACGAAAAACAAAAAATTCTAAGAAGAAAGAAACATATTAATGCTTATATCCCTTATTTTAAGGATATAGATGAATACGACTAACTCCCCCTTAGGCTTTGAAACTCTAAGGATCGTATTCATATTTCTGGAGTGATATTTCATAAGAAAGTCTTCTTTAAGAAAAACTCCCCCTTAAACAAACTCTTATTAGAGTTCTTTTTCCTTGGGTATTTTTTCTTTCTCCCCCTTTGATAAACTCTTATTAGAGTTCCTCTCTTTCTTAAGGATCTTTTCCTTCTCCCCCTTTGTGATTTTCAAAAAGAATTGGAGGGAATGGAAAAAAAACGAAGTACCTGAAAGATTAGTAATGACAACAATAGAAACAACAAGCACAATTCTCATTAGATTTGAAATGTCAGCAACAAAAGAATTACAACAAAAACATCGGATTTGGTTATTTCGGATCTTTCTCCATCGACATGAGCCCCTTTTGAATCGTCTTGATTTTCTTCAAGTCCTTGTGATCTTCTTCGGCTTGCTTCTCTAAGGCGACTATTCTTGCGGAGTGAGCTTCAATTTTTTCTTCCTGAGCCGTCAGTTTTTCTTCCTGAGCTTGGATCTTTTCTTCCTGAGCCTTCATCCTTACTTCAAAATCGATCCGATGATCCCTTTCAAATTTCCAATTCTGAGAGACAGAATTCAACTTCCCATTCAGATCCCTGACTTCTTGGATCCGGAAGTTCTTTTCTTCAGTCATCTTTTCTTCAAACGAGGAAGTCAGCTCGTTAATCTTCTTGTCCTCGGTCTCAAAGGCATCCTTAACATTTTCTTGAAACTCATCAAGCAACCTCATCTCTTCCACATTTTTCTTCGACCAGCTTGTCATCCTCTTGCAAGATCTTTTATGAGCTTCGTAACCAACAAAGAATGTTTTGAACTGAGCTTCAATTTCAACACACTTATCCATAACCATGGATACGGAGTCTGTTTTCTGATTCAACGCATGTTGCAGCATCTGGTATCATGAATCAATACTTGAGAAGGTCGGAATGGTTCCCACCAACTTCTTCAAAGAATGAACAACAAAGTCATGCCCCAACGAAGATGACTCCGAATCTGAGATCTTGCTCGGAGAGTTTTCTTCCTCAATAAGCTCCAACTTTCTCTTAGAAGAACTACCAGCTTCCTTTCTAATCCTCTTTTCTGAACTCGGGGTATCAGTAAGAATTTGTTTCCCCTTATCTTGTTTTGGAATTGAAACCTGTTCCGGAGTTTTATTCTCACTGTCAGAAACTTGTACAATAATATCTTCCTCATCAGCAACTTCCTGAACACCGACCTCTACATTTCCCATCTGAGCAATATCATGTAAAAGTTGTTCTTCTTCTCCATGATAGGCAACTTCTTTTTCCCCTTTCTCTTCTTCCATTGTAGGAGTAACTAGATTTGAAGATTGAGCTTCTGAAGTCTGGAGTGATAAGTGTTCCGAAGGAGTTCCCTTGTACTCATCTACTTGTTTTAGCACATCTCCTATCTCACCACTTCCTTCAGAAGCTTCTTCAAGTTGTTCCACTTGCTCTACTTCCTCGGTATTAGTAGCAACAGTCTCTTCCGGAGCAACAAGATTTCTTCCTGGAGTCTCAGGTAGAGATTCCAGAGAGAAAGATCTCGGAACTGGAATTGTTGCTGAAACCATTTCATTGAACTTCAACAACGCTTGGACTGCCTCAGCTTCTGACATTTTCTTCTTAAGCTTCTTTTCCTTAGCTTGTTTCTCAAGCTCATCAGCAGTTTTCTCCTTCAAAGTTTTAGCCTCTGCAGGGTCCAGTCCGAACTGCGGATCCCCTTCTTTCCTCTTCTCTTTGTCAGCTCTCCACTTTGTAACAACCTCATCAGGATAGGCTTTCTTCTTCTTAGGCTTTGGAGGTGCAGAGTGGACTTCCTTAGACTTGGGTTCCTCGGCTTCGACTACCACTTCTTTCAGCTTTCTCTTCCTTACCGGTTTAGATTATTCCGGATCAGCAACTTTCGGAGCCACTTCTTCTTGAGGAGGTAGATCAATAAACATTCCAGAATTCTTGTCAAAGGCTACATTCATTCTTTTCAGAGTGCCATCGCTGACCAGCATGATCTTGCAAACTCTCGGCTTAGATCTGCAAGATTCCTTGAAAGATTCTAGGCACCGAACTATGAGTTTTGATAATATTTCTGGGTACATAATAATCTGAGCTCTCAGATTCCCCTTCTTCAAATTCTCAATATTAAGAAGAATATGCTTCATCAAATTAAACTTCCTTAGATTTATCAGGAAATCTAAGATATATATCTCACTCTTCTTTAAGATATCCTTATCACCTTTTCTCGGTACGATAAGTCCTTGCACCCATAATTCCAGAATCCAGAAGTTTGTTGATAGAGTTGCAATCTTCGGAGCCTTGTCATCATCCAGTCCGAGAGTTTCTAAGGCCTTTTCCTTGTTGAAACTACCCATAGAGTCTGGCAATACCTGAGAAATAAACTCAGCTTCACCTTCATAACTTAACCCTCCCAAGCTTTAAGCCTTGGTGTGAGAAAGCTTGTAAGTCTTACCATATGACTTAAAAGATAATTTCTCCCTATTATCTTCCTTGAAGAAAGAGACTGACTCATAAAACTCAACAAGAAAATCTGAGTACACTTCATCTTGGTTCCTGGTTTTAGATACCGCAACATCCTCCCAGCCATTCAACTTGATGTTCTTTGAGATGATAGAATCGTAGTTGCTGAAGAAAGTCGGATGAACTAACCTTTCTCTGTAAACTAACCACTGAGAAATAGGCTTGGTTGAAGACATTTCTTGAGATGTTAACTCTGCAGACATTCGGATTAGAAGTTCTCTGGGAAGTTCGGAACGGAGAAGACTGAAGTTTGGAATAGCCTTAAAACAGAGGGGCAGAGCTTCAGCACACGAAATCTTGAAACCGATGTGGGACTAGAATTTAGGTCCCCTTTATATAGGCAATGGGATGACGGTTCACCTTCCACGGTTGATCTAACGGTTAGAATGAGCTACGATCAGATCTAACGGTTGAAAGCTTGAATCCGATCTTCTTGAGGTTTTATTAAAACAAAGAATTAAGAAATATAAAAACCGAAAACAAAATAAAAGAAACTGCCAGCAAGTAAAATATGATTACGAAAACTTTAGTAAGGAAATCATACCTTTCGGATTGGCTTAGGAGGATTATTCGTAATGGCAGATTTCAAAAAAAATTACTATGAAAAATAACCTTAGTACGAAAAACATAATACGAAAAACTTAGTACGAAAAACTTAGTACGAAAAACTTAGTACGAAAAACTTAGTACGAAAAACTTAGTACGAAAAACTTAGTGCGAAAAACTTAGAAGGTTCGGTACGAAAATCTGATTATGAAAATACCAGTACGAAATCTTCCATTCCGGAAATTTTCAATACGAATATTTCCATTCCAGAAGTATTCTGTATAAAAATATCCATTCTGGAAAATTGTAGTTCCGGAAGATCCATTCCGGAAACTTTCGTTCCGAAAAGTTTGAAATTTTTTTTTTAAAAACTTTGTTAAACAAACAATCAAATGTACTCCTCCTATAAAAAGGAGTTTATTACTGTAAGGAGACTTTTTCAACAGAAAGTTAATTAAGGAAGATTACCTTACAGTTATCATTCCTAACTTTTCTTTAATATATTCAAATCTATCAAAAGGCAATGATTTTGTGAATATATCAGCAAGTTGATCTTGCGTTCCGATAAACTGAAGAATAATATCTCCTTTAAGTGTGTGATCCCTAAGAAAGTGATGCCTAATATCTATGTGTTTTTCACGGGAGTGATGTGCAGGGTTCTTACTAAGGGCAATGGCACTTGTGTTATCACACAAAATTTGAGTTTTGGTAAAACTCAAGCCATATTCTGTGAGTGTGTGTTGCATCCACAACACTTGTGCACAGCAACTTCCAGCTGCTACATATTCAGCTTCAGCAGTGGAAACTGCTACAGAATGTTGCTTCTTGCAGGACCAAGAAACTAATGAATCTCCTAAGAAATGACAAGTTCCGGATGTACTTTTTCTATCCATTCTACATCCACCAAAGTCAGCATCAGAAAAGATTTTTAGAACAAAATCATTTCCAGAAGTATAAAATAATCCTAGATCCATGGTTCCCTTAAGGTAGCGAAAAATTCTTTTTACTGCCTTTAAGTGGGATTCCTTAGGATTGGATTGATATCTTGCACATAAGCATACTGAAAACATTAAGTCTGGTCGACTAGCTGTTAAGTAAAGTAAACTTCCTATCATACCTCTAAAAGATGTTTGATCTACTGGTTTCCCAGCTTCGTCAAGATCTAAAGAGTTTGAGGTACCAATGGGAGTACTTATACTCTTAGTGTTGTAATAACCATACTTTTTCAGAAGATCTTTAATATACTTATGTTGAGATATGTAGGTTCCTTCTGGTTTTTGAGAAATTTGAAAACCAAGGAAAAATGTTAACTCACCCATCATACTCATTTCAAACTCATATTTCATTAGATTAGCAAAAGAGTCAGTCAAAGATTGCTGAGTTGAACCAAATATAATGTCATCAACATAAATTTTAACAATCAAAACATTTTTCTTATCTTTCTTTATAAAAAGGGTTGGATCTGCATTTCCCTTAACATAGTTATTTTGAATCAAAAATCTAGTAAGTCTATCATACCATGCTCGTGGGGCTTGTTTAAGGCCATACAAAGCTTTGGTAAGTCTAAAAACATGATCTGGATGTTTTGTATCTTCAAAGCCAGGAGGTTGTTCAACAAAAACATCCTCTTGAACATAACCGTTAAGAAAATCACATTTTACATCCATTTGGAAAAGTTTGAAATTAAAGAATGCTGCAAAGGCAAGTAGAATACGGATAGATTAAAGTCTAGCTACTGGAGCATAGGTTTCTTCATAGTCTATTCCTTCTTGCTGATTATAGCCTTTAGCAACAAGTCTAGCTTTATTTCTAACAATGACTCCATTTTCATCACATTTATTTCTAAAAACCCATTTTACTCCAATAACAGAAGTTTCCTTAGGTCTTTCAACCAAGGTCCAGACTTGATTCCTTTCGAATTCATTTAGTTCATCTTGCATTGCTTTAATCCAATCATCATCACCTAAAGCTTCATCTGTGCTTTTAGGCTCTAGTTGGGAAAGAAATGCTAGATGTTCTACTTCATTTCTTAAGGAACTTCTAGTCCTTACCGGTTGATTTACATCACCAATGATACTATCACTGGGATGATTCTTAAGAAACACATGATTTGGGTTTTGTAAAACTTGTTCATCAACGTAGGGTAGAAAGTCTTCTGGGGTAAATGTTTCAGAAGTATCTTTTAGAACAATTTCCTTATCAGAAGGTTCTTCTATCAAAGGTTGACAATCAGTTTTTGAAAACACATCCGAAGATGTAAGTTGAGATGTTTTAAAAACAAAAGGATCAGACTCATCAAATTTTACATGTACTGTTTCCTCAACAGTACAAGTATTTTTATTAAAAACTCTGTAAGCCTTAGAGGTTGTGGAATAACCTAAGAAAATCCCTTCATCTGATTTTGGTGTGAATTTATGTAAGTTATCTTTAGTATTCAAAATGAATACTTTGCAACCAAAAACCTTGAAGTAGGAAAGTCTTGCTTTTCTGCCATTCCATAACTCATAAGGAGTTTTATTAAGAAAAGGTCTAATCAAAACTCGGTTTATAGTATAACAAGCAGTACTTACAGCTTTAGCCCAGAAATGTCTAGCAATAGAATATTCACTCAACATGGTTTTAGTTATCTCTTGAATAATTCTATTTCTTCTTTCAACTACACCATTCTTTTGAGGAGTTCTAGGTGCTGAAAAATTGTGAGTAATACCTTTCTTACGACAAAAAGTTTCAAAATCAGAATTTTGAAATTCTCCTCCATGATCACTATGAATAGTTTTCAATGGAAGGTTTTTCTCATTTTTAACTTGAGATCTAAAACATTTGAAATAAGAAAAATCTTCAGATTTCTTTTCTAGAAAATAGACCCAAGTAAATCTAGTGTAATCATCAACTAAAACAAACACATAGTATTTGCCTCCAATACTTCCAGTTTGTGTTGGACCAAAAAGATCCATGTGAACTAACTGTAATGCATCAGTTGTTGAGACTTCACCGATTGACTTAAAACTAGATTTATGTTGCTTGCCATATTGACAAGGATCACAAACTTTAGAAGAATCAAATCTAAGCTCCGGTAGATCCTTAACAAGTTTCTTCTTAGAGAGTTTACATAGGTTCCTAAGATTACATTGTCCTAATCTTCTATGCCATAACCAAGAGTGATCTTCTATTGCACTTAGGCAAGGTAGATCTTGTCTCCTAAGGTCTTCTAAGTTTAAGGTGTAAACATTCTCTTGCCTATTGGATGAGAGAATAAATTCTTCCTTGGAATTGTGTACTAAACACTTATCATTCCTAAAATTCACAAGGTAACCTTCATCACATAACTGACTTATGCTAATGAGGTTGTGCTTAAGACCTTTAACGAAAAGAACATTTGAAATCAAGGTTTTACCTAAAAGAACTATATTACCAATACCAACAATCTCTCCCTTAGCATTGTCTCCGAAATTTACCTTTCATCCTTTCGTTTTGATAATCTTTTCGAAAAAACTTTTGTTACCAGTCATGTGCCGGGAACATCCACTATCCATGTACCATATATTGTTGCTGGAACATTCTTTATTTTCCTGAAATTAAGAACAAAGTTAGATTTTCGGAATCCAAAATTGTTTGGATCCGAGATTTCCAGACAATAAAATTTTTGGAACCCACATTTTCTTAGAAAAATAAGCTTTATGAAAACCTAAGGATTGAGTTTTGTTTAAGGAACAATTTTTTTCCCAGTGACCACCACATTGAAACTTAGTACAAAATGGGGCACTTTGAGGAACAAAATAATTGTTACTGAAAACTGGTTTTGCATGGGTATAACCAAATCCGGATTTATTTCTTAAAGGTCGTATTTGAGAATACATTTTATCAAAACTTTCCTTACCATGGGTAAAGTTTGATAAACACTTCTTTAAGGAAAAAATTTCGGACTTGAGTTTTACAACCAAGTTTTTATCCTCAAAATCATTAGTTTTAGAACTAGAGTTAGGCTCGAAAACATTTTTATTAGAAATTACTTTTTCTAATTTTTAGAAAGTTTATTCTTCTCAGAACTTACTTCCTCAAGATTTTTTGAAATACTTTAAAAATCAGCATTTTTCTTATCAAGATCTTTAGAAAGATCTGATATCTCTTTAGTAAGAATAGAATTCCTAGAATTTTCCTTATCAAGTTTCTTACTGAGTTTGGAATTCTCAATCTCAAGAAGTTCAGCAAACCTAGAGACTTCTTCAAAAGTAGGTAAAGTATTTTCCTCGTCAGAAGATGATTCTTCATCAGAAGAGTTATAATACTTACTATCATTAGTATTTAAAGAAACATTGGTCAATGATTCAGCATTTCGTACCTTAGCCATACGAAAATGATTATCAATAGGTAATCTGGCTATAAGTCCAAGATTATTCTGTCCTGAAGATTCATAATCAGAAGATTCATCTGAAGAGTCACCACCACTGGCACTCCAGGTGTCATTAGCTTTCAGAACTTTCTTAGCTTTGGCTTTATAAAACTTCTTTCTGTTTCTTTCTGAATATCTTTCCTTCCTTTCTTTCTTTTTGAGCATAGGGCAATCTGGTCTAATATGTCCAGCTCTTTTACATTCATAACAAGTTAGTTCTCCATATTTCTTATCTTTCCTATCCTTCTTATTATACTTGGATTGAAAGTTTCTCTGTCCAGCTATCTTGTTCATCCTTCGAGCAAGATTGGCTAATTCATTTTCTGAGACTTCACTCTCACTAGATTCGGATTGGAAAATGACTTTCTTAGACTTGGATCTGGTTATTCTCTCAGGAGTCTTAGCTTTCATCTGATTTGAAGTTGAAGTAAAAGCAACAGTACCATTTCCATTATTCTTCTTGATGTTGTCAGCATCTCTTTTCATTCTTGTTTCATGTTGTAGAAGAGTTCCAAATAATTCATCAAGAGTAATTTGAGTAACCTTCCTGTTCTCATCTATAGCTGTTCTCTTGGATTCCCACTCATTGGGCATAATATCAATTATCTTGTCCACAAGAGCTTCATCATCTAAACCTTTTTCTCCCATAGACTGCAGACTGTTGATAATAGTCATAAATCTTTGTTGAACTTTACAGATAGGTTCTCCATAAGGAAAATCGAATCCATGATATTCAGCTCTAAGCATAGCTCTTCTAGTCTCAATCACCTTAGAAGTCCCAAAGTGTGTAACCTCTAACTTCTTCCATATACAGTTAGCTGCTTCACAAGAAGAAATTTGGCTATATATATTTCTGGTCATTGAACATAGTAAAGTATTGCGTACCTTATAGTTGAGTTGATATTCTTGCTTTTCCTGGTTAGTAAAGGTTCTGAATTCCTTGTCAGGAATTTTATAATCACCAGTAAGTATGACAAAGTTGTCTACTCCAGTATTAATAACAAATGTATTCATACGATCTCTCCAGTATTCATAATCATTACCATCAAATATAGGTGGTCTTGTAGGATTCAGATTGTCAATAGATCCAACATTAATTCCTGCCATACTAGAAATAACTTTGCACACAAACTTGTTAGTAGCTCAGAATCGTAATCACAAAGTTCGGAATGAGAAACGTTCAGAATGGATAAATCGGAATGACAAAGTTCGGAATGATAAAGTGAGAAAGAAAAACTTGTATGTGAGTACAAGTATTTCAGTAACCGGCTCTGATACCAAATGTAAGAATGGTATACAGTAAGAGGTTTCCAACCTCTGATACCAATTGTAGGATCGAAATATAATATGAGATGCTCAATATACAAGAGGGGGGGTGAATTGTATACTTTAAAAATTCCTTCGGAACCTTTAAAGTTAGTTATGAATAACTAAAGTTTCCTTAAGAAAAGGAAAGGGCTAAGTTTAACAAAGTTAAACTAAGTAAATTCACAACACCTCTAACACCCAACTAAACTTGGAAAGAGATTCAAAAGTAGGTTCCGGAAATATGGTTCCAAAATTTGAAACTTAACAAAAGTTACAATATGAGATTCTACCTTAAAGCGTATAGAATCTAAATGACTCAGAGTAAGTAAGGAAGTATAAGAAAGTTATACTTTCCTTAAGATACAAATTGCAGCGGAAAAAAAAACAAGTAGTAAACTACTAGTAACAAGATAATAGTCTTTTAACCCAAAGAGAAGGGTATCCAACAACCTTGGATAAAGGTCCCTTGATTTATACTTTCAAGCAAGTCTGTCTTACCCACACCAGGGTAAGCCCTCGATACGAAGATCAGAGTCTCTGTCTTGCTATCCCCGCAAGCCCTCAACTTCAAGGTAGTTGGCAACCTCTGTCCTCCTCAGCAAGGAAGCCCTCGAACTTTAAGGTAGTCGGCACCTCTGTCATCCTATCCCCGGAAGCCCTCGAATGTAATCACCAACATTCGGAGTCGCACGAAGCTTTGAGAGTTAATAAGAGCCTCTCTCTCTAGAATTCACTTCAACAGCATGTAGGCACAAAACTCAGTCGTTTTTCCAAGAGCTGTGAGCTCTTTCAAATGAGCTCCTATTTATAGGTAAGGTCGGATCCTTCTCCAACGGTCATATTTTCCTTAAAGATCGGAGGGACCTGTACACATGTCACTTAGACAACGGCTAGTTTATAACAAAATGGACGACATCGTTTTATAACAAAACAAGTGTAACAGAATGTACGACATCGTTTTAAACTCTAACAAAAATGTTCGGAATGAAAACTTCGGAGTGAAAGTTCGGAGTGACTAAATTCAGAGTGTATAAAACAATGATAATTAGATTCTGTTTAATTGGTGAATTCGGAATGAGAATTCGGAATAGGAATTCGTCATCAGAAATCGTAATGAGAATTCATCATCAGAATTCGTAATGAGAATTTGTCATCAGAATTCGTAATGAGAATTCTTCATCAGAATTCGTAATGGGAATTCGGAATGAGATTTCTTCATTAGAATTCGTAATGGGAATTCTTCATTGGAATTCGTAATGAGAATTCGGAATGAGATTTCTTCATTAGAATTCGTAATGATAATTCTTCTTTAGAATTCGTAATGAGAATTCGGAATGGAATTTCTTCATTAGAATTCGTAATGGGAATTCTTCTTCAGAATTCGTAATGATAATTCTGAATGGGATTTCTTCATTAGAATTCGTAATGGGAATTCTTCTTCAGAATTCGTATCCTGAATCTGGAATAGAACTTAGTTAGAGTTCATATCCGGAATTCAGAATGAAACTTCCTTATAGTTCTTGTCCAGAATCTGAACCCTAAAACAAAATGCTTTATATCAAAGTTTCAATGATTCCGAGAAAATGAATCCGACACTTATACTTAAGAAAAATATGGATGAAAATATAATAAGGATAATTCTTCTTATTAAAGCGATTTTCCTTAAGAAATCATTTTTCCTTATAAAAGTAATTTTCCTTATAAAAGCAATTTTCCTTATAAAAGCAATTTTCCTTAAGATAAGATGTTTGTGATTTTCAAAACAAGAAGGAATGGAAAAGTCCTAAGGAAAACCTTATTGACTCAACATGGGATTCCAAAATAATGTTGTATCATGGAGTATTGGAATATTTATGTATTGGTCTAATGTGGTATTCAAAGTGATTGAGATATTTTTGGAAATAAGACGATATGCGCATAATGAAGGGAAAACGAGAAAATGAAATGTTTAACAGTATTCATGAGCTCATGATTGATATAAGGACTAAGTGATATCATGGTTTGAGTATATAGAATTTTGAGGATTTGGTATGTGAAAAGTGTTAACTTTTAACTGCATTCATGTTTTCACTATGGTTCAATGGGTATTCAAGAGAATACATTATTAAGGCCTTTGAATGTTTGGAATGTGACCAACAAAACATATCTTATGATATATGGGGATCAGCGATGGTGTTAAATCTCTGGTAATCGTTTTCACTATGTTATGAGAGTGGACTGCAGTATTATGGATAAGCCTAAAGATTGGAATGGATTATGTTGGACATAAGTTAGTATTGTTTAAGGATAGAAGTTTTCTCGATATGGGATGTTATAGTAATATAGTTTTAGAAAAAGGACAACCTCCAGGACGGGCGACAGCCCATCGCGTCGGACAAGGCTGTGGAAATCGAACCCACAACCGAAGTGCGACTGGCCTTTATCGCCTACCACTGGCCTACAGGAAGTCCCTGTTTAGTAGAAACTAGTTTCATTATATTAAGCAGTATGATATATGGAGTATGAGTCCATTTTAGGAACCATATATGATTAATCTCACTATAGAATGACTTATGTATATTTAATAACTTTTGCTAACCTTTTGTTTAAGACAGATGGAATGACCCGTCATTCTATCACATGATCTGCTAACACTTCACGAATAACAAATTCAACTTCATTTATTTAAGAGATGAAGTGTAAATTGTTCAAGGCACGAACAACAGTGAGATTGTACCAAAATAAAGTAATTATTTATTCTAATTCAAATTCTTCAACTTTAGGGAAATGATCTTGAAAACCAAAAATGTTGTCCTAGTGATCTTATACCTGATGAATCAGATGGTACCTTATATCATCACAAATCTACGTATTTGTGATTACTGGATTTTCCATAGCCATGTTCTCTACCACTCTCCATCAGAACATGATGGTTAGATTTCTCTTCCATATCCATATTTTCACCTATGTGGAAACCCAATGATTAGTTTATTTGGGTAACCGTTACGTTTCATACTTTTGTTTTTAAAGATAAGTTTTGGTATTCCATTTTACGATGTGGGTTTCTATCAAAGAAACTTTCAAATAGTAAACCATTTATAACCCCGACGAATTTCGAGGGCGAAATTCATTTTAAGGGGGGTAGAATGTAACAGCCCGAGATTTTATGAAAAATATTCTTTTTAATATTATTAATGTCTTGTGTTGTACGCTACACCAAAAGGAGCTTGCACAACACGCATCCTTGACTTGCCTTGCATTACACGCAATCACGACCTTCCTCGATAGCGTGTGTAGTATGCAATACCGAGTTTTACTAAACAACGATATGCTATTAAAATATTATTATAACTAGCCGTTATGAATAGTAATAACCACTTTTTAAAATTTTAGAAATTTTAGCTCTCAAAATGGACTTTATTTTTAGATTCGGAGTATCGAATTTAGCCTAAGGTGAAATTTTGGTACTTTTCGGATAACTTTTATATTCTGATGAATAGTGAAAATTACTAAATTATAATTAAAAACAACTTTTTTAATTGAAATAATTAATAGTGATAAATTATTAATTTTAGTGGTTTTAAAGTATATTTAGAATATATTTTTACAATTTAATACAATGTTGGTCATTGGATGTAATTTCACATTAAAACCAGACATAAACAAGTGTCAATCTTTTGATAGATATTGTTTCTTAAAAACACGCTATTTGTTTTAACAGCGAGATTTAATTATAAAATTAATTAATGCAACTTTTATGTTATGAATTTGGTAAAATAGACTTCATTATTGAATTCAGAATATGAAATATAGCTTAGGATGAAATTTTGGCATTGTTCTGAAAAACATCAATTTTTGATGAATAGTGAAACTACTAAGTGGTAGTTAAAAAACAGAATTTTTCATAAAACATAATTTTACCGCTTCTGTGAATGGAATTTCAAAAATCCGAGAGACACGGTTGATATCAGTAAGTAAAATGTGGTTCAATGAGATGAAAATAATTTTTGGTGAATAGTAACGTTTTACTTTTATTTACCACGGTTAAAAGTAAATAGGGTAATTAAGGGTAAGAATGATATTAATATTACCCTAACACATGTCCTAATTCTATTGGACAAGTTTATCTCGACCAAAAAAAACCTTAAGTGTAATATATTATCATTTAGGCCCACTTGGATTAGATTAGGACATTTATTATTATTTAATTCAAAGAAAAGTTAAAAGAGTTAAAATCAAAGTTTATTTACTAAAACATTTTTAATATAGGGTTATACATAAGATAAATTAGATTTTAAATATTCATTAGAAATCTAAGAAGCTTTACTACATAATGGTATTTTATTTGTAATTTTTAGACATCAAATAATTTAATTTATTTATGACACAAAGAAGATGCAGTAATTATCTTATTAATGAAATATTGACATAATTGATGTTATAAACACCAAACTAAATATAATTTGAGACTTTTTATGAATTCCACTAATTTTATAGGTTACTATGATATATTAGTGTTGATTTAATCAACTTTGTTTGAACATATAATTCTGTTATGACTTTCACAAAAATCATATCTCAAATAGTGTCAAAATTGACACAAAATAGTTTTTAAATCAAATATTATATTATTAATTGTCCATTTATTCATAAAAATATAAGGTTCGGCCAAATGACTTAGATAATGATATATGTATTAATAATATACAATTTTCGGTTCGTTTGGCATGTTATAGTAAGTGTATTAACCATATAGTGAAAGAAAACAAAAAGACACGGTAAAAGTTAAATTATTTAACTTAGAGTTAAAACTAATTTATAAGGTTACAATAATAACCTAAACTTGTCTAAATCCTATTGGTTGATAGGATTTCGACCCATCCCCACTTTAGCTTTGAAATAAGACCATTTGGAACCATTATAAACCGATTTTGACTTTAATATAAAATAATATTTTGAGATATTCCTAAGGTGCCCCTCTCCTCCCTTATAAAAGGGTACCTCCTCCCCCTCCTCCTCACACCAATTTGAGCACTCAAGCTCGGCCAACCCCTGCCAAAATCCCTTCTCCACTTCCCTAGAATAATCCTAGAGGTCCTGGTCTTCTTCAAAGACCAATCTTAGTTCCCTATGTGGAGGATTCAAAGAGGCGTTCCAAAGAAGAGGTAATATCCATTACCGATCTTTTCAATTTCTTTCTTCTTCAACTTCTTCTTCTTTAGTTGTTTCATGATAAAGTAATAACATCAGTATTAATTACATACTAATATGTTATTATAAATATGAAACAACTCTAATTCACCTTCTATCCATCCTATGGAAAAATGAAATCACCGCGCGTGCGTACGTACGGAATACCGTCTCCACGCCGTGGTGTAATCTATTTTCCACCACCACCTTACATGGATGGGTATAATGGTGTAAAGAATAACTATAAATAGTTATTACAACAGAATATTGATTCTGATATATTGTATAATCCACTCCAATTCAATTCAATAATTATGGAAATGATATCATCGCTCGTGCGTACGTACGGACTACCGTCTCCACGACGTGATGAGATTCATTCTTAATGATTAACCATTCATGAATGATTATAAAGTATATATAATAAGTAATAATGAAATATATGACATAATAATGATACTGTATTTATGTATATATATTTATATGTATGTCATCTACTTACTTCCATTCAAGACAATAAGGAAAGAAAAACAGCGTTCATGCGTACGTACGGACTACCGTCTCCAAGAACGGTGTTTTTCATTTCATTTATCTATCTATTATATATATATATATATACTGAATATATATGATATATAAATCATATTTTATATTCTGGAAGTAAGTAAATCATGATATAAGTAATAATAATGTCAAGAACAACAAGTCAAAACACCTACGATAAATGAAACGATTTTACCCAAAACGCTTCTTTAACATGGAATTTACAAAAGAACGGGTAATATAATGTCATAAGTGAACCATCTATGATATCATAACAATAAATATGATTCTGTAATAAGTCAATGACATTATTTAAATCATTATACAAGAGGTTCGGACACATACGAAGCAAATCGGACCTAAGGTAAGGGAAATATCACAATCTCATTTTTATTTGAGATTGTTTATTCGTAAGTATTTACTGGGGTGTATTTTATGATCCACATCCATGTTTCATCAATATGAAATATTATTTCCATCCACCTACAATTGTTTAAATCCATTTTTACCCTTCGGTGAGTTTTTAGTAATATGTATGAAAGGAATCTTTTGTCGTTTTTCGTACGAGGTACTTTTTGACTTTTCCGACAAAAGAACGAAGAATGTTTTTTTAACTTATACGGCATGAATGGATTCTTAAAAAATTATTTTCAAGAAGCTTCCTTTACAAGTTTTCATGTTTATTTTTAATCAACTTCTTTTATTTTAAAGTCGTATGACATGTTATGAAAGGAAAAATGTTTTTGAAGAAGAAAGGATATTTTCCTCAAGAATGGAGTTCAAGTATTTTATCAAAATTATTTTCCATCTAAGATAATAAAAGGGTTCTGTTTTTATCCCTATTATTACATGGATTTGATTATGTTGTGATGGAAATATTTTTATGAATTCCTTTATCTTATATGGATTGTTTTATGATGTCATGTTGTTTAAGAATCCCATTTTTATTACATGGTTTATGCAATGATGTATGGTTTATGATTATGTGGCACACATAAGAAAAGATTCATTATGAGATGGGTGGGACCTATATATCCCTCCAATGCATTGGGTAAAGATTTTATATCTCATGAGATAAACATGGCTGGAATGGTAGGTTATACCGGTTCAGTGAAACAGGACTGAAACGAGGGTTACCCGATTCAGAAAGGGACTTTGTCCACTAAGATAGTCTTGGCAATGAGTGTTGAATAACAAGAAATGATTCTCTATGATTATGTGTGAATGCCACAAAGTTTCATGTTTTAAGTTATGATTATTGTGATTACATTTCACTACCATGATTTATCCCATGTTATGAAATTATGCTCTCTTTTGCAGGTTATGATTTCCAAAATGTTATGTTCTTATGAATACGATGTGATTGATATTTCTTCCGTTTACCCTTACTGAGCATTTGAGATCACCCTTTTATGTTTTCTTTTCCCCAGGATATAAAGAAAGGTTTTAGGTAAAAAAAAGGAAGATCATTAAGGGAGATGTTGAAGATCTTTCACCATGATTAGAAGATTTTATTCCGAGTTTCCAAAGACACTAAACTATTACGATCCTTGTGTGTGTGTTTTTGTTATGTACTAAGTATTCGGCAAAAGTAATGTAATGTCCATGTAAGTCAGGCTTCGGGTCTCTACATAATATGTTTAACCTCTTCTTTATCAGATGACATTTGATATTCCTGACACTAGAGGAGTCAGGAAGAAATGCTTATCATTGGATGCCAGGAGATGGAGGGATTTCAAATCAACCCTCTCATCTGATTTCATTTATGGTCATAGGAGTCATGACAATCCATGTCGTATATATCCTTCTATAGATGAAGACACATGGAGATAGTTTTTTGAAAGTAGAAAAAAAGAGTCATTTCTGGTAAGGGCAATGTAAACTTTTATAAACATTCTTATATAAATGATTTTATTAATGATTTGTTAATGATTTCTTATTCTAAAATTACAGAAAACAAGGAAAGATCATCAGGAGATCCAATCTAAAAATGTATACCCTCCTAGTTTATCTCGGGGAGGGTATACATTATTGGAAGAAAAAATGATAGCAGAAAAATTTCAACAACTAAGAGCTGAGTCTTCAAGCTCTGGAGAGGTGGCCCCTCCATCCCCTCCATCTAGACATGAAAAATGGAAGAGAGCTCGGAAGGGAAAAAAAGGTCAATATCTTTCGGAAGAATCGAGAATCGTAGCTGAGAGGATTGTAAGATATCTATTTAATTTATTTAAGTTAACTTTTTTCCTTCATATAAGTTTCAATCATTACAGAAATGTTCAATTAATTAATACAGGACTCTCTTGAGGATCAGAGTTCAGAGGGGACATTTACAGCTACTGGGAGGGAAGATATTTTATTTGCAGCATTGGGAAGGCACGAACATCCTGGTCGTGTAAGAGGATATCTGGCAGGTGTATCGGTATGAAAAGTGTTTCCATGTTCTTCAACTTCTAACATTGAGGGGGTTTATAAAAAAATAGAATCCTTGGAGGCTGAAGTTCAAAATATTAATGCGACGATGGAAGACAAGATTAGAGATTCAGTGCAGTCTATGTTTGCAGAAATGCAAAGACAATTTCAGACTGCAGCTCCCACTCCTCCACCTCCCCCTGCAGACCCCATTATTTATCCTCCACCTCCGCCAGTAGCTCCCACTCCCCCACCTCAGCCTGCAGACCCCATTTTTTATCCTACGCCTCTGCCGCAGCTTCCTACATATTGCGAGTTGTATGTTGATGATTCTCAACATCATATAGTAGCATACTGGTTGGTATATTGTATTGGAGATACAGTTCATCATCAACAATTAGAGGTAGAGAATCAGAGGGTCACTGTATAGGATATTATAGATAGATCAGCTAGGGTACCAATACCTACAGATGAGGTGGCGACAGTTTGACGGAGTATCGGCCATTTTTTAGTTTGGCCATCCAGACTTCTTCGACTCATTACCATAGAGGTATGAATGTTATATCTTTTATTTTATTTTTTTATTAAAGTTATTTTATCATTTAAAAACTACTATAATTCTCAATTTTTTTTCACAGGAATACTTCAAAGGTAAAGAAATACTGTATAGACAATAACAAAGTCAACATGCTATGACATCAGATACAGATTCCAGTGGTCTTGACAGATTTTCAAGATATTCACATTTGTTGTTGGGTTTTTATGAGTTTCCAATGGAATCTCATGTTTGTGGACGTGAAATAAGTGTGGGGATTACAAAATCTGATATCATGGAGCTTGTTACTGGAGATAAGTTGGGCATCAATGTGGTAAAAAAAATTTCCATGTAAGTCTTAACACCTTTTCCATGCGTTATATTTATTAAAAATGTATACTTATATATGTTTTTTATTAGGTATCTTTATAAAATTTGTGAGAGGAATGAACTGACAGAAGTATATGGATTCATGGACCCGCAATTGATTTCCCCTGAAGCATGTGCATTGACTGAGGAACAAAGAATGGTTTATATTGCTGAAAGGTTTGAAAAGAATATAATCCAATAATGTTGGATGATGCCTTTTTGTGAGAGGTATGAAACACATTTCTCTCAAAGAGTTAATTATCTTTTAACATAAAAACCACTAACATTAAATTTCCTTTTATCAGTAATCATTGGATGTTAGGTATTTTTTTCCCAAGGGAGAAATCTCTTTATTGGATATGCTCTGTTCATGGTGATGTGCAGGCAAGTTTTAAGAATATATTGGAAATGTAAGTTTCAATTTCTCAATAGTTTTATATATTATAATGAATTTTAAATTTACCACATTTGTATTATTTTCTAACAGTGCATGGGTCTACTTTCGAAAAAACACAAAGAAAACAAATGCAAAGATCAAATATGTAAAGGTTAAGGTAAATTTATTTTTACTTTTTGATTTATAACATCAAAAAATAATATATTTAATTTACACTCATTCAAAACAGAATTGTCATGAACAACAAGGCCTCATCGAATGCGGATATTATATGTTAAGATTTATGTATGAAATAATAACAACTGGGAAAGTTGTGAATTTTGACCTGGTAAGATTTCCTCTTAAACTTTTCCATCATATTTCAATTTCATTTATTCATTATACACGTTAACTATCTTCTTTTTCATTTGTAGCTTTTTGATGACCATCAACCCTATACTGCTGAAGACATCAAACACGTACAAGTGGACTGGTCAAATTATTTTATAGGTTTGATTGAATTTTAGTTGTTTGTAATGTAAAATTTAATTTTGAATATTGTCATTTTAATTGTGTATTTGGTAGTTGTTTAGGTTTGATTTAGTTTTTTTTTTTGAAGTTGACAGTGTAAGTTTTGAATGTTATATAAGTGAATGTTTAATTTCTCTCTACTTCTTGTTTTGGTCTACTTTTGATGGTTCTTCTGGTATGGATTTGGGTCTGTGGGGGAGGGGTTCCAAGGGTGTGGGGGTGTGTTCAGTGGGGTTGGGGGTGTCCAGCGGTCTGGGAGGGCTGTCCGGTGGGGTGGGGGACAGTCTTGGGGGGTGGCAGGGATGTCAAGGGGTGTGGGAAGTCGGTCCAGGGGTGTGGGAGTGCTATCCAAGGGTGGGGGGGGGGTTGTCTAGGGGTGTGGTGGGGGCTGTCAAGTGGGGTGAGGGGTGAGGAGGTGCTGTTCAGGCGGGTGGGGGCTGTCGAGGGGTGTTTGGGGGTGTCCGGGGGTCGGGGGGCAGTTCAGTAATGTGGTGGGGGCTCCAATGGGGCGGGGGAGGGTTGTCCAAGGGGTATACATGAGGGTGGGAGCTCCAATGGGGTGGGGGAGGGCTGTCTAGTGGGTATACATGAGGGTGCGGGCTCCAACGGGGTGGGGGAGGGCTGTCAATGGGGTATAAATGAGGGTGGATGCTGTCTAGTGGGTAAGTTTTATATGTTATCTATGTACATGCTTAATTTTGATGTACTTCTATTTTTGTGGTACAATTTCTTGTTTTATTTTCTGGTTTATTCTGGTGGAGAGAAGATCACTGCATTCTGTTTAAAAAAATTGGGTTTATCACGTCGGTTATTTAATAACTGACGTGATAAAAGGCCTGGAAAATGGTTTATCACATCGGTTATTTAATAACCGACGTGATAAAAGGCCTGGATAATGGTTTATCACGTCGGTTATTTAATAACCGACGTGATAAAGGGCTTGGAGAATGGTTTAGCACATCGGTTATTGAATAACCGACATGCTAAACGTCCTGGACAATGGTTTATCACGTCGGTTATTGACTAACCGACGTGATAAACCCCCTCCCACTGGTTTGTCACAACGGTTATACAATAACTGACGTGATAAACCCCCCTCCCCCGGTTTTTCACGTCGGTTTTATATGAACCGACGTGATAAACCACGCTCAGCTCGGTTTATCACGTCGGTTCATTTAGAACGGACGTGATAAACCACCCTCACCCCAGTTTATCACGTCGGTTCTATATGAACCGACATGATAAACCCCCTCACCCCTGTTTATCACGTCGGTTGTTTAAGAACGGACGTGATAAACCATTGTCCAGGCCGTTTATCACGTCGGTTCATCGATAACTGACGGGATAAACCATTCTCCAGGCCCTTTATCACGTCAGTTCTAAAATAACCGACGTGATAAACCATTCTCCAGGCCCTTTATCACGTCGGTTCTAAAATAACCGACGTGATAAACATCGCGATTTTATGTTTGTGACGTCTGTTTTTAAATAACCGACATCAAAAACCTTATTTATAACGTCGCACGTATTAACGTCGGCTAGAAACCGACGTAAAAAATTAAAAATAACCGATGTAAAAAACGTTTTCTGCACTAGTGTCTTGTGGTTAACTTTCTCCTAGACATGTTTACTATCACTCTCCATCAGAACATAACCCCTTTTTTTCCTCCATATCCATATTTTCATACATTGAATCCTAGTATGGGTTCACTCGGTTGGCCTTTGTACTTCTCTAGAATTCTTTTAAAGTGATAGTTTTACTGACTCTTGTTCCGATGTGGGACTTTCAATAATGTTTCCAAGCCCAATTTTTAAAACTGTGAGGATGCAATTCCCAAAAAAGGGGGAAGTATGTAACATCCCCCGTAAATAAATAATATTACATTCTATTGTTTATCAATATTTGTGAATAAAATGTTAATACTTCGTTAAAGGAAATGATATGCTCGATGGCATACCCAATACGCAACAACGAGTTTCTTTGAAATCTTACGTTGCACACTAATAATATAATAATATTATAATAGTTAAAGCCTAGCCATTGTAATGGAGGGAATGAACAGAACTGACTAAAAAATAATTATATATGTTTGTCAAATATTTTTACTTTTTACAATAAATTTTAGAGGATTAAAAAAGCAAATGAATCCAATTTTAAGCGTAAACATTCTAATATTCTTTAAAGGGTCGATTAACCGCCTTTTGATGGAGAACCTCTTTTAAAACCACTTTTTGAAAATTTTATGTGTTATATTTGACATAATTAAATTCATCTTTAGAATTGGGACATAAAAATTTACTCTATGTAAATTTTTTGTATTTTTTCGATAAAGTTCATTTTTTAATGAATAGTGAAAAATGTTGTATTTTAATTCAAAACCTCTTTTTAATCTAATTTATTTATATGATTAGATTATCTTTTGAGTTGGTTTTAAAGTGAAAATAGAATATATTTTTACCATTTAATCCAATATTGGTCATTTTAATTAATTTCACTTTGAAATTGGACTTAAACTAGTGTCAATCTTTTGATATATATTATTTCATAAAAAATAAGCTATTTGTTCTGACAGCAAGATTAATTATTAAATTAATTAATGTAACATATATGTTTTTAATTTTATAAAATAGACATCATTTTTGAATTTGGAATATCAAATATAGATTAGGGTGAATTTTTGGTATTTTTCTGAAAAACATGAATTTTTATGAATAGTGAAACCACTATGTGGTACTTAAAAAACTGATTTTTCATTTAAATGCAATTTTACCACCTCTGTGCATTGAATTTCAAAAATCCAACATAAATGGTTTTCATTAGGAAGTAAAATTTGGTTCAATGGGATTAAAATAATTTTTTGGTGAATAGTAACATTTAAGTTTTTAATCGCGATTAGAGGTAATTAGTGTAATTTAATGTAAACATAATGTTTTAATATTATGAAATGACCTTGAAACTTGTCCTAACCCTATTGGATGAGTCATGGCCGACCAAGACAACCCATGGGTCTATTTTTGGGACCCCATGGAGCCACTTGGGTAAGATAATGACATTAATGCCTTTTATTCAAAGTAAACGTAAAAAAGACACAAACATGTATTGTTTTACTGAAAAACATTTTATATGGGGTTATACAAGTCATAATTTTGACTATAAATAGTAATTGGAAAGCTAAAAATATTTCCTACATCATATTAGTTTTTTTATTATTTTTATACATTAAATAAATTAAATTATTTATGACATCATGATGATGTAGTGATTACCTCATTATTTAACGATTAGAATAAAATTAAAAAGATAATGTAAAATCTAAGACCTACACATGTAAAAAACCTATTGGATGGGTGTATTTCTAACTCTTATCATCTTATCCTCGAAATAAATCAATGTGGGACCTTTAAAATCCGAAACACATTTGAAAATAAAGTAACATTTTATACCATTCCAAGAGTGCCCCTCCTCTCCTCTTATAAAAGGCCCCCACCTCTACCTCCTTACCCACACCTCTAAAGCCTTTTTCTCGGCAAAGGACTGATCATTTTGTCTCTCCACATCCCTCTACTTATCCTAGAAGCCTCTTCTTTGGCAGAATTGTCTTCATGAAACCTTTTTGGTTCAAACCAAGAGGAGTTACTCGATTTTAAGGTAATGTCTACACTTGTGTTCTTTTGTTTTATTTTGCTTCTCCAACCCCATAAACTCTTTTTATTCATTTATTTTTTATCAACTATAGTATCTTTAATATACTAGTATGTTTTTATAAGAAGTATTATAGCTACCCTTACACACACCTACATCTAATGGTTAAAGAACATATTGTTTCTGTGGATGGTGAATTTCTGCCTCACGAAACGATGATTGTTCAATATTCTTTTAACACCTTCAAAGGTTTCCATTAAGATGTCACTATATTTATATATGATATATAATATGTTTATTTTTTCTTTAAGCTTCTATATTTTTCATTTATGGCATACCTTTATGATTTCCATTATGGGTAAACGGGATATCTTCATTTTAGGAAGTGCGTACTACCGCCCCTCAAAGTGATTTGATTCATTAATACCATATGTGGTATGTATAAAGTATAGATTTAATGATATTATATATGATAAAATACTGTAATTATAATACTATTATGTATCATTGTGTTTTAATTCCATTAAATATGAAATAGAAATGGAAGTAGCATTCATGCGTACGTACGGCTTACCGTCTCCATGAACGGTGCATTTCATTTCGTACCTCTAAATGTTATGTAATAGTATAAATGAATGTATATAATGGATATGTATGATATATATGATATCTACGTAATGAATATAATTCTGGATATAATGGATATTTTACCCCATGAACAAACTTGTAATTATAAAGAGTTTATTTTTGACTCAAGTAGCAATGATCGACAGAACGACCATTATTAACTTAAATAATTACATAGTGTTCATAACATGGAAATAAGTGATATAAAAGGAATTATGATCTTGAAAAAGGTTCTTAATCAAGTAGAAATTAACTCAAGTTTATTATTCAGGAGGTTAAAGAACGATCGAGTCATGTCGGACCCGAGGTAAGGGATCCTACCCCTCTCTTTCTTTTTAAGTATACTCTTTTATGTCATTCCTTTTAATCTCATCTTTATAATTATTGGGATGTTCTTTTATATTACTCTTACTGTAATTTTTTATGTTCATATGAGGAGACACCCTATTTCCTCTCATCAAGCCATTTTTTAAGTTTTGAGTGGCGCCATTAGGCTGCCGAATTTTCGTAAGAGATCCAACCTCTCTCTTTCTTTTTAAGTACTCTCCTTTATGTCACATCTTTTAAGCTCCTTTTTGTTATGTTGGGGGATGTTATTTTATATTCCACTTTCTTTAAATTTTATTTTAATATGATTAGAGACCCTATTTGATATCATTAATCCATTTTTTAATGTTTTTTGTGGCGCCGTTAGGCTGCCGAGTTTTCGTAAGGGCTTTTTCATCTCACTTTTATTCTCATGAGATTTATGCTACATTTTCCACCATTTCCTTTTAGTGGTATATGTACTTCCCATTATTCCACTCTTTGTGTAATATACTTTCTTTTATGAGTATTTACATCAATTTTTTATTCTCCTTCTTTCATGGGGTGTATCTTTCGAAAGATACCCAAGTCTGTAAGGGAACATTTCACCCTCCTCTTTTTAAAAGACTTCTTCTGTTGGGTGTTTTAATTTACATATTTTAATGTTGGGATATGTTCTTATATATCCTTATTGATTAAAATTTTATGTCCAAGTGATGATATACCCTTTTAATCTCTTATCATCCCATTTTATGAAGCTGGAAGTGACGTCGTTAGGCTGTCGAATTTTTACCAAGGGATCTTCTTAACCGAATTTCGATTTCTTTGGGTTCAACATGTCGTTATTGAATATGTAATACTTTGAATATGTTTGAATGACCTTTTATTGTTTTACATTTAATATCCCCTTATATTGGGTGTATTTATATTTGTCACACATAATTATGAGATTGATTTATCCTTAATTTAAGGATACCTTCTTTATAATGGATTTCATCTCATTTTACATTTATATTGAGACTTCATTATTGTTATGCACCAGTTCAATGTTATATGGTGTATATACTATTCTTTGGAATATTATATCATGAATCCCTTTATTCTCATGATATTATAAATTTATGATTAAATGTTATTCATCAATTATTGTATTCATGTGTCTCTCATTTTGTTGAAAACCCTTTAACTAAAATATCATTTTAAATGTTTTAACGATTTATTCTTATAAATATTTCTTATTAATATCAATGTTTTCAAAATGGTTTTAAGGATTTATTTATATGTATATTAATGGTTTAAAATGTTAAAATCTTCAAAGTGGTATGGGGCACTTTGATTCCAAAAAATCACTTTATTAAATATTTTAAATGGTTTTGAAAATGGTTTTTGGAATGGATTCATTATTTCAATATCCTAAAATTTTATATTGTTATTACGATGTGGGAATGTTATCTTTAATTTATTCTTAAGTAAGGTTCTATGATTATGTTATGGGTCTCGGGCATTGTTTATGAGGACGGGTGGTTTCGTGATAAACTAAGGGCGGGTGAGCCCGATATAGCTCTCCAATGAATTGAGTAACGCGAAGGAGTTAAACATTAAGGTTTATATGAAGTGATTTAAGGAATATACTTTGATGGGTATTCCAAACGTAACCTAGATGGTTAATCCCTATGTAAGAATGTTATGAATGCATCAAGTTACCTTTATGTCTTATTATTTCTATGATTTATTTGATGAGGTATGTTAAAGTGATTATGTTTTATGAGTAATGTATGATTTCATACATGGAATAATGTTTTCATTTCATACTTTTACATCACTTGTTGAACTTTTTATGCTCATCCCATGTTTTTTAAATGTTTTTCACAGGTCAAGGGAAAGGTACATGATGTGATGATAGTGTCAAGGAAGTGTCATGAAGGAATCCATGTTTTGTTTTAAATATGTTTCCGTCAATGGTAAAACATTAATACTATATTTTATGTAACCAATTTGTTTAAATGTGGAATGTAATTCATGATTTATGATCTAATTCTCTAAAACTCTAAACCTAAAAAGATCCTCAATGTGAATTATTCATTTAATTCAATAATAAGTAATGTTTAAGGCCGGGTCCTTATACATATATATTCTCATCAATATTTCCTCAAATCGTTATAGGTTTATTCTATCGAATGTAGGATACTAAACATGGATATTTAGCTTTTGTAGATTCATTGTGTCATGATTTTCATGTGAATTTAATTGGGAATCTCAGCAACGATCGGTGAGAAATGATTTGTTATATCAAATTCTCGAATGTGATAAATTATTTCCCTGTGATCTGATGTATATTCATTCCCATATTATCTTAGTATAGACCTTATTAGTAGAAATATGGGAGTTCATTCTATGTTAAAGGAGACTACTCATAATATGAATTTTATGCATGTTCTTAGAGGACATATCCATCTTGTGTTTATGAGTTAAGGTTGATCCTTATGTAATATATTAATGGCTATTGAATGAAATTCTCATCTCATTTAGTTATAGATCTCTCTGACTAAATGATGATTCTCGTGTCAATATCTCTACATAGTGATTCAATACATTTATGGATTTATCTTTTCCAAACTCATTATTGAAGTACTATACCCTTTTTGGTGTATGGAAATTTATTTAGGAATGTTTTTTATTTAGTGATGTTAAAATTTCCTGGATATAGCATGATTAGGTGTAAGTACAAATTGAGGCCCCCGTATAATATACGGATTTATCTCGATGTAATTTGTGTTGGAAATTATTTAATATAGCTATCAAGAAAGATTTTCATAAGAGATTTCAGGTATGATTTGTGTTCACATTTAGCACCATCTATTCTAGAGTCCCAGAAAAACACATTGAACTTTTATAATCCTTTAAGGATATACACAATGGAATTGGGAGTACATTTTTGAATTTCACAGGGTTAAAAAATTTGGTATTTTAAAGTACCTCTATATTAATGATATCATTTATTTTGGTAAACTATATATTTTAGGCCTAGTTACCTATAGATGGATTTCCAGTGGATGATTCGGTGGTGTGAGAGTAGATGGAGACAGCCATTGCGATGATCTATTCCCATAGTCACAACATTTGAATAGATCCTATCAAGTGCGGAGTATTGATAGTAAGAGAAATGTGATGAAGGATGAAATATATGTCCATAATTAGGTGATATATAGTATAATTATTGTTATAATTAGTTCTCTCATCATAGATCCTCATTCTATTTGAATATACCTTGATATATTCCTATTTTATCATTTTTAGATATTCATAATTTTATATGACCCTTATCCATACCATTATCTTCTAGAAAACTTCTATTATGGACAAATGCCTTTTACCTACCCCTTCTTGTGAATAAATTTTATCCTTAATCAATAAATAGGTGATTTATGGGATTCCTTGAGGGTAATGATAAATCCCAATGGACCATATCATGATATAGATTGGTTATCCATTATATGTATTGAATGTTAACAGATGGATGATTCAATGAATAATGGTATACTTTTATTTGTGAGTTGAATTCCCTCAATTTTTGAAATATAAGATATCCATATATAATATTTATTCCACAACCCATTAGGTGATAAACATGAATTTATAAACATTGGGTGTCGTTGGGGGTTTTATACTTATGAAGTTAAAAAATATGGGAATTAATAAAGAGTGAAACCCATGATCATTCTATTATGACTGGTCAAAATTTTCATCAGTGTGAATTATAGAGAGGAGTTTTAGGCATTTCAATATAGAATAATGGATTTCCCTTCCATGTTTTTGATATCCAATTGAGGAACATTACCTATTCTTGATTCTGGTGATAAATAATTTTCATTTAATATTCATAGAGTAGTGGTTGGGCATGGTGTAGTAAAATCCAATACAATTGATATGATTAGGGTTGTGTACTGGGGACACAGTTATTTCTAACCATTGTAGGGAATCTCTTATCCAATTATTGGAGGAATCACTCAAAATAATAACGATATAAACGATGATTCTTATATATAGTGGGAGAAATTTCATAACATTGATTGATGATGTAGGCCTCATATTCCTTAATTGTGTGAGAATGGAACATGGTTTTAATTTTGTTATCATAGTCCAGTGTTGTTAGTTATTGTTACAAAATGGGCGTAGTGGGTTTTACTGGTATTGGGTATCATGTCATATATATAAAAAGTAAGATAATGTTTTTTCTTTAGTATCCATATTAAAATTTGAAAGGTCTATCTTTAGTTAGGACAACTCTATTAGATCATTTACCTTTGTGTAGCATTCTAATAATTTTATTGGGAGTGTTCCCATCACATAGCCATTACTTTTGTATGGTGTAGAATCTTTTTTTACTATAGTTTATATTTTTTTAAGTTGGTTGAGTTATGATATCCCATATTAAATGGCAATAGATGGGGATAATCTAAACAGTCACAACATTCAAATTATATTGTGTCAAATTAAGCCACCTAATGGGTAGTTGTGTGATGTAGAGTCAATTTTAGATATATATTCTTATTTTCTTGTTGTTATCCTTTGAAAATAGTGATTATAAAAAACCATGATGTCTTTAATGATGGGGATACATTTTTTAGAGATTGAGATATATATGGAGGGCTACCATGAATGTTTTTGAATGGTTGGAAATGAAGGACCATGTTTCTTCCTTAATTATCTATTAACATTTGTGCATGTTCCTTATTGGTAAGATATAATAGGGAATAATACATTAATATTAATGATTATGTTACCCAAATACTATTTTTGTGACAATTCATAAATATTATAAATTATTTAGTAAAGGATTTTGGGGAATATAGATTTATCCATGTTTACTGCTATTTTTTAAGTTCGATGGAAAACTAAATACAGGAGGTGTATAGTAGAACTAGAACAACCTTGTAAATTTTTTCCTCTTCAAGTATTATGTTTGTCATTTTTACGTTTCAATAATAAAAAATAATTAGATTATTTTACTTTTATAGTACCCAAAATATAGTTACCACATTAAAATTAATGTGATTTGTATTTTAAATTTTACAGATGAAGGATTTTAAAATGTCGAAACGTTAAAATAAATATTGAGTATTTGTTTGAAAACAAAAAACTAAATTAAAATAATATTTTTAAAAATACAATTTTAAAATAAAATTTATTTTTTATTTATAGTTTAAATCTGCATTATCAATGAAATTAGACTTTTTGTATATTATCCTCAATTCTATAACTATCACAAGGTATTCATTCTAATACAAGTAAACCCTAGAAGAAGCCTATTAGTAGAAACTCACTTCATCACACGTGAAGTACGTGATCAGAATATTATATTCCATAAAATAAAACAATTGGTTAATTATTAATTCCTTTGTATTAATATCTCTAAAATCCTCCGATTGTGTAGGATTGGGAAAAGAATAATTATTACGAAAATAGAAAAGATAATTCTAAATAAAACACTACAATGGTATCACTTAGAAAAAAACATAAAAAATTAAAATTTCAAAAATTTGACGATATATCATCAATAAGAAATTCCCTTGATTAAAAAATTCAACATTTAGAATACTCAACAAACATGTTAATTCATATGTACTTCAGATGCTAATGGTATGAATTTATTTATAGGTATCATTTTAATAATATCCAATGGTTGAATTTCTAAAAATCACAATTATTTATAACTACATTACCTAACAACTTCTTCATATACCGATGTACTCAACATGTTGCTTCATCTACTAATGGGTTTAAACCCCAATAGATATAATGATTCTAAATCTCATGGATGTAATATTGTGTGAAACATCATATGAAAAATGTTACATAAAATAGTTTTAATTAATTGATATTTTAGTATCAGGAATATTACACTTCATAAGCATAGAAACAAAAACAAAAAAATTAAGTTAGATCATTTTTATATAAGAGCATTGTGAATTTCAGAATAAAAAAGGAATAGGGCCATTGACTCAATTATCTAACCCTTTTGTATGACATGAATCATAAAAGGTGATTTCAGATAGAAATTGTAATTAAATAAATTCCTTGTAGTCTTTATGGTATAAAATTTCTCCCCCTTTACATTTAAAAAAAATAGTATTGGAGAAATATAATACTCCACCTTTGAAAAATATTGATTAGAGAATATATATAATAAAAATAATAATAAGAACTATAGAAAACAAAAAGAAATGAAAAAATTATCTCCATTTTTTCTTTTCAATAATAAAAACATAAGATTGAAAAAATTATATTTGAAATTTTAATTTTAATTTCGACCTGTAACAGTACAATAATATGTTGTGGATTCTATTATATCCCTTATATCTCATCATATCTTCATGAAAAAATTATTTTATTATCGGTGATTTAATTGAAAGTTTCTATATCAACATTATTTCGATAATTCTTTCCAATATAGAAATATATTTTTTAAAGGAGATTTCATGTTAAACATCACTTACCCGACCAATCCTATGGATTTTATTCAGAATATCAATATAATAAATGGCATGATTTTTTATTCTCATACATTTAACTTTATTTTATTTACCAACTCACAATAAGAGTTCTTTTCCTATATATCATTCTTTTACGTCTTTAAAGAGAAATAATATAAGATTCATGGATGGTATTATTCACTTATTTATTTAAAATCATACAAAGATACTTTTTATGAAAAAGATTTTCTCATAAAAAAGTGAAGATAGAAATAAAAATGAAAATGAAAAGGCCTTTATATTGTAGTCTTTATATTGGAATTTGATATTTATATCATCAATGAAGTTATACCTAGATGTATGGTTGGTTCGCCAAAACATGCATAAAAAGTGAAATGGCTAAACATATATCTAAATATTCTTTTAATAATTATATTTTGAATTGGTATTAATGAAAAATAAAATGTTACCTTTTTTGAAATGAAATAATAACTCCCCTATATAAATTAATGAAACAAAATTATTAATTTTTAATATCTCCCCCTATATTATGAAATAAAATAAATGTAAAACTAAAACCCATAGATGAAAGGTTTAAACATCCATATAAATAATTTTCTACTTTCCCCATTCATGAATGGTTCTATAAACAAATTAAAAGAATGATTAATCACTAAAAAAGAAACTATTAATGATTAACAACGTGAAATGTTAATAAAAAATTTCCAAATTTTTATTGAAGAATTTTTAATATTAGAAGATAAAAGAATTAAAAATTGGATTAAATAATACTTATGTTTTATCATTCTTAACTTCTGACTAATATAATTGATGCTGTCAGAAGTAATAGGATTTTTCAAAATATTATAATGATAATTTTCCCATTACAATAAAAATATGAATAATATTATTTTATATGTGATCCCTAGGGATATTTTTTATTACATCAATATAATTTATTCATGAGTGGTTTCATTGTTATATATATATATATATGTATATCTAAATATTACAGTCATGAAAAATTAGAGTTCATGTAAAAAATCAATTTAAAATCATTCGGTGTGTGTTTTACCCACAAAACCTGACCACTACAATGTATTCCTTCAATATATACGTTTTCTACAATGGAAAGCTCCGCACAATTTTGTTTATAGATTATCCAATTGACTAAATATTCAACTATGAAATTAAAAACTCTAGATTTATATTTTTTATATATAATATAGAATCAAAAAAATTTCATTTGATTAACTTTATAGAAAAAATAATTTCTAGAATAATAAAATAATTTAATTTATCAAGTTTCGTAAAGTTATCAACAAATGGTTTTACCTTTTTCCAACGATATTCTTTTAGATTATAATTAAATCTCATATAAAAAACATATTTGAATTATTAGGCAAGGACTACGTTTTAAAAGATATAATAATCTTTTTATAAAACATGTATAATATTTTTGATATACTAATTTGAAATTTTCATCAGAAATAAGATTTATAAAAGCTTCAATTTTTGTAGTTTTTTTATTCATTATCAAGAAACAAAGGTTTGAGTAAATTAATAATACATGTATTTTGATTTTAAATCATTTTTTTATAGTATTTCAATATCCTACATAAAATAGAAAAAATTTACTTTTCCCATCATTATCATTTTAAACACATTTTTCATTAGTTCAGAAAAACTATCAAAATGAAACTTATGGATTAAACCAAATTTTTTTATCAACATAAATTTCAACAAAGATGGTTTATCTAAATTTTGGGTCCGAAGCAACAATTTTATTATTAATGAAAATTTTTCTTTTCGGATTGGGAAGTGGGGGACCCATTACATAGCTCAAAGGCCTCTGGGCATGAAATCCCAATTACAAATCCTAAAAGCCCATTTTTTGACCCAAAGGGCCCTCTAGTGAATAGTACTCTTATAGTACTTGGCCTACTATAGTGCTGGTTATAGTACCTCCACCAATACAGTTCTTACTATAGTATGTATGCCGTTATAGTATCATCACTACTATAGTTTTTTCACTACTAAAGTATTTTGGCTATAGTGCTACTATAGTAAACTAGAAATTCATCCCCACAAGGATTTTATCCTGGGTCTTTTGGATGCCAAGAAGAAGCCATTACCGCTTGGGTATAGGCTCATTGGCATAATAATGATTGTTTTTTTAAATATTACTTACGATTAGGGTCATATCAGAACATCTTTAATAATATTAATCTTATTAAATTATCCTATAACTATATTATACCAATCTCTTGTGTATTTTTCGATTCCATAGAGTGATTTACTAAGTCAGCGTATACTTTTTTAGAAAACTTAGCAACTCGGAAACCTTATGGTTGTTCAATGAAAACATCCTATTGAAAATAAAAACTAATGTATGTAATTTTAACATTTATTTGAAATAATTTAAAAAACATATGATCTATAATGGACCATATGGTCAAAAGTTATTCTAATCTAGCGAGCAGAACTAAACTTTCACCATAGTCGTTTACATCATCTTGAAAATAGATATTATAAAAATCCATGAATTATTTCTAACAGAAATTCCATTTTTTTACATTTTCTTCTAAAAACATATATTATGAAAATTATCAATAGATATTTAGTACATTCATGTAGATACCTGACATGGTTTTGTTTAAATTGATTAAACTCTTCTTTTATAAAAATTCACCCTATTAATTATCCAAAGAATTATCTATTGTTTTAGGTTTATATTTTCATAATAATTCATGATAATCACATATATTTAATAGAGATAATTTAATTTTAACTAGTTGAATTATATCTTAAATAATATAATCGGAGTGAGTATTCATTATGATTGACTTGTTTTGTAGTAAATTGGTAATAAAATCATTAGCTAATGAAAACTCATATTCTATTAACATTGATTTAAGGTATTAAAATATAATGGTCTTACTTATCGTGGATTCCAAACCATTAATTTTAAATTATGATCTAGTAAATTGAAGAATTAATTTCTAATAAAATCATTGATATTACGAAATTACACCTGTTTTACAAAAAATGAGTTTGAAAATAATTTAATTTTACTTGAAAAAATTCCTCAATATAGATTAACCCAAAAATTTATGTCCACATTTTTTGCATCAACATTATGTAATTGATAATATATATTCCTTATGAGTTGGTCAGATGAAAAAACCATGATTTAATAATTTTTTGTATTTATTTTAATCTTCGACACATAAGGTTTTTTTAAAACATTTAAGTAAAACATGACATATTATATAAAAAAAATATCATACACCCTCACAAAAAATATGAATAGAAGAAAAATACTAGCATTGTAATGTTCATGTAATTTTATGATCAATAAAATTTCAATATTCAAATACAATATTTTTTTGGATTTTTTGATGTATAAAATATCTGAGTAATAGTATTTTTAATTCAAAAAATCTTCAACAAAAAAGTTCACAAACTCACCCCATGATTACTTGTGATAGTAACTGACGGTAGGTTTTTATCACATATAATTGAAGCATGGAAAACTGTAAAATGATTAAAATTTTGTGTCAAAAATAGAACCAAGTAAATATAGTTTAATAATCCACCCTGACATACATATAGTAGCTTCATTTAATACTTTCAAATTGTATATGACCAAATAATTCAATGTGTACTTAATATATTTTTTTGTTGTTGGACTTCACTTTTAGATTCAAAATATGACTTATGATTTTTTCAAATTCATAAGGATTATATAATCTTGTTTAATTGAACATAGGTTTGGGTGGATCCCTAGACTATCATTTCATTGGAAGTTCAGTTAATTCCTGGAAGTTATAGTATCCTACCCTCATATTCCATAACCATGATATATACTAGATTGGAATTAAACAATTAAATTTCTAATGATATAATTGTTTTAATTATAGAGTGTAAAAAATTATTTGTATTCGATAAAAAAATATAATTTCCTTTTAAATATTTAATATTACGTTTATCATTATGGTAGTTTATAAGAAATACCTCATTATATAAATAATTTATACTGATAGGGTTGTGTTTAAGTCCTAAAACATATAAAATATTAGAAATAATGGTTTTTCTAAGAAAAGAACAGAACTTATTACAATGATTTCACCATATGAGTTTTCTCTACATTTTACTCACATTACATTAAATTAATTAAATTTTTGAAGATGGTCCTCTATTCAATCATAGTTCTATATTAATCAATTTTTATATTCCATTTTTTCTATGACTGGTCGATATATTATTTTACAAAAAATAATAAATTTTTGTTCATCATACCCACACATGTTTGGGTACAATTACATTAGAAAATATAATACAAGCGACACATGTCATCCTAACCTTATTTTGTATTTATTATTATAGTTCTTCTAAAATTAAGTCTTTATGGTAACATAAAAAACATTTATTTAGGAAAAATAATCACTTTTTTGTTATATTTAAAATTTTTACAAAAAAAGGTTCACCTTTTGAAGAAAAATCGATTAATTCAAAATATGGTTTACGATATGTATAAAATATTAAATTTAAAGTTATAGATTATATGATTTGACTATAAATTTTTTCAAAATTTTCCATATAAAATGTTAAGTTATATAAAATAAAACTTAGAAAAACATTTAATTTATGTTGAAAAAAGAGATCATGATTATATATGTTTTTATTAATGTATTTTTTGATCAACTAAAATTTTCCCAACATAATTCAGCAAATGAAATTAAAAATTTTGAATAAAATATTAAAATTAATATTTTGTTCTAATCCATTTATCTTCATTAATATTATCAGTACCTTTTAGGTGGTCATTTTATTTATTCATAAGTGTTACAAATCATTCCATTTTAGTTATAGTGGGTAATGGTTCTTCATTTTCTAATGAATTAAATTTTTTAAATGATCGATAGATCATATTTTTTATATTCTAATGAATATGAATCATCCTTATTAGTATTATAAGTAAATTTATAATGAAGATATAAATATTTAATGAAATATATTGTTACCCTTAACATAAACCATTTTTCATTCCTTGAAATATTAGAATTGAAACCAAATATTTCCTAGATATTTTTTCCTTAATTTTATGATTAACTATTTGAATATGTGTCACATTCTATATCACTCTAAGTATATAAAGCATTGAATATATTTTTTTTCTTTTCTATTATAATCCCTTCATGGATTTCTAATTTTCCTTTTCAATTTAAGAAAATATTTTTTAATATATCTCATATTCTAATATTCACAATATATTACATTATTATATTTCTTCAGATAATTACTATCTTTCAAATATTTTTATTGAACACTCCAGAAATTTTAATTACTGATATGCTTATCCATCCATTATTGAATTTGGGAATGTTTACTTTTACTATTTTTCAAATAAATTTTATATTAACTATTATATTTCTTGTCTGAAAGAAGATATATTGATGTGTTATACTAACTATTAATTAAATGATTATTACAGTAACCTAAAGTAGAAAATAAATTTAATACATTATTTATTTTACCTTATCATCATCTCATCCACATGTAATCATTTAATATATAAATGTTAAAACTAAGTCATCCATGCTTAAATTTCTGAAATTCTAAGTATCATAAAAAATTGTCTTGTTAGACTCATGTACATAAGGTATAAAATCACCAATTTTTTCTATCAGTTTATCTTTTAATAATTTATTTTCTCCCAGGGATAGTAATCTATTTACTAGATTTATAATAAATTGATGAATATGTGTTATAGTTTCTCTAAGAATAACTTTAAAGGAATTATAATTAACTCTTATTATAGCACTATGAGTTTATAACACATTAGAAGTTTCAAAAAAAATTAACTAAATATTATTTCACATTAAATATGACATTTAAAATAATTATATCAATCTATAAATTTTCTTATTTATAGAACTGAATATTTTATATGAAATTTATCATCTAATTTTTATTATAATTTTTTAACGAGTGAATTGGATCATTTCTTTGTATGAAAATTTTTAGTTTCACATCAATATGATACAATTTTCAAATAAATCATAAATAATATAGAATTTTGTGTGATCGTGCCAATAATTTGTAATTATCTCCATAAAAAATAGGTGTTCTGGATAGATTTATGATTTAAAGTGTTCCAACTGATAATCATGCAACCAAAAAATATCTTTCTTATACCAACACATTCCGTGTATGGAAACCGAGTATAAAATATGATAATCTAATGAAAATACAAGATATAATTAAAAATTAAAAGATAATATCACAATCATGTCAAATAGTAGATTTGATATTAATTTTATTTAGGAATGATTGAAAATAAAATACAAGAGGGGGATTATTGTTTAAAAAAATCACAATTTTATTTCATTTCTAATATTATGTTTTTTAGTTATTCATTTTACTAAATATAAAAAATATTAGAGTAATAAAATAGTATTTTTTATGAAATAGATTTTCGGAAATGAAAATAAAGTGATAAATATTCTTACTATTACTAATGATGGATTTAAAATAAAGTAAATTGGAAAACGAAACATGAATTATTTGTCATAAATCCAAATATTGCATTAAAATCATGTCATTTAAACCACATCATTAATCTAACAGTAAAATAGGATATGTATACTGAATCCAAGGTATCCACAACATTTATTATATCATAAGGTATCCCCAATTTTATACTTAACAGAAGGTATATATTATTATCTCTAGTAGACCTCGACTAATCCTTTTGGAAGAAGCTCACTTCCACACATCAGAAATAATTGAGTCTCATATCCATATCAATGAAATATCTGGACCATGTTATTTGAAATTTCACTATTATCATATCCCTAGAATCCCTTAATCCAACAGGATCAATAAGTGAATAATTAAAATGTTAACTAACAATATATTTATTATGTAATTCTTTCAGTGGTATCTCTTAACAAAAACACTCATGAAGGAAATTATTTATCTGATCAAAATATTTTACAATAAAAACAAAACAATGAATGAAGATAGAAAAAAAAATCCAAATACGTTATCCATATTCTCATTCATGTACACTTCAAACCCTCATGGTTAAAAATAATTTATTGGAAATATTATAACAAACTCCACCAGTAAAATTCAGAAAAAAATAATAATGTAATTTGTAATAACATTGATTACGAATTAGCCATCTATTGGTGATCTTAATATATTGATTCATTAATGGATTATTTGTAATCTATACCACCACGTCGATTTTAATCCTAATGGATATAGTCTAGTTTGAAATATTAGATCAACATATTTTCATTATATTTTTTTTTGTTTTTTGTTATTTTGGTCAACATATGTTGATTTGGAATAAGTATAAAATTTGAATAACATAATTTTATAACATTTTTATTTTTATTTTTTTTATTTCATAAATAAATAATAATGTGACTCATTAACATAACATTGATAGACATCTATAATTGTTTCAATGGTGGGTTGCACAACACACCCACTAGTGGGATCCATAGAAATAGACCATTATAAGGTAAATTCAAATGTTTTAGGTATTTTTATTTATTTCATATGGTAGTATAATATTTTGATGAATTATTTTTTTGGATAAGATATTAAAAATTCAAATGAAATGACCTTATACTTGTGTTAAGGAATTTCTTCCAAATATGTCAAAGATGATAACACTAGTGATGATATGAGATTTTTATTTCTTCTTTGTTTGGGTACTGTGTACATTCAAATATCAATACTCCAATGATTAGGGAAAGATGTGTTAGGGATGATTTATATCTGTAAAAGTATTCTCTATGTTTTACTAGTTTTTCATTTCCATTATTTTTCTTTTTGGATACAAAGAGGTTAAAAATAGGGAAATTTTTTGTTACATGGGATTTTATAATTGAGACTTATCTCAATTCCATGTTTTGAAGTCCTAAGGACACTCTTGGGGTAAAGAAATATATTTACCCAAGAAGAATATCATTTAATTTTTTTATGGTTCTATTTATCATTTCAAAAGGCTTTTACCTCCAAGGATGGGTTCTGGTTATCATCTGAGTATAAATAATTTTAAGTGACATTTAATATTTTTTATTAAATAATTAATTATTCCATGATAATGTCTATATATATATTCTAAATTAATAATCCTATATGAATTATAGAACCTTCTTATATTTTGGATTTTTAGCTTTACCTTATGGATGATATGGTCTATGTTTTCATTTTGGCCCCCCTATGATGGCATGAAATGTGTGTTTTATTAAAATTTATAATTTAAAATATTTTTAATGCAAAAACACTATAATACCCTTTATTATATTCCTACATATTGAAACCATTTTAATTTATAAACTATTTCTCATCAACATGAAACTAGGTTGATAGTTTATAGGGACCAAATCACAGTGTAATAGATGTCAAATATGAAATTGATGAAAATTTCAGAACACAACCACAAAAAAGATCAAGTTCTACATAATAGAAAATGGATTTACATTATAGTAATTCTCTATAAATTTATGTATTCTTATATATAACTATTTTATGTTTTTTCATTTCAATATTAAATTAATTTTTAAGTTGATTTCAATTCTCTTTGTACAAAACCGTGAAATCTATATTTTGAAATTAAAACCCTTAGTAAATTGAATGAGATTATTGATGTATTATCCTTAGAAAATATATTTTATTAATCATGATTCATACAATATCTCTTTCCATTAATGATGAGTAAAGTTTTTACTATGATAAAATAATTATGGATTATTATGTTCATGAACATTTTCCTCACTCATTCTTTTATTTTTCCCACAAAACTATGGTCATGAAAGTTTACATTGTTTTGTAGTTTTATAGTATTAGTGCGGGATGAAAATGGATTATGATGTGGACGGGGAGTCTTGTACATTAGATAATTAGATGAAGGTCAAATAAAAAATTGATAAAAAAATGATTACCTTAGGGTTTAATCGCATAAAATAGGAATCAAACATCAATCGATGGACATTTAATTGATCATAGGATATGATGTGTGTGAGATCCAACAACGCTAGTCATTGGAAAAGTGATTAATGAATTATAAAATATTAATAGGTTGGATAGTTGTTTCTTATTGATGTTCAATAGAGATTTCAATAATTTCATATCGATTTGGGGGGAAAAGATCATCTGCACAAATGTTTCTTTTAAGACACATATTCTGTTTGAGTTTGTTTATAGTTACTAAATTTTTTTTAAATTATAATTATTAAATGGGTTTTAACCATTGATCACATTCCATGTATCTCAATATGAATATCTCAATGTATAAAAGGAAACACACCCAAACCTACCTCTTCAAGATACACTGTTAAAGGATACATCATATAGATAGAAATTATACCACTCGAACACTATCCAATGGTGCATCGACTTCTCCTATTCCTCACACATTATTCTACTCATGGTAAAATATCATTTATAGTGAATATAATTTATATGAAATGTTCCATTTTATATTCTCATAGAGACCTTTTTGGAATACATATCATGTGTGTAGAATGACATGTTATGTGTTCAAGGACTACATGACCCATGTACCTAGAGGTACACATAGAATATATTATTGTACTCACATTATATATACCTTACCTAGACAATCTATATAGTTTGAAATCATATGTCATGTTTCGTATGTTATATGTCGAGCCATGTCCTAATGGACTTTCCTATGTCCCCTTAAATTATATGTCATGTACTTTTCTATCCGTGGTGTAATTTCTTATCTCATTTACAAGAACATTGATTTTTGGAATGTGTGTATGTTATCTATTTTTTCATATAGAACATGATCAGTAATCATCCTTTGGAATCATAGGTTACGAGTGAGTTAAATAAATTAATTTAGATTACATATATTTTTAGTTTCAATGAATGTGATTGGGAATAGAATTATGAGAGGAAAATGACTAAATAACTCCCTGGGTGATAGGATAAAAATGACAGATGGGTCCCCCACATTCTTCCCATATTTTGGTACCCCACCTTCTCAGGGGGCAGGACTTCTATATCAACCACAAATATAATAATACCTTGTCCAAAATAAATGTTGGATTCCCTTTGTGATCAATAGAGTTAGAAATTCTCATACATATGTGGGTCACAAATCCTCAATATATTTGTTCAGGTACTCTCTCGTATTACATGTATCACTCAATGTGGTCTAGTTCAAATATTATATTTTATATAAGGAATAAGGTTTTCATTTTTTGTAGGATTTTATAACATTATTGGTTAGAACTCCCCTGAAATACAACTATGTTTTGTGAAGGTGTACGTTCTATTTTTTTCATTACTAGATATCTAATAATTATTATTTGAAACATGTGGTACTCCCACACCTGATGTGAATAGATTAGTATAGATTATATCCATAATTTAGGGTTCCCAATGATATTTTTATGTTATAAGGGATGAGAAATGTGGACAATTCTAGCCTAGTGAATACTCAAGGAACCCTTATACTACATTGAGATATAACCTGTTCGGCTATATACTATAAACATGGTATAACATTAAACTCTTTGATTATCCCTAGTTATTGGGAAGATACAACTTTCTAGATGAGAAATTAGAAGAACTACACTTTCATACATCCCTGAGACATGAAATTAAATAGAATAGCCAAATCTTGTGTCACTCGCCATGTTACACTTATATTACAAGGTCTTACTCAGGACATTTGTAACCAACTAAAAATTATATCACTTTATAGAATAATTTTTGATTCACTATGTTGGATTTATTTTTTTAGAAAATAAATGCACATAGAATAAATTGTTAAATTTATGGGAACATTACACATCCAGAACTCATTTTTTATATGAAATATTATAATAATATAGAGAGAAAAATGAAAAAATTATAAATCAGAGACTATTTTTAACTCTCTAGGATTGAACTTTCTCATTGACATCACTACTGTTTTAAATAATCTATGAAGAAGGATAAGTATCTGAAATAGGAAGGCATTATTAAGGAAATTATAGATCCTTGTTAGTGATGTACTGAATGATGAGTTTTGAGAATTATATTGTATTTTATTTTTTGAAAATAGATTGTCTCAATTGTAAATTCACCAAAATTAAATCAAAAAATTAGAAAAGTGTAATAGAAGAGATATTTAAAAAATCTCTTTGAGATATAGATATCTAATTTTCACATAACACATTATACCACATGATGGATTCATTGCTAACCCCATTTTTTTCAAGACCATCTATGAGATACTTTTCCTCAAAAAAGGCATGTGTGATGAATTGTTTCATGTTTGAAATATTATTGAGGAATTTTAATAATTCGGGTCTCATTTTCTAAAATATTTGAGACTCCCCATGTAAAATTTATTCCATAATAGTGGTTGAATCGCACTCGAAACATGTATGATTCAATATTATTTTTCTTAGAACATCAACATCCTTCATTATTCCCCCCATTTCATCCTCCATAAATGAATCTTTTCCACATGTTCTTTAAAAAAATCTCATGGAAACACCCTTCTAGTCTCTAATGACTGTACTAAGATAATCTTCAATGATAAAAAAATTAATGCTAGATTGAGGGTCTCCTTGCCTAACCCTTGTAGAGAATGTTAATTACCCCTCATGTTGTCCATGAAATAAAATATAGATGTCTACAGATCGTAATAAAAATTTCATCCAATTCACAAAGACTTTATTAATGAAGAAATTAGAGAGTACATTACATATAAATCACCAATCCATAGTGTCAAAACCATTCCTAATAGCAGGCTTCAGGGAAATTTTCCCACCCTTATTACATTCTCTGAGAAGTGTCACTTACTAATAGGTAGTGAGAGGAAAATCATGTATAGTCATTCCTTTAATGAATCCAAACATATTATAGGAGATGACTTTTTAGAGATCCTGGAAAGTAAATTGGTAATAGTATTGCTTATTATTCTATAAAATTTGTTGATAATAGAAACTGAACAAAACACACCATTCTCATTAGCATTCTGAATTTTTTTTGGGAATAAGAACAATGAATTGGGCATTAATATCATTTGTTAGTGATCTAAATTTGATGAAATTTGGTAAACAAATAACAGACCTCCTATTTTATGATATCCAATATTGTTTTATAAAATAAAGATGTGAAACCATACTGTCTGTGATCACTCCTGACAGTTAAATCAAAAATATATTCATTAATCTCAAAGTTCAAAGGAATATAATTAATCATGTTGCTGTCACTATCATTGAATAACATGGTAAATATTCCTTCCATGATTTTGGATTTCAGATAATGATCTTTGAAAATAGATGAGAAAAAAGTAACCACATGATCTGTAATGGACTTATTGTCTTAAAAATGTGATGACCACTTTTTAATATAGTGTAGTCCCATTGGCTCTCTTGGCATTTTGAAGGGAATTTAATAACAATGTTCTCCTATCCCATCCTTTATCCAACATACTTTGAAGATAGTAATATGATCGTTAGGATTAGTAAACAAACCAATGGATTTGTAAAATAATATTTAGAAAATAATATAAACTACTTTTATCATAATGTAATTAAATACATTCTTAAATATGATAAAATAAATAATTGAAATAATTAAATCATAGTTCAGATTTTTATAAAACATATATGATTTATATTCATTAGAATAAATTTTTCGAAAAAATATAAATGTTTAAAATATAATTTAATTTTAATACAGTGTTTTAATATTCAAATGTATTTATTATTATAAATGTGAAAATATAATTTTTTCAATACAGAAGTAATTCTTTATATGTGTTAAAATTTTGATCATTTCATGAAATAATTAATGAATGGATAATTTATTTAAATTGACCATATTTTAAAAATTATTTTGATAAAATTGATACCATTTTTGGAATTTTCACATCACTAAATTTATTGAAATATTTTTTATAAAATATTTGAATTTTTGTAAAATTTTTAAATACACCAAAATATGGTAATTAATATAAGCTGAAAAAGACCGGAATTAATGATTCATATATGATTTAGGAAACAATTAGTTTGTAATCACATTCATGTTGTAATATATTTAGTCCGAATAATCATCATTATTGGTAGACTCTATCCAAAAAAATAAATTATTGAATAATATAGTCAAAAACACCCTTATCCTCCATTGATAAATAACACCCCTTCTCATCGTTCACTCAAATCAATTGAAATTTCCTATTTTATACACAAATAACTTCCTAATATTATCCCCCATGTCATAGTTTAACTAGTATCAACAAAAAACAACCTCACAATTCTGAAACAATGAGAGTGACTTCACCTGGATCAAACACTTCAACAAACCTTGGATAAATCCCTCAAGATTGAGTCTCATCCAGAGACTTCCTCACAATATAATTCCAACTATGGTTTGTCTTCAATCGTTTGGAATTTAGCTTTTCTCTAAATGTAAAATCGGTAACAAGTATAGAGAAGATGCTAACCACCTCTTCCTTTGTTGTTCTACTACTACTGCTCTTTGGAACTATATATTTGACAGCCTTGATTATAGATGGTTGATTATTAACTCTGTCAAAACTCAACATAAGAAATGTGTAGAGATGGAGAGTTCTTAGAAAATGAGGAATCTCTTCCTTACTGTAGTTTCGGAACATCACCATGTGATCTGGTATGATTGAAATGCTATTATTCATAGCAACTACTCACTCAATCTTAATGAAATTTGGACCTGAATATTCATTTCCAAAAAATAATCTTCTTTGTTACGAAATGTTCATTGTCGAAATTCTTTACATGACTTTGGAATCCTAAAATTTCTTCAAATCAGCGAAACATTTGTCACTCGCATCGCACTCTTGAGGTGTTTTGGAGATCCCCTCTCCTTGGATGGATCAAAATAAACATTAATGATGCCTACAAAGGAAATCGGTGGCATACAGGATGTTGTGTTGTCTTCATGAACTATCTCAACCTGATCCCAGGCTACTTCATGGGTCATTGTGTCACTACCACCTCTCGTGAAGCTAAGATGTTGGGTTTGATTCATGCGATAAAATTTTCCAAGATCTTTGGTTGGAACAACCTTTAGATTGAAAGTGACTCGACGACAATCGTTCAAGATATTTGGAATGGTGTAACTCACCTATCTTGGTTGATTACCACCTGTTAGATGGAATGAAATCGGTCTCTCACAGATATAAACTACATCATCACACAGGTCTATCAGAAATCCAACATGGTAGGTGTTGTCTTAGCCAACATGGGAGTTAATCAAGACATGACCTGGTGTGAAGACCTCCCTGTTACTCTTATTCTATTCCATGTGAATGATTTTAAAATGATCCCATATTTTCATCTTATGTAATCTTTCTTTTAATAAATTTTGTTCCTTGGCCACTTAGGTCAAGGCATCATCCTTTAAAAAAACCTCACGATTATTTATAGTGATTTATCAAATATCATATCAAATGAGATAATACTATCAACTTTTCTCATTTAATAATTTTCAAATTATACCTCCTATGCATCTCTTACATCCCACATAATATAATGAATCAATTATAGTGAATTTAATACAATGATTTTTCTAACATAATATCCATTATCTAGCCTCTTATAATTTCATTCTCTGAAAACATTGTTCACATTATGGTTGGTTCACCACCTTTATAAAAAACATATTTTATTTTTCACCACCACCATCAATTTTGGATTTAATAAATTTATCATAGTGGAAAATTATCTAAAATAATATATTTTATATTATTTCACATTTTTAATTGGAAAACTGGTATATGGTTAAATAAAACCATATAGCTTTTCTATGGTCAAGAATTAATATTATATGAATTAATTGTTCAATAGATGATATTTATACTATATAAACCATGTATATTTTATTAAATGGACATTATCGCCATTTCAAACTTAAATTATGACATTAAAAAATGCTATAACACTTTAGAAGATATGGAACTGAAAAATATAAACTCTCATAATTATCAAAAACTAATACGACATTGGAGAAATGACATGAATGATATTAGGGAAGTAAATATAGACTTATCACATCAATTAAATGACAATAAACTAATCTAAAGTTTTAATAATAACTCAAATATACTTTAATTATTCTTTAATAAATGGTTTAATAAATTTTATCTAGTCATTTAGGATGATAAATGAAATTATAGAATGAATATGGACCTAATGTAAGGGAAATCTTAGGAAAATCCTTTTTTCATTGGTTAATACATATTTTCATTATACATTATAAACACAAACTCCTTATCTATTTAATACTATGTCATCATTATAAATTATTTATATATTACTCTTACATAAAAACATATCTTATTCCTAATTTCCTTGTTACGGTTAAACATTCCTTATGTTTATTTCTCAATATAATCCTTAAAGTCAATCATGATTAAAGGGAAATATGTTTATACCTTAACCATTTCATGTAACAATAAATTAATATAATTTATCAATTAATTATTTCATAAAAAACTATTTTTTGGTTAACCATTTTAGATTACATATTGTTTAAATGAAAATAAATAATTTCATTCATTCCTTAAAATCCATTTATTGATTCATTAAAGCATAATTTTAATGGACTATTTATAAAACCAATTTTTTACCCATTATAGTGAATTTATTTAAATAAAATACATATTTGATACATATTGTTTCGATTCAAATAAAAAAATAAAAGTTATATAATTCAATTTTATATTTGGAATCATTCTGAAATACCATTTGATTATTCTTTGGGAAGAGATTATGTAACCCATTAAATTCCATGGGCATTTCTTGTGATTATTCCTTATATTATATTCCATTATTTTTCACGCATATTAATGTATAAGATATTATGGGTGTGACCAGATATCTTTATAATGAAATTTTTATTGTTTATATCTCATGGGATGATATGTATGGGATTAGGGAGTAATCCTAATACATTTTTTTACTTTTACCACCATGTAAGGATGTCCCAATAGTATTCCATTACATATTCTTTTGATGACATGTATTATGATGTTTCTACATTATTATAATTCTAAGATAGTATGATTCTATATTTTTTATATAATTCTTATAAAGGATTATTCATGATCTTTGTATTTTATGATTTCATGTTATGCCATTTGACTCATATGATTTTCTTTTTTACCATATTGTTTCCCTTTCTAGTATTTATAGATCAACTATTTCACTAATTTATTTCCAAGATTGTCCCATGAAGCTTTATAATCTCAAAGCGATATTGGATCACATTATGATGTTTGAAATAAATTTGTTCCATTTCATATTATTGATGTTTTTTTATAAACCTCCTATCCTAAAGACACTTGACCATTGTATCAAGGGGGGTTGTTTATTGGTATTTATGTAAAAACAGTGTAATAATATTTTTTATATACTTACTTTGTTATAGATGGTATCAAATAATGTTATAGATATTTTCGGGGATTTTGAAAATAATAAATTATTAAAATCCCTAGTAATATGTTTATTTATATGAAAACATCATGAAATTTTGTTAATTTATAGAGATAATGGTTTCCAAAAAGGATATCCCTCTTTTGATACCGTAATTTCATGTGGATCTTAAAAATTGTAATTTGAGATAATAACCCGAAAATGGATATTTGGGTATTTACATAACATATATCTGGTGAAAGATAATGATTCATTTTTTCACACCTAGTATGACAATCATGAGGCATATTTTTTTTGGTAGTTTCACAATATCTTTATGAACCATTAAAAAGTACTTGAATATACAGTTATTTTTGAAAAGATAATACAATAATTACTTTGGATAATCAATATTAAATCCTAGTTAATTATAAAATTTGTTATACATTTCATTTATAATTAATTCCTTTTATGTTTATAATTTCCCTTTAATAGGATTATTATTTAGTGTATTATCATCCATAATTTTCAATTATTTTTGTTAACAACAAGAAATTGGATTAATTGTGCTAAAAATAAATAATATGGGAAATTTAATGATTTAACAAATGATATTCCTAACTAAATGTGTGTGTAATTTGACAAAATAATTTAGTTAAAGATTATATGACTCGAGTTGTGAATGAAAACATGAATCATGTATAAATCCCACCATTTCAAGAGAAATGTAATGTTAGTTTGGATTCCCTTATGTGATAATGGCCTTCTTATTTTAGTGAATCTTCATCTACCCTCATAAAAAACATATTATATCCACTAATAGAATATTATTTTCCTTCAATTTTATGAATATGATAAATTCATACTAGGTCTTTATTACATATAAGGAGAATCTAGTTAGTGGTGGATAGGAATCATGAATAGGAATCTCAATGTGGATATTTGAATACATTCAATGGGGATAATTCAATATTTTTATTCAAATATTTTTTTCCCTAACATTCTAATCATAAAAGGTAAAATTATTAAGTAGACTAATGTAAAGGTAAGATTATTCTATCAATTATTATGAGGAAAAAATCTAAAGGCATTTAGGGTATTCCTCTAGATTTTTCATCTACATCGAAAGTCAGGTCGACTACTTCTTCAGGGATTAAATCCAAGTCAATGAATTTCATTAGTGGTTTGATACATTGAATGAAATGATGATATTTTCCATTGTAAATTTAATTTTTATATTTATATTGGTGATTATTAATTCTCTCCAGATTAGAGAGACAAGAAGAAAAAAAATATAGTTTAAAGATTTAGGATTTAAAAATAAACCACATTGACAAAATAAAACCAAACTGCCCATATATCAATAGTATGGGAAGAAGAAAACTAGAAACAATCTCAATGGAATGGAGAGATTCTTCAAGTGTGTAAAATAGGAGTATCCAGCTAATTAATGTCAAAGGGAGGTGAAATATTCATTTGAGGTGATGGAATAAAGTCTTTTCTTTATCAAAATTCATTATATACTCTAGTTCTTCCACTATAAAGAACATATATCATATTATTTCCCATTACCTTATACAATGTTTTTTAGGGACAATCAATGAAAAAAACGTTAAGGAAATAGGCAAAGAAAGAGATTATACTATCACTACTGATGAGGTGAACCCTGATAATGATGTGGGGACAACTATGAATGATATTCATTAATAAATAGATAATTAGTTATTTGATTTTGGTACATCTGCATTTTTTTAAATTATTGAAACACCGCAAAAAAACTTTGGTGTTAAATAATATATGTGAAACATGAATTAGGAAATTATTTCATCCAAAATATATAACTCCCCTATTGTAAATGTGTGTGGACAAGTGTTCCTAGAAAATATTTTTATACATCCTTTAGTGTAATTTGGTTTTGTACTATGATTGGATTGGCTATCCTTATATAAATAAAACATCAAATTATTATTGTGATAAATCACTCCCCAAATATAAACTCATCCTCATATTATATAAAAGCATATATGATAAGGAAATTTTCCTTGGGATTATTCATCTCAATAATGATTATTGTTTAATTATGAAAATAAATATCTAGATAACATAATAGAGACATAATATAGGATTATTCTTTAAGATATTCCCATTGAGAGGAAATATATAAATGTATTCCCTAGAGAATTTCATGGTCTTAATCCTAACTGATATGTTTTTTTATCAATTAATCATATACCTAAATAATTATCCTTATCCAAGACCCACTATAATATGGTCAGCATTGAATTAGAATAACTCGAGAATAAGTTACAAGAGAATCTTGAAAAGGGCTTCATAAACCTAAGTGCATCACTATGTGGTACTCGAGTCCTCTTAATTATATATAAGGATATGTTAATGCATATCTTCATTGAATATCATGAACTTATATAATATTGATAAATTACATGTATCCCATTATTCATATTGATTCCCTATTTGATCAGTATTGCGGAGTCTTGTAGTTATCTATAGTGGGTCTCTAATCAATATATCCTCAATTAGTGGTAAAAATTAATATTTCTCCACTAGAAACATTCAAAAAGATTAAAGGTACAATTCATTCATAGTGATTCCCTCTAGAATCACTCACACTATAGAAATGTTTATGGACATAATTAATATAGTCTTTATAAATTACATTGATACATTCAAGGTATCATTTATTATTAATATTATAATATATTACAAAAATAACTAGAAGTATGAGGATCATTTGAGTACAATGATAAAGACATTTCAAAAAGAGAATCTATATGAAATTTTACATATAACGATATTTTTTAATATAGAAACAATCATTCATGAGGAATGTTATGTCCAAAAAAGGTATATATATGGATCCTTTGAGGATAATGATTATTAAGTATTGTCCCAGGCCAATATTATTAAATAAGATCCATAGACTCCTATGACTATATGGGTACTATCAATGATTTTTGAGGAATTCAAATGATTTTAAAAACCACTCAATAAGATAACATTAAAAATATTCATGTTCAATAGAATTAATGAATGTGAAGAGTGATTTATTTAAATAAAAAATTCATATAACTACACCAGTACTCAGACAACCTCTAATTAGGGTAATTTCAGGGTATACAATGATTCTTTATGTAAGGTATTCTGATGTGTAATAATGTAAATTGTTTATGTGATATCATATTCCTCAAAATAGTTGAAATTTCGTCATAATAACAATCTAATTAATAATTAAGAGTTGAGTGTATTTATATTATCATTGATGATTTGGAGGAATTATCTACATGGGGAGAAGTCTAAAATATATAAATATATCATAAGAGACATAAATAAATGTATTCACAAATAATGACTATAATATGATACATCAATTATGGTGAGAGTTAACCAAGGACTATGGATATGTATTTGATTATTATCTTTGTAGGGGGAATACAATATAAGGTTCTCTAGGTGGAAAGGATTTCATAACCTTATCAATAACGAGAATTGATATGGACCCAATATTTTTACACTTTCAAAAAATGTACATGGAATTCACAAAAAAGGGAAAATACATAAATATATCAAATGATATCTCAATCATCCCTTTTGGATAACATAAATGATGTTCAAAGTAATGATATGGATTCATATAATACGGTGGAATCCATATGAAAATATAAATCATAAAAATTTAATGTCAAAAATGAATGTGTTTAAATATTAGGGTCATGCCTATGTGTAAAATAAAATATTGAGATAAATAAAGTATTATGGGATGATTCACATAATTTAACATTATCCATCCATCCAAGGAGCATAAAGATTTAATGAGATATATGATATCATTATTGGTTAAACAATAGGAATAATGAGATAATAAAATATATATTATTGCGTCAGGTATGTTTTCAAGTGTAGATAGAGTGGAAAAATTCTAAGGCAATTATGAAACCTTTGCCTATAACTACATGGAAGTGGAAAATGTCACCATGAATTTTTTCATTGGACTTATAAAGACAACCAAAGGGAACAAATCTATAAGGGAGATTTAAGAACAACTTACAGATAATAAATATTTCATTTCCATTCAAGAGGAAATCAAACATGATTAATTGGAAAGGGTATAACATAGATAATTTTTTAGGCTATATATAATTGCATTATTAATTTTATCTGATTGAGATATGGTATTCACCTCAAAATTATAGGAGAGTCCCCAAATTTCTATGATCATAGAGAAAAACTATTTTAAAACTTATCACCCATATAATGATGTCCAATATGAGATAACAATCCATAAATAAGATTATATATTGAGATATTCCAAATTTGACTTAAAAGGAGGCTGGGATCAACACCTTCTGTTGGTTGAGTTATTATAAAATATTAACTTTTACTTGATATTCATATTATTTTTTATGATTTACTTAATGGAAATAAATTTAGAATATAAATATGTTGGGGTTATGTTATAGTAAAAAAATAGTCTAAACCTGGATTAGTAGATGAAATGACCGAGGATGTTAATATAATTAAGTAACTAATCAGAGGATTGAAATTTCCACAAAATTATCATGTTTATTGTAATTTATGAGAATGTATTTTTTATTTGTGCGATGATTTTTTCCTTCTTATATCTCCAAGGTTGATATTCATAAGGTTTTTTAATAAGTGAAATCATGGTTCTAGGTGAATTAGACCCTTTGAGATTATTTGTAACATCAGAGATATGAGTTATTGACTATCACTCCCACAATCCTAACCCTAAGTAAATGATATGTTTCATGTATCCTTCTTGAGAAAGTTCTCACCAATCCCTCACAAGTAAAAAACATGAGACAACACATTTAAAGAATGATCACTCTCATGAGAAGTATTTGATGTCAATCTTGGACCATAGAGAAACATTTATACTCAATATAAAAACTCAAAAAGGTAAGGGAACATGGATGAATCATAAATATTATAGGGATACATGGGGTCCCAAAGAAGCATTATAGAAAAAATACCCTCATTGTTTCAGCTTAATCAATAAAATTAAATTTTGATGGAGAAATTTCTGAAGGGGGGACAAATGTAATGACATGAAAACTCACCCTATTAGTAAATGAATTCATAATTCATTATGAAAATTTTATTATTATTTACAATAGATACAACTATAAAAATATTTAAAGTTCATAAAAATATTAAACATAAATAAACTTATTTATCTATACTATAGAAGAATATTATATAGAGATTATCACAAAAGAATAATGAAAAAAAATAATGTAAAATCCATAGACCCAGACCCCCATGATGATCAATCTTATAACAATCTGTGTAAAAAATAAAGGGGATCATTATTTTTATGATTTACATTTTTATGGTAATTTTAAATCCCTGTATGAGAAGTAGTGAATCATGAGGTATTAGAATGTCTACGTATATAAAGGTTACAGTGGGAAATATAACTATTAGTATCTGGAAAATACGAGATCATTTCAATTTGATTATTATCAGACATTTTGATAATTAATATAACCATTGTAATAATAATATGATAATTAGGAATAGTAATGTAGACAATTAAAAAATAGAAATAATATTTACGAAATAATATAATTAGATATTAACATAGAATAAAAAAATTAATGTGTTGAATATGATATAATTAATTATTTATATAATTAAATCATAATTATATTCATGAAAAAAGTTATAATATTTATCTTCATAAAATAATTAGGATAAATTTAAAAATTTTAAATAAAATTTTAGTTAAATAAATTGAATTCATGAAACAATATATATAATTGTATAAATATGATAATATAATATTATGATACAAATCATAATTTTTCTATGTGTTATAAATTATATCATTTATTAAAAAACATTATTAAATTAATCAGGATTTTATTTTAATTTCTAATATTGGGAAAATTATTTTGATAAAATGGAGATCATTTTTGGAATATTCATGTAAAATATGAAAAATAATATTTTTTAAATAGATTAATATTTAGTGAATTGTGAAATATGATAAAATAATTTTTTTTTTATTATATTCTATGTACATGAATTAATTACTTATTGATGACGTTGAAAACCAATAATTCAAAATCAAATGCACAAGATACTTTATTTTTGGATAAGAATAATCAATATTGGTTGTCTTGACTTAAATATAAACCATTCGCCTCAAACATTTTAAGAAATATATCTTTTATAATTTCTACCCAATTCAACTTTGAATCCCCTTCCCCTGTATCTTAGTTCATTGGGTCTCAAATAAATACTATCCCAAGGTTATTTATTTCCTTTTCTAAGGGAGGACATCAGAAAGGTAATATTCTATACTTATCTATTTCAATACATTCCCTCTTAAACCTCATCCACATATATTCCATCCAACATGACATAATGCATCCTATATAACAAATATAATATTGTGATATTATGTTAATGGAATCAAAACACATACATTTTCATGATAAAATTGAAACATTGTTGACACTATGGTTAGTTCACCACCTCCATGAACAACATTATTTGTTTTTCACCACCATGTTCTATGATAGTTTTAATATATCTATTATGGGAAAAATTATCTTAATATGAATATAATATGTTTTTTCATTTTTTTAATGTTTAAGAAGTATTACAGTTAAATAAAATGTTGTAAGATCACAATGGTCAAAAAAACCATTTAAGTGAATTAATTGTACAAAGATAATATTTTTACTCTATAAAGAATTATTATTTTTTAACTAATTTATTTTTATATCCATTTAAAACTCTATAAATGATGTGAACAATTTTTCATCAAATGTGTGGAATTATTGAATCAAATCATATGAAACCTCATAATTATCAAATACTAATATGACTATGGACACATGACATGAACGTCCATTGGACAATTAATATGGACTCAATACCACAATTAAATGATTCAAAAGTAAAATAAAATAATATTAGTAAATTCAATATAGATGAATTAGGATCTTAATTAGGTGTTTAATTAATTTAATTTTAACATTCCTCAAATTATGTGAAATTTCAAAATGAATCCACACTACAGGTAATGGGACTCTCGAAACAAATTTTTTTATTTGGGTTTTTATTTTTTCTATCTCTACATCACTCTATCTCTATTTGAATTAATTTAATGCTTATAATAATATTTTATATTGTTATTGTTTTAAACCTTATAATTTAAAATATTGGTGGTTCATGATGGTATTACATGTCCTTTCACATCCTTCTCTATAACTATTACATGAATTTTATATTTTACGAAATAAAAAAGGTAAATAATGCTTTTAAAGTAATAACCCATCCCGTTTTAAGCCTCTAAAGGGGAATATACCACCATAAAATTCATATATTATAGTTAATTTAATAGAAATTGGGTAAGGTAGGGGAGTTGGGTGATTAGATATGGCTCTGTCTCTCATGTACACTAGTGGAAATACAAGTTTTAATGTCTTCATAATGACGTTAGTTTTTTAAAAACCGAAGCGAATAGTATGTGCGGGAAATTTATGGCGTCGGTTTTTTGTAAAACCGACCCCAAAAACAATTATCCGATGATATTTCGCGTCGGTTTTCAAGAAACCGATGCAGAAATTTTTTTAAAAAATGTTTAGATGCCAGTTTTGAAGAAAACCGACACTGATAATAATAATTAACATATTTTTAGTGTCGGTTTTGAGGAAAACTGATGCTGAAAATAATTTAAAAGAAATTTTGGGCGTCAGTTTTCAGGAAAACCGATGCCGAAAATAAAAAAAAATAAAAACATTTGGTTGGTTATTTTAAAAACTGACGCCATTAGATATCTTTTCAGCATCGGTTTTTAAAATAACTGATGCCAATATGTTTTTTTAAAATTTTCGGCATCGGTTTTCTCTAAAACCGACGCGAAAAGTCATTTAGAATTATTCAGGCACTGAAACCCTCATTTTTTTCGATCGTCAAAATCGAGTTCTGTTGTGGTGCTTTAGACTCTCGACGACAATCGAACCTGATTTGCGATCTTGCACGACCATTGTTGAAGGTTTTGTGTCGTTTGCACGATTTCGGGTATGTGTTCTTCCTTTTTATCTTTTGTTTCATCTCCCACTGTTTATTTCTTCTTCAAGAACCGTATTTTGCGCGATTTTCATTATTGGTTCGATTTTAGTTGGAGTTTATCATTATTTTTAGTTTGTATTATCATTGTTGGCATAGATTTTATAGTGTTTGTTTTTTGACGTCATTATACCAAGCACAATTTGGATTTAACATCTCCATTCGGGATGAACATCAAATTTTTTGTTTGTATTATCATTATTTCAGTTTAAAATGATGTTTCATTACATTATGAAGTACAATATTTTTAATTCCATTTCCATTTTAATTAATTCTTCTTCAAAAAAATAATTTTATTGTGTTATTTATTGATGAACTTAGTGTGGTTTGGTTATAGTTTGTCTTATTTTTTTGTATCTATATTTATCATTTAGGTCATGTCGTGTTATCTGGGATTAACATGTGAATAATTTATTTCATCAGTGACTTTGAATTAAATGTTATTGAAGTTATAAAATTACATTACAACCATTTTTATTTATATTTTACATTTTAAAACAACCAATTATATTTTTTACTTTCAATAAAGAATTGATATTTTTTAAAAATTAACTACTCATGTATGTGGCTTGCATTTCACACCAACATTTATTAATTATTTGTTGGTTTATTTTTTTCTATACATTGTATGAATGTATTTTTTAGCTAATTGTGTTTTGTCTTCCAACATTGTTGACATAATAAGGACTCAAGTTAAAGAAACATTGATTCCTTTGATTGCATATCTTTCACATTAAAATTGATATTTAATTAATCATATAATTAAATATGAAATTGATAACAAGGGTAAATTTTTAATTATTGTAAGAGATATTTCAATGGATTTAGTAGAATCTATTTTGTATTCTATAGTATTTTCATTCTTTATAATAGTGTAACCACTATATTGATTCTCCGCTACATGGTCGCCTCTATGGTAGCTCAATTGGCTATAGCTCGTATCTTTGTGGATAATTCTCTCCCAGGAATATTTCCCCATCCCGACCCTCCTCCCTAATCCCAACTCTCCACCTATCCATACTCTCCACCTCACCACCTCTCTACCTCTCCCTCCCAATCCCTTTCCGAGCCTCTCCACTACATACCCACCTCCCACTAGGACTCTACCTTCCCACTACCAACCTTTAACTCAACATTCATGTTTCCGCCTTCATTCCCATTGCCGCCTTTATTTCCATAATTTACTTAATTACTGTGTTCCCTTCGGATCTACCTTCCACATTCTCATTCTCATTTTTTCCGCAATGTTCATCCATCCTATCAAATAACATCATCTACATCACTAAACCCTATAATGGGTTAATCCTCTATCTAGAAATACTACTATATTCACCGATATATTTATCTCGATACATGTATTTGTTAGTACATAGGTATAGATCATACCACAAAATCGTCAATAATTTATAAATATTTCCATATACTCCCACATTTCTCTTATTGCATCCTTTAAATTAATGTACTCTTCAATATTTTTGACACATGCAACATCGAAATATTTCAACTATGTAAAATGAACATGTAAATTTTAATATAATGATATTATAATTAAATTATAATATCAATATAACACACATGTATATAATATGAAAATAAACTGTTTACTCTATTTGTAAACGTGTTTCATATCTGATGTCTTTTATCTGATTATCAATAGTTTTTATTAAATATTTTTTTGTTTACAATTTATCGGATAGATATTTAAATGTTTATATGTTTTAATATATTCATAAATTATATTGTTATATCAGGTATTAATGGATCATAATTAGATTTATTTACGAAGAACCACTAGTGAATATGAAAAAGGATTTGATAATTTTTTGGAATTTGCTAAACGACATCTTCAAAATATTGATTTGATTTTCTGTCCATTTGTGAAGTGTATAAATATGAGAAAGTTAAACTCCAGAGAAATCAAGGATCATTTCATTTGTTATTGTTTTAGACTTAATTATACACGTTGGATCTTTCATGGTAAAAGAATATAAAATTCAACATCCAATGTTGATGATGATATTCATAATGAGGCAGAGGATCGTATTGAAGAATTAATTCATGATTTAGGTGTTGAAACCATTGAAAAAATACCAATTGTTGAACGATTGTATGGAGATTCTGAGAAACCATTATTCTGATGTTGTAGTAAATATACAGTGTTATCATTAGTTTTGAGATTAGTTAACTTAAAAGAAAAAAATGGGTGGAGTGATAAGAGTTTCTCCAGTTTACTTGAGCTTTTAAAAGAGCTACTTCCAGAAGGAAATGGGCTTCCAGATTCCAATTATGAGGCGAAGAAAATATTATGCCCAATGGGATTGGGGTATAAAAAGATACATGCTTTCCCCAATGATTGTGTACTGTATAGGAAAGAAAATGAACATTTATCAAGTTGTCCTACATGTGGGACATCACGCTATAAGAAGGATGAGAAATTAACCTCAAGATTCATTCTTAGGTGATGTCATCTAACGTTATGAAAAAAAATCAATTTTTTACATTCCAATGATATCATCAAATATTTTTTGCATACAATTCTGATAATTCAATTCTGATTTATTTTTAGGTACCAAAATCAAAACTCTAGCTAAAGCAATTTGGTACCTTCCAATAATTCCTCATTTGAAACGTCTATTTGCAAATTCAATTGTTGAAAAAAGGTTAAGATGGCATTTAGATGAGTGCATATCTGATGGTAACTTAAGTCACACTGCTGATTCACCATAGTGGAAGAGTTTTGATAAAAAAATTCATGATTTTGGAAGTGAAGTTAGAAATCTCATAATAGAATTGTGTACTAATGGAATGAATCCATATCGGAGCCTCAGTAGCCAACATAGTTCATGGCCTATTTTTCTGGTACTTTAAAACTGGTCCCCACATCTATGTATGAAGAAAAAATATTTTATGATGAGCTTGATGATTTTTGGACCAAAACAACCGGGAAATGATATTGATTTGTATCACACACCACTGATTAATGATTTGAAACTACTATAGGAGGAAAGTGTTAAAGTTTTCAATGCATAAAAGAAAGAGTATTTTCTTTTTCATGCTATGATAAGGTTCACTATAAACGACTTTCCTGCATATGGAAACTTATCTGAATATAGTGTTAAGGGACATAAAGCATGTCCAATTTGTGAAGAACAAACTTCATATTATCAATTTCAGAATGGAAGAAATAGAGTGTACATGGGACATCAAAGATTTTTGTGAATTGATCATCCTTATCGTATATTGAAAAAATATTTTCACGATTTACAAGAATACAACCTCCCCCCTGGACTATTTTCAGCTGAAGAATATTATGACAGAGTGAACGATATTGATTCGACATTTGGAAAGAGAAAATGTTCTGGTTTACAAAAACATATCTGGAAGAAGCAGTCTATTTTTTTCGAACTACCTTATTGGACATTTTTAGAGATAAAACATAACATTGATGTTATTCATGTTGAGAAAAACATATGTGATAGTTTGATTGGAACATTATTAGACATAAAAGGAAAGACAAAAGATGGATTACATGCTATATTGGACTTGATATTAATGAGAATACGTTTGGAGTTAGATCCTGCAGTGAAAGGAAACATAACATAATTACCTCCGGCTTGTCACAAATTAAGAAAGATTGAAAAGGATGAATTTTTGTCAGTGTCTTCATGGTATTAAAGGACCCACCAGTTTTTCATCAAATGTGATTAATTTTGTGTCATTAAAGTATTGTAAATTAATAGGTATGAAATCTCATGATTTCCATGTGTTGATGCAACAAATTCTACCAGTAGCATTGTGTGGTATATTATCGAAAGCTGTTAGAAAGACAATCATCAGGTTATGTAATTTCATTAAATCCATTTGTAGCAAAGTCGTTGATCCAAATTTTTTAGATGTGTTGGAGAATGAAGCAACTCTTATTCTTTTTCAACTAGAAATGTATTGCCCACCCACATTTTTTGATATAATGGTTCATCTATTGATTCATTTGGTGCATGAGATAACAATATGTGGGCCTGTTTATTTAAGATGGATGTATCCTTTTGAAAGATATATGAAAATTTTGAAAGGATATGTTAAAATTCTTTATCGAACAGAGGCCTCTATTGTTCAAAAATATGTATCAGAAGATGTGATTGAGTTCTGTACTGATTATTTGAATGAGGTGGAGCATATTGGTCTCCATGTATCTCGACATATGACAGTTGATAGAGAAGGTAGAGGGGTTCGAGGCTTAAAGGTAAAGTACATTCCATGTGATGAAGTGATTCAAGCACATTTATACATTTTGAACAACATAGATGAGGTTCAACCATATATATCCTCACATATTTCTGAATTAAATTTACGATATCAAAAAAGAAACGAAAAGTGGTTGATGATTGAGAATAAGAAGGAATTTTTTTCATGGTTTAAAGAGAAAGTCACCCTAGATATATTTGTATCAGAAACATTGAAGTGGATAGCAGGGGGACCATCTCTTAATGTGATCACTTGGTCTGGTTTTGATATCAATGGCTACACATTTTACATAAAAAACCTCGATGACAAGAGTACCGTTCAAAATAGTGGTGTGATGGTATTCGCTGAAGCAGTGCAGTTTTCGAGTGCCAAAGATAATAACCCAATTTCTGCATCACCGTAATATTTTGGAGTTATTGAAGACGTATGGGAAATTGATTATATTAAATTTCGAGTCACTGTTTTTAAGTGTAATTGGGTTGATAGAAATAGTGGCATGAAACATGATGAATATGGGTTTAAACTGGTTGATTTGAAAATATTTAATCACAAAGTGTAACCATTTATCATGGCATCACATGCAAAACAAGTATTTTATGTCATTGATCTGTCGAATGATCAGTGGTCAGTTGTTTTTCAATGGAAAATATATCATTTGGGTGATGAGGATGATTCTGATGATGCTAGTGATTTACATGAGCCTTATTTATCTATTACGCAATTTCCAGATGATTACAATAAATATAAGATAGACATAGTGCAAGCAGTACATACAGATCATGATGAAGGCATGTGGAAAAACACTAAATTAGTCTCCTAATTTTTCTGGTAAATATTTATATTTTGTGTCTATTTTTAAAACTTACAAATTCATGCCTCTATTTTTACATATTTATTTTTTTCTTCCATGTTTCTAATTATTCAGTTTTCTAATGATATGTAGGTACACAAAATTTCATTACACTTTCTTGTATCAATGTTAGATACAGATAGAGAGGAGCAGTTACTGAGGAATATCTATTTTAACATATTATTAAATATTCAGTAATATACTTATTTAATGACATATAACAGTTAATTTAAAAAAAAAATTGCAGGACTACTGATGCGTCCTCAGCGGAGGAGACTTCTCTAGTTACTACTCAAAAATAAAGTTCTCAAGTTGGTAAACATGGTATTACACGTTTACCAAAACTATCACCCGCTTGTGATGATAACAAAGTACATATCCGTTTTGATGATAATAATAATGCAGTTGGCCCAAATGTAGTTCAGTTTTTCAGTTATATAGTGGTGTAGAGCCGTTGCAGGATTCGTATTTTATATCCTGATTGGAAGTCAGTGGACAGGACGTCGAAGCAACAACTTTGGGAGGCCGTGATGGTAAAATATCTTAATTTATTTCTTTTATCTCATTTTTGGAATATTATATATTTTAAATGACATATTTAATTTATTCAATTATAGATGACATTCAATTTTGAGGAAACCAAAGAAATTAAGAAAATACATCTCTATTTAGTGGCGGTTCGATGGAGAGATTTTAAAAACAAACTAACAAAAAATTATATTTTTGGAAAGACAAGGTTTGAAATCCCATGTCTTAAGTATCCATATATATATATATATGAAGAAACATGGAAGCAATTTGTTGAAAGTCATCAGGATGATAAATTTCAGGTATGGTAATTTATTTATATTTAAAAATTTATGCTATATTTTTTTTAATACTTAGTAGTTTATTTTTATATAACAGGCCTCCAAAAGATCTCATCACGAGATCCAGTTGAAAAATGTATACCCTCCTACTTTATCATGTGGAGGGTATTCGTATTTAGGGCAGAAAATGATTGAAGAAAAATTTGAAGCATTAAGATATCAATCAAGTAGTGGTTCAGAAGAGGTCCAGTTTGGTCCTCCATCTCCTCACACTCACCATGAGAAATGGAAACGAGCAAGAAGAATAAAAAATGAACAATATCTTATAGAGGAAGCTCATCAAGTGGCTGATAAAATTGTAAGTAAATATTATTTATTTGTTAACAATTTTTCTATTTTATAATTTATAAACACTAATATAACCATTTTATTTTTCATTTCAGGATGAACTTCAGGAGCAAGAGACATAGGGATCATTTATCCTTGAGGTTAGGATGGACATCCTAACCACTACTTTTGGAAACACAGAACACCCTGGCCATGTTAGAGGATATCAGGTGGGTGTTAGTATTCAGAAGGTTATTGGTAAGAGTAATTAATCAAAAGACCCAGAAATAGAATCCTTAAAAGAAGAGTTGAAAGATATGAAACAGTCTATAGGTGATCAAATTCAAGCACCAGTGCAGAAGGCTTTATTAGAACACTTGGAAAGACAATCACAGTCTGCACAGCTTTCCCAGGAATATTATTTCTTTGTCGTCAATTTTTCTATTTTATAAATTATAATCACTAAGATAATTTTTTCATTTTTCAGCCTTCCCATTCTGCTCACCCGGACTACCTTGCCTCATCTGCTTACCCTGCCCCATCTACGCAGCCTTCCGAGGTATATTATTTATTTTTCATCAATTTTTCTATTTTATAAATTATAATCCCTAATATAAGTTTTTCCTTTTTCAGCATTATCATCCTACTCACCCGGACTACCCTGCCCCATCTGCTTACCCTGCCCCGTCTGTGCAACATTTCAAGGTATATTATTTTATATTAATCATTTTTTCTATTTTAAAAATTTTAAACACTAATATTAATTTTTCATTTTTCTGCCTTCTCAGCCTCCTCACCCGGACTACCCTACCCCATCTGCTTACCCTTCCCCGCCTACTTACTTTGAACCTCGACCTCCTCCCTCGGATCAAGCCTTATATTGTGAGTTGTTTGCGGGAGATGCTCATGTACATATTGTTTTGTTAGGACATGTTCATTTGTTGGGGGACTCGGTACATCATCAGCCTATCCAGATGGGTTAGGTTAGAGTATCAGTACTTGTTATTATAGATCCTACTACTCTACTACCATTTCCTTCTGTGGAGATCACCAGTGTTGGGGAATGTATGGGCCATTTTTTACTTTTTCCAACTTCACTTCTTCGTTATATTTCACTTGAGGTATACGTTTTTTAATATTAATTAAAAATGATTCAAAAATTCTTATAATGTTTTCTAACATTTAACTTATATACGAATATATGAAAGCAAAATAAACTGCACAAATGAAAAAAAATGTTCAGGAATAGTTGTTTGTAGATACTTCTGATATTTCTTATGGGTTAAAAAGATTATCTAAGTCCTCTTCTTCCTTGAATTTTATCTATGAGTTTTGGATGACGCTCGATATATATGGAATAAATTATGGATTGAAATTAATGAATGAAGATATCCTGAATTAAGTTAATTTTGAAGAGATCGTGAAAAGTGTGGTGTAGTTGTTTATCATGTAAGTAAATTGATGTTTGAATTGCTATTTCTTTAATAAAAGATTGTTATTTCATTGACTAACTATATTTTCTTTTAAAATTAGGCATCTACAGAAGCTTATTTTAATAAAGGAAACAATATAAATTTATAGCTTTATATATCGAGAGTATATTTCCTTAGAAGCCAAACATGTGAAGAATCAAGAAAGGGTTTAATATATATCCGAGAGATTAACACAGAAAGAGATTCAGTGCTGCTTTTTTTCATTTCTTGATAAGTAAGAACATCAACATTTTTATGAACTAATTATCATTATAATGTCATTAATTTTGAACTTGTTGTATTGTAGGGGGCATTGGATGTTAGGCGTATTTTTCCCAAGTGAATGCACCTTCTATTGGTTTTTCTCTTTATTAGGAGGAGTGTGTAAAATATTTCTCACCTTATTAAATAAGTAATTTTTTTATTTTTATAAGCTCATTATGTTTAATTTTCATTGTTTACACAAGTTTTATTAGTTCATATATAAAAAATGCAGATCATGGAAACATTTTAACAAGGAATACGTGTCAGAAAAGAAACCAATAGAAATAAAATATGTGGAAGTACAGGTAATTAGTTTTTATATTTTTGTTATATATTGTTTTTTTAAATAAATTTTTTATAACTGTAGTGTCATCGTCAAAATGGACATGTTGAATGTGGTTATTATATTCTACAATTCATGTACGAGATAATCACACCTGGGAAAACTACTGATTTTCATAACGTTAGTTGTGTTAATTTTTTATATATTTTCTCCCATATTATTATATTTTTTAATTTCATATCATTCAATATTATTGTAGGCATTCAATGATTCATAGCCTTATTCCGAATCTGATATGACCCATATCCAATCTACTTTTGCAAACTATTTGTTAAGTATGATTAAGATTTGAGTTATGTATATTCTAATATTTATAAATAATAATACATATGGGTACCAAAACCAAAATCTTTTAATATATTAGGTGTTTGAACCAACTAATAATCAAATGAATGCTTCAATAATAACCAACAATGATCATGCCGTAAATGCTGGAGTCGTGGGACTTGCAAATGTCACAAAATTTCTTGAAGTCATTGATTACATGTACGTGTATTTTAATTTTACTTTATATAAATTTTTTGATTAAATATATATAAGCAATGAAGTTATACGAGGAATTGGATGATAAATACTGTTTAATTGTTTTTGTATATTGTTTTATTTTTACAGGGGTTATGAATTTTTTTGGGAAGAGTAATTGGAAATATTTTATAAACAAAATAATTTTATTTATCGCATCGGTTATTTAAATAACCGACGCCGAAAGAAAATTATATTTGGCATCGGTTATTTAAATAACCGAAACCAAAAAAAAATATTTATGGCGTCGGTTATTTAAATAACTGACTCTGAAATATTAAAAAATAATAATTCGGCGTCGGTTTTATGTAAAACCGACGCCGAAACACTTACTGAAATTGTTTTTGGTGTCAGTTTTTGAATAACTGATGCCAAAACTATATTTTTTACATCGCCTTTATTGACTTCGGTTTAAAACTGACATCAAAAATTAAAAAAACCGACGTTAAAATATGTTTTTCTACTAGTGGTATCATCATATATAATGGGATAATGGTGAGAGGTTACCAGAAATGGATTCAAAAAGAAATTATTTTTTTAATGAAGGATTAAAATTTGAAAAAATAAATTTATTAAATAGTTATGGATAACATCTTCCATATTGATTTTGGAGAAAAATTCATTATTCATGACCAATGGGGAGGTGTTTATTCAGATTCAAGGGCCATAAGTCGTGAAATGATGTTATAATACTCATCATCTAGTTATGGGGTGGACTTATTCTATGGTCGGTATACTATTAGATTGATCACCACTATTGAGGTTGAATGAGCCTTATAATGGTGTCCCACTAGTTCTAGATAATGGTCAATGTTCCGCACATTCTATCAGTATAGGGTGTATTTCACTCATTCCCCATATTGCAGGGTTTTGTGGGTACCCTTCTTTTCATATCAGGGTGTGAACATTGGCCCTCACATGTCCTAATCTACCAAAAATTTGAGAATAATAATGAAATTTCATAATGTTTTAGTTTAAGTATTATGGATTTATTATTGTACAAATTATTTAATTTTCATGGTAATAATGAATTTATTAATCACATTTGATAAAAACTAAATGGTGTTTTATAATGTTTTTATATTTTAGCACAAATTTTGTAATTTCCTATGTCTAGATAATTCTTAGAGTACAATTTTTTAAAATATAAATATAATGAAAAACAATATTTTATGGTATAGTTCGTACTTAAGTGTTAATTTCTTTACTTATATAATATTTTGGTTAAGGATGATCATTAGTGTTGTCCAAAAATATATAGTGGGGCTTATGGTTCATGAGGATCTTCATATAGAACCCTTATGTCTAAATATATTGATGATAATTATTTAATATTAGTGACTCAACATGAACCGAGGTTTTTACAATAACTTTTGATACATTTAGAGATGAAAAAACATATATAGGTTCAATGAGGTATGAAATTTAAATGATTTATAATTTATGAGTATTGATCATTGCAATATTTTCCAATTTTTTTCTTGGTTTGGCAGCAAAATTAAATTTTATTATTCCATAACTCTATTTATTATAAAATACTAGTTTATAGCATGTTTGAAGTCTAGTTTTATTCCTAATGGAAGTAATCCAATTTCCTCATTACAGTTGTTATGTGATAATAGTTTTTTAAATGAATTTTCTAAAAAATTTCATTCTACTTATAACTATTATTGATCTTTGGATAATAAAAAATGAGTTATATATACAAAATATTATGGGGATGATAATGGGTTGTCCAGTTAATCTCTATAATAACCTATAGAGGTGGTACAAGGGATTTTTCTTAATATATATTATGACATCAATAATGGGTTATTATAATATAATGGATAGTGTTTTTGAAGATGATGTTCAGTTTTTTATATCTTAAAAGTCACCTAATGTTTTATATTTTTTCCCCATAAATTTCTATGTTATTTCTATGATAATTATAAAATATAGAACATTATTGAATTTTTAATTATAATATTTTAATACTATGACATAATGTCTTGTGATTATCCCCTGTAATTGATTAATGTGGATTAATGTGTCCCTCTATGTGACATTATTTTTTTATTCTGTTATCCTCCACAAATAAGTGGTAGTGTCATTGGATTTCTTCATTTTTTTATATGATGTGTTTTTCAATTCTATAGGATGGAAGAAAAGATAAAATGACCCATTTAAATGATATTACACTATGTTCTATAATATCCAATAATATGAAGTTATAAAATCATTTTGTATGATTTAGGGATCTTCATTACATGATACCAATGATTTTAGTGACATTTTTAAGTTGATAAGGGGTGGTATGTTTATGTATTATATTTTGGTGTATATATTTAAGAGCATTGTTATTTTTATTGTAACTATGTTAAATATGGGAAATAAATATTCACATAGATTAGACTCTATATGATTTGTTACAATAAACTAAGGATTATATAGTTACTAAGTTTTTTTATGGGACTACAATACATTTCAGTTGAATTTTGAAGTGATACTAAAACTATATGTGTGGAATTGTTTCTTTGTAATTAATTAATACATATGTATAAATTTTCCATAAACATTAATAATCACTACAAAATTCATACTAGGTTTTTAAGTTCACCCATATAAGAAAACATCCACGGTAACATTCTCATTGTTCTGATGACATTATATATTTTGAAAAATCAATAGGGTTGTTTTGACATATATATTATGGACTAGTAGAGGTGTTCTAGATGTGATTAGGAGATAAGTGTTTTTAAATGATAGTATACATATATGGTTTAAAAATTTTACATCATATTTACATTTATAGTCATTATTTATTCATATCCAATAAATCACAATGTAGAAATTATTTTATATGGAATTGAATTTATTTATTGTTTCTTCTTTAGAGATTTTATAGAAAATATTCATACATTATTGGGGATTCATTATTAGAGGTATTTTTTAAAAAAAATCAATTTTATTTTTTAACAAATTATTCGAACATGTCACTGTCATAAGGATAATTGGATTAGGATGTGGAATAGAACTCCAAATCATTCCATAATTTCATTTATGATCTTGATGTCTTCAAGTTATTTGGGAGAATAATTAGAGAGGGTATATCATATGAATTATATTTATAATTTGGATCATGTGAGGATTTTTATTTGGATAATTAGGAAGATAATTTTTTGGTATTTGAGTTAGTATTTTCAATACAATAAAACTAGATAATGGTTCATAGATTCCGGATTCACATGTGCAGGCATTAAAAATTTCAAACTAGCTCATTTACTTAAAGCTTATATTTTGGAGTATAGTGAGTTTAATACATGGATCATGTAGTAATTATTACATAATCTATGTTCAAATACACTTGTTGTAAGGGAATTTTTCTAGGATATATAATTAGATGAAATCATATTAGTGTATAAATATTTCTTATTTTCTTCATATTTATAGATCATCAATTTTTAATTCTTTCTAAATTTTGTTTTTAAGCAAAAAAATGTTCTTGGACGTTATGAATTTTGAAATACCATGTTTTTTACTATATATAATTCCAATCATAACAAATTATGAGGATCATAGAAAATTAATCTAGAGACTCATATTTTATGGAAATATTTCTAATTCTCTACTGAGGAAACATCATTCTATGGGTGGTATATAGTTTTATTCTACATAGACATTGAGTGAGTATTGGTTCTTTATTCCACAAATTTTTTTAGAAAAAAAAATTGGAGGTGGTATTTTAATATCATGAGACTGATATGATATTCTATTTTGAACGATACCGATATTCATTTGATTTTATCTTTTACATAGAGTTTGTTTCATGATTGGTAGAGTAGGTGGAGGAAATTGACCTTTTATAATAGTAAAGGTGCTTTAGTTTCCTATAATACGATACATAGTCTATTTAAATAGTATTATAGTCCTTCAACATTAATATTAGATATATTTAAGGTTTTTTAATCATTGATAATTGATAAGTGAGTATTAATTATTTAAAAAATAATTCAAATTTCAAATCACTATTCAAAACAATAGGGTTTTCACTAATATTTTATAAAATATTAAAATTTAATAATTACATCATGAAACATCCAGGAAATTTTACCCTTACTCGATGTTATTTTTATATCAATGATAGTTTTTAATTCCATCATGATATTTCCTATCATTCTCCATAAATATTGACATGAAAATATCAATCATTTAATTTCTACAATAAAGAATTAGGACCACTCAAATATCCTTATATTGATAGCTACTAAATTTATTTTATTATAACTATGTCTTGATAGGATTATAAAGAGGGAGCTCTAAATTATATGTTATGGATGAATATGAGTTTCGTTGTATAATCCTATATAACCCCTATATCATAAATAATATGTCAATAATATTTTATATTGAATTTTAAAAATGTCCCTCCCCCTTTTGATATTCAAAAAACATATCCAATTTCATTTACATGGTTTTAATCCATCATTGAATAATAATATCTGTTATTTAACTGGTAAATAAATAACACTTTGGTATATTTATATTTATTAAATATTATCACTTCTTTGGAAAGTCTTTAGTTATGTGATATAATTAAATAAATACTATTTAGTAATTAATTTACATAAATTATTACATGGACTTGAACCATTGACATTATTTAAAATCTATTCCAATAAATAAAAATTCAGATGTTTAATAACACAATCTACTTGTGAAATTTTCTATAAAAAATATAATCCAAACTCCCTTAATGGATAAATATATATTTTATTTAAATTATAATAACATGAATAAATAGTGATCATATGAATTATATTTATTATATTTATAAAATAATATTTCCAAAAAAATGATAATGTTTGGCATAAACATATTGTGAAACCCTAAAGGTTTATTTTTATCATGATTATGAGTCTAACACAAAGAGACAAAGTTGTATCTAGAAATAAATTGAATACTATATAAAGAAATAAAAGATATGTAATAATGAAAAAATTCCTAAAAACACTAATCATTTAATATAATAAAATTTCAATATAATTTCCAATAAAAATAGATGCATACATATTCCATCATCCCTTAATACTTGATATATATTTCTATTCCCCATAGAGACAAGAAATCATGTAATCACTATGGACATGTATTTTATTCTGAAATTTAATCTCAATCAATGTTTTATCTATATTTTATTCAATAAAAGGGAATATATAATTCATTTTTTATCATTTAATAAATGTAAATCTATTTATGGGACACTTTATGGAGGATACATCAGTTTTATATTATACATCATGGGTTTCCTCATGAATATATGTTCACAACTCATGTTACATATAAAAAATGGTTTCTTGTATGAGGACTACTACTCATGTTCCCAAATAATAACTTCTAAAGACACATCATACATTGAATTTCTACTAATGGGCCTTTCATAATGATCTCCACTTATTAGATATCACCAAGAGTAATCATGATGGGAAGACGTCCCAATAATTTAATCCCCCCAACAGCTAAATGTGAGAAAAAAATTTTCCTTGTCAACCAAATATATCTAGAATATAGGACATAGATTTAAAAAAATTATGGATTTATCAATTTCTAACTATATCAGTGATATGTATAACCTATCGATGCGATAAAAATAATAAGGATACTATGACATATATTTCTCATTATACTAAGAAACATATATTAAGAATTAAATATAAATGTAAAAATGAATACATAGGGTTGGTAATAAAAAATATTTAAATAATCATGGCTCTAGGGTGCCAACCTAAACAATTTTTATTAGGGTCCTGATAGAATCGATTAACTATCTCGAGGAAGGACATTAAATGTGTAGATATTCTATATTTATCTTAAGGAATGATTATTGGGTATTTTTTTAACACGTACTGAGTTGAAAATTTATTATAATCAGGGTTTTCGATTTTTATTTTAACAAAAACCTCTTAACATGTACTGAGTTGTTATGGTGACCACTCTAGAAAGATAATAATCTAGTTGAGAAAAGCATGGTAGGATAAACCTAAAAAATTTACTCACGTATAAGAAATGTAGTGATTATATATGTCATAATTTCCTATTCTTTTGAAAAATGAGAATGATACTAAGGATAACAGACATGACCTAGCTATTAGAAGATGATTATTTGTATTGTAATGATGATCATGTAATGTTATCTATCTACATTAGGGGGGTAAATGTTCTATAGTGTGTAATATTCTTATTGATGAAACTATTATGATATAACTAAGTAGTATATATGATAAATTTTCTTGTTAGATATATCTTATAGACCAAGAAAACAAATATATATATATATATATTATGGGAATCACTTTCACGTTATAAATGAAATCAAATTTTTAATTATACACTGATCATGGTATGTGGCAAGATTCTTCTTGTCATGACCCAACCAACCAGTACATTTATGGAAGGTGATAAGCTAAGTGTGACTACCCCAAGACCATCTCTAATAGGTTAGGGTATGGAGACTAATGTATTGTAGTCATAACACTCACATGGGAGTTCTTATCAAAAGGTTCCTATAAACACACACACATATTCAATCTGAGATAATGTTGAAATGTAAAATTCAATTGAATCTAGATTCATGTATACATATAAATCCCATAATTGTAGTATGAAAAATATATACTAATATTCATAATTTCCCAAATACAATACTAAAAAAGGATGATAAAGATGTTTAACCAACTAGAAATAGGGGACAACAGTCAAATGTGACTCCCCATATGAACCACTTTCTATCTATAAAATTATAAGAATTACATTCTCCGGGTATACCAATATCCCCGTCAAATGACCGATCATAGGCATCAGACATGACCAGAGTGGGTAGAGCCCATGCATGGGTGTATGAAAATACCCTATAGGACATCCTAAAATCACTTAGAAAAAAGTATCAATAGTAATCATCTAATCACAAGGATATTTCAATCATAATATGAGAAATAAAATAAAAAATCTAGATATTATCATAGTAGGAACCATTTTTCAATATAAGGTTAAACTTCTTTTCCATCATACAGTTATGCTTCAGATTTCATTGTAACACTCCCCCAATATCACTTACACTATGAGTCTGATTACATTGATTGTTTTCATTCAAGATGTAATGCCTCCTAGGGATTTCCATGATAAAATACACACTGAAATACTAAGGAGATAAATATAGAGATGGGGTTCATATATAGGGCCATAGGGTGTGAAAATAACCCTATTTAGAATAACCCACTATTTAGGGGATCGACTTATGGTTAAAAATATTCACACAGATTCTAAGAACCCCACCTAGATAATAAGATGATATTAGATTCCAATGTTTCATCACAAGAGATTTCATATTAGTTTATATGAAACTAATTACATAGAGAGGATCACAATACTTGACTCAGGATTTAATATCACACTCTACCCTCATATGGATGGATCTGGAGAACACTCCCTTAAGGAAAATAGCTAACGCGGAAGAAAACAAGGGCCTCACATGTCTCTATGAAAAGTAAATAATGTTTACTAGTAGTACACGACATGTATTTTTGGTCTTTGGTCTTCCCATGTTCTCCATCCTATGCTTGTGTACTCCAGGTCGTGCCCGTGTACACCTGTCCTTGTTTTTGTACCCTATTTCATGCTCGTGTACATAGTAATGTGAAATTATATGGCTTAGCATGTGTGATTTGGTCAGGTCAAAGTACACATCTTAGTCCATGTCCTCTAGCCATTTCCATGTACCCAATGGGGCACTGTGAGTCTCTAGGTTGGGTCACACAGAGTGTGTCATGTGTCACATGACTTGTTATATTTGTCATATGGTTTGTGATTCATCTCTCTCTATAGAAACCCAATAATCTTAGCCATGTCCTACACACCATGTATCTCCAAATAACATTCCAGGTAGAGTGGTTTTTTTTCGAATCGAGGTATCATCACACATATTCCTCCTCCTCCACCACCACCACTCATGATTTACACCACCAATAACATTGGGGATCACAAATCTCATCTGAATGAGTCCTTCCATTAGTGTGTATCTAATTCCAACCATTCAAATGACCTGGAAGACCATACCTCATTGAACTATTCAACCACTATAGGTCTAAACATAAATCAGAGGTTCTAAATTCCATACATGATCCACTTTCATAGCTAGGAATCAGAAAAACATTGTTGATTTTTATCTCAAACCTGTAGGAATGGTCTATTGTTCCATGAATCGAACATGCAATGATCATCCACCATGTATTTGTTCGACTGTCAACCAAATGTGATGCCAGCATTAAATGCATTAAGAAAATGTACATATTATTAAAAACTAGTATTGATGAATGGACCTTTGTTTTTTTTGGGTTGGTATCGATCCATTTTTTTAAAATAGGAAAATGAATAATAAAATAATTAAAAATATAATATCCAATATAACATAAAATCGATCTGAGGGCCAATATTGTTATGGGAATTAGTTTTCGTATGACATGGGATAAAAAATATGATAAAAAACTAAATCAAATTTACTTCTAAAATAATGGATAAATTCTTAATGAGGTATCATTTTTTCCTTTTTTTGATGAAAGTGATAGTTTCCATTAGCATATCAATTTTTATTACACGACACACTGATGATAATCCATGAATGCACCACCAACGATTCCTTTATCAAATTCCATGATTTTGTAGACAACCCTAAAATTTTTTTATTGTCTTCTTTATATAGATTTTCATTAGTTCACTACATTATCACCTAATAAATATTTTAAATCAGTTAATTTATTTATTATTCGGGATAATGATGACTTTTTAACTGACTATTGACACTCATAAAGATTATGTTCTTCCTTGGGAAAAGCCTCCTTTCAAAAATCAACAGTGGTTTTAAATTTATGATCTATGAATATATTTGAGATTTATGAAAATATTTCATAAAAAATTAATGCACGTTATATTAATAAATTTATTATTTTTCAAATATTTAATCTCGGCTCATTGGTCCTCGAAATATCACCCATTCATAGAGCATGGCTTCGAACGTATTACTATATAAATTTCAAAACATTACATGGGGAAAATAGAAAAATTATATTATCCCCACCATAGGTAATTTCATCCTGAAAATAAAAATTACAACATTAAAAGGTGTGGGTACTAAGCTCACTCTATTGGCTCCTGCTCTCAGGTGTCCTCCTAAAGATTCCCATCCATCCATCAGACACGCATGAAAGGAACTGCACACCCATGAAGAATCGTATCCTACTAATTCCTAATCGCCAATATGTGTTCCACAAATGTTATATCCATCCTCAATCTCTAGATCTACCTAATAAAATATTTTTGATGATTCATTCATGTTCTTTCACTATTGAGACACTTGGAAGACACCATGTACCCAGTCTAACTATGGTGGTCGAGCCAAGAGGTGATCCACCTCGCTGACTACTATAGTATCTGAATTATGCTGATTAATCTTGTAGATTACATACTACCCCAACCAATATATATATAATAAACAGTGAGGTAAATTCATTAGGATCATGTGGTATCCCTCATCTAACTCCACATGCATCCACCATCAGTCCATTTGAGACTTCCAATTGGTCTATGTTTGATTCATATGATCCTGGATGACCTTCCCATTCTTAGTCATAGCTCATTGAAACTCGAGGCCCTTGAGTGTAAAATCTAATGGATCAATCCAACATAGTGGTGTCTTGTAGGGAAACTTATATAAATCATTAAACAGTGACATACCAATGATGGATCGGTTGAAGTTACTATAGGAAAACATCACAGTGGTTAGATGATCCTGGAAACTATGGACAATTCCCAATATGAAATACATAAACATATCCTCTAGGAACTAAATGGGATGTTATATATGAATGTTATTTTCATGGTGAAATTACATTCTCAAATATCATTTAGTCCCAAAATATTCTATAAGTCCTCTCTATAATCATGATGTGAAGCGAGTATCATGATCTGAAATGATAATTGAGGGAAATCCATGGTTTCCGAATACCAATTGAATGTAAAGGCATCCCAAGATATCTGCTAAATGCTTATATTACATAGATAGGATGTGGGACACTTCTTTAGATGATCTATAATCACCCATATGGGATCATATGCTCTGGATGTACATGGTATCCCCATCATGAAGACCATAGGTATATCATCTCACATATAGTATGGAACTATAATGAATTGAGATTAACCATCTCAATCCTCATTCTGATCATTTACATGTTGACAAGTGAAGCTTCAAGAGAAAATTCTGGTATTTAATTCTTCATGAATGGCCACCGAAACTAATATTAGAGATCCAAGTACGTATTTTCCACACTGATATGTACTAACTAAGGGGATATTCGAAAATTTCTCATCCCCTCCTCCCACACAGTTGATGGTAGCATTATTCTACCACTAAAATAGAATAAATTCTCCCCACCATCTTAAAATTCACTAGGGCCATGTTCAAGGGATATCAATGTTGGAGTGGCGTCAAAGTCAATATCTTAAAGTAGAGCTTCCCTAACAAACAATTAAATATGTGGAGTAACAACCAATGACTATAGAAATGATTCATTTTCCTTATCCACCACTATAATCATACCTACTACTCTGGTGGATTTATAAAAAAACAAGATCTCATGTTGAGAGTATTTCCATTTATACCCACCTTCCAGGGACAATAGACTCTATCAATGTAATAATTTTGAAATAACTCTAACCATTTCTTCAAACTCAAGTTTAAATATTTCAAAGAGAATATATACTTGAGACTCTTATAGAAAGAGTAGATGATAAACCACTCAACCATACGTTATTGTTTACATGCCTTTAGTGTGATGAATACGGCTAGAAACTCAAGATAATGGGTCACATAGTTATTCCCATGTAGTCTCAACTGCATAGAGCCAGAGGAAATTTCATATTACCTCAGAATGAGAACACAACCATATATGATCCCTAAAGCATCATAGAACACAATGTATTCAACATCCTAACTTAGAACCCTCAATATTCAGGTGCTCATCAGTATATGCCTCAACTCCTTTAAAGCCTCCTTAATGTATTTATCTATAACAATGGATGCCACTTCCAGTCCAAAGTAGTCAAAGGTGTTAATATGACACAGATACAATACATGAATCTCCTATATTACACATTTAACACATGGAAGCTCCGAACCTCTTTCATGCACTTGGATAGATTCCAATCTAACAATATTCTGACCTTTGGTAGGTCCACAATTACTCCCTCTTTTGAGATGAAATATCATAGAATGTGGACCTATAAATTCCATATCCAAAATATTGAGATAATCTCATAATTTTTCCACTCTAGGAGTATATCCTGTACCATCCTCAACTGTCTCTTGTAAATCTCCTCGTACACCAAGTACACTAGGATATTTTCAATTAAGACTACCAAAAACCCGAATAATAAAGGGTGAATGAGCTAGTATATGAGTATCTTACAATGTTTTGGGGTGTTTTATTGGTTAAATGGAATCAACATGTATGCATAGTGACCATAGAGACATATTAGTCCCATCATTGATATATCCTTATCCCATAATTACCGATGCTGATAGCCTAACCAGAAGTCATTTTCTGAGAACCACCATGACCCTCTTAAACAAACCAAGAGTTCACCAATCATTAGAAAAGGATACTTATTCTTCACTATCACCACTTATAGGCATATATATTCCTCACATTGACTCAAGTACCCATATACCTTATTATTGAAAGGCATTGGGACTGCCCTGGGGTAAACATTGGGTCTTAAATATTCCTTCCTCTATAATCCCTCCAACTTCACCCTCAGCTGGTGAATCTCCATGGTAGTCATATGATATATGGAACTATATAATGGTTTCATCACTAGGAGTAATTCAAAATAGGATTATATCTATCAGTGGTGAGATATTCATGGAATATACCCAAAAATTACATCCTCATACAAGACACCACAATTGGGAAGTTATACCCATAGAATATACTACTCCAAGAGTCATTATATCTAATTATTGATTAATTGGTTTCAACATCCTACGAATGAGTCCATACTACTCCAATTAGATATCCATATCTCCAATCAATGATAACCTCGTCCATCAATACAAATACACAACTTACTCCACCTAAAATGGTTAATCTATGGATGAAATATGTGTAGCTAGTCCAAGACTAATATAAAATTTTAAGGCCTCATCACAGCCATAAATATATTCTATCAGAAAATATATCCTCCAATAATTTTATCACAATATTCATAAATGTTTGTGATCACTAATTCAATTTTGGTTGGAGTCTCCATGTATAAGAGTTCAGAAAAGGGCTCAACCAGAACCTCAAGGTCTTGAACTATTGCTATAGGAATAAAAATATTCATTATACATAAGTCTATTAAGAAAAATATTGTTTAAAATAAATAGATAATGCCTTTAATAATCCAAATATCCTATTGATCATAGGACTCCACATCCTATAGAAACCCTTAACCCTTGTCCACCAACTCCCTGATCCATGTAGGGACCTCATGGGACTAGTGGTTGAAATACATAAAAGCATTTTAGACCTCTAGATTCTCTCCATGATCTTTTGTCACATCCTCCACCTTGAAGTCCTCCTTAATCATATTGTTTCCTCTACCTAGGAATTTTGTTCACTTTCTCTTAGATAGATATATGATAAGGTATGAAATCCCATCAATTTTTTCTTTTATAGTTATAAGAGAATCCTTGCCTCTCCCCGTTATGACTAGAACCACAATTAGAGGATTAAATTGTAGAACCTCTTTCACGATATCACCTATTGAAAACTCATACATGCATATATCCCTAATTAAAATTTCAACTACCTTTTTTAGATTTCTTAGCTCATGTGTGCCCACTGATGGCACCCACTACCATTTTCTACTCGACCTAAAATCTCCCTATCACCAAAAAATGTACTACCACCCCAATATTGGTAGGCATCCATAATGGTATCAAACTAGAAAATATGTATCAAATCATACCTCTATTTAACTCATATTCCTAAAATAAATAATCTTAAACCATATCCATCATGTATCGGGAGATGTTGCTAATGATTGCTAAATAATCAACCATAGATGAGCTACCCCGTTTTAGATAAAATTTCTCTAGAATAAGCACTAATCACATCATACATTCAGATTGATCCTCTCTAAATAGGTTCTAAAACTCTTTCCATAAATGAGTCACCTCATCATAAAACAAAACCACTTGGATCCACAAATTCCCTATAAATCCACAAATAAGGAACACCATTAGGACCACCATCTTGTTTGATGGTTTCCCAAAAAGATAAAAGTATTGTGTGTGCTCTTTGAGCCAAACCTAATCTACCTAAGGGTCTAGATCAAATCAAATTTTATGGGTTCAGTGATCTTGAAACTAATGATGTTCCCTATTCCTATACCCCTCATCTACTAGTACTTCAAATATCACCAACTATTGTATTGGTGGAGGTATGGTTGGAAAACCACCAGAAGGCAAAGATTCCTAAATAGGTCCTTGTATTAAATCCTTCTGTTAGGGGGATCATCCTCAAAATCCTAATACTATATCAAATTTTGATATCAACTTGGTGTAATCCTTGATGATTCAAGATGAATAGCAGTCAATGTGTATATCTGGGGAGATGACTCCAGAAGGAAACGAATAAAAAACCTATTCATATATGATGCATATACTAAAGTATTAACAATTAAAAAATTCAATATATACAAAGTAAAAAATTTAGGTTTTCAGAGTCATGGTTTTTGTACATGTTAGATCTCATACCAATATTGGCATCCTTTTCGTGATAAGTGAACTTCAAACCTTTAACATTGCTTCAATAAAACCAAAACCAATCTTACCGCTTGAAAAAATACCAATCTCATGTACTATGAAAGAACACCCCTGCCATACCATTTTATCATGAACTAACCCCTTAAGGACTTCCAATATGGTGATAATTTTAATGTGACTACACCAAGACTACCTACAATAGGCCATAGGATGGAGACCAGTACATAGTATGGATAAAATTCACATGGGAGGACTTATACTAAGTTAATTTTATAGAAGAAAAAATCTCCAAGACCACATAATATTGTAATGTAAAGTGAACTTTATAAAAATTCATGAATAAAAATAAATACCATAAGAATAGTATGAAAACTAAATACATAATGTGAAAAAGTGACAAAGTAAAATCCCACTTGAAACTATAATGAAGCAAAACTGCTAAAGAGAAAGAAAAAAGTCAAATGTGAATCATAGTTTGAACCATGTTTTCTATCAACCAGTGTAAGATCAATATAATCCTAGTCAATTAGGAACCCTATTTAAGAGTTTGTCATCTACATAAGACCATACATTTGCGAGAATAGACAATTTAGGGGTGATTATAACAGTACCCTATAGGACACTGAAATAACTAAGAATAAATATCAATAGTAATCATCTCATCATAGGGATACATCAATCAAAATATGATACATATAGTGAAAAATATAGATATACTCATTGTAAATACTAATTCTCAAGGTTAGTTCAAAACCAAATTAACTACCTTTGACGATTATTGAGAGTTCAAAACCAGACTCACTCAAGAGAACTCATTTCATGAGTCGGATAGTACTAATGATGACCATTCGAGATGTTGTGCACATCACATCATTGTATAAGGATGTAGAGGTTGGAATTAAAAATTTATTGATAAATAGATGGGGGCTGAACCCATGACTATTGTCTATACTAACATCCGAATCTGGATTAATCCTCTAAGTAGGGCATCGATTCCTGTGTAAAGTTAGTCACATGGATTTTGACAACCCCATTTAGGGCAGATGATGATTGGGTATTTCTCTGTATTAACTAGAGGTAATTATGAAAACAATATCTAAATCTAATCCCTCAAGGATTATCACAATGTTTGTCTTTAGACATAATTTCATACTATACCCTAATAAGGATATATTGAGGGAACACACACTTAAGGAAACTAACACATGCTGAAGAAAACAAGGGCCTTAGATGTCTGTAAAAAAAATTCAACATAATGTACTAGTTTTACATCACATGTCATTCCATTATTGGGTCTTCCTGTGTACTTCAGCCTATTCTTATGTACTCTAGGTTATTCTTGTGTACACATGGCTAAGTTCATGTCCCCCTAGGTATGCCCTTGTATATGGCTCTATCCAAGGACATAGTTTAATCCACGGTAATGGGATGGGTTTTATTATATTAATTAGCATGTGTAATTTGTTCAATCCCATATACTAGAGAGTAAAAAATGAGTTTCTATATTTTACACATGGTGTGTGGCCCTTTCTTCGATGTAGAAACCCTACCACCACAACTTAGGCACCACAAAGAGTATACATTTGGATTGCAAGCCGTGTATTGTAGGATTTTAAAAAACAAATGGATTTTAGTGAATATTTATCTTCCACATATACCACCAATTATTACTATCACTAATATAATCATGGATCACAGATCTCATCTAGATGACCCTAGTTGTCAGCAGAGATCTGATTTTGACTATTCAGCTCACATGAAAATTGTCCCTCATCAAACTATTCCATCACCACATGTAAAAACTATAATGAATGTTCTAGAAATATAAACCTTATATAATTCCATCGCTATGTATCATAAAAATGTATTTTATCCCAATTTTGAACAGATTGTAATGATTTTTTGTTCCAAAAATCAGACACACATTGATCATCCAATGGTTATTTTTAAAATTGTTTTCCAAATGGGGTGATGATGATAAATTCACGAATTAAAGGTATAAAATTGAAATAAAAATGGGTAAAAATATTAATACATGTTTGGGATGGCCTCAATACATTAATTGTATAACAAAGAACAAAAAATCCAATAAAAACAATGAATATCCATTATAATCTACCGTCAATCAGTGAATCAATTTTGTTATAATAATTCATTAATCTTGTAATGGGTTAAAAAATGTGACAAAACCAAATAAATGAAAAATTATACCATAACATTGGGTGAATTTTTTATGATGCATAGTTCTTGGCCATAGTCATTAATGGGACCCATAGGTTCTGTTTGCATATCGATCACCAAAGCATGATCCATCGAATATTGTGCACGAAATATACTACACCAGTCCCTCTCTCAATTTCTAGGATTGTGTGGTCATCCATGAAATTTTTAATAGGTTGGTTTAAATATATTTTCTTTAGATAACGACTTTATCACCTAATGAATAAATTAAGTCATTTAATTTATTTATTATTCTCATATGTGAGGAATTTTTAATAAACACTCAATACTAATAAGGATTATGTCATGCCTAGGGTACAATAAATATTCCAGATTCAATGGTGTTCTTAGATTTTTTAGTTAAGACTCCATTTGATTTTTACTTCAAAATTTATGAAAAAATGTGTTCCCATGATATTAAATATATTTAGTATTTTAAAAATATTCATTTTGGGAACACTGGACCTCATAATCATGCATGTTCTAACTGTTTGGATCTAAAACATTTACTTAATAAACATAAAATCTTTATATTAAAAAATCTAAGAAATTACAAATATTCATTAACATAATTTTCGTTTGACACCAATATCACATGAATCAATAGGTGATGATGTTTTTTGATTATATGAGAACCAATAATTTATTGTATGTTTTGCGACAAAACAAATTTCTATGGACTCCCAATGATAATAACTAACTAATTGTGTTGTTAAATAAATAGGGAATGTAGAGACCCAAGCTTGATGTACATGTACATTACATTAGTTATGTGGAATAATTAATACATAACAGGAACCATCACTCAAGGACCATAATAGCTTAGTGTCTTTGAAAACTCGGAACATATAATCTTCTTATCATGGTGAAAGATCTTCAACATCTCCCATAAAGATCTTCCCCTTATGTTTTCTTACCAAAACCTTTCTTTAAATTCTAGGGAAAAGAAAAAATATAAAGGTTTATCTCAAATTCTCAGTAAGGGTAAGCATGTATAAAATAAAAAAATCATATACATTTGAACTAAAAAAACATGAACATGAAGTTTAAACATCAAAATCTTGAGAAATAAATCTTGGCAGTGCATAAGGCATAGATCATAAAGGAACATTAATCATGATAAAATAGAATGGGAATAAAACATGTAATTGTGGCAAGCCATTAATCACATGATATGATTTCCATATTATCCAAGGAAATGCTACCAAGACCATCTTAAGGACAATGTCCCTTACTAAATTGAGTTCACTCCTCATTCCAGTCCTGTATTACTGAACCAGAATAACTTATCGTTCCAGCCATGTATATCTCATGAGATATAAATCATTACCCAATGCATTTTAGGGAGATATAGGTCCCACCCATCTCATATTGAAAACATTCTTACATGTTCCACAAAACAATCATAAATCATTCATCATAAACCAAAGAATAAAATGGGTTTAATAAACATCATCCCATCAGGACAGAATCCATATAAAACAAATGGATATCATTTTAATATAATAAAAAGAAAACCATGTAAATAATAGATACATTATACTTGAAATATAAACATGCTAAATAATTTTATCTTATATGGAAAATATTTTTGATAAAACACTTGAGATGAGTTCTTGAGGAAAATATCCTTTCTTATTTAAAATCATTCTCTTTTCACAAAGTGCCATGCAATTTTAAAATAAAATGATTTTATTGAAAATAATCTTGAAATATTTTATAGAATTTATCATGAAGAAAATGTGTTATGAAACCCTAAAAATCTTTTCATTCCATATAAGTTAAAAAAACATTCTCCTTGTACTTTTAACGAAAAAGTCAAAACGTACCACGTATGGTAAAAAAAGAAAGATTCCTTCCGTAACACAAAGAAAAAGTCAAAGAGGGGTAAAAATGACTTTAAAAATACTTGGAATAATATTAAACACTTTGTTAAGAACATTTTTATAGACAAGGATGAAAATGAAAACCCCGGTAAATACATACGAATAAACAATCTTAGATAAGAACGAGATTGGAATAATTATCCCTTACCTTAGCTCTGATTTGCTTTGTACGTATCCAAACCTCCTATAAAATTATTTAAATAATGTCGTTGACTTATTTCAGAATCATATTCATTGTTATGATATCATATATGATTCATTTATGACCTTATATTTCCCGTTCTTTTGTCAATTCCATGTTAAAGCAGCGTTTTGGGTAAAATCGTTTCATTTATCATATATGTTTTGACTTGTTGTCCTTACTTATATCCCGATTTACTTAATTCCATAATTTAAAACATGATTTATATAGAATATATATTCAGAATATAAATATATATGATAGATCGATAAACTAAATGAAATACACTGTTCATGGAGATGGTAGGTCGTACGTACACATGAACGTTGTTTCCCTTTCCTAATTGACTTGAATGGAAATAATTAGATGATAGATATACATACATAAATATATATATATATATAAATAAATACAGTAGAATTATTATGTTCTATATACCATTATTATTCATTATATATACTTTATAATCATTTTTTAATGGTTAACATGGAGAACGAATCTCATCGCGTCGTGGAGACGGTAATCCGTACATACGCACGAGTGATGATATCACTCCCATAATTATTAAATGAAATTGGAGTGGATGATATAATATCTCAGAATCAGAATGATGTTATAATAACCATATATATTTATTATTTACACCATTATATCCATCCATGTAAGGTGGTGGTGGAAAAACAGATTACACCACGGCATGGAGACGGTATTCCGTACGTACGCACGCGCAGTGATTTAGTTTTCCGTAGGATGGATGGAAGGTGAAATGGGGTTGATTCATATTTATAATAATATATCATTATATTAGTGATAATAATTTTATTACTTTATAATGAAACAACTAATTAATAAGAAGTTGAATAAGAAGGAAACATGAAAGAATCGGTAGAAGAGATTACCTCTTCTTCGACACACCTCTTTTAAGCTTCCTCTTAAGGCCCTAGAGTTGGTCTTTTGAGAAGACCAGAACATATATAATATAACTAGAGAGGTTGAGAATTTAAATTTTCATGGTTTTCCTGAGATTGAAGGCTAAAAATTGAGTGAAGAGGAGAGGGAAGGAGGTGCCCTTATATAGGAGAGGAGAGGGCACTTTTGGAAACCTTAAAAATATTAATTAATAATAAAATGAAACAACAATTAAAAATCTCCAAAAAACGACTCAATTATAAGATGAGATGAGATAGGGTTGTAATCTCAACAATAAATAAAATTAGATATGTTTTATGTTTATTGTAAACCTTATCAACTTGATTTATCATTATTTAATCTATTTAATTTTATTTGTTGTAATAAAATTCCTAATTTTAAATTGTAATAAATGCATACTATAATTTTGTAAATTTCCCATAATTGGATACTTTATAACCTTCTAGACCATATAATTTTCAATTTGTAGTTTTTAAATATTTTTGTTATTTTTAAATAATTTAATAATATGTTATTTTAATAAAATATCAATAGTGTCAATTTTGACACTATTCATTATTTGAATTTAAATAAAAACCACAAAGAAGATATGTTCAAAGATATATATATAATAGATTCATAAAATTTCATATCCATAAAAAAATCATGGGGAACATAAATCTGTTCATATATTATTTATTTTAATATTTTTAAAACCATTTATTTAGTATATCTCTTAATAAAATAATTACTGCAACATTTTTAAATTATAATTTAATATACTTATTTGTTGTATAAAAATTAAAAATAAAGTCATATGATGATGATAAATATAATACCTTTCAAAATAATATTTTTACTCGAATTTATCATCTTAAAATCACAACATTTAAATTGTTATATTTATTAAATTATGAAGGTGACATCTTTGACATCATTTAAAATAATATAATATAAATGTTGTAATCGGTTTTATAAGGCTCCAAATGGTCCACAAATATATCCTTGGATGTTTGGGGTATTTCTATACTTGAAAAATAATGTTTGGTAAAGTTTTTGGTCCTTTTAATATGTATTGTTATTTTATTAAAAACTATATTATTGAAGATTTCACTAAATAAATAATTTCTACATCATTAATGTATAAGCTATTAAGGTAAATAAATATTTCAGAAAAATTACAAATAAATTACCATGAAATATAAAAACATTTTAGCTTTAAATTGAGTATTTATAATGAAATTTATATTCTGTATAACCTTATATTAAAAATAATCTAATTGTTAAAGTTTGAGTGAGACATATTTCACTTTCCTTTAAACAAAATAAATAAAAGGTCTTAATCAAATACGAGTGAGTTTAATTAGATTCCATTTCGACCAAAGTATTATTTAGGGAAAAATATAATCATCCAATTATATTAAGACAAGTGTTTGGGTAATTATATTATATTATATTTACCCTTAATTACCCGATTTACCTTTAACTATGGTAAATAAAATTTACCGTAGTTATAATTGATAATTCCTAAAAATAAAAAGTAGCTTATTAAAATAATTTGGAGCTAATTATTCCAAATATGGAATAAATTATTCCAAATTAAAAACACAAAAGTTTCAGTATTTAATTTAAAATTAATCCCATTGTTGAGAAAACAAGTTTTAAAAGTTAAAACTTTGCAAAAGATTGAATTGTTTTTACTTATGAATTCAGTGTAAAATTAATGATAATGACTTACATTATATTAAATGGTAAAAATATATTATATTTATAATTTAAAACCATTCAATATTATAATTTAACCATATAAATTATCTCGATGAAAAAAGTTTTTTTTAATTAAAATTTATCCTATTTTTACAATTCATCAAAATAAGAAACTCATCAAAAATATATCAAAAATTTATCCAAAGAAAATTTTTGTATCCTGATTTAAAATAAGAATTTTATTTTGTAAAATTGAACTTATAGAAATGTTAAAAGCTAAATTTAATGTGGGTGCGCCATCATAAGGCCGCAAAACTGCATTTTTTAAAAAATACTTATTTTGCATGAAAACTTTATTTTGTTCTCATACCATATTCTACAAAATGTGTAAGATAATGTCATAAAATTCAAAATTTAGTTACTAATATTCATAACATCTAGTTCATAATAATATTATAACAATATATCATTGTTTAGTGAAACTCAGTATTGCGTACAACACATGCTATTGAGGAAGGTTGCTCTTGCGTGCAACACAAGCCAATAATAGTGTTTGCATATAATATAAGATAATATAGTGATGCATATAGAACAAGATAATTTTGGTATAGCTTACAACACAATAAATCAATGAAAGTAAAAGAATATTTTTCATAAAATCGCGGGGTGTTACATTCTACCCACCTTAAAATGAATTTCACCCTCGAAATTTGTCGGGGTTATAAATGGTTTACTACTTGAATGTTTCATTAATATAATCACAAATCAAAAAAAGGAAAACCAAAACTTAACTTTAATAACTAAATTATGTAATGTAATAGTTACCCAAATTAACTAATCACTGGGTTTCCACATAAGAGAACATAAGTGAAAATATGGATATGGAAGAAAATCTAACCATCATGTTCTGATGGAGAGTGGTAGAGAACACGGCTATGAAAAATCCAAAAATCACAAATCCATAAATTTGTGATGATCTTAGGTACCATCTGATTCATCGGATATGAGGGCAATAGGACAAACTTTTTGGTTTTCAAGATCATTTCCCTAAAGTTGAAAAAATTGGAATTAGAAGAAATGCTTTCTTGATTTTGGTACATTCTAACTATTGGTTGTTCCTTGAACAATTTCCACTTCATCTCTCAAATAAATGAAGTTGAATTTTTCATTCTTGATATGTTATCAGATCATGCGATAGAATGATAGGTCATTCCATCTGTCTCAAAAAAAGGTTACCAAAATTTATTAAATATACATAAGTCCATCTATGGTGAGATTAATCGTACATGGTGCCTAAAATGGAATTATACTTCATATATCAAACCACTTAATAAAATAAAACTAATTTCTACTAACTAGGGACTTGCCGTAGGCCAGTGGTAGGTGATAAAGGTCTGTCGCACATCGGTTGTGGGTTCGATTCCCACAACCTTGTCTGACGTGATGGATTTTCTCCCATCCCGCAGTTTGTCCCTTTTTCTAAAACTATATTATTATAACATTCCTGCACTAATATCGAAAAAAATTATAGACTTAAACAATACTATATTATGTCTAACATAATTCATTCCAATCTTTAGGGTTATCCAAAATACTTTGTTCCAAGCTCATATTATAAAGAAAACAATTACTTGAAAGGTCACATAACAAGAACATGAATACCATCATTTATCCCATATATTTCACAAGATATATCTTGTTGGTCACATTCCAAATATGTGAATACCTTAATCATGTATTCTTTTGAAACATAAATTACTATAGAACCTTATTGAAAACATGAATGCTGTCAAAATTTAACTCTTTCCACAAACCAAAATCCCAAAATTTCTATATACTCAAACCATGATATCACTTTGTCCTTATATCATTCATAAGCACATAAATACTATCAAAAATTCCGTTTTCTTTTTATCCCTTCATTATGAACATATCATCCTCTTTTCAAAAATATTTCAATCACTTTTCATGGTTACCGGTACCATAAAATTATTGAAAACCAATACATAGATATTCCAAAATTCCATGATACTATAAATGAGATTCCATGATACTATTTTGAAATCCCATTACATAAACACTTCATCATTCCAAAAAATCATTTTCATACTTGACATCCAAAATAGTGATCGCATGTGAATTTCCTTTTAGATTTGGCTTAAGAGGTTTTTCATGTCGATCTTCATTAACCCTTGGATTAGGGCATTGATTAGCATAATGCCCCATTTCCTTGAACTTGAAGCATTGAAGTGTGGGTGGAGCATTCTCTGTAGTCTTTTCTCTATTCACATCATTAGCTACCCTTTTTCCATTACTTTGACACTCAACTGCTCAATGACCTTCTTTTCCACACCTAAAACATTTTCTAGTCCCTTTAAGACAATCTCCACCATGCTTCTTTCCACACTTTGAGCATAAAGAAACATTCGTCTTCTTTTCACCACTGTTTTGGGATTTTCCCTTGAACCTCAACTTTCGTTTCTTTTCAAAACCATGAGATGGATATATAACACCAACTTCCAGTTATACCTTGATAGCACAACACACAATTTCTTCATAGCTAATTAAGTCTCTTATAGCTAATTCCCTTATAATACTTGGTTTTAAGCCAGTGAAGAATCGATCAGCTTTTCTTTCAGGTTGGATGATAAATCCAAATTCGTACATTGCAAGCCTTGTAAAATTCGCCTCGTATATACCAACTGATTCATCATTATTTTTCATAAGCTCAAGGAACTCCTTTTCCATCTTTGTTCTAAGAATACGAGGGAAGTACTTATTGAAGAATAAGTTCTTGAACTCATCCCATCCCAGAGATTCAATTTCACAATGGGGCCTTGTATTCTTAATTAAAGTCCACCACTAGTATACATCACATTATAAAGAGTAAACAGCCCGAATGAATTTTTCATGTTCCGAACATCAAAGTATGGAAAATATATTTTCAATGGTACTGATCCATTGTTCAGTAATAAGTGGATCAGAAGACCCACTGAAAGAAGGTGGACGTTGCCTTAGGAAGGACTTAATAGAATATTGTTCCCTTCTCTGGTCATTCAGAAGTCTAGAATGATTCATAGCTTTTGTAAGTATAGCAATAATATTTTTCACTCCATCTCCCATAACATTTCATTGTTCAGGAAGACAATCATTACATTGACCATTACATTGATCAACACGGTTGCTTCAGGTTCCATCCATCGTCTAAACCCCAAAAAGAATAGTGTAAGAGGAAAAAATCATGCTAGGAAAACAACATAATAAAGGGGGATTCCCTTCAATATATAATATCTTAGGATTAATTATAATATCGTAACCATAATTCTAGGACTATAACCTATACTTATACTTAACCTTAGATACATCCCTAGACATACCTTAGAAATATCTCTAGGGATCTCACTAATGTTTTCGCATCCTAGTTTCCAATTTTTAACTAAACCTTTCCTCTGACACTAACTGTAGGGAACCAAACTTGATGTATATGGATATTACATTACATTTGAGGAATAATTAATATATAACAAAAACCAACACTCAAGGACCATAATTGTTTAGTGTCTTTGGAAACTAAGAACATAATCTTCTAATCATCGTGACAGATCTCCAACATCTCCCATAAAGGTCTTCCCATTTTGTTTTCTTACCTAAAACCATTATTTAAATCCTGGGGAAAACAAAACATATAAAGGGTGAGCTCAAAAGCTCAGTAAGAGTATGCATGGAGAAAATAAAACAAATCATATACACTTGAACAAAAAAAACATTAACTTAACGTTTAAACATAAAAATTATGAAAAATAAATATTGGTAGTACATAAGGCATAGATCATAAAGAAACATTAATCATGATAAAATATCATGTGATTAAAACATGTAATTATTGAAATCCATTAAGCACATCATATTATTTCCATATTAGCCAAGGCATTGCTACCAAGACCATCTTAGTGGAAAAAGTCCCTTACTGAGTCAAGTTCACTCCTCGTTCTAGTCTTGTATCACTAAACCAGATTAACATGTCATTCCAGCCATGTCTATCTCATGAGATATAAATATTTACCCAATGCATTGGAGGGAGATATAGGTCCCACCCATCTCATATTGAAATCATTCTTACGTGTGCCACAAAAAATCATTCATCATTCATTATAACCCAAAGAATAAAATGGGTTTCATAAACATCATCCCATCATGAAATAATCTATATAAAACAAGTGGATATCATTTCATGATAATAAAAAGAAAACCATGTAAATAATATAGACATTATACTTGAAATATAAACATGCTAAATAATGTCATCTTAGATGGAAAATAGTTTTGATAAAACACTTGAGATGAATTCTTGAGGAAAAGGATTTTATTGAAAATATTCCTGAAATACTTTAGAGTATTATTCATGAAGAAAAATTGTTATGAAACAATAAAAATCCATTTACGTCGTATAAGTTAAATAAACTTTTTCCTCGTACTTTTAACTGAAAATTCAAAACGTACCGTGTATGGTAAACAAAAGAAATATTCCTTCTGTAACACAAAGAAAAAGTCAAAGAGGGGTACACATGACTCTAAATATACATGGAAGAATATTAAACACTTTATTAAAAACATTTTTAGGGACATGGATGAAAAATAAAACCCCAGTAAATACTTATGAATAAACAATCTCGGATAAGAACAAGATTGGAATAATTGTCCCTTACTTTAGGTCTGATATGCTTCGTACGTATCTGAACCTCCTGTATAATGATTTCAATAATGTCATTGAATTATTAGAGAATAATATTCATTGTTATGATATCATATATGGTTCACTTATGACCTTATATTACATGTTATTTTGTAAATTCCATATTAAAGAAGCATTTTGGGTAAAATTGTTTCATTTATCATACGTGTTTCGACATGTTGTTCTTACTTATATCCTTATTCACTTAATTACAGAATTTAAAACATGATTTATAAATAATATATATTCAGTATATAAATATATATGATAGATCGATAACCTAAATCAAATACACCATTCATTGAGACGGTAGACTGTACGTACGCATGAACGCTGTTTTCCTTTCGTTATTAACTTTAATTGAAGTAAGTAGATGACTGATATATATATACATAAATAAAGTAGAATTATTATGTTATATAAACCATTATTATTCATTATATATACTTTATAATCATTCTTGAATGGTTAACATGGAGAATGAATCTCATCGCGTCGTTGAGACGGTAATTCGTACGTACGCACGAGCGATGATATCGTTCCCATAATTATTGAATAGAATTGGATTGGAAGATATAGTATCTCAGAATCATTATGATGTTATGATAACAATATATAGTTTTTATTTACACCATTATACCCATCCAAGTAAGCTGGTGGTGGAAAAATAGATTACACCACAGCATGGAGACGGTATTCCGTACGTACGCACGTATGGAGATTTTGTTTTCCATAGGATGGATAGAAGGTGAAATGGTGTTGTTAAATATATATAATAACATATTAGTATGTTAGAGATACTTATGTTATTACTTTATAATGAAAAAACTAAATAAGAAGAAGTTGAAGAAGAAAGAAACTTGAAAGAATCGGTAGAAGTGATTACCTCTTCTTCGACACGCCTCTTTTAAGATTCCTCTTAAGGAACTAGAGTTGGTCTTTTAAGAAGATCATAACCTCTATAATATAACTAGAGAGGTTGAGAAGAAAATTTTCAGTGTTTAGACGAGATTTAAGACTCAAAATTGAGTGAAGAGGAGAGGTAATGGGGTGACCTTATATAGGAGAGGAGAGGGGCACTTTTGGAAACCTTAAAAATATTAATTAATATTAAAATGAAACCCCACCTAAAAACCTCCAAAAAATGACTCAATTAGAATATGATATGATATAGGGTTTTAATATCATAAACAAATAAAACTTAGATATTTTTTAAGTTTATTTTAAACCTTATCAACTTGATTTATCATTATTTAATCTATTTAATTTTATTTGTGGTAATAAAATTCTAAATTTTAAATTTTTACAAATACGAACATAAATTTTTTCAATTTCTTATAATTGGATAATTTATTACCTTTTCGACCATATAATTTTCAATTTGTAGTTTGTAAACATTTTTTTTATTTTTTAATAATTTAATAATATGTTATTTTTATAAAATATCAATAGTGTCAATTTTGACACTATTCATTATTTGAATTTAAATAAAAACCACGCATAAGATATGTTCGAAACAAAATATATAATAGATTAATAACATGTTGTATCCATCATAAAATTCATGGGGCACATTAATTTGTTCATATATTATTTATTTTTATATTTTTAAAAACATTTATTTGGTATATCTCTTAATAAAATAATTACTACAACATTTGTTTCTAATTATTTAATATACTTATTTGTTTCATAAAAATTAAAAACAAATCCTATGATTAAGATAAATATAATAACATTCATAATGATATTTTTACTCAAATTTATCATCTTAAAATCACAACATTTAAATTGTTATATTTATTAAATTATGAAGGTGAAATCTTTGACATCATTTAAAATAAAATAATATAATTGTTGTAATCAGTTTTATAAGGCTCAAAATGGTCCACAAATCGACCCTTGGATTATTAGGGTATATATATACTCGAAAAAGAATTTTTGTTAAAGTTTCAGGTTCTTTTGATAGGTATTGTTATTTTATTAAAAACTATATTATCGATTTTTCACTAAATAAATAATTTCAACATCATTAATGTATAAGCTATTAAGTTAATTAAATATTTATTAAAAATTACAAATAAATTACCATGATAAAAAAAAAATTTAGCTTTCAAATGAGTATTTATAATAGAATTTATTTTCCTGTATAACCTTATATTAAAAATAATCTAGTTATTAAAGTTTGAGTGAGACTTATTTCACTTTCCTTTAAATAAAATAAATAAAAGGTCTTAATCAAATACAAGTGGGTTCCATTACATTCCATTTAGACCCAAGTATGATTTAGGGAAAAATATAATCTTCCAATTATATTAAGGTAAGTGTTAGGGTAATTTTATTATATTATATTTACCCTTAATTACCTGATTTACCTTTAGCTATGGTAAATAAAATTTACAGTACTTACTATTCATAATTCCTAAAAATAAAAAGTATCTTATTAACATAATTTGGACCTAATGATTCCAAATATGGAATCCATTTTTAAAAATTCAAAACATAAAAGTTTCATTATTTAATTTAAAATTAATCCCGCTATTGAGAAAATGTGTTTTAAAAGTTGAAACTTTGCGAAAGATTGAAAGGTTTTTAATTATGAATTTAGTGTAAAATTAATGCTAATGACTTAAATTATATTAAATGGTAAAAATATATTCTACTTATACTTTAAAACCTTTCAATTTTATAATTTATCTATATAAATTATCTTGATGAAAAATGTTTTTTTGAACTAAAATTATGTGTATTTTTATTATTCATCAAAATAAGAAACTTATCAGAAAAATATCAAAAATTTATCCAAAGTAAATTTGTATATCTTGATTTAAAATAATAATTTTTTTCTGTAAAATTGAACTAATAAACATGTTAAAAACTAAATTTAATGTGGGTGCACCATCAAAAGGCGGCAAAACTGCATTTTTTTTAAAATACTTATTTTACCCGAAAAAATTTATTTTGTTCTCATACCATGTTTTATAAAATGTGTAAGATAATGTCATAAAATTAAAAATGTAGTTAATACTATTCATAACAGCTAGTTTATAATAATATTATAACAATATAACATTGTTTAGTGAAACTTAGTATTTTGTACAACACACGCTATTGAGAAGGTTGCTCTTGCGTGCAACACAAGCCAAGAATAATGTTTGCGTATAATATAAGATAATACGGTGTTTCATATATACAAGATAATTTTGGTGTAGCGTACAACAAAAGACATCAATGAAATTAAAAGAATATTTTTCATAAAATCTCAGAGTGTTACACGGAAGACCTATCCTATAAGAATATTGGTTCTCTTAATGGTCCAAATCAATGACATAAACTTTCATAATGTCGATATGTTATGTAAAATAGCTAATGTGAAATTAATTCATTGGGATGAAACCATTTATGGAAAGTGTTTCCATAATATTTATACTATAATAGAAAATTAATTAGTGGAAGTTGTAATTTATTATAAATAATAGTGATGTGTAATATTTATATCATGTTAAAAAACAATTTACATGTAATTATTTATGATGGGGAAGGATAATGATTGGTTTTTTTCACCTTCCTATCGACCAGTCTATTCACATCATATGTGGTTATATAGTTCCTTGATAAGTTTTGTAGCTACTCGTGTAAAGTGGTTGGAAGAGTTAAGAGTGTGATAATAAATTGGATGTATCCTCATGTATATTATAAGAACACGTCTATAATAGAGCATTTAAGAATTATATTAATAATGTATACTATATTTTTCTTTTTATATCCTTTTTGTGGAATGATATGAAGAAGTCAATATGGGATCATTTTATTCTAAAAAAATTAAGTTTACTATTGTGCAGTTGATAAAATATGCAGGCATTTTGGTTATGTGACTTCTATATTCTCTAGTGGGATAGTAATTTTCTATCAAAATAAATTTTGGGTTTTAGTTCCATTATTTCCCCATCCAAGTATAGAAGACTATTTATCTTGAGAAGAGATGTAATTGTTCATATCAATTATGTATGTATTGGACTCAAATTAGTTGTTAAAGGATATCCCACTATGTATCAGGTGTTTTATGAAAATGAATAGCTACAACTTCACCATGTTACCTACTTTATTTATATTTGATATTTGAATTGGTTGTTTTGATTCTCAATCCATGGATGAGGTTCCTTGAGATATTAATATATAATTTTGTTATTAATTATAAATTCTATTAACTAAATATATATTGGTGTATTATTAAAGAAATTAAGATTGACAATGGGATAGTCCATTACCATATGATTTTAAAGATAGTGACTTATAGGTTTTATCATTAAATAAAGTAGAATCAACTAGAGAAAACATACAATGTTCCTTTATTGACTAAAATTCACATGATATTATTTTTATGGATTTTTAAAACTTGGGGAGAATAAAATAATCTTCTAAAATATAACGGTGGTTCTAATTGAAAGATGAAAATATAAACCAAGGGATTGTGTCACACGACCACTAGAAGTATATCTAAATTTTATAAGGATGTGCTATGATTTTTCCATGAAAATTTTGGAATGATAGTATGATAATGATCGTTTTTGATTCATTGCATTATATAAAACCTAATTATTACAAAAAGGATGAATATAAAATTCGTAGAAGTTCATATTATAGATGAGTATCCTAAAATGGAATTTTTTTTTATAATTATACACTTTATGGAAGATTATATTTGTTTTGTAAATAAGCATCGTTAGAATAGTACAAAACAGACTATTTATCAAGTCTTCTAATATCCTTCTTGTTTGGGAGATGTATAAAATATAGAGTTTTGGGTTATTTATCCAAGTTGAAACTTTATTATTCCATGGTCCATTATCCAGGATGTTTTTTACTACACCACTCATTTCAATTCTTTGTTATTGGGATGTTTCCCCAATAATTCCTTATATCTATCTATGATATTTTACGACATTTTCCCTCAAAATGATAAAAATATAAAAGTGAGTTATTTAATATATTGAGTATATGTTTTGAGTTAGTGGTACTTATGTTCATGTTTGTCAAGAATATGAAATAGGGGGATCAAGTGATCCAACTATAGTTTATAAGTGTGTTACCTCTCATTCGTCTATGATATAAAATGGTAAATATTTATGGGTTCCAAAATTAGTGATCAAAAAATAGATGAGAAATCCTGTTTCAAGGGTTGATAAGGGGTCGTTTGGAATGATATTCAATACTACATATCATTATTTACTTTTATACCTATGTAGTGTTGAAGTAAAGGTATTCTAAATAGATATATCATTTTTTTGATAGAAACACTCTGTGGTATCTTTTATGTGTTATAACATAAGATGTGTTTTAATGTGAATAGTTTTTATAATTTATTGATGATATTTAATCATTGAAATGAATAAATTTAACATTCATATAAACAATAAGGAATAAGAACTAACAATAAAAGTTCTTCATGAATGAAATATTTGAATCAAGTGTGACCTTTTGCACTACTATGATATTTGTGAATGATTATTTTATTGTGATATACATATAATAAATCATTAGTTCAAACATTTTATTAATTTTTTACTCTTTAGGATTAAAGGTTTCATGTTTTTTTAGAGGGAATGTGTTTTTGTAAATACTCATATTTTTTGTTTTATATGTGGATATTTTATGGATTATTTTTGAGACTAGGTGTTGAGACAGTGTGTGATTCCATGGCCCACTGTACAAAAAATAAATATTTAAAAAATATTAAATATTTAAAATTGAACACACCTGTTGTTTTTCTAAATATGTGTAATAACTTATAAACAGTTTCCTGTATTAAAAATCTGATTTCACCATTGAGTTTAGAATGTAGGTATTTTCCCAGGCCAGATATAATCTTTTTTTGGCATGGTGTGTTTGTGGAAAATTTATCACGGGTGTTAAATGAATATTATAATTTTTTTTTTATTTTTTTTTCTTTAATTCACCTAGTTACAAAAAATAATCTTTTAGTAAATAGTTGCAAGGAATTACTAGGGTTATTCTCTAAAATCTAGAGACCAGATGGACCGTTGAAGAGTGTTGAAGGAGATTCCATTAGTAGATGACAACCAGATCGAATATCGACGATTGTTGTAAGACAGAATCAAAGGATCTATCAATGATCATAAAGAAACTCTATTCTTCTTCAATGATAGATACACCTCAAAGTAGTATATATTTATTGGATTCTTCAACATTAGTGATTCATATGATGAATGTGAATCATTCAACAAGAATATTTTTCGTGGATCGTGTGTGTTGTAGGATGAGATTATTTTAATCAGAATTGGTAGAATTTATTTATGATTATATGTTATCCCATCATTCATCATTTTAAGGTAAATAAATCAAGGTCAAAAAAAAACAACAACCAGTGTATGTTCCTCAGGTTTTTTCTTTTTTAATTTCTCCCCTGATTTATCCTTTAGCACAGGTGTTCTTCATTGGCCTATGGTTTGACAAATACAGAGGAATCTATTATTGTGAACCAATTTATTACTGAAATTATTTGATATCATATATCCATACATGCCACGATGTGAAAGTGGTTTGATGATGGAGGTGGTAGTGGATAGGATTATATAGATACTTTATATTTTTTGTCCCTTGGTGCACAATGAAGAACATTGTTTGATTAAATCTTCTAAATTAATTGAAGGGATAAAAAATGTTGATCGATGATGGAGTGACTCATCGGGACATAGTTCTAATTTTTTGGTAAGAAATGTGGTTAGAGTGGTTGTTGTAATAGAGGATGAAGACACATGAACCATATCTTGTATTGTGTCAAATCTCGACAAATGCGGTGTGTAATATGGGATTACAAAGGAATTATAAGACCCTTTCAATGATGGTTATGGTGTTGAGGTGGAGATAAATATCACATGGTGTGTGACCCTATCACTCACCGTGTGACCCCTTTCTGATGGCTTGTTGTGTACTGCAAAGGTTACATAGACATGAGATGGATTACACGATCTTGGTCTTACCATGTACTCCTACATGGACACAGTCAAGTTAATAATGTACAAGGGTTATGCCATGTATTGGTAAACGTGTAGATTAAACTAGTAGTAGCATACTGTGTTCTTTTATTTGGAAACACACAAGGTAATTTTTCCTAGAAAAAACCTAATGTTAAAGGGAAACGATGTGTACCAATACTACACACCATATAATCCCTTGATGTTGTCTTGGAGCCCTTTTCCTAAATATATTGGCCCAATTTTGTTAGGGTGAATTGCCTATATAGTTTACCTAAGGATTAAAATATAATAACCACCTACCCATAAAGAAATAATCCATTTAGTATGACATATTGGATTGAGTTGTTGGAGTCCTTCCATGAGGACTGGAGTGAGATCATCCATTCATCTTCATTCCCATGGTGGAGTTTATGTTATCATCGTGACAAACACTACTCGATTAATGATCCTCTACTTAGAGGGTTAGTCAGGGTTGTGTTTTTGGTATACCCCATATCCTTGGGAATTATCCTCAACTTTGTATCTCATCTATTAAGACATTCTGTGTCTACAAACTATGGAAAGATTCGACAAGCAGTACCTCTCGGACATAAATCATCAATGTTATTAGACACCTTGAGTGTGTTATCCCAAATAAGTTCTATATGGAACCCTTCTAGCTAGAATCCTATGAAAGAATTATTAAGGTTAATTTACCATTATATTATGTGTCTTGGTCGAGTATATCTGGATATTCTTGATATATTCATTGTATATATATACCTGTGTAGAGCTGTCTGTTATTCTTTTTTTGTATTCTGTGTGGTTTTGGGGTGTCTTATACTGTATTATTAGACTCACCTATGAATGTAATTTTCCCACATGTCAAATCTTGTGAAAATGACTATCCTTTTGATATAATCCTAGAGGGACTAGGACTAGTTAATTCATAGTGAGACCGGACATATTGAGGTGTGTTAATGTGATATCATGATAGTAACCCTCTGTTTACTATCAGGTTATATTTTTTCATACTCTGTGGTGGGATTTCATTTGGCCTTGTTTACATTACTTTATTTATGTGTTACATTAGTTTTGAGATTTATATGAATAGAATAATTATTGATCTGTTATTTTAACATTTCATCATTGTATGACCATGGAGATATGTTCATGTGTACATGAAGTTAGGCTATGGCCTCCCATGTTAGTTATATTCCTACTCAGTGCAAGTTTTCATCCCATATCCTATTGGAGGTGGTCTTGGGGAGTCACTGAATGGACACCTTTAGGATGGTTTGTGACTGAGTGGTATCAATAGATTTAGTTCTACATTATGATAGGAGTCTATAAGATTGGTTTGGGAAAATATGGTTAAGTTTTTAGAGTTTTTATTTCAGGAAAGGGAATCTATTGTTGGTACATTGGAAAAAATATTTATACACTAGTACTCTGATCACCTATATTTCATCTCGGTGCATGAGAACATTGTCTACATATATAAAATGGAACATGAATTATGTAGGAGTGGATTTTGGTTTTCATGTCCTTGTGCCAGCTCTCAAAATATACTCATTGACCATTGAATATCATGTCTATTTCATGATGGTTATGCGGCGTATTCCAACTATGATTTGACATCGGGATCTTAAGGTTAATCCCCTCATTTTTTGATTAATTTCTAAATGGACAAGTTCCAAATTTTATAGCATTCTTTGGTGCGCCAGCTATACCACCACTTGAAGAGGAGAAGATGTTACTCATAGTACCAACAGACAAGGTGTGCAGGCTGAGCACAATTAATGTGTTTTAGAAACAAAGACCCATCTGGTTCAAAGGAGATCCCAACCTATAGGTAGCTAATGACTAGCTTAAGGTGGGACATTGGTTTTTTTGTATAGTCATTACACCATAAGATCAATTGGTGGTATTGGAATTCATCATTTTCTATAGTTTTGTAGAATGATGGTGGGGGATAGTTACCCAAACCTATGAAGAAGAAACACTAACATGGTCATAGATGGAGTTTCTTTTTAGATATGAGTTTTATAAATCTATGCTGAGGGATATATGTTTCTAGGATCTTCTACAAATCTCTCATGGTAGAACGATAATTACTGAGTATTCATTGAGGTTTACTGACTACTCTAGGTACATGTTGAATATCATTTTAGATTAGTTCTCCCGGGATCAAACCACCAGGCGATGACAGTGTAGAGATATCTCAGAAACTTTTATACCTCTATTCATTCCTAAGAATTCTATGGTGACAAAGTAGGCTTTTGTGGTTGATAGTTTCTTGGATGAACATATGAAAAAAGTGGTCACCAGTATTGAGAAAACATGAGCAAAAACCTCAGTAGTAGTGGTCCAACATCTATCTTATGGACATGGACATTTGATAAATTTTAGTATGAGTTATAAGGACATTCGAAATGTGGTTAGTGGCTCAAAACATGGTCAATCCATCCCAGAGATAGTCGGTTCAACTCTTGTGATAGTAGGGGACACCATGCATGGGATTCTTTGACCAACCATATAGTTGATATAGTTACCACTGGCAGGAAACCTAGGTAGAGGAATTAGTAATTGTATACTGTTATATAGGTTGGTAAATTTGGATGGGGAATTGGTAGAGTATCTAGATGTGGTAGAAAACATGATAGGTTATCACTGACACCCCTAAGTGGTCCGCACTAGGGATATGTAGTCGGTGGATAATGGTGAGGGAAACTACAGGCTATCGAGGCACACACCCCCAATGTTCAAAAAATAATTCATGGAATGATATGTTTATTTTTGACATTAGATACAGTACTGATAGCCATAGTTCGTGGAATTCCTTGATTTCCAATTATCTGGTTCTAGACATAGAGATTTTGGTTCCACCCTTGGTTTGACCTTTACTCCTATAGACTCCTATCAGAGTTGACATAGTGATTATAAACTCATTCAAATATTGTGACATGAGTCTTGGAGGTTTGATTTTTTTGGGATCTCTTTGTAGAAGCAATTAGGCCATACGACATCATCTCTTGTATGGACTGGCTATATATAGTTCACAACAATATTGTATATTCTAGGTGAACGATGTAGTGTGTCTATAGTGATTTGTCCATGATTTTCTTTGGGGTGAAAATGAAACCAAGAAAATTAATGATGGACTCATGCATAGAAGGGTGCAATAGATTACACTTCTATTTTCTATCCTAGCCCACGGTGTAGTGGATGGGGTGAGTTTTTACTTCCCTATAGTGGTGGAAGAGTATGAGCATGTCTTTCCAAGTGATGTTCCATGTTTATCTCCCCACAAAGAGATAGACTTATTTATTGATCTACACCCTAGTATGACATTGATATCCATACCAGCATGTCATATGGGTCAGGAAAATTCCCATGAGTAGAGGGTCTGGTAATAGGACTTAAAGAGGAAGGGATTATTTGGACCTAGTCTTTTACCCTAGTCCTCCCCGATTCTATTCATAAAGGAGGGTAGTATATTGAGGTTGTGTGTATACTAACCTCACAAAAAATATGTTTCCATGATGAACATGTATCTATAACTGAGAATTGATGAAGTCTTTGATGATTTTAGATGGGAGTGATGGTTCTTCAAGGATGAACTCATATCAGTTTATCACCAGTTGAGAGAACTTGATGGGGATATACTAAGGACAGTACATAGCTATTGAAATAATCTATATTATTACTTAGTGATCCCTTTTTAATGAATAACCACACACAAGTGTTCATTAGACTAATGAAATGGATCTTTCACTCTTTCTTATGCTGTTTTTTGGTATCCTTCCTCGATGATATCCTTATGTACTCAACATCTGAGGAGGAGACTATGAGATCCTTGAGGACAGTTCTAGATGTACTCTAAGAGAGCCATCCTTACTAGGTGCATTCAAAGTGATAGTTCTGGATTTGGGGGGCCCACATTACAGGACATGTTATATCATTATATCAAGTGGTAGTGGACCTATCCATGGTTGAGGTAGTGTTAGCTTGGGATCCACATAAGATATTCATAGAGCTATAAATATTATATAGGTTGGTTGACTATTATCGAATATTCTTAATATATTTATCTAATATATCATCACCCATGAAATATTTGACATGATAGGGGAGGCCTTTCATGTGGAAAGAGAGGTGACTACATGATTATCTATAGTTAAGTCATAGATTTATTAGCACCCTGCTCTTGATATTTACAGTGGGTGCAGTCGAGTATTTTGTATTCTGTGATACATTAGGGACTAGAGTTGGTTTTTCTCTGCTGCATGGGAATAAAATTATTTAATATGGTTCAAATTAGTAGATAGAACATGAGAAGAACTACACAACCCATGATCTTCAGTGAGTAGTAGTAGTCTTTGGAGTAAAAATGTGTAGACACAACTATATGGGTGAGTGTTTTTCATCTATTCTGACCACAAGAGTCTAATGTATATCTTCTCTCATAAGGATATTAACTTATGATAGAGGTAATGACTAGGGTTTTTTCAAGATTATGTATTCAACATTTTCTATACGTCTGGGAAGGGGAATGAGTTTTCATATTCTATCACCAAGAGATATTTTTTGATGTTTCTGAATAAGGCATTAGAGAAGCTGGCCACATTGTTGTTATCTTTTGTGGATGGAGATAGAGAAGCTTGCATCCAATTGATGTTTGTTTCCCTTATGACTCTATAGCTAGTTAGGGAGGAAAAACTTGGAGATATAGATTGTGAGACCACACATACACAGATATCTATTGGAAATGTCCCTGATTGATTTTTTGAAGTTCGAGAGCATGTCATTATTTTCAAGGGATGCACGATGGTATTAATGATTTTACGATATCAGGTTATGAGAGAGTTTCATACATCTCCATTATAGGTACATACAGGTGTGGTAAATATTAATGAATACCTCTAATGTCTCTTTTGGTGTCCATGGATGAATAAGGGAGTTGCGTAGTTTTTCTCTTGACGCCTAACTTGTTAGAAAGTGAAGACTAAGCACCATATTCTACCGAGTTTAGATCAACCCCATGAGGTGGAATAGTGGAAGTTGTAAGGGAAATACATGGACATCGTGATGATCTTACCATATAAGTATTAGAGATATTATTCAATCTTGGTGGTCATATACTAACTCACCATGTGGGCCCACATCCTAGCTATTCGATAGTAGAGTTCAATAGAGATCTTGTGATGACATTATATGTATGAGATAGTATGACTCCATGGAGTTCCATACAATATTGTTTCTTATCATGATGTTATATTCACTTATCAGTTATGGGATGGATTATATGTGGCTTTTTAGAAAAATTTTCAATTTATCATAGGGTTTCACCCCCATCCTAGCTGTCGGATTGACCAGAATATTCAGGTCAATGTGGAAATGTTGTTATGACACATGTTAGCCTTTGGCCATAGTTAATAGGATCATCTACCACTTGTGGAGTTTTTTTACAAAAATAACTAACATTACACTATTGTACTGGCACCATTCAATTCATTGTATGGGAAACCCTGTAGGACACCAATTTTCTAAACTATCATATAGGAGTCCGCACTTATGTGCCTAGAGTTAGTGTGAGCTAATGCTGAAAAGGTGCATATCATCTTGGAATGGATGAGGACTGTAGTAATCTGTTATAATTCTTATGTGGATATACTATTGTTGCCATTAGAGTTAATGGAGGGAGACCAGGTGTTCCTATGGGTTTCACATCCACAAGGAATATGGATATTTGGTCGGTGGAGTAAGTTATCTCAGAGATTCATTGGACCATTCTAGATACTAGCTAGAGATGGAGAGCTAACATATGGATTTTCTCTACGACCATAGTTAGATAGAATTCACAAGGTCTTCCACATGTCTTAATTGAAGAGGTACATGAATTATCCATCACAGATTATCAACTAGAGTGAGCTGGAAATTGATGATGGAGCTACCTTTGTTGAGTACCCAGTGTAGCTTGAGGATTAGTAGGAGATGATATGTTATGGGAGATCAAATCATTTAGTTAATGACTAGTGGAAGCATGAGAATCACCAGAAGATCACATGTGTAAGGGAGGTACATGATCTTTGTTAGTACCAACTTCTCTTTGTGTAACCCTATTTTTCATTTTTGGGACATAAAGTCTCAAGGTGGGGAGAATCTAGAGAATAATATTATTGATATTTATTTTGGATATTATATGGATTGTATCATAAACATGGTGCTAAGATTATGTGTGATTCCAAGACACGGTGTGATTATAATAAATATTTGAAATATATTAAATATATTAAATAGTCTGCACATTTAGCTTTCTTGAGAAATTGGAATAAATTCTAAATGGGTGACCAAATCAGAAATATGAGAGCACAGTTGAGTTTAGATCATGGGTTTTACCTGAGGCATTACATAACCATTGTCAGTTCGGGGAATTTATAGAAAAGTATACTCAGATGTGAAATGAATAAAATAATTAATGAAATTATTTTATTTTATTTCATTGATTCATTGACCTATCATGGTCTATAAGTAAAATGTAATGGTAAATCACAAGTTTTATATACTAAAATGTTGAGATATAGAGGACTGATGGAGGGTATTGGGGGAGGTTTTGTTGGATGATGATGACTATAAGGAGCATCAACGGCTGGTGTGAGATTGAATTAGAGAATCTCACCAACAATCATGACAGAACACCATTCTTCATCAATGATCAATAAATCTCAATGTAGGATGTTTTTATTAGATTCATCTATGTTTTGGATTCCGATGACAAAAAAAATAAATCAACTAACAAATTTAATCACAGATCCAGAATGTTGTGGGATGGGATTATTTTATTCATGAAATGGGAGAATCTATTTTTGATTATCTATTATCTTTTTTTCATTGTTTGAATGAAAATGAATTGAGTTCAAAACCAAAATTGAACAATCTATGTTCTTTATGATTCATCTCTTTGATCCCCCCCAATTAATCCTTCATCACTAAAATTATTTGTTATCATGTGCTTGAAAAAATAACATTGAATTGATCATTTCACACTCATTTCTTGGTGAAACTATTAAATACCGTAGATACAGACTCACTATGATGTGAAAGTGTAGCTAGGATAGAGGCATCAATGTATCAGATGATGTAGATACCCATTTTTTTGTTCTATGATGTGCAATAAAGAACACCATTTTGAGAAATATTTCAAACAAATAGATGTGATGAAACATGTTGATTTATGATTCCATGAATTATACAGACATGGTTCTTGGTTTTCTGGTGAGACACACAGCTGATGTTTTGGAAGGAGTGGTTGAAGACACGTTACTAGATCTAGGGTTCTGAAAAATCTAGACATAATCAACATGTAATGTAGGCTTACATGGAATGTGAGACCCTCTTAGTGGATTCTAGGGTTTTAGAATGGATTTAAATATCACACAACATGTAACTCCTCCATGATGGCTAGATATGTACCTCAGAGGGTACATGGACACAAGTGGGGGTACACAAGAACAAGCACCCCATAAAATCCTACACTAACATGGCTAGTCCAATCATATATATAGAATAGGTAATGTAATGGTGTGTGGGAAGAGTACATGAGAATCAGCACATTTTGAACTTCTTTACGGGAAAAAAACATTGGCTGTTTAAAAAGGAAGGACCATGGGTTGAGGAGACACATTTTGTACCCATACTACACTTCATGTACTCCCTTGATGTTTACTTGGAGCCATTGTCCACTGTATCTTTGAAATGTTTTGTTAGGGTTTGTTCCCCATATCCTTTCTAGGTGGGTTTTTATAGAATCGCCTCCTATAAATAAAAAAACAATTCCTTCAGTATAACTCTTTTAGAAGTAGTTGTTGGAATCCATCTGTGTGGACTAGAGTGAGATCTTTATTTAATCGTAGTTCTATTAGTTATTTTTTTGGTATCATCATGACAAACACTACAAGGACATTGATCATATACATATCCAGTTAATCCATATTGAGTTATTGGTATACCCCATGTCCTTGGGAGTGATCCTTATCTGTGTATTGTATCTCCTTGAACATTTATGGGGTACTTCATATGAAGAAACATGAAAACAATACATCTCATATGGATGTCATCAGTGTTGTCATATTCATGGACTATGTTATCCCATATAAGTGTTATGTCAAACCTTGGTACAGGAATCCTAGGCCAGTATTATGATCTTTTCATTACCTTTAGATTGTGTGTATTTTTTAAGTATATCTAGATATTATTATTATATTAATTTTTGACATACAACTATGTAGGAATGACTTCTATTTCGTTTTGGTATTTGTTGTCTTTTTGGGGTGTCCTGTAGGGTATTATTAGACTCACCCATGCATAAACTTTTCCCACAATTGTTTTGTCAGGTTTAGATGACCATCCTTTTGAAAGATTCATAGAGGAACTAGGAACAAGCTATTATTACTTATACTATAAAAAATTGAGGTGTTTTTTGTGGTATATTGATAGTATTCCCTATTTTACATTTAGTATGTAATTGTTTTCAGACACTTTTCGGTGAGCTTTTATTTTTCCATATTTATTTTATTTTAATTTTTTAGTACTCCAGTTGTGGAGTTTAGATATATGCATGCATGGTTGTTATTTTTTTTAACATTTCAACATTATATGGGATTAGAGATCTATTTTTATTGAGATATACATAGTCTAAGGAATCCCATTATTGTGATATTCTAACTTGATGCAAGTCACCAGCCCCTGGCCTGTTGCTGTCGGGCTTGAAGAGCCACGTAATAGGCTTATTTGGGATGGTTCATGATTGGTTTCTTAAATTGTACTTAGTATTCATTTGAAATATTGTATTAAATCAACTCATATTAAAATTATTTTGGATCTATTAGTTATCATTCTCACTAATGGATCTCTTTCAGGATAAAATGGGATTCAAGTGCACTTTTCAGTCAAAATACCAAAAATAATAATTTCATTGACAATATAAAAATTATGAAAAATAAAAAACTCTTAAATGGTATATCAAATAAAAAATTAAACCATTTAGTATATTTGGGAAAGTCTTATTCTCTTAGGGAATATGTTTTTATTTTTTGGTTTCGAACTTCTAGTGGGATTATTTTTTCTATAAAAAGTATGAATCCCCTCAATAAACATGGTTTGGAATAAACTTCTAGGAAGATAAATATTAAATAATACTATATGGAGAGATGGTGGGACATTTTTTTTATGATTGATCCCTCTAATTTTTATTTTGGGATTTATAATTATTATAGAATATAATAATTTAAAAAAAAATTATATATTATTTTCTTATTACTATAAATTTTATTATTAATAAAAAAAATTGTGTTCATCGTTATCTAACAACCACCATCATTCCAGAGTAATTTTAATGAATTTGTTTAGGGGGTTAGCTATGATCATTTTTATCATTGAAGATTCATCTCTATATGGGGATTCATTTGGTTAAAATATTATGGATGATATCAAAACAAGTCGGATGGAGATGGATTCTCCAACAAGAAGTTATAGGTGGTTTTTGTCCCACCCTATTTGGGTGTTTGTGATTATTTTGGGAGGTATGCTCATTATTTAGTGGATGGGGTTTCTTCATTCTAGGAAAAATATTCACATAAATTGAGCTCAACCCTTATGGTGGGGAGAAAACCATCCCAGAAAAAAATGTGGTATAAAACAGAATTTATATTTCATACATGTTCATCCTATAGGGTGCATACAACATGTACACACTTTTTAAAGTGTCGTATTAATCCTCCCCAACCTATCCATTGGGCTACCACAAGAAATTTTTTGTTTAAAAATTAAGATAAATATACAATTTTCACCTTATGTGTATTTAAGGCACACACACACACACACATACATATATATCTCATTTTAATATTCTCTATATATATATAAATATATTGAGGTTATTAAATTAAATTAAATCATTTTAGGAAATGTTTTTGAATTTTAGAGATTTCAAAACTAAAATTGTGTTATCATTGATTGAAAACTCTTCTATGACCATTTCATTTATATTTATCATATCAAATATCATAATTTATTGAGTTTGTGTTGTTTAGATTTCATAAGGTAGTCTTTCATATAAGAAAACATAGGATGGGAAGAAAAAAATGTTGTAGTGAGGATGGTTCATGAGGATATCAACATGGGACCTAAGAGAATGAATTTCATTGAGATAACCTTGAACTTTCAATAATTCTAAATGTCATTAGGTTTAGATTATTTTATTGTTGAAAACATTTTCTAATGGAACTTTAGTGAGTTTTATAATATTTAAAATTTAAGGGAATTTAATAGTATAAGGAAGTGTCATTCTAACATTATATGATTGAAACCACATTTCAACATGAAAGTGTGATGATATCATTATTATGGCCTATATATTCTAATATATTTATGAGTTTTTTTGGTAGTATGGTTTTATAGTTGTTGGTAGTTATCTAATTATTATAATTTCATTGATGATGGGATAATATATGTATATATATATATATATATATATTTCTCATGATATTGAAGTTTCACCCTATTAACTGTTCCAATTCACTATAGGAAATGAACATGTATGTTTTATCTCCAAAATATGTTGAGGATAATGATGTGTTCCCTTATGGGTCCTCCAAATTTAATTGAGAGGTGGTACTTATGGGGTTTTTTCACGAAGATAATGATATTGATATTAGATTATTCTAATGAACCAGTTAAAGATGCTGGAGTCAAATGTATGTTTTATCTATCATATAAACAAATCAGTGATGGGTTTGTTTGAAGTCTATTGTGATTTCATATTACTTTTTATATATTGATATGTTAGAAAATTGCCTATATTATTTCTAGGTGACACCCAAATTCTCAGAAATCATGTCTTTTATATCCTTATTTTTACAATGATAATAAAATCCCTCATTTTTATCAAATATAAATGTCTTATAAAATGTTTTGTCAATGAAATAATTTAATAAATTTGTTACATATTTAACATAAGAGAAAAAGAATAGTTAATACTTCTTAATATTCAATGGAATTCATTCAAAGTCGGCATCTGAGTTATTCAATAATTTTGAGGCCAGTTAATCCTCGAATAATATTGAATAAAAATATTAAATATATTATATTATGGAAAACCATTTTTTTCAAAATAATTGAATAAATCAAAAATTGGGCATCATATGAAAAATATGAGTCTATAGTTACGTATGTAATGTGGTGATTACCGTATATTGGGTATAACATTCTAAGGTAGTAGGAATTTGGATTCCTCTTTCACAAGATAACATAATTAAATAATGTTTATTATAATTTTTAAATTTTCAAATAATGTAATCTCTTTAAAATGATGCATCGTATAAAAAATATGATACCAACATTGTGTCTGGAACAGGTATTTTACCATATTGAGGGTATAATATTTATGCGTGTTTTGTGTTTGGCAACATCGCATGCGATAAAAACCTTCTTATATTTAATTAATAATTTAATCTATTTTTAATTATTAAATAATTAATATCTCCCCAATGGTTTATTGTTTTAGAAACTTGAGACTATCAATATTTCAAGAACATGGGGTTTATGATATGAAGGGTATAACTTTTATGTGCATCGAGTTTTTGAAGAAATAGCACATGGTAATACCATTTTTATATTTAATTAATTGTTTAATCTGTTTTTTAATTATTAAATTATTGATATCTATCAAATATTTCATTATATGAGACGTCTGAGACTGCTATTTGTTCTGGAATATAAGATTCTCTCTAGGTGGGGTATAACTTATCTACAAAATGGTTGTTCATATCTTTTAATTATTTTGGGGAAAATAATAAAACTTATTAATATAACTAAAAAAGACATCGTCTTATTCCCATTCCTTAAATTCCATTAACATATGGGTAGCCTTCTAAAGATTCAACTAAGTGAATTTTTTATCGATTAAAAATATAAAACTCCTTAAATAAGATAATGAAATGACTCCACATTGATTTGTTCAATGTTTGACATATTAAAATGGATGATTTAATTTTTTAGTTACAAAAAACCTGAACTTTTTTCAGATGACTATTAATACTAGGATTATCGACATTGTAATTCCTCCAATGAGTCTGGGACACTCCTTCACTGATTATTGATGTATACAATCTTCCTTTTCTTCTGAGAATAGAACACGGGGAGAGACCTTTTACTTAGGGCGTGGCGATGTCGGTTCTTCCAATTTTTTTATTTATTCAAAACTTTTCTACCCAATAATTTATCTAATAGTGATTATATTGATGCATCATCAATTTCATTGGATATTTCTCAATGAGTAGAAGATAAATCCTATTTTTTAATTTAACATGGTATTCCCAATATATTTTTCAAATTTTTATTGGATAATTTGTAATAAATATAAAAAGAAATTTTTTAAATAGATTATCAAAAAATGATTACTATGAATTTATCGATAATTTTCTTTTAAATTATCAAAGGGTGAATTATTAAAACAATAAAATATTAATTATTTCATATTACCATGAAATAATTATTAAATAAATTATCTATGAACAAATTTTTGAAATTTATTAAATGGATAATTATGGGAAATGTTAAAAGAAAATTGTGTGAAATTATCAAAGATAAGTACATGAAATTATAAAAAAAAAGTAATTAATTTAAATTAAGAATCTATGAATTCCTGAAATGATCAATGAATAATTTCATGATTAATCAAAATATAATTTAGAATAATTATAAAAGGTTAGTTTCATAAAAAAATTATCAAATGATATTTTTTGAGAATAATAAATTGATATAATATTTTTAGATTATCGAAGATTAATTTATTATATGAAAATTATCTGTGGATAATTAATTATTAGAGATAATTAAAATGTTTAATTATAAACTGATAAATTCTATTAAAATTATTTGGATATTTTTATAAAGTATATTTGTGGATAAAATTATAAAAATAATTATAATAGAATAATTGGTAATAAAATTATTAAAAAATAATTATAAAGAAAAATTTAGGATAAAATCTTCCAACATAATTATAAAAGGATAATTTTTTATAACTTATCAAAATATTTTTATAACAGGATAATTTAATAAAAATTATCAAAAAATATTATTAAAGGATGATTAATGAGAAATTATGAAAATATAATTATAAAAGGATGATTTCATAGGAACTGTCAAAATATATTTTTAAAATGAAAATTTTTGTGAAATTGTCAAAATTTAATTATTAAATGACAATTTTAGAATTATCTATGAGACAAAAGGTATCATCCCATGTGATTTTTTATAATTAAATTAACTAGTATTTTTGTACGAACCATTGGTGGACTTCAAGAATTTTTCGGTCAACGATATCAATGATTAGGCCTTGAAAAGATTTATCAAACAACATAGGGTGGTTTATCCTTGCTGATGATGATTATGACTTTGAGGTTTGAAGTACCTTACCTTTTTTGCCTTTGTCACATATGTTTTCATAATATGATTTATGCTTAGAAATATTTTCTGACCATGCTAGATCATGATCACATGTGAGTGTGTGTGTGTGTGTCCATGAGAACCTTATGTGATACTTTCTTCTATATGTAATTTTTAGCTTATTATTCATGTTTGATATAGATCACATGTATTGTAGTGATACCTACATAAAATGATGCTTAATGTGTGTGTAGTCAATGATATGGTATGATTTGGTACCTTGATATTGATGTGATATCTTCAATGAATGATGATATTTGATTCAAATGTTGTTGTATGTTATTATGTGATATTTCTCATGATGTTTTCTATGGTCGTTATCATGAAATGGATTCTCGTGTTATCCTTTGGAGGATTGGTATAAGTATACTTGACTAGTGGTCTTCATGGTATCATTACTCAATGTGGGATATATGCTTGATATGTTGTGGTGATGAGGGCACAACCAGGTGACCTTGTAACCCAGAATCGATTTGATGCATTTTTTATTCCAAGTAAATAGTTGACACTTAATACTTTGTGGATTCCAAGTGTTACATGATGCCATTTGATTTCAAGGTAGGTTAAATAAATGATGCCTTGTGGATTTCAGGTATTACTCAATTCCTTGTGAATTCCAAGAATGTTATTTTCATATGATTCTTTGAGGATTCCGAGTGACTATCTATTATCACTGTGGAATGTTTTTTATACTAATCGAAAATCAATACATTTCTGACATACAGTCGAAGTATGTATTGTTGGGTGTTTATAGAGGCTTGGTTTTCCACTGACTATTTGGTTCTAGGCATCACATTAGGTTAAGGATGCACTGGTGGTGTCCTACTGAGTCTTGTTCTCACACCCTACTCTAGCATTTCGATGTGCTTGTAGATTTCATGAGTGATCTGGAAAAGGGAAAGGTTCATGTGGTGGATTATTGAGATGAGGAGAAATGATCAGGTGATGGTATTAGAAAGAAATTTATTGGACCTCTATTTTATAAATCTTTTGATTATATAATTTATCTACAATAGTTGTTATTTCCATTTTTGGAGATAATATATTTGCATGAAATTTTTTCCATTTATTCCTTTTTACTTGTTTACTCACATGATTTAATTTATTTTTAAATTTTTATTATCAATCCTATGACATGATACTGATGGTATAGTCTCCCTACTAAAAGTATAGCACACAAAACATTTTATGGTATGCTTCTCTTAAATGAATTCTATTCATAGCCTATATTTTATAAAGCATTGTGTTCTATTGAAACAACACTTGGTTATTTAAGATATAGTCAAAACCTAGCCATTAAACATAAATTTTCCACTTCTATGTTCTGAATTTCGTAAAATGGCCAACTAGAGTTGTGACAAGTATGTCATTTGTAGTCTGAAAGAACAAACTTGATTTTTTTATGAATAGTAACATACCCCTTTTAATAGAAATATGAATAGTAATATAACCATTATAAATTTTAAATAATGAAAATAATTTATTTTCTTAAGGTAATAAGATAATGAGATCTTAATTAATTTTTCAATGTGATATAGAACTAATTATATCTTTAACAGTGTTATTTTTGGAATTTACCATGATTTTATTTAAAATTTAAATTAAAAATACAAAAAAAAAATTCCAAAAATGGAGTTCATTTTTGAATTCTACATTTTAAAAAATGGTTAGGGTGACGTTTTGGGATTTTTCTAAAATACATTAATTTCTGTGAATAGTAAATACACAGTTTTGAGTTTTCTTTAGTTTAATGACCTCATAATAACGTAATAATTAAATATAAAAGGCTGGTATACTAGATTACAGTATCTTATGAGAAGAGGTGTCTCAAGTGGCTAAAACCATGGGCAAGCCCATGGTTTTGCAAAAACCCCTAATGAGGTGTTCCCATTAATTAATAAAAAATTCCATCTTAATTACTATAAATAACCACTCACCCCCTTCATTTTCATTCATTCCAAACACATTATCCTATAATATCTTGTGGTATTACCTCCCTAGGAGTCCTCCCAAGGTTCCCTCAAACCCCAAGGTCATAACCTTCAAGTTATGGGAGTTACTCTACAAGGTAAGATAATCAACCACCATTCTCTGTTCTTAAAGGTTTTATTTAATGTTATCTATTTCATTTTCCATCAGATTATGTGAGGATATTTAATTCCATATTTCCCTTATTTTCAATATTATTGAAGAGTGTTGAGATACCCCCTTTCTCGCATCAAATTGTTTTATTAAATTTTAAGTGACGTCGTTAGGCTGCCGAATTTTCCTAAGAGATTTCTCAATTTTTCTCTTATTTTTAGTTCCATTATTTTATACTTATTTCCTCACCTCCACTAATCCAACTGCTATGTTAATTCCAGTACTTTAAATGAACTATAATTATATTATTCTAATGTAGTATTTCATCATTATCTCTCTTTATCCCTCCTCTTATACTAAAAATAAAATCACCATCTGAGTTGTGTTAATTTATCACATTCAAGGATGACAGGTTCTTAATTTTTATTACCATATTTGATTCTATTCGTAAAACCATTTTTATGTATGAATCAGATTATAGTATATTTATTTCATCTCATTAATTTTCTGTAATCCCTACAGACTCATAATATGGAATAATAATACAAAACAAGTTCATTGTACACAAAACTTCCAAGCTAAATTCAAGAATTTATCAATAATATTTAACTAATGATTCATACTCAAGTATTTAATATAGAATAATTATATGATAATTTATATATATTTAATGTAAATAATAATATATATTAACAATTCTGTATTTTTTACCACATTTCCAATGAACTTCAATTCATGAATTCAAGTAAACAAATCTTGAAAACCAAGGAAGAAAATGGTTCCAAAATAATAAAATTGAACCTCTTAAACCCATAAAAGTGCCATGAATGAACCAAATAGGGTTATACTAAACCAATTACATTTATAGGAGGTTCTGGAATTATTAATTAATGAAGATAAATTTTATTATTCGGGTCATTAAAACAAATGAAGGACACACTCGAACATAAGGTAAAGGGTTTCTCATCTCAATTTCATTTCCGTTATATTCCCATTGTTTGCCAATAATTTCTTGTACATGGTATATGTGTAATTAAATTTGATCTATAATAAAATTATTCTATATATATTCATGGTATTAAATGACTCGTTTGAGGGTTATTATGTTCTGTTCCTATGATTCGACCGATTACATTGTGCTAAGAGATGTCGTCTCAACCACTATTTTGGTGTGACCAAATTTGTATTGTGCACCTAATAATCCTTATGTGGTGTACCTAATACCCACTTGAGATCCCTTTTCATTTGAAATCATATTTATATTAGATATCCATAATCTCATATCATGTATATGTTTGTTTTCTAAACTGTAATCCATTTTATATATGGTGTTTATTTGGAAAGTTATTTTAACTATGAAAATATTGATGAATATATATACTCTAATATATACGGATATTGAAAATTCATATTACTCTTGTATTGAATAAATGTATAAAGAATTATCTGGACATGATGTGGGGGTGGGGCCTACTATATCCCCACTATTCATCATTAAGTCTCATGAGATAAATCCATTGGTGACAAACCCTTCGAGTTTGACTCCAAAAATAAGATGGGTTTCTACCCACAAAACTAAATTGTTTTAACAGTATTATAGTATCATGTTCTAGATAAAAGAAATCCAATTATAATTAATTCTCTTTAATCATTATCATTTATTACTATCCATGAGATATTCACTAAGGAAGAATTTGTGGATACAATTTCATTCTTAGTTTATTAATGGTGTGAGTCTTCATTTATTCACCATGCAATATTGACATGTCAAATGGTTTATGATTTAGTTATAATCGATTCATGCTTCTGCTATTTGTAACCGTTGCTATGAATTTGAGCTCACCCCTTTCAATTGTTTACCTTCAACAGGTGATGAAGAGGGGATCATTTATTGAGTTTATGTGGATGCATTTTTAGTTTTTGTTAGGTTTTTTATTTTTTAACCTTTTCCAATGTAAGTTGAGTTACATATATGTATCTAGTTTCTTCAAGACCCCTAAACTGATCATTCCATCAGTATTTTCATTTCGGTTAACCATGCCAATATAACAAGTTATGCACTAACTCTGGTCTAGAGGGATCGGGGTGTTACAATTGTTATCAGTGGATATTTAGTAGAAAAAATGGAAACTATAGTAGGAAATGTATAGTAGGGAACAAATACCAATGGTAATATTTGAGGATAAACATGTAAAATTATCATGGGATTTTTGTTATTAAAATATTATGTGAATATTTCTAGCAAATACATCCTTGTCTGGATATGAGCAGGTGGTGGTGGCTCTAGCACAGATATAAGTAGGATTGAATGTTCTGAAAAAGAGTTTCGGGATTGACCTAGGGTTTATTGGTACATGGAAATATGCATTTCTACACTTTTGGTTATGACACTCCTGCGAAATATGCTTAGTATAATTCATATTTTAATTACAAGAAATTATGAAGGATTTAAAAGTAAATTGTTCCTCAAAGAAACCATTTTTTGGATTATGGAATTAGCCATGAGTAGGATCTCAATTTATGCTATGTAATTTGTTATGTTAAGATTATAAATTAGGATTCCTACCCTAATCTAGTTTGTTCCATTATATAGAAATGGTGTCTAATGGATGAAGGGGAATCAATACTCGTGGGAAATGTAGGAATATCCCCACTGAGCAAGTAAACGATGTCAATGTTGGAGTAGATTAGATCATGACCATATTGGGGAAACATACTTAGGTTGTAATAAATAACCATTCCAGACCTATGTTGGATCGTTTCATGTGGAAAAATCCTTCATCTTTCAGTGGGACTACTAATCTAGTGGTTGTTGAGAAATGGATCAAGTCCCTCGAAAAGAAATTCTTGGCATTAAGATGCAATAAAAAAGGAAAGGTATTACTAGAGGTATATTTTCTCAAGGGGATGTTGATCAATGGTGGTCCTTGATTCATAATTCCACCAAGGAAGAAGAAATAGAATATATATAATGGAGAACTTTTAAGGAAATATTCTTCAAAAAAAATTCCCTCATAAGAAATGAACCGAAATGAAGAGGAAATTCCTTGGCATAAAGCAAAGGAATGAAGACAGTGTTGCAGATTATGAGGCTACCATCACAAGACTAGCCAGGTATATCATAGATTACATATGTGACTCAATAGACAAGATTGATTATTTATTTTAATGTCTTAATCCATGTCTTCGAAGGGCACTGGCTTCTCAAGCATTTTCATCATATGATGAAATTGTCTCAAGTGCAATAAAAAAAGAATGAATTTTCTAGATCAAATTTGTTCAAGGGAAACCAAGATAAAAAAGTGGTACTCTAATAACTAAGGGAAAGGCGAAGTTCTAAAGAAGAATAAGGGAATAAAGAAATTCACATTATGATAGAACTATAGAAAGAATCATCTTCGAAAATTTTTTAAGGCATGGGAGTCTGTTATAAGTGTGGAGAAAAGGGTCATGTATCTCATGAATGCAAGGGGAAGAAACAATTTGTTGACTTTCAATTCAATAATTGTAGAAATATGGGACACTATGTAAATGATTTTTCTAAGAACCAATGAAACATGCCTCAGAAAAATCCAAGAGAGGAAGGGGGAGATTATGCGATTACAACCACAGAATTTGAAGTTCCTAATGATGTGGTGGTTGCTACGTTAATTGTTTCCTCAAACATAGACAACATTTTATTTGATTATGGGTCATCAAATTCATTTATATCTTCCCAGTTGGTCAAGAAAATTAGACATTTCCAATTTGATTTAATAAAAGATTTATCAGTCAAAACATCTATGGGATGCATCACTACAACAAAGGTATGTCAACTAGTCCCCCTCATGACACATAAACATTATTTAGTTACTAACATTATCATCATACCAGTGACTGAATTTTATATAATTCTTGGAATGAATTGGTTTTCAAACTATGATGCAACAATTTATTACAAGAAAAAGGAAGATGAATTTTTTTAAAATACTGTAGAATCTCATATCTTTAAAGAATAGACTTCGCCATTTGATTATTATATAGACCCACCCCCAATAGCTCCATTGAATGAAATTCATGGAGTAAAAGAGAACCCAATATCTATGGGTGAGGAAAGAAATATTCAAATTGAAGATGTGTATATATTGTAAGAATACATTGATGTGTTTCTAGAGGATTTACCTGAACATCCTCAAGAGCAAGAAATTGAGTTTTCCATTGACTTAATTCCTGGTGAAAGACCTATATCAAAGAACCTCTATAGAAGGGCCATTGTGGAGTTAGTGGAGAAAAAGAAACAACTAGAGGAGTTGAGTGACAAAGGAATTATTTGACCTAGTGTTTCCTTATGTGGTTCCCTAGTCTTGTTTGTCAAAAAGAAATATGGATCCATGAGGCTATGCATTTATTATAAGGAAATCAATGCTATTATAATAAATAATAAGTATCCTCTATCTCGGATTGATGATTTATTTGATCAACATCATGGATCTCAATACATTTCAGAGATTGACCTTCAATCTGGATATCATCAGTTGTGTGTGGGGAAGGAAGATATTCCTAAGACAACATTTCGAACCAGGTATGGGAATTACGAGTTTACAGTCATGCCTTTTGGACTGACAAATGCACCCTTTGTTTTAATGGACATAATGAATAAGGTTTTCAAGGAATATCTTGATATTTTTTTTATGGTATTCCTCAATGATATCCTGGTATACTCAAAAATCTATGAAGATCATGAGGCTCACATGAGGATTACTCGTAAAACTCTTAGGAGATATAAATTATATGGGAAGTTTAGAAAGTGTGAATTTTGGATTCAATCAATTTATTTTCTTGGCCATATTGTCTCTAAGAATGGAATCCTAGTTGATCCCTAAAAGACAAAGGCAATCCATGATTGGACCACACCAACAAACAATACTGAGCTACATAGTTTTATTAGATAAGCAGGTTACTATCAGCATTTCATTCAGAATTTCAATTGACTGGATAACCCTCTAACCAAGATCACATGTAAAGGAGTTATGTTTTTTGGACAAAAGAATGTACAGAATACATTGAAGAATTGAAAAAAAGTTTGGTCAATGATCCTATTTTGACTCTTCCATCTGGAAGTGATAGATTTTTAATATATAGTGATGCATAAATTAATGGACTGGGTTGCATCCTTATGAAAAATGGTAAAGTTATTTCTTAAGAATCAAGGCATTTGAACCCTCATGAGAAAAATTATCCAACACATGATCTTGAGTTAGCAGCTGTAATCATTTCTCTAAAGATATGGAGATATTATCTCTACGGTGAAAATGTGAGATATACATAGATCTCAAGAGTTAGAAATACGTTTTTAGAGAAAAATAAGTCAACTTGAGGCAAATGAGATTTCTCAAGTTACTCAAATATTATGACTGTTCAATACACTACCACATAGGAAAGGCGATAAAGGTGGCAGATGCATTAAGAAGAAAAGATCGTGGACTTCTTACACTAATGAGGAGTGAGGGAGATCATATATTCATGGATCTACTAAAGATGGATATAGGAATTGTTAAGGATGGGAAAACAACTTTCCTCTTTCAAATGATTGTTAAGACATATTTACTAGAGAAGATAAAAAGCTCTCAATCTGATGATCAAAATATACACAAGACAATTATTGCTGTTAAAGATGGGATATTGGAATAATTCATTTATAAGGAAGGATTTCTGAAGTTTTGGAAGAGGCTATGTGTTCTATCAATACCTGATCTAAAAAGGGAACTATTAGACGATGCATATAGCTCAAATTTCTCTATACACACAGGTAGCAGAAAGATGTATGTAGATCCGAAGGAATATTTCGGGGGGGGATAATATGAAGCAGTAAATTGATGACTACATGTTAAGGTTTTTAGTTTATCAACAAGTGAAGGCAGAGAGTCAACATCCTAGAAGAGTGATGCATCCTCTACCTATTAATATGTGGAAGCTGGAAAATATTGTGATGGATTCTGTCACCAGACTATTGAGGACACCAGGAAATAATGATTCAATATGGGTAATTGTTGATCGTCTCACAAAATCAGCACATTTTTTCCCATAATAGGGGATTTACCACTCGAGCACCTAAAAAGACTTTATATTAATGAAGTTTTAAGACTTCATGGTTCACTGCTATCCATTGTGTCTGATTGAGATCCCCGGTTTACATCATAATTCGAGAAAACACTCCAAAAGGATTTGAAAACTGGGCTTTATAAGAGTACCGCTTATCACCCCCAAACAAGTGGATAGTCTGAAAGAACTATTTAAACTTTATAAGACATGCTGAGGTCATGATCTCTAGACATACAAGTTATGTGGGATCAATACTTTCCTTTGGTGGCATTTCCTTACAATAATAGCTTCCATTATAGTATTCAAATGGCTCCATATGAAGCATTATAAGGAAAGTGTTTTCGAACTCCAACTTGTTGGGACAATGTTGGGGAGAGGATACTTATAGACCCAGAACTTATTGAAGATACCACGAAAAATTTGAAGATGATCCAAGCCCATATTAAATCATCCCAAATTAGGCAGATGAGTTAAGCTAACAAACAGAGAAAGGATTTAGAAATCCAATTGGAAGATCATGTATTTCTGAAAGTATCTCCATGGAAGGGTGTCTTATGGTTTGGTAAGAAAGGAAAACTGGGCCCCAGGTACATTGGACCATTTGAAATTTTAGAAAGAATCAAATCTGTAACTTACCATTAAGTAATGCCACCAAGTCTCTCCAAATTTGGTGTTGTGTTCCATGTGTCATTATTGAAGAAATACATGCCAAACCCAATGCATGAACTCACTATTGAAGAAATAGAACAGGATCCTGATTTATCATACTGTGAAGAGCCTATCGGGATTCTTGACACAAGGGAGTAGGTGTTGAAAAATTCTTTGACTCGTCCAGTAAAGGTTCTTTGGAAAAACCATAATATTGAGGATGCAACATGGGAACCTGAGGATGTTATGAAGAAGAATCACCCACATCTTTTTTGTATGCTTTATATATAAAATTATGAGGACAAAATTTCTGAAGGAGGGAATTATATAGCCCCCCCAACATTTTGTGGAATAATTCTCTTAAATACATTCTATTCATAGCCTATATTTCATTAAAAAACTGTGTTCCTTTGAAACAACACTTGATTATTTAAGAAATTTTCAAAACCTAGTGATTAAACATAAATTTTCCACATCTATGTTTTTAATGTTGAAAAATTGTAATCTAGAGTTATGAACATTAAGTCATTTATAGTCTGATAGAACCAACTTAATTTTTTTATGAATAGTAATATACCACTATGAATAGTAATATGACCCTTATAAATAGTAAAAAATGATAATATTTTATTATCTTAAGGTAATAAGATAATGAGATCTTAATTAATTTTTCAATTTGATATTAAACTAATTATATATTTAAAATGATTATTTCTCAAATTAAATATGATTTTATTTTAAATTTAAATTAGAAATACATATAAAACTATTTTCAAAAAATGGAGTACATTTATGAATTCTACATGTCAAAAAATGGTACGGTTTAATTTTTGGGGTTTTTCTAATATACATGGATTTTTATGAATAGAAAAAATACAGTTTTGAGTTTTCGGTAGATTAATGGAATCATAATGTTGTAATTATTAAATATAAAAGACTGGTCTGCATGTGTACAATAAAATATGACATGAGGTGTCCCATGTAAAAAAACTATGGGCAAGCCCATGGTTTTGCAAAAACCACTAATGAGGTGTCCCTTTTAATTAATAAAAAACTCCCTCTTAATTTCTATAAATACCCAATCGCCCCCTTCATTTTCCTTCAATACAAAATTATTATCCTCAAAGATCTAGTTGTATTACCTCCTTAAGAGTCCTCCCAAGGTGTCCTCAAACCCCCATGTTCCCAACCTCCATGTTTTGGATGTTACTTTCCAAGGTAAGAGAATCAACCACCCTTCTCTTTTCATAAAAGATTTCATTTTAAGTTTTCTTTTTTAATTTAAATTGGATTATGTGGGGATATTTCATTCCATATTTCCACTAATTCCCATATTATTTAATAATTATGAGATACCCTCTATCTCTCATCAAACTATTTTATTAAATTTTAAGTGACATAGTTAGGATGCCAAATTTTTGTAAAAGATTTCTCGATTTTTCTGTTATTTTGATTTCCTTTATTTTATAATTATTTCATCATATCCCCTCATAGAAATTCTATGATAATTACACTACCTTAAATGAAATGGATTTATATTATGCTAATGTAATATTTGATCATCATCTCTCTTTCCCCCTCCTCTTATACTAAAAATAATAACACCATCTGAGATGTGTTAATTTATCACATTCAAGGACGACGGGTTCTCAATTTTAATTACCATATTTAATTAAGGTCATGAAACCATTTTTATGGTTGAACCAGATCAGATTATATTTATTTCATCTCATTAATTTTCTGAAATACCAACACACTCATAATTTGGAATAATAATACAAAACAAATTCATCGTACACAAAACTGCAAAGCTAAATCCAAGCATTTCTCAATTACTTTTGGCTAATGTTTCATCCTCAAGTATATATCCCATAATAATTATAATATCATTTAAATCTATTTAATTTAACTAATAATATATATTAAAAAATCTGGATTTTTTACCACATTTTAAATGAAATTCAATTTGTGAATGAAAGTTAACGAATCATCAAAACCATGGTAGAAAATGCTCCAAATCAATAAAATTGAACCTCTTAAACCCATTAAAGCGACACGAATGAACCAAATAAGGTTATACTAAATCAATTAAATCTATAGGAGGTTCTGGAATTATTTATTAATGAATCTAAATTTTATTATTCAGGTCATTAAAACAAACCAAGGACCCACTCGAACATAAGGTAAGGGGTTTCTCATCTCACTTTTGTTTCCTTGAGATTTCCATTGTTCGCCAATTATTTCTTATATGTAGTATATGTGTACTTACATTTGATATATAATAAAATTATTCTATTAATACTCATTGTACTAAATTACTCATTTGAGGGTTATTATGTTTTGGTCATATGATTCTACCGATTACATTGTGGTAAGAGACTTTGTCTCAACTGCTATTTTGTTGTGACTAACTTTGTATTGTACACTTAAAAATCCTTATGTGGTGTACCTACTGACCATTTGTGATCAATGTTAACTTGAAATTTTATTTATATTAAATATACATAATCTTATATCATGGATATTTTTTTGTCCAAACCATAAATCTTTTTACATACGGTGTTTATTTGAAACGTTAATTTAACTATGGAAATATTAATGAATTTGAATACTCTACTCTATAAGGATATTGAAAAGGCATATTGATATTGTATTAAATAAATATATAAAGAATTATTTGGACATTCAGTGGTGTGTGGGGAACACTATAGCCCCTCGATGCATCGGTAGGTCTCATGAGACAAATTAGTTGGCGACAAACCCTTCGAGTTTGATTCTAAAAATATGATGGGTTTCTACCCACAAAACTAAATTGTTTTAATGTTATTATGGTATCATGTTCAAGAAACATGAAGTCCTATTTGTAAGAACTCTCTTTATTCATTATCAGTTATTATTATCCATTAGATATTCACTATGACAAAATATATGGATGCATTTTCATACTCAGTTTATTAATGGAGTGAGTTTTCATTTATTCACTATGCCATATATATATGTCAAATTTTTTATGATTAAATTATTATTGCCTTATGATTCTGCTATTTGTAACCCTTACTGAGCATTTTAAATCACCCCTTTCAATTGTTTACCTTCAATGGGTGATTAATAGGAGATCATTTATTGAGTTTCTATGGATGCCGTTTTTTGTTTTTTTTTATTTGTATTATGTATCCTTTTCTAATTTAATTGGAGTTACATCAATGTATCTAGTTTCTTATAGACTACTAAAATGATCATTCATTTAGGATTTTAATTCCCTTAAACCATGCCAATATAACAATTAATTCACTGACTTCGGTCTAGAGGGATCGGGGTGTTACAAAAAGAGCCATACCCTCACTGTTATTCAATATTCTCTTTCATATGGGGAGGTGTGTAAGAGGATAAGTGAAATTCCGACTCAAAAATGGTGGTGTGGGTAGGGTGTTACAAAATGCTATCAGTGGATTAGGACCCACTAATAGGTTTTTTCTCTTATATTGGTTGAGGATAGGGTAGATACGTGATAGGAAATTAGGAATCCATAAGAGGAACTATGTCAGTGCCTGGCAATCACTATTTAGTTGGCCTCTGATTTCCCATAAAATGAGAATTTTTTTTCTGTTATTAACTATTCACCTTTGGTGACACACAAGATGATACATGTGATTTATGAGATTTAAAATATGTTCATGCATCATGACCAGACACGAAGGTTCACATTCCACATATACACATTATTGTGATGTATAGTTGTTCATTATTTAAATTCCTTGATTTGTGCTATCTAGGGACAGTTTTCTTTGTGTCATATATACTTTTTGTCAATAATTTGTTGTACTGAGCATAGTTTTGTGCACGTATATAAATAATGAATGTGAAGAACATTTAGGGACTAATACAAGGGTTAGTACTGCAAAGGGGTATACCATGGGTTAATGGTATACTTGTTGGAAAGCATTGTTTTCCCCCATAGACTGATTTAGAAAAACCTTGTGTGATACCATAGAATAATTAGGGTTTATCAAAATGAATCTATTTCATTTCTAATGTGTTAACCTATGCATTAAAGAATATTTTTTTAACATAAGAAATATAATGAATTGATAATTATTCCAAAATACTTCTACGATGGAAGAGATTTCAATATTACCACTAGACATGCAAAAGAATTTATCTGATATTTCTACCAATTTTAATTTTTTGTATAGGAATTAGGGACACTTGTACTCTATGTATTTCACTTACTGTGTTTCCTCAAAAAAGGAATTTAGAACTATGTTTGGATATTCAATTTTTTTCAACTCTAGCATTGTTCATCCTTCTAGAGCATCATATGATCTTCGGATGCTGAAGATTGGTTTGTGATATTTTATGTATTTTTTGACCATGTAGAGACTCTAAAGTACAGACACATTACCCTGATATTGAGATCATGTTGAGGAATAAACTTCTCCATACCTGTATCAGATGGTTCCAACCAAGATGAATGAACTCAATGTACAACTAGATGACTTATAGAGAAAAAAATTATTAGAACAAGTACTTCATTATGGTGTGATCCTATTATGTTTAACAAAAAGAAATATGGGGGTCTTAAAATATGTGTTTATTAAATAAATCTAAACCATTTGATGGTCAGTAACTGATATTCATTTCCCTTGAATGATGGTTTTATCATTTAGTTGTGGGGACCCCAGTGGATCTATAATATTTTTCTTAGAATACTCTATCACTTGTTGTGTTTTAGAGGGGAAGATATTCCAAAGGCCATGTTTTAGAGAATTTATATACCTTATGAGTACTTGTTATTGCTGTTCAGGAAGATCAACACACTGATAGTGCTAATGAATCTGATGAACAAGAATTTCCATTCATACCTTGATTTGTTCATCACAATGTTCATAAAACAAAATACTCATCTACTCATCAACACCAGAGAAACCTTATAGGCACCAAGAGACAGTCCTATGTATGCTTTGAGCACATAAGATTTACCCCAATATATTGACATATGAATTAGGGATTCATGAGGTGAAGTTCCTATGAAATTTGGTTTCTAAGAAAGATATATATGTAAACCTAGAGAATGTTTGAGGCAGCCATGTCCTAGACACATCCCTATATGTTAGAGGTTATGATATTTCTAGGTTTTGTAGGATATTAATAAGTCTTTATCAGGGGATTATTTTGATTTTCAAAAACCATAATTGCACCAAAAAATAAGGGATTGAAATTCTAGTGGTTAGACCAGCTTGAAGAGACATTCCATGAGCGAAGAAGAATATTGGAAACAACTCAAGTACTGACACTCCCTAAGATTAGGATTAGTTCTTAAGTGTACTATGTTGTGTCAAGTGTCATATTGTAAGTGGTGCTAATATAAAGAGAGTAGGTATTAGCCTAACGGTCTCATCCACAATGATTCCTTTAGTTTAACTACCCTACACGTGACATGGATTTAGCAGTTGTGGTTCACACTCTAATGTATTTTTGACACTATCTCTATAGTGATATATTTTTTGTTGATAGAGACCTCAATATCCTTCTCTATATCATCACATAAGGGAAACTAAACATGAGACATAGGTTCCTGTTTGAGACGCACATTTACATAATATTTTTTTGCGTGGATTGAAGAAATCTTAAGGTACTTAGTTTAGATTGATCAGGCATACCATCCTAAAATTGATGGATAGTACGAGAAGACTATACAGATATTGTAGGTTATGCTTTGAGATTGTGTATTATACATCAATGGAGAGCGTAATGATCACATATCTTTGAATGATTTCATTCTCAATAGAATTTCCTAGGCTTCGATTAATATAGAACATTACAATGCTCTTTACGAGACACCATGTCGATCAGTGGTTGTTGGTATGTGGAAGGTTAGGTTAAAATTGTATGTCTTATTTGGTTTAGAAGGAATTTAAGAGAGTGTATCAGACTGTGAGGAGGATGATCACCTCTCAACGATGTTAGAGATCACATGCCCTCTGTAGGAGGAAAACCATGGATTTTGTTGTTGGAGATATGGTTTTCTTGAGATTCACTCATCATTAAGGGTGCAAAAATATGAGGAATCAAGGAAAGCTAGAACCACATATTATTGGACCTTTTGAGATCACGGTGCAGATATGGGCTGTGGAAATTTTTCTTGACCTCCCATCTCATAATGTATGTATTCCCATTTTCTTCAATCATTCATAGCTTAAAATGTTCTTACCTTACAATTCCCATGTTTTTTATTATAGGGGAATTGATTTGGACACCATCGCATATTATGGGGAGCAACAACTGAATATCATTGATCCAAGTAAGAAGGTATTACGAGGGAAGAACATACCACTACTCCAAATCTGGTGCAATCATGTGATTATCTAGGAAGGAACGTAGGATTATGTATATGATGTTAAATATTAGTTACCAGAGTGATTCAAGAATGACCTTTAGAGATATTTATCAAGGATGAAAAGTTGAGAGAGGGGGAGGAAGGTAATTTTCTGATTTTAACAATGATAATAAAATCCATATTTTTGATAAATTATAAATATATAATATAGAAAAAATGTTTTATCATTGAAATAAGTTAACGAAAATGTTATATATTTTACATAAGAGAAAAAACCTACATAAAACATTGGAATATTTAATAGAATATTTTCATAGCAAACACTGAGTAAGACCAATTTTTTTAGGCATGTAATGATTTAGTGAAGAAAGAATAAAAATATTAAATATATTATATTAAGTGTGGGAATTTTATTCAAAATAATTAAATACCACCAAAATGGTATGTTGTTTGAAATATTTGAGACCACCTTTATGTTAGTAACATGGTGTTTACCCTAAGCAGGGTATAAAATTTTCAAGCATCAGATGTTTTGATGCCTCTCTCATTAGATAACATAATTAAATAATAATTATTATTATAATTTTTAAAAATATAAGTTAATAAATTCGTTATGGTGAATTTTATGAGAAATACAAGACCATATTTGGGTCCGAAACGGTGGATTTACCCTAGAAATGGTATACATTTTATGTGCACCGAGTGTTTGACAACATCACACATGAAAAAACACTTTCTATATTTAATTAATTATTTAATCCATTCATTAATTATTAAATAATCAATATATATCAAATGGTGTATTGTATGAGAAATCTGATAAAACCATTAGGTTTGGAATGGGGGTTTACCTTATATAGGGTATAAATATTATGCACCATGAGTGTTTGATAACCTCACATGTGATAAAACCCTTTTCATATTTAATTAGTTATTTAATAATTTTTTAAATTATTAAATAATTAATATCTCTCAAATAGTATCTTTTATGAGACATTTAAGACCATTATTATGTTTGTAATGGGATAGGGGGTTACCCTAAGTTAGGTATAAAAATTATAATCAATTCAAATTTGGTATCTTTAAATTTTTGTGGGGTAAATAATTAAATTTGATAAACTAATTAAAAAAGGAAAATACTTCATCTTTTTCCCACACCTCAAATGAGATTAACATGTGGGTGTATTTTCAATGATTTAATTAATTATTTTTTTTACCGATTAAAAACTAAAAACGCCTTAAATATGATACATAAATGAATATTCATTGATTGTTTTGGTGTTTAATGTATTAAAATTGAATATACCATTATACAGTTACAAAAACCCTAAATGAGGTTCAGACACCAATTAATACCTCAATACTCCTCATTTTAATTCCACCAATGAGTCCATCACTCTCCTTCCTTGATCAGGGAAGATATTGAGCTTCCTTTTCATCCAAGAATAGAGTGTAGGGAGAGACCTTTTGCTTGGGGAAAAACATTGAAATTTCTTCCATTTATTTATTTTTTTTATTTTTTTTCAAAAATTATATCTTTTATAACTTCATTATTATTAATTAGATTGATGCATCATCAGTTTCATTCGATTTTTCTAGATGAGAAAAAGTAAAATCCTATTTTTTAAAGTAACATGATATGCTCAATCTGATTTGTTAAATTTTTTAATTTATAATTTAAAAAACATATCCAATCCTAATTTTTTAAAAAATTATCACAATATTTTTACAAAGACTTTATCAGGAATAGTTATTTAGAATTATCGGGGGATGAATTATTGAAACTATTAAATTATAATTATTTTGGATTATATCAGAACAATTGTTATATAAATTATGTATTGATAATTGTGTGAAATTTTTCAATAAGATAATTCTGGGAATTATCAATAGATAATTAAAAACATTTATCAAGGATAATTACATGATATTATCAAGTGATAATTTATTGAAATTAAAAAACAATGACTAGTTGAAATGATCAATGAATAATTACACGATTTATCGAAAAATAATTATCAATTATTATACAAGGATAATCACATCAAAAATTATCAATGTATAATTTTTTAGAATAAATAATCTACAGTCTCTATATTATTAAAGGAAATTTTATTAAAAGACAATTATATGTTGATAATATATTACATGGTAATTATTTATGGATAATTAATTATTACAGATAATTATGAAGTATAATTATCAATGAAAAAATTGTAATATAATTATCAAAATATAATAAAAAATGATATTTTTCGACAAAATTATCAATAATAATTATAATAGGATAATTTGTAACAAAATTACTGAAATTTAATTAAAAAGGATAATTTAAGATAAGATTATCAAATACAATTATAAAAGGATAAGTTGAAATAATATACAAAAATATAGTTATAAAAGGATAGTTTAACACTATGATAAATGTGGTATATCCCCATGCATGTATACCCATGGTTTAGAAAAAAAATTGGGATAGGTGTTTTTTTATTATCTATACCCACAGTTTTATTAAAACTGTGGGTATTCAATCCCCATTTTCAACACATTATTTGGTTTCTCCTCCCCTCTCTTCCATCACGCTCCCCTGCTTGAACCCTAACTTCCCATCCTCTGCCTCTCTCCATCTCCTCCCCTCCCTGACCATCGCCTCTTGTCCATCGGACCTCCCCCTATTGTCTCTTTCCTCCCTTCTCTCACCTCCACCTCCAAGCTATCTGACCACCACATCCTGGCCATCTCCTCCCCTCCTCGACCTCCACCTCCCAGCTCTGCCTCTGCTCTCGACCTCAACTTCCGGGCCATCGCCTCTACCTCCCTATCCCAAGTCCCTCTTATCTCCCTCACCTACAGTGACGTCCCCACTCCCCCCTCTTAGCTCACTCTCCTTATGCAACATCCCCACCGATTCATTGAATCTTAGTTTAGAATTTCTTCAACTTACATTTTAATTCTTTTTAAATTAATCACTTATTCTTATATCAGTTGACTCAAAAAGTTGACTACACAATTTCACTTTTTAATTGACTATTTAATCAATAAGAATTCATCATAGAGGTAAATTCTACTTCTTGACATTTTTATTGCAGCATCCTTTTTCATTTACAATTTTTTATACCACTGCATTTTGTTCTTTGGATATAACCAAAAAAACTACTAATTTAGGATCTTGTTAACAACCTCAATATTTTGAATAAACAATTTCATTTTTTCATTGTTTTTTTAATAAATAAGCATTCATCTTAGAGGTAAATTCTACTTTTTGACATTTTTACTAAAACATCCTTTTTCATTTATGATGTTTTATACCACTTCATTTTGTTCATTTGATGTAATCGAAAACACTTGTAATTTAGGATAATTTTGTTGAGGTCCTTTATAATATTACATTCCCACATAAACATTCCATGAAACATCCCATCTGTTCCTCCCTATTTTTTGATCCATAAGTTTTTTCATTGCAGCTGATTATTCATAGTAGTGGAAGTAAAATTTTTCATGAATTTCCTAGCTGCTTTAGCACATATCATTGAATATATTTAATTAAGACAATGATTTTTGTTTCCCATTTGTAGAAATATTATCTATTTAGGAAAAAGTCCACTCATTTTCTACCATGGAACCAATTTTATGTCTACACATTTAGGATTCCTTGGTTACCATGGATGACTATTTTTCACCATGTTGAAGCCTCAAGGCTAGGCAGTGCATTACCTCAATATGAAATTGGTGGAGATCCATATTTTCATGATTTTGTGTTCTACCAGACTTATATAATGTCTCATTATAATAACTATTTTCATTGAATAATTTACTTACTTAATTTTCACCATCGCATGATCCATATTGTTACCCAAACCAATGGTGTAGGGGCCATATTTTCTTACCACCCATGATGTATCATCAGTCTCATATTTTTGAGAATGAGGTTCCACTCTAGAGAACATTTAAAAATCATGTCAACTATTGATTAGAATTGGTTCACATATAATTTCAACCATATTTGTTTCCAATTTTGAATTTTACTCTAGCATCTTGTAATCATCAACTGCACCTAACAACTCGTGAGACTGCTCTATAATCAAGTATGGCCCTTTATTGTTGAGATTCCCTTTATTCTTCTAAAACCAAGAAAATATAGTGAAATAGCTATAAAATTACACCATCTCATTCATGTATTTTTTCCAGTGCTAGTGTTGATGCATGATTTTATCCACCACCATGTTCATCTTCTTTTTAGATACATTCAATTATTCTATAATTGTGACAAAATATTCTATAAACTACTCCAATCCCTCTATATATAAATCATAATTTTTATATATATTTTATTGAGCCCCCCGCCCCTAATTGATCACTAAAACTCCTCTGTGGTTCTTTCCTTTTCACTATAGAGGATATATTATATGATAAAAAATATTTTGCTTCATACCTTCCACAATACTTATAAACCCCTTCAAATCTTTAACTTTTAGGTTGATTCTTGATCAATCCATCTCCATGTTCTAGTTTTCAGGATGTAGTGCAATCCTTCTCCATAATTGAAACAACATATTGTATCTCCACAAATGAGTGGATTAAAGATTACATCAAAACATAGTAGCTAAATTCTCATACACAAAATTATCATAAAGAATATATCTAAGATCCAATGACCCACAATTATTCTAAAATATCCCAACATGTCCTAGAAACTATACATTCTTATTATATATTTCAATCTAACCAATCATAGAGCCCCCTTATTGTTTCTTAAAACCATAGGTATCTCACCATTTCATACCAAGTAAGTGAAAACTCAAAATTATATCATCATGTTATAATTAAACTAGAGTTCATTATTAGCCTCACCACTATCCTATAACATTATCCTGAGTTTATTGGGCCATGCGCATAATCACGTTTCCATTAAAAATTGTAAATTCTATCAAAATAGTAACTAATAAAGTGTATTCATCTAAATATCACTAGGTATCTCCATATAATATAATCCACGCTCCTCTTAGAGTGTTATTACCCATGCGCACTAGACATTCAATCAACCATAAATAAACTTATTCTACATGACATATACTGATGTCACCTAGGCTATGAATTTGAATGAGAATTCCCTTCCAAAAACCGTCCATAAAAATGAAATAACTAGAACATATGTACGTTTCTCATAAAACCTAAGTCACCTAACATTCCTATAAAATTACATTGTCAAATATTTGGGAATTGATGTCATAAATCGAAGGTTTTTACTTATTCCTCACACACTTAAATGTTCCTAAAAAATGTCCAACTAGCCTGATGGGTCACCCTCAAAGGCCAGAGTTTACTAAATTCAAAACCTAGATTCATGATAATTAAGGTAACCAGTCTCTCAAACCTACTCCAGAAATTATTCCTAACAATGTTCATAACTATGGCTTTCACTTATCCCCATCCCAAGGTAACCGGGCATTTAACATTACCAATACATACGTTTATGTTTCAACCACCCATTAAAATTAATTTCTACCTACCCCATCATAGTTCATGAATAAAACATATTTTCACTAGATATCACTACACATATCAAAAAAATCTCACTCACATTGTGACCTACATAATAATTCACGGCAGTTTTAGAGCCTCTTTATCATAGGGATACCACATAACTCTGGCACTCTCAATATCCCAAACCTCCCAAATATAGGGTCCATATCAACTACCCACCATGTCACCAATATATATATATATATATATATATATCAAAATTATTATCATTACACATTAAAATTTAATATTAACAAAAACATCCACAATAAGGGCTTAGATAAATGAAATTTCAGTGAAATTTTATAAAAAACAATTATTATGTTGTACATTTAATTTTATTTTAGATGGTACCTCAAAGTAATAATGTTAAGGTAAATAATAATATACTTTATATATTTACATTTACCCAAAAATACATAGATATGCCTCAGTTAAATAATATTTCAATTACATGTTATTTATGAAAACATTATTTATGTAATAATTTTTATTTTTTAGTTAGAACCATTCGATAATATCTCCAAGTATTCATAGAAAATTTCTTTTATAATTTATGGGATTGGATATGTAATATGAAACCATACACTTATATAAAAAACATACATATTTCTTTAAACACTTGAAATAACCGACTCAAGTCATATTTCACATAAATAATAAAATTCCATCATGCATAAGACTGATACATGATAGATATGATTTCTGAACACACCCCCTCTTGTCATACTATGCAATGAGATGCATCCTATCAATACATAACCTCATAATCAAGTGTATCAACTATTGTTGAATTATGTAAATTATATATTCGAATAGTATAAATAAAAATATAGTCCTACATAACACGTTCTTTCTTCATACATGGGTTGGCTAGTCCCAGGGAAAAGCTCCATACCATGTCTCAACACATTCTTATTATATTATGTACCTTTATAATAATGTGTATTTGATTTTTCAAATGATTTTAAATTCATTTATTTTACCAGAATGAACTTTTCCTTTCTATGAATCTTATTGTGACTTATTCCAAATTGTATGTAGTAGGTGTTTCTAAGGAGTTATTTTATTAAAAAAATAAATTAAGGGATTTATTTTATTAAATTAATTTTCTATAATATTTATACCAATATTTTATACCCATGATTGTTTTATATAAATTATCAAAATGATTTTTATTCTTGTAGATGAAGTGGTTTTTTTAATTTATTTTACCTCTCTGAATTTAAATTTAACCCATGGAAAATATTAAATTAAATTAATATGGGGCTTGTTTAAAATATTTTTGATTATGTGTGAATGTTTTTATCTCTCCATTTCTTTTTAAATGAAATAACCCTTGTTTAATGTTGTGTTTTAATTTTAAAAGTTTGGTTTTTTATGGTACACATAAGGGAGGAGAAACAATATTATCTATCCCTTAGTTCAATTATAATGACAAATACTAATCTATCACAGACATGAAATATTTCCAGGCCCATTATTGTTTACCTTGTTTATCATCCCTTTTAATGATATAGGTAATAATTTTATTTCTGATACCGAAAGGATTAAAATTGGTTATAAAAAATAACGAACTTGTAATACAAATGTGAATTAACTATTTAGTATTTATGTTCTAATAGTTTTATTTTCTATAGTATATATCCCTTTTTTAATTTTTTTTACATTATTTTTGGAAGATAACATTTTTCCAGATATAGAATTGATAGATGTTGGATGTATCGTACCGATTGGATTTCAACAGCGTATCAAAATAATTTGGAAATGTTTTTAGATTTTTCAATATATAATGAATCAGATGAAGGTTTTACACACTGTCTATGCTATTTATGTGTTGGAAGACCCTAGTTATATTTTGAAGAAGTTATATACCATATAATTAAATTTATATTTCAAACAAACTATTATGTTTGGTATCACCATGAAGGGAAAAGTCAATATTCTACTACAAACGAACGAAGTGAAAGATGTGGCATGTAGAATTTGATATTTGATCAGTTAACATTTCTCTATCATCCTAAGAGAGATATTATTCTATTGAAAGAAGTCAATGATATCAATACACATGATTAAAATACTGATGATGATGATGAGAGAGTAAAAAAATTATTGGATGATTCCAAAACACCAGTATATCAAGAATGTACTAAAATAACCAAGTATGAATTTTTAATGTAGTTATATCATGGAAAAACTATCTATAGAATTTCTAATACCAATATTGATTAAATTTTTAAATTTTTTAATGAAATTCTTCCCGATGGTGTTGATATTATCTCAAATCATTACAAGGAAAAGAAGTTAATTAAGAAGTTTGGATATCATACTAATAAAGTTCATGCTTTTCTGGAAGATTGGAGTTTATTGTGGGAGGAAACATCGAATCATAAGGACTATAAGGAATGTATTACATCTCGATGGAAGATAAATTAAGATGGAACACCATCTTGTGTGTCACATAAAATCATGTGGCACTTTCTATTGATTCCCAGAGATCAAAATCTATTCTTGTCATAAAAATATCAGGCAATATGTAATGGAATGATACTTAGATAATTAAAGGTAATGATTAGTTTGTTCATCTAATAGAAGGATTATAATGGCAAAAATTTGGTGTACAACAACCTGATTTTTTAGTTGAGGTATGTAATTCCATGTTGGGTCTATCCTATGATGGTTTTAATTAGATTGGTCAAATGATTAATTCTCATATCAAGTGGCCAGTTTTTAATCATGTTTATAATCCTCCACCATGGATTTTTTTTAAAAAAACCTTTTACTTTCTTGAATATACTAATATCTAGAACATCTGATCCTTGTAATTATAAATATATCTTATTGCATCCTTTAATAAGAGAGTAGAAATGTCTTTGGTATTTGTGTGTGAGGATATTTGATGCATCTTCAATGAATAATTTTCTGATACGTGCTTCCCTTATATGAACCATAAATGATTTCCCTTATGATGAAATGATTTCTGGGTGGAGCATGAATGGAAAACAATCATGTCATTTTTCTATGAATAATACATGATATAGAAGGATTAAATATTTTCATAGTTTTAGTTTCATAGGGGCATCAACGATTCTTTCCAATGGATCATCAATAACGGATGAATCCTCAGATGTTCAATAATACCATTGAGACTGAAAAACCACCACAACTTATGTTAAAAAGTGATGTGCTTAATGAATTTAAATATTTCAGTTTTTTATTAGGTACATGATACTTGAAATCTAAACATATAAAGAATGTTGACACTAAATCCACTTATAATTGGAAAAATTGAATTATTTTCCTTGAGTATGCATATTGTTCTATCAATTTGTTATGTCATTGTTTATACAGAATGCATAGTGAGAAAATTATATGTGAAATTTTGATTTTAATTCTTCTAAATATCAAAGAGAAGACCAATGATGACTTCTAATCTCGTTGGGACTTGTTGGATTGGAGTATTCTGTAATGACCCAAAAATTCATTAATGAAAATTCCTCTTGGTATATTTAAATTTATTCTTATGGTTATGTAAAATATATGAACTTATGTGGTTTTATGTTTTGGATTTTAAAATACCGTTATGAATTGTGACCATATATAATATATCCGTTGAACACTGATCACATGATTAGTATAAATAGAGGGATTTATCAATTCCAATTTATTCAGACAAAGGAAGAGATGGCCTCATCTGGTAGACTTTACCTATATGAAGAACATTTGTCGGAGCACGGAAAGGAGGTGGTGTCATTGGGATTTTCTCTTGACCAAGCCCAAGCTGAGATTGAATATGTTAAGCTCAATTAGAACTTCAAACGAGAGATGTGGAAGTTGATAGATATTACCACTCGAGCAATTCTATCTGAGCCACCCCAAGAGTCTTTCACCATCTCCCACCTTACCCTAAGGTCTTATTAAATGGGTTTTAAGTGGTTATGTAAAAAAACCTAGTAATACGATTCTTTACATTATTCTTCTGTAGATAATATACATTTTTTATTGTTACTTTATAAATAGTTTTTATAGCACAAATAGTATTTTTAGTTAATATTCAACTAAAAATATATTTTGATGAATTAATGGATTTTTGAATTAAGTAATATTTTAATAAAATATTATTATTATTATTAAATTAATTTTTATTATATATAAATTGTCGTAAAATTTTATGAATGCAACTCAAATTTTTATTAAGGTTTGAAATTTGTTTTTTTTCAAAACCCTTGAACTTTTTTATAAATGTCAGTTTTTATTTTAAAATTAAAAAATTCACTTATTTATAAAATTATTTAGATAAAATGAATATTATATTTGTAATTAAGACGTCGAAATTATCCAATGGTTAATTTTTCCTAATTTTCTATGTTAGTCGAATATTTGGGTAATAAATGTAAAACCGTTTAAATATATAATGTGTTTATGACATCATAATGACCTAATAGTGATATTATAAAATATTATAAACATTATTTTCGGCCAATATATATTTTACCATTAAAGAATTCTGATTTTAGATTTGTTTGATTTATTTTACAATGATTTAGTGGACCCCCAAGACTTATAGAACATTTTATGTTTTTAAATTGTTTTCCTTGAGAGTGTTACTCACCTCCACATAATCGACCCTATTATTTTAAGAAGTTTGACCGTAAGACTTATAAAATATTTTTTTCACTCCCCTTTGGAAAAACCCATGGGAAAAACCCATGGGATGGTTTGTGGATTTTATTAGTTTAATGTGTGGTGTCCCAAACCTATATAATAAAGAATTCCTTCTCCTTTTTTATGTAAACCCATCCAAGATCCCACTTCCACTTCACTCAAAGGCTTTGGAGTTCATCAAACCCCTTCCCTCATCTCTCTAGAATACTCCCAAGGTGCCCCAATCCCCCAAGAATCCTCTCTCAAGCCTCTCCCACTCATTTGGGATCACACTTCCAAGTAAGGGATTCCTACCACTCTATTTTTTATCCAAGTTTCTTAACATTCTAATGCCCTTTTAATTTACATTACAATTTTTTGGTATGATTTCACACCTCCCCCATACTTCCCTATTTTTTTAATGATGAGAGACCCCTTTGTCTCTCATTAAATGCATCTCATCTATACCTGTTACCATGCTGAAATTCTGTTAACAATTCCTCTCCCATCATTTACATTCAAGCAATTCTTTTCTATTAGGATTCTAAATCTTATTAAACTTGTTGGTACATGTGTCTATATGAACCCCTTACATTCCATTTCATGTACATGACACCCCTTTTTCTCTCATCAACCATTTTTATTAATTCTTACATCATGCTGGTACGCTGCTGAAATTACACTGATTTTGCAAGACAATGTCATTGTGTAGTAAATACCATGCCCATTTCTCTATCAAGGGTATTCACCTTTATTCACAGTTACTTATTGAATATAAATATTCATGTATCTATTCCATAACCCTTTAATAAAGGTACACCCTAATAGCGCTCCAATGAATTGGGTAAATTATTCTATCATGATATGTCATGTGAAATTAGTGTTGACTCATGCTAATTAAACTGAAACGAGGGTTTACTCATGCTTCATATGAAATGAGAGTTTACTCATTCTCCATTTACAATGATCCTTGAATCATTCTAATTCATTTTAATGTGTTGTTTCCACATTCATATGTTATGATTATCATGCTTTATCAGGCCTTTATGTTCATGTTTCTCTTGTTCTCCATTGATATGCGTATTATCTAACATGTATTGTATTCCTCAGGTGATTCCATGTTTATTACTTTACTAGGATTTATATCTCACCCATTTCTTATTCATGTCCTCAGGTTATTCCATGCAATGATAAGTAGAAGGGAATGTAGTGGTCATGTAATGGATGTTTTCAATAGGATGTTTTGTTTTATGTTTTAAGTTGTTATGTAATGTTCCTAAGTCCCAAAGACACTATACCTCTCGATCTTCTATGTTGTATCATGTGAAATGATTATGTAATAAATTAGGTTAAGTGTTTAACAAAGATTAGGGCTGTTATAGTTTGTTTCAAATGATAGGTTTAGATATTTTTGGGATTAGGATTATAAAACCCTAGTGAAGCCTTAGATACTATACAAAGTATAATAAAAAACCATCCCTATGTTTTGATGAGTATTGAGTAAGTGGTTTATCAAAAAAAATACATCCATATCTAGATATGAGCAGGTAGAGGTGACTCTGGCAGAGATGTACCTATAAGTGAAAGCCCCGACAAGGAGTTTCTGGCTTGACCTGGGGTATCCTGGTGCACAACAACGGGCCTTGATACACTCTTGCTTATGACACACCTAGAGGATATGCATTTGTAAATTCAAATTCTTATTATAAACCATTATTAAGAGAATATAAAAATTTCCCCTAAGAATATATGTTAGAATGTAGATCATGGATAACATAGATTAAAGCCTATAGATTCATAAGTTAAGGAAATAAAATCTATTTATAAGTCATCTATTTTTGGATTACCCTTTATGTGTGACCTCTAACATTACTTTTATTACATACAATAGCAGTAATAGGAGGACTCGGGCTAACAACCAATGTGAAGACCAATGTGATTACAATTATAATGAGATGCCCAATCTGATGGGAGTGAGAATCACTAACTTTTTCACTATACTTTCTCATTTAACTCAGGAATTGAATAGAAACATGGGTCAAGAGGAATGTTCAACCCCACCTAAGAAATAGAATGTCGCTATTGAGTGCTTCATGTGACAAAGGCCTCCAACTTTTAATGGATCATCTAGTCCCTCAATCGTCGAACAATGGATCTACTCCATTGAAAATATCTTCTCTACCATTAAATGTTTCAAACAAGAGAAGGTTATTCTGGATTCTTATCAAATAGAGGGTGAAACCGATAAATTGTGGATATTGATAATAAAAATTATGAAGCCTAAGGTAGAGATTGAGGAATTTGAAAGGACAGATTTTCAGAAGATGGTTTTTTATAAATGTTTTCTACACACCCTCCATCTTAATATGTAAAGGTACTTCCTTTACCTCAAGAAAAAAAGATGATGAATTTGTTGGAGCATACGTGGAAAAATTAACAAGACTTTCACGATATTCCTCATACTTTTTCATTACCCCTGAATTCAAGGTTGACCGCTTCATTGGGGGGGCTAAAACCTAGCCCACGAAAATCCCTAGTGATCTGTGAATTCGACAGGTATGAAGAAATTGTTCGATGTGCCCTCATGGTTGAAATGCAGATCGGCGAACCTCAGGGATATCATGGGGATAGTAAACATAAGGTAGACTTCAACTCTAGAGGTAAAATAGATAAATCCAATGGTGCAAAGAAAATAAAGCTCCCCACTTTCCAAAGGTGGGGAAAGAAGCACCCAAGAAATTGCCCGAATGGGATGAGGAAATACTTTATGAGTGGAAGAGAAGGGAACATAGCCGTTAAATTCTGACAAGAAAAACATTTCGCTGCAATAGAGGAGAGGAACACTTCGTTCGACTCTCAACACGTTTTTCTTTGCTTAAACTTCAATGAACCATGGAATTATACAAATCAGGGCCCTAAGCTATGGTTTTTCGAAGGCAACCAACAACCTCCAAGGTAGCAAGGGCTAGATTTTTCCATCACTACTACTGAAGTGAACCCCAATAATGAAGTGGTGACAGGTATGCTAGTTATTTATTCCATAATAGATAATATAATTTTTTATTCAAGTTATACGCATTCTTTTATATCTAGAAATTTTAGTAGAACAATCCCAACACCACCACAAATCATGGAAGTAAAGATGCTGATGAGAACAACAAATGGGGAAAACATTTCATCCCATGAATATAACTCCTCCCATGACATAATCAGTTGGTTGAACTTCCCAGCAAACCTAGTAATACTTCCTATAGGGGAATTTGGTGAAATTCTTGGCATAGATTGGCTTTACTTATATAGAGCCAACATAAATTTCTAGGATAGGGAAATCACTCTCCATGTTGAGAATCGTTCCCCGATTTTATACAAGTGCAAGGAGGAAGATGAATCTTCTTTATCTCTATCATCTCATGTGTGGATATTACTGCCCTATGAGCACACATATCTGGCTTAGATGACTGAGTCTAAGGAGGCGACCATCATTGAATACATGCCTATTTTGAGGGAATTCTCTGAATTGTTTCCCATGGAATTGTTTAGTCTTCCTCCTAGACAAGATGTTGAATTCTGAATTGATCTTATACCTGTGTAATTTCCAATATCCAAGACTATATATAGAATGGATGTTGTGGAGCTTCAGGAGATGAAGAAACAACTACAATAGAATCTATATAAAGGGTTTATACGCCCAAGTTCATTACTATAGGGTGCACCAGTCCTCTTTGTCAAGAAGAAGGATGGGTCAATGTTCCTTTGCATCGATTATCAAGAGCTTAACAAAATCATAGTAAAGAACAAGTATCCCCTCCCACGAATTGATGACTTATTCGATCAGCTATGTGGAGAACAATACTTATCCAAGGTAGATTTTCAGTTGGGATATTATCAAGTATGTTTGAAGAAGGAAGATATTCCCAAGACTACATTTCATACAAGATATGGCCATTATGGATTCATAGTAATTCCTTTCAAACTCACTAATGCTCCAGAAATATTCATGGAATTGATGAATAGAGTCTTTAGAGATTACCTCGACAAATTTTTGGTAATATTTATATATGATATTCTAATATACGCCAAAACCAAGGAGGATCATGCGGAGTATCTAACAACTGTACTAGATACCTTGCGAAAGGAGAAGCTCTATGCAAAGTACAACAAGTGTGAGTTCTGGTAGAAGGAGGTCTCATGCTTGGGACATATCATCACAAGCAATGGGATATATTTGGATCCCTCCATGATAGCTGCAATATAGGGATGGATGAGGCCAACATAGGTAAAGGATATCCGTATGTTCTTAGTTTTAGCTAGATATTATCGATGATTTGTGATAAATTTCTCACGATTTACCAACCCTCTTACCTTGATAACTTGGAAGGGAGTAATGTTTTCTTCGAGTGATGAATGCAGTGAAATCTGCAATGAGTTGAAAATGAGGATTATCACTACTCTTGTGCTTACATTACCCACAAGAGGAGAACATTTTGTGGTATTCAGTGATGATTCGAAGAAGGGCTTGGGCTGTGTGTTGATGGAAAATGACAAAGTAATTTCCTATGCTTCAAGGCAATTTAATGTTCACGAGTAGAATTATCCAACACTTGATTTGGAGTTGGTTGCAGGGATATTCGCATTAAAAATTTGCTGGCATTATCTCTTTGGGGAGAAGTGTGAAATATATATAGACCACAAAAGCCTTAAGAATATATTCACATAAAAAGAGTTGAATATGTGCCAAGGAAGACGGTTAGAGCTAATCAAAGACTATGACTACTCAATCCATTACCACCCTAGGAAAGTGAACAAGGTGGAAGATGCTCTAAGTAGAAAGGACCCAGAAATCCTATAACTAATGATAATTGAGAAGGATCCAATATTCTTAGATTTTATCAAGATAGACATGGGAATCCTAAAAAAGGGAACATCATCAATCCTTTCACAAATGATTTCTCAACTGTATCATTTAGAAAGGTTAAATGATGCTCAAAAATATGATTTGGGTATTCAAAAGAATGTGGAAGCTGTATGAAAAGGGATATCCTTGGATTTCAATGTTAATGAAGAAGGAATTGTGAGATTTGTGAAAAGAATCTGTGTTCCATCTATCTGGAGCTGAAGAATGAACTTTTGGATGATGTACATAGTTTTAATTTATCTATTCTCCCAGGAAACAAAAATATGTATCAAGACCTCCAAGAGAATTATTGGTTGGATAATATGAAATGGGAGATTCTAAATATACATCAAAGTTCCTGGTGTGTCTGAAAGTGAAGTAAGATAGGTAGAAGTCTAAGGGGATGATGAAACCATTGCCCATACAGGCTTGTAAATGGGAGAACATCACCATGGACTTTGTCACCAGACATCTAAAGACATACAAAGGAAACAATGCTATATGGGTTGTTGTGGATTGTCTTACAAAGGCTACACACTTCATTTCTATTCAGAAGGATTTCTCATTGATCCACTAATACAGATATATATCAGACAATTTCTAAGGCTGCATGGAGTAACACTATCTATTGTATCCGATAGAGATCCAAGATTCACCATTAAATTTTGAAAGAGTCATCAATATTCCCTTGATACTGAGCTAAACTTATATATGGCTTACCATCCCCAAATAGATGGCCAATCAGAGCGGACTATCCAAACACTTGAGGACATGTTGAGAGCATGCTCAATTGACTTTAAAGGAGGGTGGGATCAACATCTTCTTATGGTTGAATTCTACTATAATAACAATTTCCACTTGAGGACTTGAATGGAACCTTATGAAGACCTGTCTGGGAAGAGGTGCAGAACACTGGAATGTTAGGATAAATTCGGTGAGCGTATGCTGCTAGGACCAGAAATGATCGAAGAAATGGTGTAGAAGGTGAAATCCATTATACAGAATATAAAGGCAGCCCAGAGTCGAAAGAAGTGTTATGAAAATAACTATCGATGAGACCTTGAGTTTAATGTTAGAGACATGGTATTTCTATGCATATCTCTGTGGAAGAAGGTAATGTGGTTTGGAATGAAAGGGAAGTTAAGTCCTAGGTACATCATTCCTTTCGAGATTCTTAATTGTGTCAGGGATGTGGCCTATCGACTAGCACTTCCAACTTCCATGGCCAAAGTATATGATGTATTTCATGTATCCCTCTAAAAGAAGTATATACCATACCCTTTGCACATACTATCTTCAAAGGTAGTACAACTAGAGGATGATTTTTCTTATGAGGAGAAACCTGTGAAGATCTTAGATCCTAGAGAAAACGTTCTACAAAAAAAGACAATGCCCCTCATCAAGGTGTTGTGGCAAAACCACAAGTTTGAAGAAGCAACATGGGAATCGAAGAAAGGTATGAATCAAAGCTACCCACATATATTTTATTTGTGGGAAAATGAAATTTCGAAGGTTAAATTTCTTAAGGGGGAATATTGTAACCACCTAAAAATTCATTAATGAAACTTCTCTTGGTCTATTTAAATGTATTTTTATGGTTATGTAAAACATATAAACTTATGTGGTTTTATGTTTTGGATTTTAAAATACCATTAATAATTGTGTCCTTTGCTAATATAGATGTTGAAAATTGATCACATGATTAGTATAAATATAGGGATTTAAAAAATCCAATTTACTCAGACAAAGGAAGTGATTGCCTCATCCTGTGCACTTTCCCCACACGAAGCCCATTTTTCAGAGTTCGAAAAGGAGGCTTCATCATTTGGCATAACTCTTGTCCAAGCCCAATATGATCTAGAATACATTAATCTTGAGTGGAAACGCCTTCGAGTGAAGTGAAGTTGATAGATTTTACCACCCAAGAAATGAAATCTGAGCCACCCCAAGAATCTATCACCATCGTGCACCTCACCCTAAGGTCTTATGAAATGTGTTGTAAGGGGTTTTTTAACAAGACCCTAGTACTACAATTGTGTACATTATTATTATGTAGAAAATATACATTATTTTTATTTTTGTTACTTTGTAAATAGTTTTTAAAGCACAAACAATATTTTTATTTAATATTCAACTAAGAAATCCATTTTGATGAATTAAAGGATTTTGGAATTAAATAATATTTTTATAAAATATTATTATTATTAATAAAATAATTTTTATTAAATATAAATTATTTTATAATATTATGAATCCAATTGTAATTTTTATTAATGTTTGAAAGTTGTTTTTGTCAAAACCATTGAATTTTTTATAAATGTGAGTCTATATTTTAAATGTTAAAATTCACATATTTAAAAAAAAGATAAAATGAATTTTATATTTGGAATCAATACTTTGGAATTATCTAACGGTGTATTTTTCATAATTTCCGGAGATATTTGAATTTTTTGGTAAACAATTTAATACTGTTTAAATATATAATGTGTTTTATGAAATCATAATGACCGAATAGTGAAGTAATAAAATTATATAAACATTATGTTCAGACAATATATGTTTTACCATTAGAATAATGTGATTTTATATTTGTTTGATTTATTTTTAACAAGCTTTAGTGGACCCTCCAAGACTTACAAAACATTTTAGATTTTTAAATTGTTTTCTGTGAGAGTGTGACTCACCTCAACAAAAGCAACCCTATTATTTTAAGAGGTTCAACCATTTTACCTATAAAATATTGTTTTCCACTCCCATGTGGAGAAAAACATGGGCAAAACCCATGGTCTGGTTTGTGTTTCAGATTAGTTTACTTATTGGTGTCCCAAACCTAAATAATAATGAATTCCCTCTCCTTTCTTATATAAACCCACCAAAGCTCCCATTTCCTCTTTACTCAAATCATTTGGAGTTCGTCAAACCTCGGCCCTCCTCTCTCTATAATCCTCCCAAGTCACCCCAAGCCCCCAATAAGCATCTCTCAAACCTCTCACAGGCCTTTGTGATCACACTTCTAAGTAAGGGATTCCTTCCTATCTCTTTTTTATCCAAGTTTCATAATATTGTTATGCCCTTTTATTTTCAATTATAAATGTTGGGGTATGATTTCTCACCTCCCCCATACTTCCCTCTTTATTTTTGAATGATGATTGAACACCCTATATCTCATTAAATTCCTCCCATATACACCTGTTGCCATGCCGAAATTCCGTAAGGAATTTCTCTCTCCTCATTTACGTTCAAGAAATTATATTGTATTAAGAATCTAAATTCCATTACACTTATTGGGAAATGTATCTATATTAAACCCTTACTATCCATTTCATTTAAATATAATGATACACCCATTTATCCCCCATCAACCATTTTATGAATTCTTACGTCACGTCGTTACCCTGCCGAAATTGCACTGATTTTTCATGTCGATTTCATTGTGTAGTGAATACCATGCCCATTTCTCTGTTAGGGTTATTCACCTTTATGCACATTTACTTATTGATTATAAATATTCATGTATATAATCCTCAACCCTTTACCGAGGAATAAATTATGATAATTGATTCCATGTTGTATGATCCATGTGGTAGACTTAGGCATGAAATGAAATGTTTAAGAATGGTGCGCCCTCATAGTGCTCCAATGCCTTGGGTAATGTATATTAACATGATACATCATGTTCAATGAGTGTTGAATCATGCTAATTATAGTGAAATGATTTTTTACTTGTTCTTCATGTGCAATGATGGTTTAATCATGCTTCATGTGAAATGATCCTTGGCTCATTCTAATTCCATGTTTAAGTGTTGTAAAACATTCCCATGTTAGGATTGTCATGGTTTGTCATGACTTTATGGTCATGTTTCCCTTGTGCTCCATTGATATTCATATTTTCTAACATGTATTGTATTACTCATGTTATTACATGTATATTCCCTCACTAGGCTTTATAGTTCACCCATTTCATATGCATGTCCTCAGGTTATCCCATACAATGCTAAGTATGAGGGAATGTAGTGGTCATGAAAAGGATGTTTTCTATAATATGTTCTGTTTTATGTTTTAAGTTATTATGTAATGTTACTAAGCCCCAAATACACCTGACCTCTTGATCTTTTGAGTTCTATTAAGTTAAGAGTTTATGTAATAAATTATGTTCAGTGTGTAATAAAGAGAACGATTGTTATATATTTCACCGGAACTACATTTTGTGTGTATTGGTGAAAAAAAGGAAAGTTTTATGTGCTTCTAATGTGATAAAATTGTAATAGAAAGATAAATTTCTAGAGTTATTTGATAATATTATGAATTCTGATGGCTATTCAAGAAATATATCTAAATGATTCAACAAGAGAGATGTGAAACTAAAATCTCTAAAAACATAGGATTTTCACATCCTTTTTCATGAATTGATTCCAATATAAATTTGTCATTTTCTATCCAATAATATAAGGGTGATAGTGATTCACTTTTTTCATTTCTCTGAGACCATTATGCTAAATAGTTATCCAATCCATTCAAGATAATAATGAAGTAGTAGGATCCATTAATTTTATGTGAGATGGAAAAGATTTTTCCTCAATTGTTTTTCACTTGTATGTTGCATTTAACAGTTCATATTCCATTGAAACACTTATAGACAGAACAATTTTTTTCAGTGGATGTATCCTACAGAAATAAATATGTGCACAATGAAATCATATGTCTTAATCAAGAATTATCCTAAAGGGTCAATTGTGTGGGGATATCTGGCTAAAGAATTTTTGGATTTTTGTTCAATGTATTTTTCTGATGTCACCACAACACATAATCAGAAAATAATAAATGAAGATGACTATTATGGGTAAATTGGGCCAACATTTCGATATCTTCCCCAAATAGAAGGAATTATTGGGTCTTATATATTGGCTACATTGATCATCGATGAGTGGGAGATGGCACATCACACAATCTTGTTTAACTATGGTTTGTTTCATGGATATATCTTGTAGGTAATACAGATAAATATATGTAATCTCATATTATGAAATTTCACGTATAACATACAATTTTATTATCATTTAATGTTTGGAACATAAACAAATTATAATTTGAGTTCATCGATCTTTGAATTTTTGAAGAAGCGACGCTTTTCATAGACTAGAGTTTCCTGCTTGGTTGAGATCAAAGGTATTACCATTACAATAATTATTTTATAATATAGATATAAATTTAGTTGTATTATTAATATATATTTCAAGTGTTGAGTTTATCTTTTCACTCTGTTTCTCAAGAATTAAGATCATTGAATTTTTGTCCTAATTCTTTCGTTCATAAATAAAAATCATTAATAATCTTGTGTATAAATTTGTTACAATAGATAGAGCGGTGAAAATGAGAACACAACATGTTGGAATTATGTTAACTACTAAAATGGATTGTTATGCCATGTATCAGATAGTCAGCCTCGATATGAAGATGTGTATTTTTATTGAAATGTAGAAAAAATATTGTTATTGGATTACTACTCTAATGGTAGAGTCGCTATGATGAAATGTAAATGGTTTGATTCAATTAGATGAAAAAGTTAATTTACTGATGACTATGGATTCAGAGTTATGATATGAGACGATTCCTGTGTACTGATGTACCATACATTTTGGAATATGTGTGTAAGAAAGTGTTTCATTTGAAATATCATTTGGGACCTAGTTATGGTTTTACTATTGAGGTAATCCCCAGACATATTTTTCATGTTGTTGGTGAGGAAATTTCCCCATTAATGCCCCCATTGTTGTTGGCCAAAATATTTAAATTCATTAATCAAATTATCCCATTGTGAAAATTGATGTTGATACTGAATTATTGGTTAGTAATATATAGAAGCAACCATATATGTTATCCATTCATTCAATTTATGCTGAAAGGAGTTTCGTAGGTTAGGAATACTCTAATTACATTAATTATGTTTTAGTATGGAATTGTATGTTTGTTATTTGTATTTTTTGATGCGATTTCAATAAATCTAATTTATTTCAATGTACAGAACATGGTATAAATCTTGTTTTAAAAAATTTTAACTTGGTAATGTAATTTGAAAAAAAATAGTCATTTCCTTATAATCATTTGAACATTTAGTAATTAAAAGAAGTCAAATTGGTTCCTCTCATGAATTTAATATAGATGTAAGTTGTATGCATGAGTTGTAAAAAGTATTTCTAAAAATGTTACATTTTATTATTATGTAGATTATGCTAAATACTACAGAAGGTTGAAGGAAGTGACTATTTGTTCCCAATTGACTGGTTCGTAAGTGTATGTTTCCTCCATCACCTCCATTGGTGAGTATTATACATGTAATGTTTTTCTTCTTCATTACATAAAATTTCATGTTAATTTTATTTATAATTTTTTTTAGGAACATTTAGTTCCAATGGTTTGGAATCCTAATCCACTTAGCTTGGGTGTGAGTGGCAATGCTCCTAGACCAAGACAGAGCACTCGTCATACCCATTTCCACATAGACCCACCATCATACACCCCTTCCACCACACCTTTCAATCATCTTCATGGGTCTCTATGGATTTTTTTATCCATTCCTACATCATCATCTCTACTGCCCTCTTAGTTTAATTCCATGACATTTTCACCTTTAGGGATGATCCCATTAATGCCTCCATCATCTCATTTTTCCTCTTCTTCAAATAAGATGACTACACCGCCTCCACAGATGTTTCCTCCATTAACATATCCATATATGATGATGTATCTGTCATTCTACAACCCATATACTGCCATGTCTACACTACCTCCAATTCCTACCATTCATCTAGTATCTAATGAGTCTGTTCCATTAGCTTCCACTCCAGTGCATGAAGACCACCCAAATCATGCACTGGAAGAGTCACTTCCTCCAACGGCTACTGATTCATGACATCCCACATATCCATCACAGTCTATTGATCAGCCTGCATACGGTTTTTTATTATAATTATTTTAAATTATATCACTTTATTTTTTCATGTTCTACCATCACTGAATTCTTCATTCCCCCTCTTCTTATTAATCAGTGGGATCTTCTACTAGGCGATGTGGGGGCACTTAGATGAAGGAAGTTTGGAATCGCAAGACACAACTAATGTTTTATTACAATCAGCAAAATCAGATGGTTGGTTTAAATGCAACGCAATATAGAAGATTCATGGACCCTTTGGCAAAATATCATGATATCATTCTAGTTGAACCGATGTAATAGATACATATCAGTAAAGAGATCAAAGAAAAAATGGGTAATTAAATTTTATAATGTCATATCTATATTATTGGTGTATTTAAATGAAATAACGTTTTCATTGGGGATTCAGATTGACTTTCCCGAAAGAGAAGATGCTAAGACTACAAGGGTGATGGATGTTTGGGAGTTATGGAGATCATACAAGAAATAGTTATAGGTTGGTTGGAAGGGAAAGGTATGTACTAACTTATAAGGGGTACCCATATTCCCCCAATGTCAAAAATGACAACATAAAAAACTGATTGCACAATGGAAGACTACTAATTTTAAGGTAACCTTAATCATTAATGGTTTTCATATAAAATTCAGTTCATATTATATGTATTGGATATTTTTTATGATTTCAAGAGGAAAACATAATGAATAAGGATTTGATGAAATTTTTTCACACATTGGGGTGCACTACAATGCCCGATCATGATAATCACCAGGAACTTTAACAGGGTATTGTGATGTTATACATGATGTTCTACTGAAAATATTATTTAATAGGCATTGAACATATTTCTACATATCTCTTATATGGTTCTAATAAATATTTGTGAATTTCTCATTTGTAGAAAGCTACATTGGGAATCCAAGGTCCTGTGCCTCATGCCAAATTATTTTCCTCTAGTAGAATGAAAAAAAAACGAAAGTGTAGTAAATGCATAGACACAAGATAAAATTGTGAGGTTTTTTATTTATATTTTAAATATTTATATGAAATTCATAATTTATTATTTTATAATTTCAACAATCTTCCTTGGAGGCCCTCGACGGTAAGGAATATGAAAACATCATGCCACATGATCATTAATGTTAGGTATTTGATGAGGAGCACTCGGAGAGAATACCATGCCGACCAAGGAAAATAATCATCCCCTCTACGTATTGGTTGTCATCGGGATCCCCTCAAGCCTCCCAGACCTCTGAGCTATAAATTTCTCATGCATAAGCTATTGAGGAAAAGAAAATAGCTTTAGAGGAGTTTGAAAGAAGTAAGCTGAAGACCGAGAATTTCATGAAATCTATAGTAGTTTCGAGTCAATCACTTCCATCAGAGGTTGTTTCTACATTTTAATCATATATGGCATCAATACACTATTTAAATGATGCATCGGATGGTTCCAATGAGGGTCGTAGTGGTGATGAAAGTGGTGGCGATAGAGCTATTGGTGGTGAGGACGTTGCTGATGTTGTTGTTTGGGATGCGGTTGCTGACGATGTTGATGCTGCTAATGATGATTATGATGATGATGGGATTGGTAAATGGGGTGGGAATGTTTGTGATGGTTGGGATATCAATCCCCTCCATTTTTTGATTTAAAATGGAGACATATGTATGTACTTAAGGAACATGACTTGAATTATTGAATAGATGATAATGGATAATTAATTTTCTTTTGAAACGTTCACCATAAATTTTTTGCATGAATTTACATAAAGAAAACATTATAATCCATAATAATGACTATGTGTAAGTGGGTTTGGAGGTTATCCTACTTCTATGTAATGGAGTTTTTGATTAATCATGGATATAACCATATTGTGCAGTTTCCCTAGTCTTATTCATATAATGCCAATTTCATTTCCCTAGTATGCATATGATGGATAAGAGACTACCAAATCAGATGTGTAGTGATTCAGGGTCATGTTCATGGATATTATTATTTGAAGGAAAGATATTGATACTATTATACCCACTTATTGGGAGAATTTTATATCATTATTACCTTCAACAAGTTATTATTTCAAACCTAATATAATACTTACATTTTAAAAAAATAAAATTCTATTTTTATTGTTTATTTTTATTTTTTTTAGGTGATAACATTGTAAGAAGACAAAAGGAATTTCACCTATAACATGGTCCAAATAATAATGGAAGTTCATCACAATGCAAGATCCATTTATTGAAAATAATTATCCAATAAATTTCATTGACCATGATTTTATAGTTCAAATGAGGGTTTCTATGAGTATGACACATCTCAAACCTTTGATTAGTGATTCCCATCCTACTATAAAATACTTTTCTCTAAATGATATCACATATAGTTACATTGGATTCCATTTATGATATTTTTATTTTTCAAAAACTATTGAATTGATAGGTCGAAATTAATGTATTTAAAAATGAAATATATTCCATAGTTATTTTTTCTAAAATTGGTATTTTATGAAATTTGAATTTGTTCAATTGATTGAACTGGTTAGATTTTCTGAGATCCCAAGTCCTTTAATGAAATGGTATAGTATAGAGATTTTTTGGTTTATATGTTTCTTTGTAAGAAGTTTTTTTCATTTTAATACATTATTATAAGGGCTTGACTCAACAACCAATTATTACTTTATTATGAATGACATTTTTTGAGTTATAATTTCAATAATTTTGATATTTACTACAAATTGTTAGGGCCTTGTTGTTGGAACCAAGCATGCATTGGAAGCCACAAACCGGTGGGTTTTAAAAAATTTCCACCGAAAATTGACGTAAACTTGTCGACGTTAGTGCATTGTAGCCCGGTCTTAGAAGAGGACTACACGTGAAGGATTTTAAGAAAACAAAATAAACTGTAAAAATACGTGGTTTAATTTGAAGTCATGTATGACATCTGCTCATCGTTGAAGATCACTAATCGATGAATTTGATTCCAGATTCCTCTAGATCATCCACACATGCTTCAAGTAATTTGTGGGAATGTCGTTCGTCATAATCTGGATGCTAGCGCAGAATTTTTACCTGGCCTTTGACTCTCCAACAATCACTACATCACTTCACTATCAATGCTTGAGAGAGTTCTCTATTCGAGCTCCTTGGATCCATATCCTCTCTCTATATATCATGAGAGAGAGGATATGAGAGAGTATAATCATGAATAGTATTTTGAAATCTCCTCTCTTCTTACATTTATAGTGCCGTGTAATTACCCGAAAATGCCAACCCGGCCCCCAAATAACCAACGCACTATTGAAAACATTTTATGACTACTAATCTGAGTCCTAAATATTGTTATCACTCACATGAAATATATTAAAATATTTTTTTATAATAAAATATTCATTAACTCGACTCGTCATCCCCATAAATATTAATTGATCCTCGAATATATTTAATATTCATAAATTAATATTTTTTATTTATTTACTTGAAACTCATAAATAAATTTAATAAACAAATTAAAAAATCATTATTCTAAACTCTAATAATTTGAATTAAAATATTTCATTGGTGATCATTTTTTCTTGTAAAAATCCTAGAACCCAGTGGTTGGGCCCACCGTGTCCAAAACTCGTATTCAAATAAATATGGAAGATTATTTAATACGCTATTATCCGTGACCCTCTAGGCCCTTATCTCAATAGTAGTGAATTGTATTCACATTCTAAGAGTGGGATCTAGCAACCCATCCTAGCCCCTGAAGAGATAATTATTATCACATCAGCAACAACCAACCTACGAATAGGCATTGTGTAATATAATCTATTTGTCTGTAATATCTCATAAAGTAAGACGCACTCTCATGTCATCGCCCTTTTGTTGCTTTATTGTTTTTTGATGTGACTAGATGGATTTACCCTTGACATCCAAGTATGTGGTCTTATAAAGGTATTATTATCCATATCAACATGTCCAGAGATATATTAGTTCTATAAACCAGAAGTGACAATTCCATTATTGACCACTCAACCAATGACATGCCACAAACATCACACCCAACCCAATCCACCTCTTTTTTACTTCATTTCCATGGTTTTCTTCTTGCATCAAAGTACATAATCAAATGAAATACATTGTTAATGACCTCAATTTTGTAGACCATTACACATGATCATAGATAGAAACAACCCATGACACCTGAAACATGTGGTGTTCCTATTGGTGGGTCAGTCATCATGATCTCACTATTAGAGATCACCATGTGAGAACTTCATTAGAATAAGTCTCAATTATTCTGATCCCTCAACACCTAATAGTCAAAAATATACTATTTCCAATCAGTAAGATATATCTAGACCATAGAACATATATTTATGATTAATGTCATTATATTTCAAGGTTCTCATTATAACCCCATAACTACTATAACCTCTTGATACGAAAATTAACATTTGAATATTACCATTTCAGTAGTGGACGCAGAAAGGTTTACACTATAATGGAGAAATGGTATCATGTATATCTAATGGTATACATGATATGGTAATCAAAAGCACGGAATAGTTTGGTCTAGGGCACCAACTATTTCAACACTTCCTTCTGTTTTTTTTATTTTTCATTCATTTTTTCATTTGGATTCATTTTTTCTTCCATGTGGTCTCATTTTTTATCCTTTGTATTTTTATTCGGAAAATGGTTGTTATAAAGAGAAGTGGAAAATATATGCACATGTCAATTTTTTTATTTTTTTATTTTTTTATTTAGTAGAAATAAACTATTGGAAACTATATGAGCATATTTAAAATTAATACACGAAGGTTATTAAAAGGACCTATAAAAAAACTTTTTTGTATGGATTTGGTTTGATGTTTAGGGTTTTGATTCCGCAATAGATTATATTTTTACAATTTATGGAACATTTTGTGGAAATAACCTCCTAAAAAAGGTAATTATTTTGTTTATTTTGAATCTCAATGAATTTATCCACAATATTTCTATTCAGGATCTAAATATCACCATATACTTATTTTTAACACTGGTTATATTGCAAACCAATATGTTTATATGATATTAGTTGTCATGGAGCGACAAACTAAAGTATTATTAGTATACTATTGGTATCATGTTACTCTACTTCTATTACACATATGATTATGTTATGTGGTTATTAGTTCCATTACCCACATACCTTATAGGGTTGGGTCTCTTTTCATGAATAATAGTATTGAAGAAGTTGTATTCATCAAATTTTTAATATAATTGAAATTTTAATAAAAATCAAGTTTTTTATTACATTCATGTGGGAAGGTGTAGTTCGTCAATGATGGTACATTATGGATGAGGTAAAGAAGGATTATGTACTCTATTTGAAGGTTTTTTGGGATCTATTATTCTAATATTCCTATCCCGACAACCTTATCTAGGTAAAATATCAAAAATTTATAGATATTATGTAAGGAATTATGTTTGGGTTTGAATATATTTCAAAATTCACTGATCTACTCTAATTTATTCCTTAAATAAGTAGAGAATAATATTATTAAATAAGATATTTTGATATTGGATTGATGGAATTATTTTAGACCCAAGTGGTGATGGTTAATCTCTATTCTTTCTATGAGGAGGTGGAGAAGGAAGTGTTTGTTAAAATTGTTTCCCATAGTGGTATGTGAGTGAATGGTTATTCTATTAGTCATATGTGGTGCTAGGATTATATAATTTGGTGAGGATATTGACATATATTTCAGAGTTGGAGTTCCCTTCCTCTTATGTGTAATGGTTCTCATGTTTAATTCTTCCAATGTGGTTGAGAAGGACACACTTGGATTACTTTTCATTCTAAGCTAATGCAGTTCCACCAATGTGAAAATAAGTTAATCTCTATATGATATTCAAATCTAAACTATCTAAGTATGAGAAAATGACCTCAGTGTAGTCATATATAGTAGGTTTAGGATAATGTGAAAATTACTACCTAGACTCTTACACCCCTTGATATGACAAAGTGGGGTAACATGTAATAGGGGAAAATCCAATTTTCATCCAAACCATCACCAAGGTGGGTATCTAAGGCATGTGGTCATCATTAAAGATATAGCTTGTTTTTTTATACTTGAGTACTTGATGGATGATGATGAATATGATCCTTATATGGTTAGAGGTGTTTTTCTAATATTGTATACCCTCATCTATGTTTTATTTGATATTATAGCTTCCCGTTATTTTATTTTTAAGAAACTACTGTCTCACATGTGACAAAAGTGGAATTAATATAGAGTATAATGAGTGTATATTCAAATTTTGGTAAGTGGATATAAAGATGTAAAAAAGCTTCACTCAATTAATATTTTTATAAGATTTTATTTACACCTTTTAGACTTTTATACTTTAGATATGAGCATATTTAATCATGTCATGGGCATGGATTGGATAACCAAATTCAAAGACATAAAATTAAAAATTAGCCTCATTATCTTCTCTTGATGGAACCTAATATGATCTTCTAGGAGAATGAGATTACCTTGAATGTGAAGCTGGGTGGGATCAATATAAATCATGAATTATTACATCTAAATTACTTTTTTAGTTATATAAGTAGTTTAGACAAAGTGACCTTAAGTATTACATCCAATGGTAGGATTCTTCCCTGATGTGTTTCCCACATTTGTTTGGGTTTCGTCATAAGTGTGAGGTAGTGTTATTGACCAATATTTCTCATATAACTAATCTAATTAAATTACATTGTATTGTATTCCATAAAAAAGATAGTTATTTCCCTTATCTAATAAATATTATGGAATTATACATTGTTTCAAAGATTATCATTAGGGACTAAAATGAAAAGATACATATTTCCTAAAATAAATTATTTGTTTTGAAAGGTTATAGTGGAAATAATGGGAAAATTCCTCAATGAAGAAAACTATAGTTCAATTAATTAATAGCATTAATATATTTTTCATAAAGACAAAAAAAAGTTATAAATCTTTTGTAAAATGTATTTATGATAGTGTATAAATATACATGGTAGAGGGATTAGAGAAGTTGAAGATGATGTAATCCACTAATTGGGAATAGTTCTTATTATGTTTGGAGAAAAAATTACTTGTATAGAAGATAATGTATGTTTATACATTGTAGGGTTTATTTGCAACTAGGTTGTGACCCCACATCATGCCCTGGAACCATTCCCAGCTAGATGTTTTTCATTTTAAAATCCATTATTGTCCCTTAATTATTTAATGACCATGAGGACCAACCAATAACATTAGAAAATGAACAAAAACCTTTCATGTGTAAAGGTAGCTACATGGATTACCCTAAGCATGATATCTACTATGCACAAGTAAAAAATATTCCAAAGTGTCTAAAACTCAACCCAATGATACTGAGACACACCTAAGAAGTCAAGGAACCTCTTAGAAATGATATATATCAAAAAAACAACTAAAAATTCCCCAACTCTTCAATTCAATTCCAAATCTCAATTTTCAAAAAACATTCTTATGCCATCATTCCACAATTTCAAATTCATTCTTGAATTATATACTCATAAAGAAGTATGGTTCTAAAACCTCCCCACTATAATACTTCTCATCCCTAATAATCCATAGTGAAATTTCATCCATTAAACCCGACCTTTCATAATCACCATTTCAAGTTTAATTCATTGATTTCTACACTAGAATGTCGAATGAGCTTACACTTCAAAAATACAACCACTAAGTATACTATTCTTCAAAAATCGAGAAATTTCCCATCATCATTGAAAAATATCTATGAAAATGCATACCAGTTATCATATATTTTTAGATTCCTAAGTGACTTAAAATGATTCATATTTTATACTATGGTGATCCCCACCATAAGGATCAGCGCATAAGGTCAGATTCTGGACTATGATCCTCCCACCATCAAAATCACCTATTAAATCACATTTTCAAAAGTCCAATAACATAGAATTAGGTATAGTTTCTCAATACTATCATCCTAAAAAACATAGTGAAACATAAAAGAAGGTACATTGAGAATGTGGATATCAAAATTATCATCATGTTAGGTTTTTGATGTTTTCAAATTTATACATGTGCATAAACATTTGGGTGTTCTTGTATGTACTGGTTTTTTTAATTACAGGATGGTGGAAAGAACTATTTTCTATCAGATTACATTCATTGACATCTCCTTATATTTATTGATAGTCCAACAGTTATATTTGGTGTTTCTGTTACATACCATCCACCACTCTACCCTATCCATCATAGTGGTACGAAAAATCTAGTTTTGTTATTTTTTATGTAGCTCTGTTAATCATTTGACACTAATTTGAATTATTACAGTCTTATTTATCATTTTAATGTTTTTTTGAATTTACTGGTTAGGTTGTTGCTTCCATGGACAAATTTTAAGAGATCAAATAGTTGTTTGAAAAACAAAAGAATCATTTTTTATAGGTGAATCATGTTTTCCCTTCAAATGAATTGTTACTTGTGGTTCAAGAATTCATAATGGATGGTGTTTCTAAATTGAGTAGAGAGGGGTTGAGTGAATGTCAATTCATCCAAGTTTTGTTGTATGATATAGATTCCATTTGAAAGGTAGTGAAACATGGTTTTAATGTTTCATTATTTGTCATATCCATGTTTGATAAAAGAGTTAGTTATAGAAAACAAATCATTTGTTTTTTCATAAAATCAATAAAAAGAAAATAGTGTTTTATAAAACCAATCAAAAGAGTTGTTCATTGAAAACAAATGATTTAGGCATAGTAAAAATATGCTTGAACTATAGATGTATAGTCCTTACATATAATTTTTTATCAGTGATATAAATAGATCCAATATGATGTTATATCCTCCAAGAGTTTTCTCACACAATCAGAAGATGTGCATAATACCTAAATCACCCAGATGGGAGACTCGAAGGGTAAAGCCAAAGCCAATGGATCAAACAGAATATCTAGGCATTGAACGAAGGGTGAATAAAAAATGAAATGGACCAGAACTATGTATATCAATAATGTGGAAAGATTAAAAAAGACATAGATAATTATTCTAATAATTCCAATAGCCTATTGGTCATAAGACTCTAAAGCCTAAAACATCCCTCATCCCTGATGACTAGATCCTTGAGGATATCATGGAAAAAATGTGGTTGACGGTGGTAACTGGTTAGACAATCATCCACCTTATAATTGTCTCTTAACTATTGTACATGTCTTCTTTTATGGGGAAGTCCCTACTCTAGTTGATGTGTCTACCTAGGATATTGATTAACCATCCTACTATCATTTGGATATCCTCTTATAAAATACTACATGACATGTCCCTGACCATCATTAGAGTAGAACGACCTCTATCTCAGCCGACTATAACCATCCAAGGAGACTTCAAATGTAGATTCCCTATCTTGTGAATATCTTCGAACACTAATAGCTTACCTAGATCCATGTTTCTAGAATTTTCTAGAATTTTCCGATGTCTCAACCCTAGGTTTCTCACAACCAATACCAACTATTGGATACTACTCCACTTAGAATCCCTCCACCACCAATGAACACTTGAGAACACTAATATAAGTTGGAATTTAATGAGATATCATACCATATTAGATATTTCTATGGGGAATTTTCAAAAAATACTTTATCAAAAGAAAACATATAAATCCATATATGTAGTATTCTTAGTGGTTATTGGAAAACAAATGACTTTTTTTCATATTGTGTGAAATTACTTCTATTTTGTGGTTTGAATGTTTGTAGGAAGCGGGATGTGGGAAGGTGGGTAGCAGCTGGATGCAGGAAGAAGAAAACATGTCAGTAGCTGTTGTTTTCCAAGGGAATCACCTATACCCACAGTTTATTGAACTGTGTGAATAGATATATTTCATTAAAAGTATATACCCACATTTCAAGACAATTGTGGGTATTATGTTATTCCTAGAATTACCTATACCCATGGTTCACTAAACCATGGGTATATTATATTTTCTTAACAATATTTTCCCATGATTATCATAACTGTGGGGAATAGATATATACCCATGATTTATGTAAATTGTGGGTATAATGAAATTTCTAGTAGGTTATCCCCCACAGTTTCGGGAAAACCATGGGTATAGGGTAATCCTAAAGCCTTGGGGACCCACTATTCATAAAACTGTGGGTATAGTCTATACCCAAGGTTTCAGGTGCTATACTTATGGTTTGAAACCATGGGTATAGGGAACTTTTCTAGTAGTGTAAAATAATGTTTCAAAAATATAATTATAAAAGGATAATTTAATATAATTTATCAATATATAATTACAAAAATGAAATTTAATTGAAATTATCGAAACATAATTATAAAAGTTCAATTTATGAGAAATTATCAACAGAAAATTAGAAAATGATATTTTTGAAATTATCCAGGGGATATAATTTATCATTGAATATGATTTTTTAAATAAAATAACCAGTATTGTTTCGAGGAACCCTTGACAGATTTCAAGTAGTGATGTGTTGATGAATGGGATGATTATTGCATGGGGATGTGTATCAAACCACATGTGGATGTTTATACTTACTATTGAGGATAATGAAATTGATGTAGGAAGTTCCATACCTTTTTCGGATTCATTACATATGTTGTCTTAATTTTATTTATACATTGATATATATGATTATAGTGAGAGACCATGATCGCATATGGGTGTGTGTAGTCATGAGAACCAAATGTGATACTTGCTTCCATGAGTACTTTGTAGATAACTATTCATGTTCGATATTGATCACATGTATAGTTGGGTTACATTACTTATAATTATGTTTTATGTGTGTGTATCCCATTATATAGTATGATTTGATTCCATGAGATTACTAGGATAGCTTGATTCCATGAGGATGTTTGATTCACATGTTTTTTTATATAATGATGTTTATATTTCTCACCATGTGTACTATGGTTGTAATCATGCTATCACATGTCTTTATTTCATTTGGAGAATTTGGATATGTATAACTGATATGTGGTTATCTATAATTATTACTCCTTGTGGGGTCATGAGTGATATACAGTGATGGAGACAATAGAGATTGATATCCATGTAACCAAAAATCTACTCAATGCCTTGTGGATTCTGAATACTTTGTTGAAACATAATTCATTGAGGATTCTAAGTGTTACATAATTAATTTTGGATTCCACGTAGGTAAAAGATACTCGATTCCTTAGGGATTCCAAGTAATACTCAATCCATGGTAGATTCCGAGTATGTTATATTCACTGGATGCCTTGTGAATTCCAAGGGACAAAATAATATCCATGTGTCTAGTTTTGGGTAAATATCGACATATAGTTAATTTCCATCATGGATATGATATAGGTACAGTCTGGGGTTTTTGGGGACTTAGTTAGCACATGAACACTCAATTTTGGATTGTCGGTTATTTTTCTTGTTATGAATTTATAGTTATTATTATGGAATACACTTCTATAATTGAGAAAATGTAGATAATGATGCATTAGTTATGTCCTAATGAGTCCTCTAATCACACCCTACTAAGGCATTTCGATTCTATTGTAGATTTCATGATGGATCCAACAAAGGGAATGTTCTAAGTGTCAGACTGCTTAGCTAAGGAGTGTGGATCTCGTGATGGGATAGTAAAGACATCAGTGGGACCTATAGTTTATCATTTTTTTAATTTTATATTTTTTTTACACTATTTTTACCTTCCACTTTTGGAGATACATTGTTTATATGAAATGTATGTCATATCAAACTTTTTTTATTTTTACTCTAATAATTTATTGTATTTATGATTGTTGATTATTGATCCTAGCACATGATACTGAGGATATATTATACCCACTAATAGACTTTTGTCCTCACTGCTTTTCCGAAGCCTCTTTCATATTTGTAGGTGCATATGAAGTTATTTATAATTATAGCTTAGACATGATGGTTTAGTTTGGGATGTTACCATGTCCAATTCCCATCCATGGATATTGATGTCTATGGGGTGATTTTTTCCTCTATAACAGCTCGAAATGTCACTTTAATTTCTTTTTTTATATGGTTGATTTCTCACTTGGGTTTAGGATGTCTAGTGGTATAAATTTTAATGTTTTGAAGACTTTTTAGGGATACATGATTTGGACGATTCTTTAGGAAACCATGTAGTTGAATCCATATACCTTCTACAATTATGGATAGAGGTGATCATTGGTTATGAACATTGTTTGGTGAACTATGAGAGACAACCATGTAATCAATGATGTTTTGACGTGGTGGTTGTCACATGGTCTATGAATGGTTTAGTAAATTATGTAAGAAAATAGTGTTTCCTACTCATGTTAGTGTATTTTGTACATTATGTATTCTTTTTAAATGGATAATTCACTTAATACTACCCCATTCATTCTTCCCCAACCTAGGAACCTCCCAAGGGGCTCTCTTCTTCTTCAAAACTCCTCTGAGTGGATTTGTTTTGGTTTATTGGTGTTTCTTCATCTTGATCAAGAGGTTGGTACTCATCTTTCGTTCTCAATATAGTTTCTTCTCATTCCCCCTCTTTCCCGCTAACCCTAATAGATTAAGGGTTGATTTTATTTTTTAAGTTCTGCTAAAATAGGTTTCTTGTTTTTTAATGGATGTGATATACCCTTGGACATCCTATTCGATGGATTCCATAATATGCAACATGATTCCACCAATTGATGTTGGTGTTTTCATTCCATTTTCTTTTAATAAAGAGGTTATTGGTTTTATAACATTTTAAAAATGTTTTTGAACTATATAAATAATATATATAATCTGTAATTTTCTATTTTAAAAGGTAATCTATGATTTTTGTTTTCATATTGAAAAATGTATGTAAATAGTTTATTTTAATGGAACATTGGTTTTAAATGGTATTATATGAATTCAAGGTTTTTTGTGGAATTCTGATGGAGGTTTTCTATAATAAAAATGGTTGGTTTATAGTGTTTTAACAGATTTGGTTTTATAATGTATAGTTACATTTATTTTAAAAGGGGTTAACATATGTTACAAGTTTCTCACATTTCAAAATTGAACAACCTTATTTATAAGGGGATTCCATTGGCTTTATAAACGGTTTCACTAATTTAAATGAGTTCTATTTATTTTAAGGAGAGGGGTGTGTGTCCTTTTGAGTTGATATTTTAGGTTGAAACATTTATTTAATAAATAATATTTTTTCTTTAAATATTTTGGTCTTTTTTACCTTGGAGTTAAATTTGGGGTTAAAATTGCTTCAAAAGGTATTTCCAAAAAATTCCATTTCTATTGCTAAAGATAAGTACCATTTTTCTCCTTAAGGGAAGGTGGAATATTGATTAATGTTTACACAAGTGTAGAGACCTTGTTATCCTTTTATATGCTTGTGTACATGTGTTAAAGATATATGAATGTTAACTTGGGTTTATGTGGTTTCGAATAGGGATCATCATTAAAGGGGTTTTCTGAGAGGTGGAAAGTATATGATTTATATTTTTTAATTATTCTAGGTTTCATGTTGTATTGTGATTGAAATTTTTTTTATATATTCATACCTCCATTATCTATGAATTGATGTTCACTAGGATTATATATCGAGTGTCCTGTTATATTGGATAGTGTAGTAAAAAGTTATGAACTAGATAGTATACCTTAGTTTAATATTATGACATTGATAGGGAGGTTTGACTGATGAGATTAGTAGAGAGTGATTACAAGGATGAGTTATATAACCAATAACCTATTGGAAGTTGATTCAAATTTTATCATGTCTAATACTCAAACCATTATTACCTTGGTTTTTTTCTCATGTTATGAATCTTATGTTATTTCTTTTTTTTTTATATTAACATGAGAGTATCATATCATTTTATTTGATCCATTTATGATGTATTTGTAATTTATGATGGATCATTATTTTTATAAGGCATTATTTCTTTTATTTTTTCATTTGTAAATGAAACTTTGTGGCCTTTAATTTAATATGTTTCACTTTCTAATACTCATTACTGAGGTGTGTGTATTGAGTTTTTATAATTAAAGGAGATTAGATGAATTGTAATCCATATAAAATATTTTTATAGAAACATTTAAAACCATGTGACACTTTTTTTCAAAATTTATTTTTTAAATAAAAATATATTTTTAACTAATTTCATTGTTTAGAAGATACTTTTATTTAAAAAAATTTAATTGTTTATTTTTTAAATGGAATTACCATAGTAAGCCCCCTTTAAGGAATTTTTTATAAATGGTGTGTTTTTTGAGAAATGATATATGGTATTGAATGCATATTTATATTTTGTGCAAAGTAAACAAAAATATATTTTGTTATTAATTATGGTTTAGTGTATTTTTTTCTTTTTAGGAAAGTATTGTAATGAATTATAGGTATTATCCAACTTGACTATGTCTCATGCCATGAATACTCATTATAGTGGTTATGTAGGGGTCATGTTTGTTTTAGGTTCTAAGGGTATGTATGGTTGTTGGTTTTGTAACCACACACCTTGGGTGCCACATGATGTTCAGGTTTTGGTGGGGACTTGAGAGTTAAAATGAGATGTTTGGGGTTCTCTCCTTAGTCCTTTAGATCATTTAGCGTTGTGTGATATACTGACTATTTAGGAAACATAATTTATTTTTCAGTTTTTTTTATCTTCTTATTTTTAATTGAAAATAATTATATATATATTTTAAAATATATTGAAAATAGTTTTGTAAAATATTTTTTCATTCTTGGTATGAATTCCTTGTCTTGGAGATATTTACTTTAACATCGATTATTTATTTTTTAATATTCATCCAATATAAAGAACGCTCATGTTATGTTCCAAGTTGGAACAGTTGATGATATTGGTTTCAATGAGGGTGAAATAATTCACATGTTATGACATGGGATATTCGGGAGCATCTTGCTAACCCGACGTAAATGGGAATGTGTTGTAGGACATGTGATGAATTTTCTTAGATGGAATGTTAGGAAAACATTTGCTAGTTCACAAAAAATTAAATCAAATCCCTATTTTCAATTTGCAGTAAAGGTAGACTAATGTAATGACTATCAGATTTGGAGTGGTGGATGAAGAGGTGTTATTGGACAAATCTTCCTCATGTTAGACCATGAATATCCACATGTTGTTGGGAGTTAACCTTTAATTTTGGAATTTGTGTAGTATTTTTTATGAAATATTTTGATGTGGTATACAAAACTTTTGATATATAGGATAACCCAAGGATATGTGTTGGGATATTTATCATTTCTTAGTGAAACTAGAGACATTCATGTGAGTACATGGTCTATCAAACTGTGTTCACCCCAAGGAAACTATTTTTGAAAACTCTAATTGCAACCACATTATTAGTTCATGGTTCAAAAAAACATGCAACCAAACCATGTGCATTCTTGAATGCTAATAAATTTTTTTCCATCTGTTGATTATTTTGACCGCTCTTATGTTTTTTGGGTATTTCTTATGACCTATTAAGTGATGATTTATCAGTTTTAGTGTTTATTTAATTAATAATTAAATGTTATATTTTGTTCTTTTTTATTTATGATTGTTTAAGAACATTCATTGTGGTTCTAGAGTTAAAAAAGTGAATATTTTTTTGAAAAATATCACAATTGATTTTAGAGGATAAAAAATACATCTCTAATGTGATGGTTTTCAAAGAAGGGTTTTCATGTGTTTAAACAGTAAAATTCATGAAATTTATTGGAGTGTGTGGATTAATGGGAAGTTGATTTACATGAAGTGAGTTATTTATTATGGTGGGGATTAAATATTTTTCTGTGTTTTTACACATTCGTCTAATTAAATTAAAATTAGGATGTGTTAGAAATTTTTAAATAAGGTTATATATGGTGTTTTTTAATCTATTTCCATTTGATTGTGAATTTCTAACAATATATTGGAAATTTTGGGGATTTGATATTGCTTTTTATATTTTATAATGAAAATACAATAGAAGTGTCAAAAATTAAATATTAAAACGTCTCAGTTAGTTTCTATAGGGATTCAAAAGTTACCTTTATAGCCTTGAACTCTTCCTAGAATCATCATTGAGTGTTAGATCCTAGTTTATCTATGCTTTTGGATCATATGTGGTCGTTTCTGAATCAATATACATTGTTTTTTAGTTCTCATAAAGTATCTCATGAGGTGAAATAGTGTTAATTCATGATTGAAGAGATATTTGAGTTTCTAAACACTCAATAATCTTATAGGTAAGGTGACCAACCCCTTTATTAAAATGGGTAGTTTTGGATTGGTGGAATTATGTTATCCATACCCACCCAATAAAATATATTTCTAGGGGATATTTCAATTTTTCGATAGAAATATTCATTTATACCTTAGAGTTGGTAATTTTAAAGGTTGTTGGGGTTTCGAGTATTCATTAGGATGATTAGTTGGTGGAATCATATATGGAATTGTTACATGAACTTTTCAAATTCCCTCCCAAGATGATCATGATGATTGGAATGTGGATTTTTTATTTTCTAGATTCGTTTATCAAGATTTAAATTTTATGGTTTTTATTTGAGCCTAACTACCTTCATAAAAGTGTTAAATATATTAATCATCATTGAGGAATTATATTAGTAGGGAAACATGTATCACATGTTGAGGTATAATAATATCGTATCAGAAAGAGTGTTCCAATGAGAAAGATGTGGAAGATTCTTGTGTAATTATGGTGTGTGAAGTTAGAGAATGACAAACATTCCATTTTAAATGATCTCAAGACCTGACCTTACAATGGATTTCATATTCATATTTAGTGGTTTTGTATGCCAAAGGGATATCTGAAGAAGAAGAAGAAGCATCATAATTCTCATTGATCAAAGAATTGATCTATATTGGTTCATCAAAATGTAGGTTAAAAATCAATTTTGTGGTTTTGGGGACAATCATATTATTTAATCATGTTTTGTTAGACATTATTTAGTCCCTTTAATATAAAATATATAATTATTTATTATTTATTATTTATCTTTTTCCTTATAAAATATATAATTATTTGGTCCCTTTGATATTTTATATGGGAATCGATTGTGATTAGGGTAAGGTAACATGGATTGAATTTTGGTTATAGAATATATTATGAGATTTAGTGACTTTATTTTTTATTTTGGGGTCCTCTAGAGTCCGATTTCCAAGATTTTGACATTGAGTTACCCTCTGTAGTTTGTGACACGATTTTAATGCAAGTGTTTTCTATGATGATGTGTTTTCATGTTTGGATTTTTCTTTTGTTATAATGAGTGGTTAAAATTGTGACATTCAATTGATTCTTTAGGGAGTTCCCACTAGGGTTTTCAGAGCTTGTAGGTCAAAGTTTCAAGATTATACCTGTTTAGAGTGAATCATTATTTTGGATTGTCCCTTTTATGGTTCAACATTATATATATATTTTAATTGGTGGGAATACCTAATGTCTTTCCTTGTGTGTTTCCCACGTTCAATGGAGTTTTCTTACAGTTTTTTTCTAATGGATGTGCTTCTATTATAAAGTTTGTGACCTAGGATATTGAAATGGGTTTCCATTCCCATTATTCAATCAGGTGGGGAATTTATAGTGCATTAGGATAGGAATTATTTCTTTTTTTATATCTTCATGAGGAGTAGGATATTCTAGACCCATGTTTTTTTGTATGTTTGGAATTGGGGATTTAGATACATATTTTTATAGGGAGAGTTAATCTTGAAATTTTTATTGTAATAAGAAATCAAAAACATTCCAGTAGTGTAATTTCTAGGGAAATAAAGTGGTATGGTGGGGAGAATTTTGACAGCATAAAATATAAATTTCTTGATTTATTTTAGGTGGTTGATTTCTACCCAGTGTTCTTTTTTCTCCCTGGATTGAAATTTGTAATTTTTGGGGCAATTTATGATCTTCATGGTTAGGCGCCTGGTTTTGGGAACTATGTAATTGAAATTGTGTTATATGTACAATTATAAATAGAGGTTATTTTGTATTTTCTGCATGGGTAAGTGAAACATGAATAAAATAATGTAGCCTCTATAGTTATGAGGTATTAGTTGTCATGTGGGATGTACATGGTTAGGTTAATGTTAGAGTCAACCATTAGACCCTCATAAGTAATGGTATTTTTCATTTTGGAAACATTTTAATTTGGGAATCCCCCCAGGATCCCCATTTATTCTTCCCCAACCTAAGATCTTACCAAGGGGATCTCTTCTTGTTAAAATCTCTTATAAGTTGATTTTAAGTGACTCTCTAGTGTTTCATCATCTAGATTAAGATATAAGGAATCTATTTTATTTCTCTTATTACATTAATGTGTGTTCCCCTTTTTTCCTCTTAAAAAATGGATTTCGGGTGAAATTTAAATTATTTGGGTTGTGGTAAACATGAAGTTTTGGTTTTTAAAAAATGTGATCCATATTTGGTGAAATTTGCAGTGTTGTGCATTATAATAGATATCATTCCATCATATGATTTGGGTGTTTATATTTCATTTTATTTTAATAATGAGTTTCTTGGTTGCATGATGTCTTAAAATTGTTTCAAACTAAATTAATGACGTAAATGATGCCTAATATTGTTATTAATATTCCTCAATGTTTTTTCATTTTCCCATTTTTAATAAATAGAATAATTATTTAGTTCAATGGATCCTTGGTTTTAAAATTTATTTTTACGAATCAAGGTGTGTGATATAATTCTATTGGAGGATTTCAAAAAAAATGCTTTATTAATTGTGTTTTGAACCCATTAGGTTTTATAAAGGGTATTCTTCTTCTATTAAAAATGGTATAAATTATTTGAAGTGGTTACTATTTTTTAAAAAAATAAATATCCTTTCTTAATAGTGATTGTCTTCGATTTTATAATGGGTAACTAGGTTTTAATGAAACTGCCTAATTTTAGGGAAAGGTGTGTGTTTCCTATTATATTTTTTTGGTTGAAGACATTTATTTATTGAACATGGTGAGTGTTTGATGTTTTTTTTTTGTGATTTACCATTTATTTTCATTAGGGATTAAAATGGGTTCAAACGGTAATTATAAAGTATGTATTTTCAATGTATAATGATGTGATATATTTAGATTGTTAAAGAAATGTGGTTAATTAACTGATGTTTACACCCTTTGAGTTTTGTTGTTACATTATGGTATTCTATTTATCATGTGTGATGTCGTTTTTTACATTCATTCCTTGTAGTTTCCTATCTTTTTTTTTGTATATATTTTTATATATTGGTAATTTTTTGGGAATTATTATATGTATTTCCTTATTTTATTTGGGCCATTTTTCATGAATCTTTTTGGCCTTGCATTTAAAAAGTTATCCCTTATTTATAATCATGTTTTTTGTTTATGGTGTATTGAGTATTTAAAAAGTAAAATAGGACATTCTGATTAAATGAAATCCATGTAAAAGTTTTTTTTGATAATTTCATAAACAATATGAGGGGTTTATCTAAATGGAATGCATTAAATTGAAAGAAAAAAACCTTTTTTTTGAAATATAGGTATATTTAAAAAGGAAAATTGATTGTTTTTGTAGTGGAATTTTCATAGTAAGTACCAATTGATGATTTGTTTTAAAAATGTTGTGTTTTCTAGAAATCATGTGTTTCATGACATGGTTATTTTTTATTTATAAAGCAATTGAATAAATATATTGTAATAACTTTAAAACTAGAGCAATTAGATACTTTAGATAAATTAAATGTAATGGACTTAGGGTAGTATCATGTAGTCATATGGGCAACACATAGAATAATCACACTAGGGGTTAGGTGGTCTTCCTTATTTCTATATGTTCTCAAGGCATGGATAACATATGGGTTTATCATTAATACTTTTTTAGAAGAGAGTGATGTTTAGGTTAAGGAAGTTAATTGAGAGTCACAAGGAGATGGTTGGGTCCAATTGCTTTATATAATTTTGGGTCATGTGTTGTATCAATATTTTTGGAAACTTGAAATCATTTTATGTTCAGTTTTAGCTGCATATTTTTAATGGAAAATATTTTTTAAAATGGTATCAATTATGATGAAAATGATTTCAAAACTAATTTCTCTATGATTTGATTCCTTCCATATTTATCAAACATATATTATACCTCAACTTATTTATTTTTTCATGGTCATCCAATATAATGACACCTCATGTTTGTTACCCTTTTGGAAATGTTGTTGATTTGGGATTTAATTAGGTTGAAATCATTCACATGTTCTCACTTATGATGCCATGGTACTTGTAGATATACTTGGGTAATAAGTTAGGGTCTTGTGGCCTTATGGTGTAATAGATCTGGCATCATGCTAGGCTTTCTCGAGCTACCTCTCTAAAACCTCTATATAACATTATCATATTTATTTTGTAATTCTATAAATAATATTAATATATTTTATTTATTACATCAACTAAATTATTCACAACATAGTATGATACTCTATGGAATGTTACCAAGATTTATAGTATGCATTTTTTTGGATTTTTTGATTCATATTATGTGATTTTATAAGATATAGTTATGAAGTCCCATTGCATGATGATAAATTATACACTATATGATCTCATAGTTTTTTATTAACATTCCCATATAGATAGTGGTATGGTCAATGTGGGATATATTTTAATGGTTTTATGTTAAATATTAATGTTATTTTGGGGTTGATAAAAATGGTGGTATTGGGAATAAGCATCCACATATGTTATAAACTATATGTTTTCATAAGAGATTCCATGGATAAGTATAATTACTTGTTTATATTTAACTAAGATTACATTTGGCTAATATTAATTAATGATATTAATACTATTTCTACATTAACTCAAACTCATACTTCCAATGATTATTATAAATTCATAAGTTTGAATTTTTCATTTCTTTGTACTTGGGATTCCCTATGATGTTGTTATTCTAACCCATAGATAGAAAATTATATGGCAATAAACTCCTAGTTTCATAGATTTATAATAATTTGCTAGAAAATGAAAATATCATATACATGGTAGTGTCGATCATTTTAGATCTTCTAATTGTGATCATTTGAGATGGATTTTAAAAGGATGAACATGAATTTGGTGTTTAATAGTTTCATTTGGGATTACATTTATGGACATATTTTTTATTATTTTATAGGATATAACACATTTTATAATATTGTGTATAGAAATGGATTCATTGTTTTTTCATCTTGATAGATGATAAGGAATATTTTTATACATTATTGATTTATATTATATCCTTATATTGTATATCATATCTATATTTGTAGATTGAATTTGAATTAATACTAGTACAATGGGTGAATACCTATCATTTATTTTTCAAAACCTTTTGAATATATTTCACCAATCCCTATTTAATTGAGGTATGTCATAGATCCAACTCTTTACATTTTATTTACCTTATGTGGGGTCTTGATGAGGTAATGATTTGTTAAAAGATTATATTTAATGAATTGAGACTTGTTTAGTCCTTATAAAATCAATATAGTAAAGTATATTTATATCATTATGCAATGACCAATACTATGTAATCATTCAATTTTCAAACACAATTTTAATAAAAATCATTCATTATTTGATTAAATACTATGTTATACTAAAGGGGTGTGTTAATGTTCTAGTTTAATGTGATTCAATCGAAAAAATATTATTAAATAATGATTCGTAATTGTTTCAAGAATTATCTACCTTTGGTTGCCTTACATACAGAATGAGTTTCATTCAAATAATTAGATGGGTTATCATTTAGTTTGGATTTTCATATGTGGGTTTTTCAAAATCTTTATATGTTTTATGAAACCATTTCCATTATGAATTTTTTTATTTTGGGTTATTTAGATCTTTATATTCTTTATAAAATTTTAATCTTCAGTATTTTTTTTCATAATTTCATATGATACATTTATAAATGGTTTTTAGTGTGATAATTTGATAGAAAACATAGATTTTTGAATTGGATAAGATGTTATACAAGTTAGTGTAATTTTGAGTAGTTTCGATCATTATAATTTATGCTGAATTACGGTAATTATTTTAGTATTGATAGATTTACTAAAATAATTGATTCTTCTAATAATAAATTCACGTCCAAAACCACCACCCCAGATGACAATATATGAAGTAAAAAAGTTAAATTTCTTCCTTGTATTACAATTACAGTTAGTGAAGGTATGGGAATCAAATTTTTGGATAGGAGAGTTTATTTAGTGGGTGATGGTGTTTTATGATATCATTTCCCATATATTAAAAGCATATATTATGCTCATAATATTGTAGTGATTAGTGTTGGCATGGGAAAATTGTCTCATATATTGGGTTTATAAATGGTGGAATTAATATAGGTATAATACATGTTATTTATCCTTAATCAATATGTAATTATCCCCTCAATGTAATATATACATGGGTGGAGGAGGTACAATTAAATGATCCCAAATATAGAGACCCCAACTAAATAGCTTGAACCATGGTGAGTAATTAAATTTTAAGAAAGAAATTATTAATTATTAATATGAATTAGTGGAATTATAAATAAAAATTTGAAAATTTTATATGATGAATAAAGTTATTTATTATAATAATTTAAATAGAGGACCATTTTTTGATGTTTTTTTAAATATATGACATAGTTGATGTGATTTTTAATTTTAGTTTTGGAAGATTTATGTATTTTATCTTTTATAAATAATGATGCATTTATATAATCTTTTCAACATCCCTTTATGATTGTGGAAATATATGATACATGGAGTTAATGGGATACCATGAAGGGAATTTTAGAAGGGGTTGATGGTTGATTTCTATTGAGACATGGTCAATATAGTGTTGTTATTTATAAAAACCTATTATTCCGATATATATATATATATATTAAATAAATATAACTTTTTCAAAAAATTACAACGCACAGAACACTAGTATAAAATGTACCATGGCATAGTATATTAAAATAATACAATATTATCTAAAACATCAATAAGAAAATTAAAATAACAACAAATCATTTAGTAAATAAAAATATGATAAATATAATTATTATGAAAAATATTTTAACTTCAAATATGTTATAATTATTATTATTAATTCATTGATTAAATGTTAGGGTTATAAGTTAACTAAATAATTAAATCTGATTATAAATATTATAGGTTTAAAAGGGAAAATTTTCAATGAACTATTTTTAAGGTGATGTTTAAATTATGTAATAAATTCAATTTATCAATTTTAAAAAAATATTTTTATAATATACGATACTCATTTTTTATCAATCCTTAAATTTTGAATTTTCATGAAATATGATTAAGAACATTTTAGGTTTGACAGTTTATTTTTTATTAAAATAATTTTTCATTTTATATTTTATTTTTATATGAAAGATAAATTTTTAAATTTTAATTTGATAAAATTAAATTTATTTTTAACTAATCATTCCAAAATTATCTTAGGACAAATTAAATAGATTAATTTAATTTTAATAGTGAAAATTAGAGTTTATATATATATCGCATCATTTTTGAAATTATTATAAAATAAATATGAATTTATAACCTAAAAAAATTCACAATTAAAAATCTATTTAATGAGTAGAATAATTTATTTATAAAATATTTTTTTATTTTATAAAACCTATTTTAAACATTATGAATTTTATTTAATATTTATTTTCATAAAACAAATTTTGTATTCTTCCCTAAATTAAATATCTATAAAGTTGAATTCATTTTTTATATTTCATTTAAAGGAAAATAACTATTATCTGATTAATATTAATCCAATTATTTTCATAGAAATTAGCAACATTAATAATTTTATCTTAGTTATAATTTTTATGGATAAAGATACAAGTTTTCAAAAAAGGGTTTTGACATGTTATGTACACTAATATTAAAAATTAATTTTAATCACCCTTATTAATTTTATTAGAAAATTTATATTTTATATGTATAATCATTCGGTAGAAAAAGTAATATGATGTTTTTAATTTTTTATAATTAAAATTTAAATATTATAGTTAAAAATTAGTTACCACAACAAATAATTAATAACAGATAAACTTTTATGAGTAATTAACCTATAAAACATGTTGAAAAAATGTATCCAAATATATTATTAAACCTTGATAATCCTTAAACCTTCCACCACTAAATTATTTTTCCTTATTTGATCGAATTTACTATTAAATATTGACTTTTACTTTAATGTTATTATAAAAATTCCACTCCTCTCCCTTATAAAAGGATACACCACCAACCCACATCTCCTCACACTCCATACCTCTTATATTGAATAATAATCAACCTAAATGACTCCCCAATGCTCCTATAAACATATTTGAGGTTTTTTATTTTCAAAATATCATCTCTAAAATCTATAATCAAATTTTCAATAGGTATCTTCTAAGGAGTAAGGTAAAATTATCAATTAATAATTTTTCGTTAATTTTCATTTTTAATAAAACCTCCTCTCAATGTTGTCTACCCATGATGACATAATTATATATGTTTTATAATTATAGTGGTATTTTATTCTGTTTGAGTGATAACCATGTTATAACTTACTCATAACCATTTGAAATGCAAAAATTGTTTTTTTTTGTTATGTGTTGACTACCAGCTCCATAAGCAACGTAATCCATTATTCATTACCAAAATACATAACTAGGTGAAAGCAGGTATTTACTGAATAATAAAAATATTTATATTTTTATGACCTGATCCAAGTTGGGTCCAAGATATAATTACCCTATGTCCACCTCTATATGCTAGGGGTTAGTGACCAATGCTAAAGGCATAACTAAAATGGGGAGTCATTTTTCTAAAAATATATACACACAAAACCATATTTATGAAAAAGTGTATAAGGAAAAGAGTAATGGTTGAAACATGACGATAAAGTAAACCAAGAATTCAAGGACTTATCGACATTAAAAAAGTAAGGTAGTGTAAAATGTAATGTAAATGGGAAAATACAAGGCTGAATAGAAATATGTTCAAATGTGATAGAAATAGAAATGTATACAGCTGTGATATCCCAGCTCCAAAATCCCATTCTATAACCACTGTATACTATCCAAGCACCCAATATCTCTAATATCCTCTAAAGTCACCATTGGAATGATCGTTGTTTTCCTAAGACATGACACATGAGGGAAAAGTCCTTGTGTGGTTGAATATATACATACCCAGTATGAAAACCTAAAAGCTAAAGTGTGGTAAGTATGAGGTACAACATGAATAGAAAGATAGTAGATGAAGTTTATAGTCAAAGAGAACATATCAAACCAGTCTAAGAGTGAAAGTAACCTCAACTAAAAAAGGATCTCAACACGGTGAGTGGATGAACTAATAATCCAATCATCATCACCTATAGTGGGAGACTAGACTCGTCCAACAATGAGAATCTAAACACCAAAATAATGTGGAATTCCCCACACATATTTGCTTCTCCTGAAATGAGAGTAACCAAATCCATGGTGTGGATAAATAAGAACATATATATATTCAATAAATAGATTAACAAATGAGATATTTTAGGGCATATTTATATGATATATCTTCCCATGAAGAAGAGTGGAAAATAGTTCCAAATGTATATCAATGATTCCCACCATCTTATAAGTCTTCCCTGATGTAACCATCCATGACAAGACACACATCCTCACTTTGGTGCACAGTCTAGAGGCCACAAACTCAAAGTGTAGGAAACATTCCATAGTATGTCAGGAGGGTTCCAATATTATAGTATCCCTAGAATACCCACTTCCATGATGATGGGGGAGGGGGTCCACTCAATTTTCATGAGGACATGAACCATATATTGATAGGGGTTCAACTCGGTAATGCAGAGGGCTCGTTCCCATGTCGAGGGGGAGTACCACTCTATAGGTTGAGGACCCATTCCTTGGTACAAAATGGGTGGTTCCACTCTTTTCATCTTGGACCTACACCCTATATAATAGGGGGTTACACACTACAATCATTGTAGAGGATATTTAACCACACTGATGGGGAATTCCACTCTATTGGTCAAGGATGAAGTTCCCAGTCAGGATCCAAGTATCACTAAGAGGGAGAAGGGGTGAATCAGTGATATCTCTTTCTTTTTATGTTTCCTATTTTTTTAAATAACTTTATCCTCCTATTTAATATTTTCTTCCCAGCTGAACACACACAACCACATGAACACAAGATTTACAAGGTTCACTACTCAACATGAGTAGCTACATCCTTGGTATTATACAAAAACAATCCAGTACCACACAATCCACAAGATAAAAATCTGTCGGTGTGGAATACAATGAGTAGGATATACCCTTACACTCGTGTAGCACTTTGAAAACAATCCAATAGTGTGTGTGCTCCCTCTTAGCACAAATAGGTTAATGTAATGATTCTGTGCTTCTTAATTAACTTTTAGAAATCAAATCTTTCAAAACAATTCTTCACATTTCTACCTAGAAGCTGTTAAGAACCTCCTGGTGCAGACAACTTGCACGCCACTCCCTGCTTTCAGGCCTCCCTTCTTGTGCGCCACCCGCTTGCGCACCTCACTGCTTGCGTGCCACCTACTTGTGTGCCTACTCACTACTTGCACGCCTCCATTGATCACATCTCACAACTTGTGCACAACCTTTGGCTTATACACAGCCCACTTCTTGAAGGAACCTCCATTCTTGCGCACCTATGTCAACTTGCACGGAAAAACATGGGTGAAAAAAATTGTGTGAAAAAACATGTGCGCCAACCAACATGTGCACCTTATAAATAACCCTCAGCTTGCGCGCCACTTCAGCTTGCACGCTGCCCTCTTCTACTTGCTCGATCAGATCACCCTCCACTACTTGCGCGATCAGAGCTCTAATTTCATCGTTAGTGTTGAGCATACAAAAAATGAGAAGGCGAGTCATCTATTTATTAGCATTCTGGTGACTTGCGTGCCACATACACTTGCGCACTTCTCTAGTACTTGTGCACCGCTCCGGCACTTGTGCGCTGCTCCAGCACTTTCACAACACTTTCCTTCCTTTGTCATATTTTGATATGATGATTTTGAGATATGAATTGCGCACCACTTATACTTGTGCACCAATACTTGCGCGTCACTTTCTTTCCTTTTCCAAAATCACTTCTTTACTCTCTCTACTCTTCATAAGGCTTACATCACAAGTTCTCCAAACTTATGATATTTGTGAAATACAAATCAGAAAAGCATATTCATAGTTTACAATTCAATTATAAAGTGAATTGATTTAGCCTCTTTGACAACAAAAGACAACACTCTGTAATAGAAAAATTTTCTTACTTCCTTATGCATCCAACTTGGTCCCAACAATCTCCCCCTTTGGATTTTATTGTCAACTAAGATTCACAAATCACTGAACTTTGTAACCTTAAGAAATGGAATAATTATCAACAATTCTAAACCTAAGTGAGCTAACTCATTGTAGTAAACAATAATTATTAACAGCCAAAACCATGCTGTCCAAAAGTATGACTATGAAATCGAATGATCGTATCTCCCCAGACTTCTTCCAAACATCTTTCAATATTTTACTTCAGCATTCCTTACTTATTCAACTTTCATTTAAAATAAAATTGTTTGCTACAACCACTCTAGAAAATAGTTAGAATAGTTCACACACATACATGTTGGATTCACATCTTACCCACAACTCCCTGTTTATGCATTCATCTATAAGGATAGATTTATGAAACAATTCCCCACTTTGAAAAAACTATCCAAAGGAATGATGAGAGTGGGGACAGAAACACATACCTTAACCTTGATGAGAATAAGGTTGGACACCCATGTTCCACCTCAATTTTGCAGATGGTTCCTTTGGTAACGGTTTTGTGAATATATCAGCCACTTGTTCAGATGTAGGAACGTACTCCAGCCTCAATTCATTCTTCTGCACCTGCTCTTTGATGAAGTGGTGAACGAGAATGTGGTACCATATTTCTTGTAATATTTATTGCACTCTAATTATCACAACCCAAGAGAAATGCTAGCTTTACTTCAATAAGTAGATCTTCCAGCTGAGTCTTCATCCACATTAGTTGAGTTACATCTTGAGTAGAAGCAACATACTCAACATCCTCTATGCTAAGAGTTACTGAATTCTGTTTCTTAGTATGCCAACTAACACAACTTTTCCCCTCAAAGAAAACTCCACCAGATGTGGATCTTCGATCATCAACATTTCATTCCCAATCAGCATCACAATACCCCAATAGATCAACATTTCTGGAGAAATCATACATGATTCCAAAATTTGTTGTGCCTTTGATATATCTGAGAATTATTTTTCCAGCAATCATATGTGATTATTTAGAAGCAATCTGAAATCTTTCACATAAATTGACAGCATAGACAATGTTGGGTCTTGAGGCAATCAGATACAACCGACTTCCAATCAGCTTTCAAAACTCTTTCTAATCAACTTCCTTTCCTTATCTATCTTTAGAAAACTTTTTTCTTATTGAAATTGGTGTGGAAACTGGTTTCGAATTTTCCATGCCAAACTTCTTTAGAAGTTCCATAGCATACTTTTCTTGGCACTGGAAAACGTGATTCTTCTTCTGTGAAATTTTTATACCAAGAAAGTACTTCATTTCTCCTATCATGGACATCTCAAATAACTTCTTCATCTCCTCAGCAAAACCTTTACATGATATTTAATCATTTCCAGCAAATATAATATCATCAACGTAAATAATAATGATCAATGAAAACACCTGACATTACTTGATGTAGAGATTTTTGGCTACTCTCCATTTCTTAAAGTTCATATTCTTCAAGAAAGTATCAAATTTAGAATATCGTGCTCTCGAAACCTGTTTTAGCCTATACAAGGCCTTCTTCAACCTGCAACATAACTTTCAGCCGTTCCAATAACTAATCCACAAGGTTGATCAATGTAGACTTCCTCATCAGGGTCACCATTCAAAAATGCGGATTTTACATCCATTCGAAAGATTTTGTAACCTTGTTGTGCATCAATAGAATGAAATATTCTTATTGTTTCTAATATTTCCACCAGAGCAAAGGTTTCATCAAAATCAATGCCTTCAATTTTTGATTACCCTTTACAAACCAATATTTCTTTGTTTCTTATTACTTTACCTTCAACATTTAGCTTGTTCCGGAAATCGCACTATGTACCAATGATGTTCTTATTGTCCGGCTTGAGTACAAGTTCCCAAGTATCATTCTTCTCTATCTAATCAAACTTTTCATTCATTTCATGAACCCATTATGGATACTCAAATTCTTTATTTACATTATTCGGTTTAACTTTCGAATAAACAGATGTATGTGATATAGCATTTTTTATTTTCTTGTTTGAACCATATGATTTTTATCTCCAATAATTTTATAAACCTCCACTTGCTTCCTTAACATAGGATGAGTTGTTTGAACTCCATCTTCATCACTTGATATTTCAGAGCCGGATTCATCTTCTTGAGTAGGATTAACACAGTCTGTAGGATTATCAGAATTGTTAAAAAAATATTCTCTATCCTGCTTAACTTCCACATCAACATATGATTGCTTTTCTTTATCAATATTTTCATCAACTTTTACAGCTGATGAATCAATAATTCTTCATGTTTCTTTTTTGAGACATATATTTTATCTTTCTTCTGGAGCATAGCCAAGAAAAATTCCATCATCTATGCTTTGCTCAAACTTTCCAAGGTTTCCACCTTTCTTCTTTATAATGCATGGACTCCCAAAAACTCTTAAGTGTTTCAGACATGGAGTTTTTTCATAGAACATTTCATAAGGAGTCATATCTACGTTTGGTCTAAAGAAACATCAGTTCTGAATATACACAGTAGTTCTCATGACTTTCCTCCAATAATAATGAGAAATATTATGCTCAAGCAACATAGTTCACCCCATTTCCACCAAACTTCAATTCTTTATTTCAGCAACCCCATTTGTTGAGGTGTGTATGGTAAACTGAACTCATGCCGACTTCCATTATTCTCAAGATAACATTAAAAATCTTTATTCTTATACTCACCATCATTATCAGTTCTCAACATCTTTATTGAATACTCACATTCCTTTTTTGCTTTCCTCTTGAAACTCTTAAACATTTTTAGATCATCTGACTTATGTCAAATGTACATAACACAAGTAATGTGAGTAAAGTCATTAGTGAAAGTAATGAAGTAATTATCTCCATTTGTATATTTCTTTCTCAGTGGTCTACATATATCAGAATGTATAAGTTCCAAGGGTTGTTTTGAACGAATTTCAACTATCTTATGAAAAGAGTTTATAATCTTCTCTTTTTCACAAATAGTGCAGCACAAATCTCTTATTCTTGATAAATTAGGCATATCTCGGACACTGTCTCGCGTTGATAACTTGCACAAATTTATCTAACACATATGTCTCAGTCTTTTATGCCATAACTTATTTTCATCCACTACACCCATGTAACAAGAGTTTTGCACTTCCCCCACTTGGAACAAATTCACTCTTGTACATTGGCCCCTTGTAACTATATTTCCATCATTTTCACTTTTCAAAAAAAAATCCATATTTTCGGAAGAAAAATTTGTTGCCCTCATCACAGAGTTGTGACACACTTAGCATGTTATGTTTCATCCCATCATCATATAGTGTTTTCTTGGATTTCATCTTTTCTTTTCCAATGATGGCTGATCAAACACCTTTGATTCTTATAGATTCATCATTTCCAAATGTCATTGTTCCTTCTTTAAAGTCTTTCACATTCTTCAGCATCTTTAAGTCTCCTGTCATATGAGAGAAACATCCACAATCAAGAATCCCTGGACGTTCTCTTTTAGTAGCTTTCAAATCATTTTTAACAACAAGAGCTTTTTTTTCTTCCTTTTCCTTCACTTCTTTTGGTGCTTCCTCCAATTTCCTAGCCAAGTCAATGTGTTCTGGCTAGACAACCATGCACTCTTTCCTTTTAGACTTATCAGACCTATCCCTTTTATATTTTAAAAACTCTATATTATGAGAACTATTAAGAATCCTTTGTTACTCTGGAAAAACACTAAGGCAGCCCATGGCAAGATGTTCAGGTCGATCACATATTTCACAAATAGTTTCCAGTGGTTGGAACCTATTATCAACATTCACACTAGTATTCTAAAATATCTTCTAAAATTTATTTGGAGACTTTATATTTTAAAAGGATTGGATCCCCCTCAATCTGTGTCTTTCAAAACATGTAGAATAGTTGTAAAGTTTTTGGTTGAACCAACACATATTTTCCTTGTGTTCCAATCCACCAAAATACCTGCAATAACCATAGAAAGAATATTTGCCTCTAAAATTTCTATATATACCAGATTTGTGAACATGCTTCTCAACAACCTTCTAAATAGAACTATGCTGACCATAAACCTTCATGTTTTCATTTGTAACTCCCTTTCTCATTTAAGATATAACAGCACCAGAAGTATTAGAAGTCTTTCTTGACTCATTATTTTTATGCACTTCTGATTTATCATCATTGCTGACTTTGATCACATACATGGTCTTTCCAGCCTTGTTCTTATCAGAACCAGTTCTGTATTTCATTTTTACATTTGAAGGTATCTATTGTGGATACTTGTTTGTTTCATTCTTACTGGAACATTCACAAACTTTTGAGATAGAATTTTTGAAACTTATATTCATTTGTTTAGATTTATAAAGTTTTTGTTGGACAAGTTCCAACTCTTCTTCTTTTTCCATCAACTTTAATTGAAGATGATCATTATGATTCTTTGTGTTCTCAAAATAATTTTTCAGATCATCAATCTCATTTTCCATCTTGATTTTCTCATCTGAAAAAAGTTCTTGATTCTTTGATGTGGAATTTTCATTTATCAGCTTGTTGTTTTCCTTCTCAAGTCTTCTTATCTTCCTCAGTCATTCTTTCAACTCTTCTTTCAGATGATATTCAAGTTGAGTTTCTTCTTCTTATGAACTTTTTCTCTCGTACTCTTCATTATTCACTACAAAAAAAGGTATTCTATCAAGATTTTTCAGCAAATAATTTCTTAGATTCTTCTTTGTTGTCTTCTTCATCATCATCTTTAGATAAAAATCTTATTCTTTTTTATTTGAAGAACTTTTTATCCTTCCCCTTTGAAAAATACTTATCTTTGTCAGCTTGTTTCTTCCACAACCTTCTTGTCCTTTTGTTATCATCATCATTGTCTTCTTTTTTATTCTTTTGAGGACATTTATCTACAAAGTGACCAATGGATCCACACTCAAAACATTTAAATGGAAGTTTAACCTTTTATTTCTAGGTTCCTCTTTTCACATTTCTAGAAAATAATGATAAAATTTCATCAAAATTTTTACATACCTCATCTTTAGAATCAAATTCAAGCGCATCATCTTCAATAAGATTCTTCTTTGATGTCTCTCTCTTTGTAGGCGTAAATGACATTTCTATATTAGCATTTGGTTTTCCCTTCAAATTCTTCTCCATTCTCATCTCATAAGTAATGAGAGTGCTATGAAAATCATCCAAAGATAATGTTTTAGGGTCTCTATCTTCTAATGAAGACACTTTAGCATCAAACTTGTCCAGATGAATTCTCAAGATCTTTTTGAAAACTGTAGAATCGTCCCACGTTTCACCAAGAAATCTGATTTTACTGACAATATCATTTATCTTATTAAAGAAATCCCAAACAGATTCATATTCTCATATTTTCAAGTCTTCATACTTCAGTCTCCGTATTTGTAGTTTATCCATATTCACTTTTGTATTTTCTTCATAGATGTTCTTCAGTTTGTCCCAGATTCCTTTGGTTGTAGCAACACCTTTCACTCTTAAAAATTCACTCTCAGAAAGAGATGAGAGTAACCCATTTTTATCTCTTACATAATTCTCAAGATTCTTCTTATCGAAAGGAGTAAGAGGAACCTTGTCATTAATAGTAGAAAATTCATCTGTTGTAGTTTCAATAACTACATATCCTATAGACATAAGATAAGACATTATTCTTTCCTTCCAGATGTGACAGTTCTTTCCATCAAAAATTGAAATCCCCTCACATTTCATGCAATTTTTATTCTCCATCACAACATCTCTTCAACCACTTCAGTAAGGAATAAATGAAGGAAACCTACCTCTGATACCAATTGAAGTTCCCAGTCAGGATCTATGTATCACTGAGAAAGGTAGGGGTGAATCAGTGATATCTTTTTCTTTTTATGTTTCTTGTATTTTTAAACAACCTTCACCTCCTGTTAAAGAGTTTCTTCCCTGCTGAACACACACAACCACTTGAACACAATATTTACAAGGTTCGCTACTCTAAAAGAGAAGCTAAATCCTTGGTATGGTATGGAAACTATCCGATACCACACAGTACACTAGAAAAAAATCCTTTGATGTGGAATACAATGAGTAGGATATACCCTTACACTCGTGTAACACTTTGAAAATAATCCAATAGTTCATGTGCTCCCTCTTAGCAAAAATAGGGTAATGTAATGATTCTGTGATTCTTAATGAACTTTCACAAATAAAATCTTTCAAAACAATTCATTACTTTCCTACCCAGATGCTGGTAAGAACCTCCTTGTGCATAAAGCATGCACGCCACTCCCTGCTTGCACGCCTCCCTGCTTTCACACCACCTACTTGCGCGCCTCACTGCTTGCGCGCCACCATCTTGTGCTCCTACTCACTACTTGCGCACCACCATTGAGCACATCTCGCAACATGCACACCACCTTTGTCTTATACAGATCCCACTTCTTGAAAGCACCTCCTTTCTAGAATGCCTCTGGAAACTTTCACGAAAAAACATGTGTGACAAAACTTGTGTGACAAAACCTTCACGACAAAACTTGTGTGCCACCCTACTTGCACGCCATATAAATAACACTCAGCTTGCGCTCCACTTCAGATTTTGCGCCGCCCTCTTCTACTTGCATGATCAGAGCACCCTCCACTACTTGTGCGATCAGAGCTCTAATTTTCTCTTATGTGTTGAGCATATAGAAAATGAGGAGGTGAGTTGTCTATTTATAGGCATTTTGGTGACTTGCATGCCACATACACTTGTGTGCCACTCCAGCACTTACGCTCCACTCCAGAACTGGCACGCCGCTCCAGAACTTGCATGAAACTTTCTTTAATTTTTCATATTTTGATATTATGATGTTGAAATATGACTTGCGTGCCACTTACACTTGCGCGCCAATACTTTCCTGCCACTTTCTTTCCTTTGCCAAAATCACTTCTTTACTCTCTTTACTCTTCATAAGGCTTGTATCACAAGTTCTCCAAACTTATGATATTTGGGAAATACAAATAAGAAAACCATCATAATAGTTTAAAAGTCCTTTACAATGTGAATTGATTTAGCTTCTTTGACAACAAAAGAAAACACTCTGTAACTGCAAACTTTTCTTACATCCTTACCCATCCAACTTTGTCCCTATAGAGGAACCACGCACTAGTACAATAGGGGATTCCACTTTGGTCATTGAGGACTCATGCACTATCTTCTAGGGTCTTCCTCTAGGAACATAGTATTAGATGACCTACACCCATTCTGATGGAGGCTCCACTCCAAAGATCGAGGACTCCACTTTTCAGCCCTACTGGAGGGTAAAACATGGTAGTCTTTGGTGATTCTTCCTAATCACTTCCCTCACCAGGCATTGCCTCAATAAGTGATGTGATGATAAAATTTCACATAGAATATCTAAATCCACAACTAATGTAACCATCATGTTCTATATAGATTAAAAACTAATTATAGGTTACTCACATGCCAAAATTCTAGTCCATACAAATGAGATACTTTCAATTAAAGTTTCCTCAAAAATGAAACTAGGGATACAGAGTGTGTGAGGGGACCCACAGAATTTGTCTTCCTACTCCACTACTTATACATGTCCCTAGTCGAAATATGACTCCCATCCCATATGGTATTATATTCTATATTGGTGGACTATAAAGTCTTTAAAAACAAATCGGGACCAGACCATGTCTGACAGACTATGTCCATATACTTGGGTACACGGCTATATACCGGGCCGAGTACTACCACGCAGGTTCCCTCCCATTTCATCCTATATATGTTTTTTTCCATCCATATAAGGGGTACATGACATATAATAGTTCTATACACCATTTTATCCTTATCTTTTCCCAAAAACCTAGCTGCCACCACTGAGGGACTACACATAGTCTGTTCATCCTTATACACAGTGTGTGGTCGAGTTTTTAATGGATTATATAGATCTTGAAATATTCTACTATTTCCCTAAAATAAAACATTTCCACTTTATATTTGTTGTTATCTATATCCAAGATTTGGGGATATGGTCTCGGATCATGATTTAATGCGACCGTTCACTAGAAATCACTCTCTGTTCATCCATTAGAATTTCTCCTTTAAACCCATGTGTTTTCAAGAATTCCTCTACCAATTAATCTTAAACTGATCATTAATATGATCTTCAACCAGCCGTAAAAATCCCATATCATTCCATACTTAAACGATTTGTGCCTCAAACCTGAAACTGGCATAGTTCTGGTGGTCTGATCGGGATCGGTACTGCCTGAAAATAACGGATTGGGAATGTGGGATCCTACTGGTGGAGAATATAAATAATATGAAGGAGGAAATAAAAATAACAGTATATTAATCATTTTTTCCAACGGTTCTTATCCAATGATCAAGAATGGTGATACAAACTTAGAATAAATTGAATAAATCAATTTAAAATCATGTACATAGGCACATTCTCAATCCAAATTTGTAGAAAAACAAAGAACAACTATGGATATTTTAAAACAAAATAATTGGAGGAAAAAATAACCAATTAACATGTCCTACCAGGTTTTGGGATCATTTTTTGATGGATAACACATTCCCCAATTATGAAGAATGATCTTTCCATTCGTTGCATCCTAATATGCTCCAATCTAGTATTTCTTCATCATCTGGGGTGATCCACCAATGAAACTACTAAGTAGAGAGTCATTGTAAATTCCAAGATTATGAGACTAACCATTGGAAATTCTTCATGGCAGTACTATTATTGAATAAGATTCTATTTTAAAATGAAACAATTAATTAAGTAATTAATCCAATGAACGTACCACCAATGAGCGAGGAGTCTAAACTCCATACTCTGATCAATTTTATGTTGCGCCTAGTGTAAAAACCACATTAAAAACTCTACCATGGTATCATATTTATGATCTGATATTTTTAGTAAGATCTATCATTTTTTCATTAAGAATATACATGTGAGAAATAAAAAAATAAATATTTTATAAATTTAATTCTAAGAACACAATGCCTTAGAGTTTCACGTCGTCTCAACTCTTTGATCTATAAGTAAACATATAAAAATATTTATAATTCTTTCAATTAAAAAACCAAGTCTCAATATCATTCACTCCATGATTTCTACTATGAATATAAAAAATAAACAAACTTAGGACTATGAGCCCGTACATGGTTCTCCCACTCATAGGAACTCTCTTGTACATTCCCATATTGTCCCATCATGAAGATCAAGAGGGTAGTCTATCCATGTAGACCTTCCTAGTATTGTTCCTCAATCTCCACTGGGTGCTCCACAAAGGTGGCTACATCCTCGATGTCCGTCTCTCCCAGCCAGTAACATGAGTGGGGTTCTGCACGTATCTTATCAATTGTAACACATAGAATATTTTATGAACTTTCTCCAGCTATGGGAGTAGGGATAGTCAATAAGCATGCTTTCTAACCATCTACATGATCATGAACGGACCGTTGAACCTAAGGGATAGCTTTCCCCCTAGTGTAACTTATACAATCCTCATCGTGGGGAGAGTCCCAAAAAAATTATCCACACACAATCTCCAAGGGCCTATGAAAATGATCTCTTTATGATTTATGTCTGTCTTGGACCATCCTCATCTACTCAAAGATAACCTAGAATTTCCCCGTCATCTCATGCACCAACTCGAGGCCTATAGTAGATGTCTCACCAATCTATGTTCGGCATAAGGGTGACATGTATGGTCTACTATAAAGGACCTCAAATGGTTTCAATCTGATAGTATAGAAGTTGTTCTACTCAAACTCTACTAATAATAGTTGATCATCCCAGTTAAAGACAAAGTATAACATGAAATCCCAAAAAATATATATTTCAAAACCTGGATAGTGTTCTTGATTTTCCCATTGGTTTTCATTGGAATTGTATTACTCATCCTCATTTTGGTCCTGAATGCCTCCTACAATACTCTCAACAATCCTGATGTAAACCATGCATCCTGATAAGAGAAAATCATTGAGATCACACCATAAAGTGAAATAAACTCCCATGTGTACAAATACCCTAGGAACTCTACTGAAATCTTCACCCTAATCGAAATGAAGTGCACCAATTTCTTGATTCAGTAAACTATCACCCATATAGAGTCATGGACATTAAATGTTCATGGAATTAATGTGAAAAAGTTACATGGATTTGTTATCCCATTTCCACTTTGGATATTAAGTGGATGAAACAAAACTAATGGAACTTCATTCCTTACCTTCACCTATTGACAGGTGAGCCACTGAGAGATGATCTCAGCAATTCTTCAGCTCATTCTAGACCACCAAAATTACCATTGAATATCCATGTATATCATTCTCACACCATGATGTACAACTAGGGTGGATGCGTGGAACTCTCACATCACCTCCTCCCACAACATAACTGGAACCATTGTCCGCCCCTACAACATTATGGTGTGATTACTTACTTCAAAAATCCATCTGGTGAGTGCCTCAAGAATATCTGGCCATCTAAGGTCTCACAATGGATGCTTCTCTACCAGGACTCTCCCACATGCTCGGTAAGTGGTGGAGTCAACACCATTGACTCTAAAAAAAGTGTACTCTCCTACTCCACCAAGTTCATCTATAATGAGGCCAACTTCTCTGGAGCCTCCAACAATAAGTGAACCTCAGGCTTCCTATTATGGGAATCTGCTACAATGTTTCCCTTCCTAGGATTTTATAATATCACAATGGCGTAGTCCCCTAGGAACTCCATATATCATCGCTAGCTCAAGTCCAAGCCTCTCTACATAAATTCAATCCTGAGAATCTATTGGTCTAAGTAAAGCAATATTCCCTCTTCAAGAAGGTAGTTCAATAATATCATCGGGTTTAATACTACAACTACTTGCACTAGGTCCTGAGTTTCATAGTTATGATCATGGGATCTCATCTTCTATAGACCCATATATGATAACTTCCTGTCACCACATCTACATGTAGTTGAGCCTGTCTTTTGATGCATTTCAATACATTGAAAAATTCAGGAATTCCTCTGGTAGTCTTAACACTGTAAAACTATTCATCCACATCCTTAACTCCCCAAAGCCTCTCTGGCACTTCTCAGACCAAGAAAACATCTTCCATTTCCATTTCATAGTGGTCATAGGGTCTCCATCTCTAGAGAAGTCTGCCAAAAACCTCTTCTACTACCCTGCCGAACTAATAAGGCTTTCCATCTCCAAAACATTCATGGGTGGCTCCTAAGAAATAACTAAATTGATATTTATTGGTTCCATATCTAAACTATTCTCATAAATGAGATTCCCCACATTGTCAACCTCAAAAATATAATACTAGAAAATTTATATTTTTACCAAAATCACATGATATCAATGATAATCTTGGAACATCCCTAATTTCATTGAATTCTCCTCCTCTAATGAAAATTAGATGAGTATTTCATCGATGAGGACAATAAAAAACAGGTCCATGTATGTCTAGAAAACTAGGTTTATCAAATCCATAAACATGGAGGGGGATTCATTACACCAAAGGACATCACTAGGAACTCATATTTTCGGTAGTGTCATTTGAATTCAAAATTTGGATTATTATCTCCATAAACCCTCATCTACTGGTAACCAGATATGATATTGATCTTTTAGATCCATCTCACTCCTAGAAACTTTAAAAATAGGTAATTAGTCCATAGAAATGGTTACTTGATCTTTATAATGGTATGGTTTAGGTTATTATAATCTATAACAATATGGAAACTCCAATCCACCTTTTTAATGAGAAAATTTGGAGAATCCTTTGGGTACATATTGGGTCTTATGAAACCCTTCTCTTTAAGGTCCTCCAACTGTAACCACAGATCTTGGAGCTCAATAAGGGGCATCTGATATATCATAAAAGATATCATAGTGGTCCTATGATGAATTTTAATGACAAAAAACCATCTCCAGTCTCAGAGGTTTTCACAGAATATCCTTGGGGATGATGACCATAAAATCCTCCACAACTAAAGGAACCCATATTTGAAAGGATCCTATTGCACCAAAAGCTATAATTTCCAAATTATTGGTGATGGGGTTAAATCCTCTTCTTAAAGAACCAAATTTCCCTACCATGATTTCTCTCAAGACAAAAAAGGTGAATCTCATCCTCTCAATGTGTAGTCATTTGACTTGGTTGTGCTGACAGTAAATATGGTCCCAAACCGTGGAAACAAAATTAATTTCCTAGATGAATTCATATAGTTCCATCATGATGCCCAAAAGACCTCACCTGAACATATCTCCACCAAGATATATCTCACACTACTAATAGATAAAGGACACATATGATGAGTTTTCTGTAGGAACCTCAAGATGAAGATGTTGGGATATCCCCTAAAATTGGAGATCCAACTCCTTCTCCATGAGTATAGTGATATAGGAAAGACTAGAAATATTTCTACTAATAATTAATCAATATAAGAAAACAAAAATATAGTAAATTTGATCATCTTTTTCACTGTGGGATCACAATCCTCCAAAGTCGACAACTCTTTATTGACACAACCACCAGTTCCACTAGCCTGAAATGGGCTACCTAGGGGTGGTGGTGGAAGGATTTCATAGCATCATTCACCACACATAGATCCTCCTTCTTCTCTTCCAGATATTCATCCCTAAAAACTATCATGTGATCACCTGGGTGGTCCCTGATCATGACACTACTTCATCAAAGGTGGTCCATCTGATATTTTCCTGTATTGATCAGAATTTCTTACTGAGCAGTCTCATGCTATGTGACCTTGACCCTCATAAGTAAAGAATGGCCCTTATTTGGGCTTCCATGGTGCTTTGTGTTGCCTTTTACCATGTGCCTGATTTTGATCACATAGAGGCATCATGTGTCAAAATCTTAGTTCCCAACATATACTAGATATTGAAGCCAAATCAACTCTGTGGTTCCCACTACCAGCTCCTTCTATCTGGCATCCCAATAACTGGAAGATCTATTTCCCATGGCTCAATCTAAAACCTCGTCATTGGTGGGGATACCCCAGGTCACCATGTCGGCAAATATCTCTTCATGGAGTCCCTATTCAAACTTTCATCGTCAAAGGTATCTATCTAGGATCATATAAAGGGTGTACCGTGTATGGTCTATGAACATTGTTGCGTACTCAGTGAGTATCATCCATATCTAATGTAGCTCTAGATGTTCCTGGATCAAAAATGAGTGAATGAAAGAGGGGTAGTACTCCTCATGAAAAAACTGATGGAAGTCAGTCCATGACAGTGTCGACTCATCATATATCTTTGTAATAATAATCCACCAGTTCCAAACTACTCTGAGGAAAAGGTTAACTACTAGAAAAACAACCAGATCCATCGGGGTCTGAACATGACTAATGAAATGGAACACTAAATTTAACTAATCATATTCTACCTAAGGATAATGATTTTCAAAAAACCTCGGTGGACACTAATGTTGGAACTCATGGAGTATGTTAAACCTTTTTTCATCCTCATCCTTCTCTACTAGAATGATATATTGCTCAATAGGTGGATGTGGTGCTTCCACCCCACCAGGAAAAGGGGGCTTATAGGATGGATCCTGAACGGAGGCATTATCTCTCATTGGATCATCATCGTAATCTGAAAATGTTATCCTGGATGGATTTCGTTATGGAGGAATCTTGAGATTTATCAAGATGTACCATGGTCAGATGATCATATATATGAATATAACAATAATGGGGATATGACTCTATATGGACTGTTAATGAATCAATATTATTCTATGCATATACAATTTATCTCTTCAATAAATGCCTTAGTATTCTGAGTGGAAAAGCATGTAGTCAAGGTCCTAGTGAATGGATACATCATCCTCCCACACCATCACTGAACTATACACAAGAAACAATAACATTATTTCCCTAAACCCAACCAAATACACTTATCATGACCGGACCTATGTCAGGGCTTGATCCATGACTACCCCAAGCCCGCCTCTATAGGCAATGGTTGGTACCCAGTACACAAGTCGTAAAAAACATAGGAAGGCCTTTTCCTAAAACCCTGCATGCACACACTTAAAAATATTGATGAAAAAGTTCATAGGGAATATTGTATAAGATAAAAAACAATTTTAAAGTAAAGAAAGTATGGATGGACCTCTAGTAGTACAAAATTATTGTAGTGAAAACTAAAAAGTAAAGGGAAAAATATATTCATAACTAGAAACATGTCTAAACCTAGTAGAATTGGACAGGTAAATTGATAGAGATCCTAGATCCTTAATCCCATGCTATGACCAACAGACATGGTCTAAGCACCTAGAATCCCAAATCTCCTCTAAAGTCACCACTGACTTGTCTATTGTCTTTATAAGACATGATACATGCATAAAAATCTCATACAGAAGTGAGTATATAAATACTCAATAGGACACCATAAAATATTAAGCGGGAGATATAAGAGATACAACAGGAATAGAAAGATATTAGATATAAGATACATTTAAAGAGAATATCTCAACCAAAACCAAGAGTGAATGTATCCTTGTCCAAACACAATAGGATAAACATGGTGAGTAGATGATCTAATTCTCATGTCTTCACCACATATAGTAGGTGAGTACACTTATCTAACCATAATAATATAAACACACAAATCATGTGGCATACCTCAAGCATCTTCGCCTCTCCTAGATAGAGAGTAACAAAATCCATGTTGTGGATGAAGAAGAATATATATATACACAACCAGTCAAACAATCCCAAATGAGAGTGTAAGGGGACCTCTATCTCATAGTTCATACCGAGAATAGAAGTATCCAATAATTCCAAAAGTCAACAAATGAAGTTGAACAACACCTGTATTTTCCCAAAAGTGACTATCTAAGTTAATCAATACATCAACATTGTGTCGCATAGTCTAGGTGCCATATACACAAAGTAGAGGACATGTTCCCTAGTATGTTAGTGGCCTTCCACTGTGATAGTATACATAGAGGACCAACACCCGTATCATGGGGGGGGGGGGGGTCCACTATAGTTTCACAAGGACCCATGCTCTTTATAGATATCGTTGTTCCACTCTATAAGGTAGAGGACTCAAACTCATGCAGATGGGGGTTCCACTACATTGGTCAAGGACCAGCACCCTGGTACAATTAATGGGTTACACTGTGGTCATCAAGGACCCCCGCCTTATTAAATATGGGGTTCTGCATAGAATTTCGTATAGAGGACATGTTCCCACATTGGTATGGATTTACAAACTAGTGGATGAGGACACACACCCTTGTACAACAAGGGTATCCACTTAGGTCCTTGAGGACCTTCTCCCTATCTGGTAGAGGGGTCCTACTCACAAGGTAGATGTAGAGGAGTTGTTCCCAGGATGATGGGGTGTTTCACTCTAAATGTCACGGACTCCACTACCTATCTCTACTAGTTGGTAAAAGATAATAAACATTGGTTATTATCCTTGATCACTACTTTCATCAGTTTTTTCCTCAACATATAACATTACACATCATAATTTGAAATAAAAAACAAAGGGAACCATCATGATCTATATGAAAAAACATTCTGGATAGGGTACTCTTGGGAAAAAATTGTAGTTCAATGGAAGTCGATATAGAAAATTGATGTTTCCTCTCAAAGGAATCTAGGGGATATATGGAATGTGGTCCCACTCCACCACCATGACATCTCCCAATAGTGAACATTATTATTATCACATGTACTAGTACATTCATTTTAAATGAACTCAAATTATTTTTCAGAATACCATGACAAGGCCAGGTCCTACGGACCATGTTCATCTACCATACCCCTTGTCCATGTACTACGTCAAGGGTTCTTACCTGTGTAATCAACCACATGATATTTCCATCCAAAGAAGGGGTAAACACCTTATAACAGTCCTATGTTCCATGTCATCCAAAACATTTCCCAAATCCCTAGCGACTACCACTCAAGGGCTCCACGTCATGTGTTTATCCATGTGCATAGTTTGTTGTTTGGTTTTTCATATATTTTATGTATCTTTTGATCCTCTTCTAGAACCTTGAATAAAGAATCATCCCTTAAAATTCAAAATTATTTTTTCTGAAAATCGTGGATCTCACTTTGAATCTGGATTTCTTTCCCCAAATTTTGGGAATTTTTCCTTTATTAATCCATTAGAGTTTCTTCATTAAACTTGTACATCGTTAAGCCTTTCACTATTGATTAATCAAAAAAATATCATCCAAATGATCATCAAACACTAGTAAAAATCCCTGATCTCTTCGTATATCATCGATATGTTCCTCCCATGTGATTTTTTTTTGGTTCTAGGGGTCAAATTAGGCTCGGTACTTCCCAATAATGTCGAACAAGGACCGCAAGGTCCTACCTGTGACGAACAAGAAGAATATGAGAGACCAAAACACAATCACATATTTTTATTTATTATTAGGAAAGAATTCTCATAAAATGATAATGAACTCTAATATTAGCTCAGGAAAATATTACAAATTTATTTAAAATGAAAACATAGGAACACACTTAATCCATAATTAGGGAAACCCCATGAACAATAATGGATCTTTTAAAAACAATTAATCGAAGGGTGTGAATCACCAGTATAAGAGTACTACCTTTTTTATCATTCGATGATGATGAATTTCATTCCAACAGGTAAAAATTATCATTGCATTCGATGTTCCATGATCTTCTACAATCTGACATTTCATTATCATCCGTGGAGATCAACCCATGGAAGGATGAAGGAGAGAATCATTTACAATTATAGGATTATGAGACTAAGACTAAGAAATCAAACCTGCTAGTATTATTATAGAATAATATGTTTCTCTAAAATGAAAGTATTAAACAATTAAATATTTAAATATTTAAATTCTTCACTAAACATACCACCATCGAGTGAAGAGTCTGAATTCCCTAACCGAAACCATTTTATGATGCACCAAGAGTAAACATCACATTATGTACAAAACCATGGTCACATATTTCTAATATTATCTTTTTTAATAGTTATCCCATTTTATATAATAGTATGCACACATGAAATGTAAAATGTATTAGAAATTTTATAAATTTAATTTCGGGAACATCTGGTCTCAGAATCACATGTCATCTCAGCACCTAGTTTTAGAAATAAAAATAGAAATATTTTATAGTACATCAAGGAAATAATTGTCTCTAAAAAAAATTATTAATAATGTGATAATATAAACTAGTTTTACCATATTTTTGTTCTACGGAATATATGAATATAACATATATGTACATGGAGACTACCGCCTCGATGAAGAAATGTATGTCATTTTTGATCTATAATTTTCTTACATATAAGAAATTCATAAAATCTAGTTCAATGACTATTAAATATATAAATAATATCATTATACTTTTATAATAATTATATTATTTAAATGGAATCACGTTCTTAACCAAAAATTCCTACAAATTATATCATGTTCTCGTTGGGGTCGATTTAACAACCTAAGTGAATAATTTTATAAATATATATCATGGATGAATATGGAAACTTATCTAAAAGTATAATTAGACATAAATGTTAAAATATTTTTAAAAAAATTATAGAATTATTAAATTTATATTTATCTTGTTATTAATATTCCACCCTTTGTTAGTTAAAAATGCGTTAAAGAAAAATTCTACAAGTTTCATCACCAAAACCCATAACCAAAACTCTCATATAATTAAATTATTATGTTATATATCATTTTCAAATATCCATTGAAATTACATAAATAATATTGGAGTAATGAACTTGGTATCATGAAATGTGGTACAATGTCCCTATTATAAAACCCTTATGAGTCAATCAAAATTAAAAACATCTGCTAATGAAAATAAACTATAAATAAAAGTAAAATGTATAATAAATAATTATATTTCAAGATTATAAAAGTTAATATATAAGAATAAGGTGATTAAATAAATGGTTAATAGAGTTATGTTTGTTATATAATAAGTTACATTTTGTATGACTGTGAAAGAATCAAATGTTATGGTGTTTCTTAACTGAACATAATTTTTTTTTTGAGTTATAATGATTCTTCTTAAACATCATTAATATATGTTTGGTATAATATTATTTATGATTTTATTATGATTTATTTCCTATTTTTTAGTATTTTCATTTATCTTTTGTGGTCTTCCTTTAAAAAGATCCATACTTCAAAAATGTGATATTTACCATGGATTCTCATCATAGTTTCGGTTCCATGATTCTTATTCCATATTCACCCCTTGTTTAATATTTTGAGTATACAATTATCATGAATCAGTTTCTCTAAAAAAATTCATAAAATTAATAACATTTAAAAATACATCTACTGTTCTCATTTCATGTTCTTTCAATACAAGTGATTCAAAATCCATAAAGTATATTGATAACTCAAAACATATTTCTTTGTATTAATGTGTTTCTTTATAAACATATTTCTATTATAGACTATTTTTTCAACCCTGGTATTTATATAGGGTGTTCTATTTCAATCACCAGGAAATAAATTTTTTATTAAAATCTTTCTCCTTGTTAAATCTCTTCCTCATAAAAGTTTGAGATTTTCATTAATATTTAACTTTCTCTTTAATAATTATTTTTATTCCTTTTCTATATTTTCCCTTTATTACAATGTACATTATTTTTTTTCAAATGTATTTCTATTTTATCTAATGTTTCTATCATATTTTTATTTTCATATTTTCAAAAGGATGTTTTAGTTCACTTTTTATGATATGGGTTTTCAACAATGGTTTTTCAAAATTAAAAAAAAACATCCTTTAAAAATGAAATGTTTTATCTTAAACTCCACAACCACTTTATAAACCCATTATGTCTTTTCTGGTCACCATTAATAAAAATTAATTTTTAAACTCAAACTTTTGAAACAAAAATCACATCACATTTTTCAAGTATTGTCTCTTCCTAAGGATTTAATTATTGATTATTATTTTTAAAAGTAAATGTTTTCAAAAAGTTTTCAATTCATCATTTTGAAACATATATATCTTTCTCAATGACTTATTACTAATATATTTCTAGAAATAATGACTTTTAAAATGTCACCTTTTCAAATTCTCAAAATAAATGTTTTAAAAAATTACACTAAACATCTTTTGTTATGAAAATATTATTAAATATTTTGTAAATACTTTTATTTTTATATTAAATACTAATCATTTACTCTAATAATGTAACTCTTAGGAATTTATGTTTTTTCAATCAATGTATAAATTATATGATGAAATAGTTCTTCTAAATGATTGAAATTTTCGATCTAATAGCCTACTTTTCAAGTCATGCATGTCATTCCAACTGGAAATAATATAAAACCCATTTTATTTTCTTATATATTCCTGATATGATGAATGATATATATTTTATAGAACATATATGTATGAGTATTTATGGGTGGGGTTTTATATCCCCTTCCAATTTGTTAGGTAACGATTTATATCTCATATGTTAATGTTATTTTGTGTGGGAATTTATTTTCACAAAAAAAAACATGGGAATTTTTGTATTCAAAACATGAAGAATATATTTTCTTACAACATAAATTTTCCTTATTTGTTTATTCAAAACAAATAAAATGGAAATTTATTATATTTAGAACCAAAAAGTGTGAAAATTGTATTATTTCACAGCATGAACTGTGTATTTTTTCACAATGTGAAGAGTAAACATTTTATTTATTCATAAAATAATGTCTGTGCATTTTATGATTTTATAATAGGAAGTGTGTACATTATCTATGTGTAAAAAAATATGTGAGTAATTTTTTTTAGAGTTTAATATGTTAGAAAGGTTAGATTTGATCGCAATGCTTAATTTCTCTATGATTTTTCAGTTCCATAATTACTCAATATGAAATTTTGAAATTAAATTCCAAATTTATATGTTTTATAACAATGATTATCATCCTTGTATCATTATTATTATATGACACTATTATATCATATTAAATGTCTATTCATTTTAGATTTAACGAACCACTATTAGGACTTATGGGATACTATTATTTTCCCATGCTCTTTTCAATAAGATATCCATCTCATTATCTTGTTTTTATCAAGTTATTTTGATAAAAAATCCAATGATTTATTTACATGTTCTCATAGGAATAGTTTTTGAGATCACGAAATTCATATTTTTCTATTCCCTTGGTTATAATATTATTATAAACATGTATGAGTCTAGAAGGGGTCCAGTGTGTTTCGATTGTGTATAAATGATCCTTGGTACCATAAAATATATTCTTTATATAGATTATACATAAAGACTCTAAACCTTTTCTTATTGGTATTTTGTGTTATTTATGATTGAATATGTTTAACAAAGGATATATATGTAAAATAAATATATTCTTAGCTTGGGTCTTCATATCTTTAATGAAAACCAATATTATGAAAATTTATTTTAGCACTACATGAAGGAGTGTATGTATATGGAACCTCAGTTGGAATTAAATCATGATCTAGTAACTTTTTTGGACATGTTTAGTTATTTTTTTTGTATGAGGATGACATAAAATCAGAGACAACCAAAGGTAAAATTCTATGAATAGGATAAATCATGATTTTTTGTTAACTTTGTGATTATGTGTTTTAATATTAATGAAATGCCAATGTGAATACTAAATGTAAAAGGATTATTGTGCATAGATGTACCAATGGGAAATAATCCAAAAAAGGATTCTTGAATTTTAACACTATCTTCACACAGTCCATGAATAATGTCCTAGCTACACACTTGGTTTGACGATCCTATAGGATATACTTTGTTTGATCACAATACCTTTAGGAGACATTATGAAGGATTTATTACGTTGAGTTATTAGTTTAGGAAGTATGAGAGAACACAATATAATGAAACCTAGATTGAACCAATATTAATATAGGTTTAACTAAAATCTAATATTATAGTTTTTAAGATTATTAAGATTCATGTTTTGGTTATTCCTAGTAGTATTTTCGATAATTTTATTATGATGTAAATTTTATAGTTATTAATAAACAACTATCAATAATTATGGTCTATAATGAGATAATAGTTGAATTTCCAAACAAATCGAATATGAAAAGGTTATATTATTTTGATTTATTGAGTGATAATAACCTAGAAGGAATGTAAAATTGATTTCTTATATGTAAAAAATATGGGATGATATAATATGGATAATGTGATAAAGGAATTGTAAGATGTTTTATCTATCATAAAATAAGGAATCCAGAAATAATATTTCCATGAAAAAAGAAATATTTTAGTTAACAAAATTGGGACAAATAATGTTCTCACTTAGGACATACAATAAATTTGATGTTTTAGATGTGATTGGCTTTGTCACAATGAAGACATATTTACTAATCTTGATGATTAAAATGAAAATCAACACCAATAACATCCTAGACCCTAGGAGTAATAAAAATCCTTCAAAAGGAATGAAATTGAACTCAATAATGATAAATATGATTTTATAGGTACAATTATTATTCACTCTATATTTTTAGATGTTTTATGTCATGTAAATTTTCAAAAAATATTATCTGTTGATTTATAAATTAAAACACCCAATTGTATCATTTTTATATCCAATGTATATGAATCCCCATAATGATTTATGGTAATATTCATCATCCAAGTGTTATTAATTCTTGTATTAGATGAGTTTGATATGTTTTTTAAAATGAATTGTAAATCCTCAAATAGAATCCATATATTTCAATGAAATATAGAAATCAAATTCTATTTTTCAAACCAACATATATTTATCAATTATAGAAAGGATGAATATGAGTTATCTTGAAAAAAAAATTCATTATAGGATTTCTTATTCCTAATCAGGATAGATGTTAAGCTCAAATTATTTTAGAGAAAATAAATATTAGGAATAATCATATTCATAAGAAAAATATTTATTTCTTAATATTGTGAGGTTGATATATCTCTAGAAATTAAATTTTGAGTCATGACTATAGTTTAGGTAATCATAGATAACTAAACTAGTGGGTAATAATTAAAATTTATATGATTTGATTTATCTAAAAGGGACAATATAATACCCTATGATTTTAATATACCTCATTCATTCAAGTAAATATAAATTGTTTCATTTATGTATTCACATGAAGAAACAAAATAGAATAAACTAGGACATACCTTATTACGAAATTCCAATTTGATATGAAACACCAATAAAAAATTACAATAAAAAATATTTGATTAAAAAAAATATAATTAAATATATTATTATAGAAACATATATATATTTTCTTCACATGTTATTTATATTTCTGTATTGATTAAAATGAGGATCTCACATCGAATTGAGGGATAAATTTTTGTAATCATTCATTAATGGCCTTGAGGTTGGTTGTCTAATTGATGATTCTCATAGTATTGATCATGATATTGTGAATGTATTAGTTCTATTTTGTCACAACATTATAAAATTTCTTTTAAATTAAAAAAGGCGATTTTTTAATATATTAAATTGGAAAACCCTTCATGGATCTCATTCTACCCATTGGATTTTATGAGACTGGACTTGATGGAAAACCATGGGGTTCTCCATTATATTTTAAATTATTATTATGGAATATGAAAAGGAAAATAATGGGTTATTGTAATTTAATTAAATCCTTCATTCTTGTTAATAATAAGAATTAATGGGTTAGTTTTCTTAACCTATAAAAGTAAATGAATTTGTTGATTAAATGTGGATAAGTGGATTAATAAGGAAATTTTAATGTTATTTTGTTTGGTAAAGTAAGGAACTATGGTTTTGATTTATAAATGAAAGAGTTTACCCTGATGGAAATGATTTATACCAATGATAATCATGTTGAACCTTGATGTGTATGTGATATATGTTGTATTTTTTATTGATTGATAAATGAGGACTGGGTTGGGGACAGATTCTCTAAATAATCATGGGATTATAGACTAATTTTATAAGCCCCTGGTAGATGAATTTGAACAATGATGTGTGGTTTAGGTAATGATGATCCAAGTACCCATGGGGTGCTATAATGATTATCTATGCCCCCATGATATTGGTACAAATACTAATTATTTAAGGTACTAAAAATGAAAATGAAATTAAATGAATAATGGAAGACCAGAAGAGAATGAATTGCGACATCCCTGTGTTATATGGTTTATACTCCAACATGGATCAAAGCAAGTATGATTTGTTTGGGTGTCACCGGGAACCATGGGGCCTATGTGGTTGATTAAAGAATAATAAATTTGATGCCTCTTTACCTTATTCATATATACATTATTATTTATAAAACTACATATAGTATTATAGACTGAATATTTATTTAGACACTATTGGTGGTGGCCTATGGATTTTTACTCACACCCTACTCAACATACCTGATCAGTACCTAGATGGAATTATTTTATATATGACGAAATAAGGGAAATAGACCTATTTTAGATGAATGATTTTGGATTAACGATGGATCATTAATGATGGAACGAAATATAATGTCAGGACCTACATGGAAAATATTATTGTTTCTATATTTTTGGGTTTTCAGTAGATACCTGACACTTGTGTTACATGAAATATTTACTTATTTGGATTATGGTACTCTTCTAGGTTTTCATAATCATCTTAATATTTTGAAAATTATTTATTATTTTATTATATTGGATAGTTTTTATAATGTTTTGGCTATTGTGTATTTATTTATGATTTTGTGCTACATTGATAAAGAGTGTATAGTATCCCCTTGTAACATATTAGACCACCGATTCTTTTTGGTAGCCTTTGTTTTATGTCAAGGCATGCTTGAGTTCATGTAATGAATCGGCTCTGGTAAACGATATGTGGTTCCTAGGTCGGGACATTACAAACATGCATTAAATGGGTGTTTTTTTATTTTTAGTTTCATTATTATTTGGGAATAGTAGATAAGATACTAAAAAGAGTGAGTCATTGGTCAGGATCTCATTCATGGGAGTAGCTAACCGATGTGCTTAGGAAAACCAATGTATCTAGGGTGTGATTAATATTCATGACATTTTCTCTTATATTTGGATGTTATTTCACCTTGGGTGATTCAATTGTGTGTTGTTATTTTTTTGGATGTTTCTCTCATTTCTAAGTAATACATGAGGGTTGATTATACATGCATCATTCTTGGCACATAGTAGTTTTTCTGGCATGCATTATTTTAGGCTTTCACTGAAAACGAGGTTAAGGGTGAATTTTTAATTAGAATATGATTTTACTTCCTTTGTAATTTAATATAAATTGTTCATAATGATGAATTTATATTGGATAAAATATGTTAAATGTGGAAAATTTAAATAGTTAAAAAATGTGTGTCTATTGGGAACCTTATTATATGAATGTTGTTTACCTGATGTTATCCATGTACCATGTTAGGGGTGGTTTAGGGTAGTAATAGTGCCTCTATTTTGACTATATGGAGGTTTATAAGGGAATATGACATATGAATTTAGGTTAATAACTTTTTTAAAAGGTGTTAATCATATGTTATGTGTCCACGGATGTGTGTTTGGAATTTCAAAGACATTCCTCTCTGATGAATTTTATTTAAAGGATTAAAGGAGGACATTGTTGGAAATGTTCCTCTATCAGTGGGACAAGATTCCCTGATAGTTACACCTGAAGCATTAAAAGATAAGTCCCACAAGAACATATGTACTTTTATGAAGTTCATGTATAAAAACCTAAGGCTAGCTCTGTGGAATATATCTAATCTGATATGGGAGTTCTACTTGCAACAGCCTCCAGCCTTCTTCAAAGACAGGGGATCTGAGTCAGGTGAGTTCTTGATTGAATATTTCTAGAAAATTATTGTCCACTTAAATACTCATTCAAAAATTAGATTCTTGTTGTCCATATATAGTTCGTGTCAATCCACACATCACATGGGGGATATCCATGCTTAGGATGAGATGATGGAGAAAATGATAAGGAAGAAATTCCAAGAGAGTTTTTTGGAGTAGTTTTTCCAAAAGACACTCCTGAATGAGAGTGTAGAAAATTTTAGGTGGTCGACCCAGGGGAGTGTGTTTATGATTTTCAATGATAATTGCTAGACTGATTTGTAGTGCATTATTCTAGTTTTAGTTAAATATGAGACAAATACAGTGAGATACTTTAAATATGGAATTAAATATAAGATTATTTCCTAGGATAATGTATTTCATTTGGAAATGTTTTTTACGGTAGTTATTGACGATATAATTTATGAGGGGAACTAGAAGTAGGATTCCAATGGTGGATAAGTGGTTTTTGTTTGATAATTAAGTGTTATGGATTTTAAGGGAAAGAAGTTTCACCATGAGAATGGTTACTACATAAGTAGAAGGAAGAGTGGTCAGGGGGAGGATTAGTTACCCATGGAAATAATTAAATTCTCTACCATTAGTGAGGTAGGTTATGCCATATTCTTAAATAGTTTTCCTAGATTCCTATGGAGTTCTCAGCATATGGTATAATGGTAAACTAGATTAGGTTTTCTAGGAACCCATGACCGATGAGTAGTGATGGAGGATCTGGATAGAACTAGAGTAAAATAATGGGGTCTTCTACAATATATCAGTCATGTATTTGGAGAACTTGTATTTTTTATAATCAAGGAATAATGTGAGGTAAATCAATGATAGAGTCTATATATCAGTATAGTATTGAGACATGGGGGACTTATACTGAAGAATTAGGTAGAGGGGTAGGATAGTTATAGGCAATTTAGCCTACACTTTTCGATAGTAATGTTGAGCCATTGACAGTCATATGTACTATTTTTGTATCTTATACGAATTCTAGTGCTTAATTTGATATATGTGACTCACATTATGCTATATCTTCAAAACATGTTAATGGTTTGAGTCAAATAATGGATTTTTAGAGGGTTATGATGATCAACACCCCATTTAGAGTACAGTGAAGGGACTTCTATTTATGAAGGGGATATGATCTTGAGGCTGGTGAGATTCATTTCCTTTAAGATATTTATAAAATTGAAAATTTTGGTTTTGAATTGAATTTGGTTATGGAATGGATGATATCATATTGAGGCCACATCAATTACTATCACAAGATATTAAAATTTTGGTCTCTATGAGGTTGTAATTATTTACATCATGGAGAATCGAATATCACAACAACCCATACAATGAAATTTCATCAGAAACTGTGGGATCTCATTAACTAGGTTTCACATTTTTTTGTTGATGGGGTTCAAAAGAATGATGTCTTTCCATCCACAGTGGAGTGGTTTCATGACATGTCTTCTGATGACTTATCAACACATCCACTTGATAGAAACATTCATTTTACAATTAAGCTAAAGATTGGAGTTGAACATGATTAAATTTCACTTTTTTGAATGGATCCAATAGATTTTTAGAAACATAACACTCTATATGAAGATTTTATGGATAATTGTTTTATTAGTTTGATTACATAAACTTGGGATTCTATGGATTTTTCACTAATAAGGTTGAAAAGATGATGCAGTTAGGTTTTGATAGCCCAAAAGTATAACCAGATGGTAGTGAAGAACTGATATCCTCTTCCATATAACAATGAACTCTATGAACATTTGATAAATTATTGTCTATGATTGAATATTTATTTAATTCTAGGGTACCATTAGTTAATTGTGAGACCTTATGATATAACACAAAGTAGTTTTAGAATCTTGTTTGAATTATATGAGTTCATCATTAGGTCGTTTGGGATGATGAAGGCTCCATCTGTATTCATGTCCTTGATGAACTTAATCATTCAATAATATCTGGTTGCGTTTTTGGATGTTTTTTTGGATAAAATATATATGTACTTCAAGAATCATGATGATCATACCCAACATCTTGACATCACCCAAAGTGAACCAAGAGATCATCAACTATACTCTAAGATATATTAGTGTTAATCTAGGATTTATTGATTGAATTTCATAGTACACATAATCTCTAAGGATGATATGCTAGTACATCCAGAGAATGATCAGGTAGTTTTTTTATGGGAGTGTCCCAAAATGTTTTTAACATCTGTAAGTTCTTGGTCATAGCAGGTTATTATCAAACATTTATCTAGTTCATTTCTCATTTTGGAATACAACATTATTGATTTATCAAGATGGGGATTAATTTTTAATGGACTTGATCATGAGAAAATAATTTATTGGAATTGAAAAATCATTTTATTACTACACTGATTTTGATCCTACTTGATCCAGGTGAGGAGTATATTGTGTTTTTATGCATTTGGGATTGGGCATGGAGTAGTGTTGATGTATGGAGACCAATTTTGGGTTCAAGGATCAGGAATGTTGAGGCCACATGAATAGAATTATCCTATGTTTGATCTCAAGTTAGATGAAGTGGTTTATTCTTTAATGTGTTGGTGGCATTATATATTCAGGGGAATATTTTTTATGTATAGTAATCAAAAAATCATAAATAGATTCTTCTCCCACCAACATTTGAACCACCATCGGTGGATATGGGTTGAGTATATGAATTCATTTGAATTTTAGCTAGCATGTATGAGCTGGTAGGGAACTTTTTTTCTAAGTATTTAATATAGAAGCCACATAATTGTGCAATTAATGAGTCGAGTTCTTAGTGGAAGATGATGGCCATGCTAGCTGAAATGAATATTTTGGTTCAATAGGTCCAGAAGTAGATGACCCTCATATCCTAATTTTAGGAGTCCACATATATGAGAAAGATCATGGAGAGAAAGTATAAGGATATTGAGTATTTTTCCTCATGGGAACTCCTAGAATATGGGGGAAACCTTCTAATTGAACTATAGATGAGGAAAAATCATCTATGTATGGAACCATATAGTTGTACCTACATATTTATGTGATGAGATAATGTGTGAGTTTTTAACTTAATGTGGGTTATGCAACCTGTTTTGACCTAAATTTACTATGACCTACATCTAGAGAATTGGTGGCCAGGCATGAAATGAGATATTTATGTTTTTTTGACATCATGCTTCACTTGTTAGTAGGTGAAGGGTATACATTAATAAACCAGTGGTTTATTATATTATTTAACCATTCCAAAATAGAATTGTTATAAAATTACCATGCACATCATGGTATGTATCAAAATGAATTCTTTGATGAATTCCATGATATGGGTGATCGTGGACCGGTTGAAAAATGATTCTCATTTATTTACTATCTTTATAACATTTTTAGTTTATAATTTTGGGGATATGTATGTTAAATATATAGTCCATTTTCAAAAGGATCCATAGAGCATAATTACTGACCATGATCATTACTATATATCAAGATGATTTCATGCTTTATAGACGGTGTTGGTACCTAGATGTTTTTTAGTATGTATTTTTATCTATATATAGATGGGAAATTAGAGCATACTATTCAGGCGTGAGATGACACACTATGGGAATGCACGCATGATTTTTTATGGATATTTGTAGAATAACATAGTTCTAGTTGAGTTCACCAATAAAAATATTTATCGGGAAAATATTCATTTCGAACTATATGAGGCCCTTTATGGTAGGCTATGCAGACCACTTCTCTATTGGATAGAGGTGGGTGTCTCAGAGTTATTGGAGATGAGTCTCATGATAGATACATTGGAATAGGTCACCAAATTTTATAAAGTATGAAAAAATTAGATTTTATAGTAGTCTTATGATGATCAACATCATCGAACTCTTGTGTTAACAATAGGAGACCTTGAATTCCTTCAGGTGTCCCCGATATTAGGTCACCATCATATAAGAAAGTAGGGAAAATTTTCACCCAAATTTTGTATAAATTTTGAGATTGTGGTGAGGATTAGATTTATGGAATATTGAATTTTTCATCAATATAGGTAATTTTCAATGCACAGTGTCTTTCATGTGTCTAAACATCAGCACTATCACCCTGACCCTTATCATGTGATCGATGTTAATGACATTCAGCATGAGGTTCATGCATCTTTCAAGGGGCATCTGATTCATGTTGTAGATTGTAGTGACAATTTTTTTTAGGGAACTAATGTTCCATTACTATGTATATTTTGGTAAATTGGATATTTTTGGGATGTAACATGGTAAAGGTAAGTAGATATGCGGTCTTAGTGACCCAACCTTCTTAACTTGGAATATTGGTAATGATTGGGAGTACCATTCGAGGGTGAATTGTTATATGGTGGATGATTTTAAGATACCAAAATTTTTTGGAGATTTATCATACTTATTTTCGGGAAAAGTTTATCCTTGTTTAGATCATACATTGATTAACTATTTTCTTGAGAGTTTCAATAGAGTTTTTGAGGTTTTTGGAAGGTTTTGGGTAGTGCTTGGTAGGCCCATAGTTTTTCAAAACCGTGGACTCACCCCTATAAAACTATTAACCTTGCAACATAGGGTTATTTCATAATTATCACATGCTTAAAAAAATACAGCCCCCAACTAGGAGTAACTATTCATCCTAGATAGTGGAGGGGCACGTTTTGGGCACATAGTTTCTCAAATATTGTTGCCCCAACTAGGATGCTTGGTATACTGGAATTAAATGTACTGAATGTTTTATAAACTATTATTAAACCCATGGTTTATATCTCTAATCACCTAAACATGACATGATATGATTTATATTTCTCTTGGAGGCTCTAAAGATAACTCCAAGCCTACTCTAACCTCTTCGCATGTGAGTAGATGGCACAATGGAAGAAATTGAACCCTCTATTATTTGTAATTACTTCCCCATTTATATTTACCTCTCTCCATTAAGAGGGATGATTTTACTCCATTTTTGGTTGATTATATCTAGGTTTTTATGGATATAGTTCCACTAGATCTTGATCCAATGTTTTGATCCTTAATCATCTGCACCATTTTGAATTCAATCATGGTATATCACATTGAGATTTATGGTTTGGTGATCATTCAACAACGATCTTGAGGTAGTTGGCCTAATTTATAATTTCTATAGACTTTATTATGATCATTTGTATTTAATTGTTACATTATGTTTCCATGTTGATTAATTTAATTTAAATTAAATGGTTGAATTTAATTCTATGAAATTGGGAAACTTGTCACAGATCCCATTGGACTTGTTAGAGATTATGTGACAAGAATTGATGAAAACAAATGGGATGTTCAAATATCATTTAAATGATGATTATTGAATGTAAAAATGGTAATAATGGGTTATTTAAATTAAATTAAATACTTTTTACATGTTAATAATTGAAATTTAATATTTAGTTAGCTTAATGTGGAAGGGTAATGAATTTTTGATTAAATGATTGTAAATTAATTAATGGTGAATTGGTTAAGTTATTTAATATTATTAAAGTAAATAATTTTGGATTTGATTTAGAAATTAAATGTTTCACAATGATGTGAATGATTGATAAGATTGATATTGATGTTGAACCATAATATGTATGTAATATATGTGATATTTTTGATTGATTGATCAACGAGATGTGGGTGGGGACTGATATTCCAAATATAGATGGGGTGAAAACTGATTCTATAAGCTCCCTATTCATGCATATATATAATGAGGTGTGGGTTAGGGACACATTCTCTTAATACCCATGGGGTGCCAAACTAATGCTTTAGGCCCCCAAGATAATGGTAGTTAGACAGATTCTCAAAGGTATCAGAAATCAATTTGGAATTTAATTAGTAATGGAATCACATGAGATAATGAATTTTGATATACCAATTGTGTTTGTTTCATATTCCTTAATGGTTTCTACCATGTATGATTGGTTTGGGGGGTCATCGTGAACCTAGAGGACCATTTGGTTGTTTAAAGAATAATGAATTTTCTCAATGTATTCTGATAGACTTTATTTTTTTCATTATTATTAATATGTTTTTCAATGATTTAATCCCTCCTAATTATTCAATTTCTCTATATTGGCATCATTTATGTGTTTTTGGTGTATTTTGGGCTTAATTGTGAAAATGAGGTAATTCGGTAAAATTGATAGTTTTTGGGAGGTTTTGTTTTTCAAGACTAAAATTTATATTAATGATCCAATTGAAGTGAATACTTATTGTAGGCTTCGCATGCTCGTGAAATTCAATTTTGTTTTCGGGACCAAGACCGAATTCGAAACCCAATGGTACCAAAAAACAAATCAATGGGAGAAATCAGTCTACAAGGCAGAAAGGACCCCACAGCATTAAATATACAGATCTCATTAATCCGACCTTAAAATGAGATTATTCCAGCAGGTGTTGAGAGAGGATTTTAAAATGACGGATCACATTAAATTTCATAAAATATGAATCTCATTAAGGAATCTTTTGGGAGAGTTCAAGTGGAGTGGGTGAAACGATTTTTGGATGCTAGGAAAAGTAATGGTCATTGATTCGGCTATATATTTCCTTACACCTATCCAAAGACTCTTAAATTTTGAGGGTCGATAACCAACATCATTAAAAACATTATATCAGAAGGGACCTCATTGAGTTTCTATTGGAAGTTTGGAATAACATAAGAAAACTTATGAAGATAATATTCTTGAGGATCAAAATTTATGTTCTTTCTTTCCTTTCTTTTGTTCCTCTTAGCTTTATAGTGAATTTTTCTTTCCCCTTAAAATTGGTTAACCTTAACACGGTGGGGTAGATATTATGAGTGATTAGGGAGGGGTAGGTTTACCATTTTGTAATATTTGATTTCTTTCACTTAATGTTTTAATATCCCATTTTCTCTTCTATGAATCAGTTTCAATTTCTGATAACAGTTTTTATGATCATGTACGATTGTATCTGATTATAGATTCTGTTGTTAATTTTTATTTTTTCAATGATCTATATATCCCTCTTCTAGGTTTTAGATTATATACAATGGAATAGACCAGGACATTGTGGTGAAGTACTCGATGATCACTAGTACGTGTGTGAGGAGTACTGAATGTTCTTGATTACTTGGGATAAACAAGACCTGATGGGGAATTACCTAAGATAATTGGGGGTATTATCTACAAACATATTACACATTGGAAGGATTGTAGACCAATATGAGGTTTTAGTAACATTTATTCTCACATTATTATTTGACAAAGTGGTTGAGACAAAAGGATTGTGGATTCTCACTCTTAACAATTTAGAAAAATAGAATTGGGTAACGTGAACAGTGGTAGAATTATAATTGGAAAAACATCCCTAACCCGATCACCATTTCATATCAATGATTTCAAACACATCATTTTTCAATTTTTTTTAAAACATTAGCTTAATTTCTTTAATTTATTTAGTTTCCTTCTTGTATTTTCAAAATAAAACAATTTCCAAAACAACATCACTTATTCCTCTTATTTTACGTGACAAACACTTTTGTTGTGAACTCCTCACTGGAGATAACCTAGGTTAACCACTATATTATATTTTAACTTAGTAAAGATTTGTTGTTTCCACAGCCAACGATAGGCATGTTTCAAAACATGGCGTCGTTTCCAGGGAGGTAGTGCCAACATTTTTTTTATATTGGATGATTAGAAGTACAAACCCAGACACTTTCCCAATAGATCTTGAAATTGAAAGAAACATGTTAAAAGGAGTTATAAACCTAAATTTTAAATGAATTTGAGGAAAATTTTCCTTTAGACTCAAGTGAAAATTAATGTGTTCACTCTGATACTGACATCATGGTTGAAAATCAAAACCAAATACTTAGAAAGCTCTATTCACCACAATTCCTTAATCAAAACAATCAGCATGCCATGCCAGTATTACAAAATGATTTTGAAATGAAACCTAACATAATTTTTTTCTTCTAGTGTTTCACGGTTTGGTAGGTGAAGATCGAAAAAACAAATTAAACAATTCACCCATGTGTGCTTAACTTTTAGACCCCATGGAGTTACTGAGGAGTAGGTAATGTGGAAGGAATTTTTATTTTCGTTGGATGGAGATGCTAAAGAATGGTTGTACAATCTACAACTAGGAGACGTAACTGAGTGGAGTGACCTGATAATATGTTTTATGAAAATATTATTCCCCACCTTTAAGAGCACAATCATTTGGAAGGAAATCTACGACATACGACAATCATCTAGAGAACCCCTTTATGAGTACTAGGATAGATTTATGAAGTTATGTGCCAGCTATCCGCATCAATCCATTGAGGAACACCACTTTTGTGTCTTATTCAATCAAGGACTATTGTAAAATTATAAAAACCTTCTTGATGCATCATCTGGATGTGAATTGATTGAAAAGTCACCAGAAGAAGCCAATGTCTTGATTGAGAAGATTTCCCAGAACTCACAACAGTTTGGAACAAGATGTATTGGAATAAGAGTTATTCATGAGGTACACACTTCTCATCCATCCCAATTATTAGAAACTAGGATTGATGATCTTACTTTTTTGGTGAGACATATAGCCTTGATGCAAGTTAGTGACCAATAAGCATCGACTAAGGTATGTGGTTTATGCTCATCACCTGGTCATTTCACTAACCAATGTTCTGAAATATAAGGAATGGAAACATGTGTAGTAGCCTTTTTTCCAAGGACGTTCCAACAAAATTAAGGATGGAGAGATCCAAACCAAGTCCAATTTGGGATTGGAAATTAGAAGAATCAAGGTAGACCCTTGGACCAAAATTAGTTTCAAAACCAACAACCATTCAAGAATCCATTCCAGAACCCACCACTATTTCAATAGAAACAATCTCATAACCAGCCTTCTTACAAAAAACCAACCACTTTCCAAAGACCCTATGTGAATCCATCCACCAGTTCACAACCTCAAATTCAAAACCAACAACATAAAACTGTGTTTGAAGGACTGAAGGACACTATTAATGATTTTTCCAACAAGTTTGAAAGTCTCATGGACTTTTTGACCAAAATTCAGGTAAACTTCCTTCCCAAATAATCCGAAACCCAAAATAGAATGTTAGTATTTTATCTACAAGAAGTGGAAATGAAATCCCACCACAATCCACCATTGAACCTGAAAAACTAATACATTTTCTAAGGGAGAATGAAGTTGGAAATGATGAAAATTATATATATAATCATCAAGAAGTAGATAATAAAGAGGAGGAGGAGAAGGATATTCCAAGGGAGAAGAAACAATAAACAAAATTTCAAAAGTAATAAAGTGAGAATAATGATATACCCCAACCATTTCCATCATAGTTGATTGAATTAAAGCGGTTTCAATAAAAAGAACTTCAAAAAAATTATAGACACCATACAGAAAGTGGAAATCAACATACCTCAGCTTGATGCACTCGTAAAAATTCCAAAGTATGCTAAAATGTTTAAGGATATTTTCACGAAGAAGAGGAGACTTCAATGGAATGCGATGATCAATTTGGGAAGAAGTGTCTCTGCCCTCTTCACACCACAATTGCCAACCAAATGTCAAGATTGAAAGATATTTTATATTTAATGAACCATTGGTTCCTTAAATTTATCTAATGCTTTGTGCCATTTAGGTGAATCTGTTAATATATTTCATCATTCGTTATATAATTCTTTTCCAGATGGGAGACTTGAAGCCTATAAGAGTGGTGGTCCAGATTGAAAATAGATCAACGGTTTTCTCTCCAGGAGATCTAGAATATGTCCTATTAAAAGTCAAAGATCTTTTATTCCCTACTAACTTATATGTGTTGAATATAGAATATGATAAGATCCTATCAGACTCACCCATCATTTTGGAGAGACCTTCATTGAAGACAGCCAAAACTATCATTAATGTCCATTAAAGGACACTTACCATGGATTTTGGAGACAACGGTATCCATTTCAATAAATATGAATCCATAAGGCACCCATTATATGATTAATCACACTTTGCACTCTCCCATGAAGATGGTATAGAACCAATTTAAGAATTATGAATGATTCATGAATTCTTATCATTATGAAGGAATTTTTCCATTAAAAATATCACTCGACATATAGATGACCAAACTCCTAGAGATTCTGATTTCTTATTAGAAGAAGTTGTCAAATATAATTTCTTTTATAATTTGTTAAATTTTGATGAATCTGATATGATTTATTGTGTGCATAATATCAAACCATTGGATGTGGGGAGCCACAATTTAGTTTCATCCCTTGAACATTCTTCTGATCTAGAATTAAAACCAATCCCTGCAAATTTATAATATGTTTATCTTATGGAGGGAGAGAAATTACAAATAATAATTGCTAATAATTTATCTAAAACTCAAGAAAAATAATTGATTGATATTTTTAGGGTGAATTTACAAGAAATTGGGTGGAGTTTAGGTGATATCCTAGAAATAAACCCAAAAATTTTCTCATATAGAATTTTTATTTAGGGAGATTCCAAACCTATCAGACAACCCCAAAGGAGGTTGAACCACACCCTAATAGAGGTTGTGAAAAGGATATTGATAAACTACTAGAAGTTCGGATCATCTATCCCATATCGGATTCACAATGGGTAATACCCATCCAAATAGTCCCATAGAAAATAGTCCTTACAATTCTGAGGAATGAAAAGAATGAATTAATCACTTTGAGAATTCAGAATAGCCAGAGAGTGTGCATGGATTTTAAGAAGTTGAATCAGGTCAATCTAAAAGATCATTTCCCTATCCCTTTCATTGACCATATCCTAGTGATATTGGCAGGGATAACTCGTTATTTCTTTTTGGATGGATTTTCATGTTATTTTCAAGTACCCATTTTTCTTGAGGATCAAGAGAAGACTACCTTTACTTGTCCGTTTAGCACTTTTTCATACAGAAGGATTCCATTTGGATTGTGTAATGCTCCAGGTGCATTTCAGAGGTGTATGGTATGTATATTTTCTAATCACATTGACAATTACATGGAGTTTTTCTTGGATGATTTCACAATTTTTGGGAATTATTTTGACCATTGTTGGAATAATCTGGAAAAATGTTTTGAAAACATGCATTGAAAAGAACCTTGTTTGAATATTGAAAAGTGTCATTTTATGGATGAGAGGGGAATTTTCCTTGAAAATGTCATTTCACAAAAAGGCATTGAAGTTGATAAATCCAAAATTAAAGTGATAAATTCATTGTCTTACCCAACTTCTGTGAAACATGTTTGATCATTTTTAGGACATGCAGGATTCTACAGGAGGATTATCCAAGATTTCAGTAATATTTCTATCCCTCTATCTAGATTACTTTTGAATGATTCCAATTTCAATTTCAATGGTTCATGTAGAGAATCCTTTTATGAGTTAAAAATGATATTTATTACACCACCAGTAATGCAGCCACCCAATTGGGAAGAACACTTCAATCTACTCTGTGATGCTTCAAACTAAGCAGTTGGAGCAGTACTTTCTCAAAGAATTGACGGAAAGCCACAAGTCATTGCATATACCTCAAAAACCATATATGTGGCCCATTTCAATGACATGACAACAGAAAAATGTATTTTTAGCAGTTGTTTTTTCTTTAGAAATATTTAGATCATATATTATTGGAACTAAAGTAATTGTGTTTTATAATCATGCAGATCCTAGGTAATTGATGAATAAGGATGAAACTAAACCGAGGATAGTGAGATGGATTCTACTACTGTAGGAGTTCAACATTGAAATCAAAGATAAGAAGGGATCTAAGAACCAAGTGGCAGATAACTTAAGTAGACCACCCAACACCACGGAAGTTGAAATTCCAGACATTGAACCACTAAATGATCACCTTCCAGGAGAGAAGTTGTACTTAATTAAAGAAGAAGTACATTGGTATGCTGACATGGTAAATTATCTGGTAACATCCCAGATCCCATATCATTTAAATTCTCACAAAATTCACAAATTGAAAGATGAATCTAGATATTACATCTGATATTCTGCATTTCTTTGGAATATTTACAATGACCAAATGATCAGAAGATGGTTTCCTGAAAAGGAAATTGAATCAGTCTTTAATTTTTCTCACACATTATCTTGTGGAGGCCACTGTGGACCTCAAAGGAAAACAAGGAAGGTTTTATAATCTGGACTTTATTGGCCAACACTTTTCCAATAATCTCTTGAATTTTGAAAATGGTGTGAAAATTTTCATTTTACAAGAAATATTTCAAAGAGGCAATAAATTACCCAAAATCTACATAATTGTTGTGAAATTATTGGTGTTTTAGGGGTAGATATTACGGTCCTTCTCCCAATATAATTTGGTAATTCTTATATTCTTCTTTCTATTGATTATGTTTCTAAATGGGTGGAATCAAAAGCCATCCGGACTGATGATGCTAAATTTGTTTGTGATTTTGTTTGGGCTAACATATTTTGTAGGTTTAGAGTTCCCAGATACATTATTATTGATCAAGGGACTCACTTTTTCAATAGGATAATGGAGTATTTGTTGAAAATGTATGGGGTACATCACAAAACATCAACTACCTATCATCCACAGACTTATGGGAAAGATGTAGTGTCCAAGAGGGAAATCAAAGGCATTTTGGAAAGGACTATTAATCCAAATAAAAAGGATTGGAGGAAAAGGTTAGAATAAAAATTATTGACTTACATTCTAGCCTACAAAACCCATATTGGAATGAGTCCATATAGGTTGATTTATGGGAAAAGTGGTCACCTACCAGTGGAATTGGAACACAAGGCATACTCGGTTGTGAAGAATATGAATCTAAATCTGGAAAGTGTTGGGAAAGAGAGAAGATTGTAGTTACAGGAGATAGAATAAATTTTAAGGGAGTCATTTGAAAATTCCAAAATTTACAAAGACAGAACAAGAGTGGCTCATGATAAACTAATCCACCTAAAAGAAGTACATACTAAATAAAAAGTGTTGTTATTCAATTCAAGACTCAAGATAATGCCAGGTAAACTTCGTACTAGATGTGAAGTTCCATTTATAGTTACTCATGTATATCCTTTTGGTGTTGTCTAGATTGTGGAGGATAGAGAGAAGGATCCATTCACTGTTAATGGGAAAAGGTTGATGAAATTCCTTGGGACTATGCCATCTAAGCCAATGGAGGAGATCACACTCCTCCAACCTGTTTATCAATAAACTCCATTAGGTCATACCTCTCCTTTATATTTCCTTGATTTCTATGATTCAATTTCAACTATTCTTAAATGTTAAATGAATTTGAATTCATTGTGGAAACTGCGTCATTTAAGTGTGGCGGATGGAACCTATTTAGTTTAGTATTTTTATTTGTTGTTTGTTTTTCTATTTTTTTAAAAGAAACGCATGTGTTTCAAATTTTGTGTGTTTTTGAAACTTTTGTGATGAAATAATTTACATTAACATTTTTGAAACCCATTTCCATGGGAGAAATAATTTATTCCATGAAATTGAGTTTAAATGAATGCTGAAAATGACTTTGTTTAAAGTTCAATTATTTGGGAATTTCATGAAAAAGTACTCTGATTTTTTAATCCCATTCCACATATCACTGTATTTATATTTGAAATCGCATTCTGATTTTTTTTATATTCTTTACATTCTCCTCACTTCTTGATAGAACCAAACAATGCTTGATTTAACCAAAATTCGATTTATTACTGTCAAAACTTGAGGGTTTGAGGTACAAGTGTTTTAAATGATTGAGGCATTTCATTGGATTTAAAGCCCCCTTTTCAATAAAATCATTTTTATAATGTCCTTCTATGAACATTTAATCATTATAGCACTTAGATTCTATGAAAAACCTATTAGGTTAGCCACATTACAAGACAATATTCCTTATATAACCTATTCTTGATGTAAAATTGTATGATCTATTTGAACATAAGTGTGCGAGTAAGATATCTTATGTTGTGCTAATTTATTGGGTGAAACTTTGGGTTGAAATCAAATATTGAAGAGATTTTATTTCTTATGAAAAAAATCATTCTGTTGAAAGATGTTCCATTTATGGTGTTTTCATGACAAGAGAAGTTGTGCCTTTTTGGATCTTCTAATTGAAAAAGAAAAATGAGCCTTTTCTAGAGCTTTCAAGAAATATTATATTTAACAAGATTGAAATGTTTTCTAATGAAATGATGAATTGTGTGAACATTCCTTGATATTTCATGATGAAAAATCTGGTTTTCTACTAAGGGGAGGGAAGAGGTTACCATACTTGTGTGAAAATTATAGTATTGTTATTTTGCTTCAAAAAGAGCAAATCCCTCTTCATTCAGCCTCATAATTTTCACATCTAAATACTACCTACCTAAAGACAGAGAAGAACCTTTAAAATTCTTAATGATAAACATATGTCTTTGACTCACATCGGCTGGTAATGTAAGAATTTATCAATCCTAAAGTGACCCATCTATGAACATTGATGAGAAAGACATTGCTAAAAAATTGAAATTTCTATGATGAGAGATAATGAAAGTTAGGTAAGTGTTTTATGTGCATAAGAGGAGAAACAAAGAGTAAATATATTAAATGATATGAAATTAATAACTTGAAATAGTAATTTTTTTGGAGGCATGATATATTTTGTTTCTTTTTGACAAATTGGTGGATCTCATTGATATGTGTTTTAAATTTGAATTGATTTTATTTTGATTATGACTTGTCCAGGAGTCCAAGTGATAAGTGTGGGGAAATTGATAGAGTTAATATTTTCATTATTATTAATTTGTTTTGCAATTATTTAATCCCTCCCAATTATTCATTTTGAAAATATTTGCATCATTTATGTGTTTTTGTTGTATTTTGGGTTTAAATGTGAAAATGATGTAATTCTTTAAAATTGATAGTTTTTTGGGAGCTTTAGTTTTTTAGGCATAACATTTATATTAATGATCCAATTGAAGTGAATACTTTTTTTAGGATTCATATTCTTGTAGGATTAAATTGTTTTTTATGGACCAAGACCTAATTGGAAACCCAATGGTAGTGAAAAATCAATCAAATGGAGAAATTAGACTAGAAGGCAGAAAGGACCCCACTACATTAAATCTAAAATATCTTATTCAACCGACCATATAATTAGGTTATTCTAGCTAGTGTCAATATAGGACTTTCAAAGTTCATTTCAAATTAAATTTAATAAAATATGAATCTCATCAAGGCATCCTTTGGATGCATTCAATTGGAGTGAGTGAATCACGTTTTGGCCTCTTGGAAAAGTAATGGTCATTGATTCAGCCATATCTTTCTTTACACTAGTCCAATGACTCTTTAGTTTATAGGGTAGATACCCAACTTCATTAAAAACATTATATAAGAAGTTAAATTAGTGAGTTTCTACCATAAGGTTGGAATAATAGAGGAAAACGTCTCGAGAACAGATTTTGGTGGATCAAAATTTCCGTTCTTTTTTTATTCTTTTGTTCTTCTTAGCTTTGTAAGGACTTCTTCCCACTTTAGCTCAGTTACCCTTACCATGGTGAGGTAGATCTTATGAGGGATTGGGGAGGGTTAGGTTTACTATTTTTTAATTCTTGAGTTCTTGCACGTAATGTTTTAATATCTTCCTTTCTCTTCTATGAATCAGTTTCAATTTCTAATAAAAAAATTTATTATCATGTACGATTGTATCTAATTTTAGATTTTGTTGTTTATTTTTATTTGGTCCATGATCAATATCTACCTACACTAGGTTATGATTTATATACAATGGAATATACTAGAACTTAGTGGTGAACTACTCAGTGATCACCGGTACGTGTGTGAGGAGTAATCAATCTTCTTGATTTTTTGGGATAAACAAGACCCAGTTGGAAATTTCCTAAGATAATTGGGGGTATTCACTACAACCCTATTACACATTGGAAGGAGAGTATACTAATCTATGGTTTTATTCAGGTTTATTCACCCATAATTAATTGACCAAAGGACTGAGAAGAAATGATTGTGGATTCTCACACATAAATATTTAGCAAAAAAGAATTGGATAAAGTGAAATGTGTTAGCATTCCAATTGGAAAACTGACCCAAACCTGATCACAATTTTATATCACTAATTTTAATCACATCATTTTTCAGTTTTTTTTAAAAATTTCACTTAATTCCTTTACTTTATTTAGTTTATTTATTGTATTTTCCAAATCAAACAATTTCAAAAACAACACCACTTCTTCCTTTTCTTTTAAGTGAATAAAACTTTTGTTGAGAACTCCTCACTACAGATAACCTAGGTTAACCACTACATTATATTTGAACATAGTAAATAATTTTTTTTACCACACCCAATGATAGGAACATGTCATATTATTTTTTAAATTATTATTTATTCTTTATACAACTTCATACACTGTTTTATAAAGTCTGTTTTGTTAGACATCATTGGTGGTGGCCTAATGAGTTGTACTCAAAACCAATTTGGGCTACCTATTTGGTACATGAATAGAGATCATGTTTTTAGGATATAATAATATAAAAATACCTATTATATATGGTTGCATTTTGATTTTTTGATGGAGAATAGATTGTCAAACCAGACATGATTTTGGGACCTGTTTGTGAGATGTTAGTGAGTCTTTATTTTGGTTTTTCATTAGAAACATGAAAATTGTAAGGAATTTCATATTTACTACTTTGGATTATGGTAATTTTGTATTTTTGGGATTCATAATGATATGTTTTCCTTTATTGGTTATTGTAGTATCCTGTTTACTGTTTAATCTCTCTTGGATATTATTTATTTATTTATATTGTTATTGTTATTTGATAAGGAGGATATAGTCTCCCAACAATACATATCTGAACCTCACTACTAGTTGGTAGTATTTAGAATAGGAATAGTCATGCCTGAGCTCCTGTAACGAACCGGAATGGGGCATCCACATGTGGAACTTGATTTAGGATATAACAAAATATTTTTTCATTATATTGTTTTATTTAAATTTAAAATCTAAATTTAAAAATTTTATAGTTTAATTTGATGAAATGAAATATTTTTTTTAGAATAGAATGTAATAAATTAACTTAGGATCAATTTTTTTATGTTTCTAAAATAGTTGATTTTTATGAATGGTGAAAGATCTAGTATATACCTATGCTATATCATTTTTACATTATCAAAAAATTAGTATGAAATTAAAACATATAAAAATTATTATGGAAAAAATTAATTCAGGAGTAAATTTATTCTTATAATAAAACTATTTTGAGGGTATATACCCAAATTCATTAAGAACATTCTATAAAAAGAGACCTGAGTGAGTTTCGGTCGTTAGGAGGTCATAATATAGGCAATATTCTGGAGAACATATTCTGGAGGATGAAAATTTTTGTTCTTGTTTTTCATTATTCTGTTATTATTAGCTTTGTAATAAATTCTTCTCCCCGCATCAACTCGGTTACCCTTACCATGGTGGGGTAGATCTTATGAGTGATTTAGGATGGTTATGTTTACACTTTTCTAATTCTTGAGTTCTTGAACTTAATGTTTTAATATCCTCTGTTCTCTTCTTCGAATCAGTTTCAATTTTTATAACACATTTTATTGTCATGTATGATTGTATCTGATTTTAAATTCTGTTGTTTATTTTGATTTGTTCAATGATCAATATCTCCCTACACTATGTTATAGTTTATATACAAGATATTAGACTATGAATTAGTGGTGAAGTACTTAGTGATCACTGGTACGTGTGTGAGGAGTAGTGAATGTTATTCATTGCTTGGGAAAAAACAAGACCTGATTGGGAATTGCCTAAGATAATTGGGGGTATTCGCTACAACCCTATTACACATTGGAAGAAGAGAATAATAATTTGTGGTTTTAGTAAGGTTTATTCACACATATTTATTTGAACAAGGGAGTGAGAAGAAACGATTGTGGATACTAACACATTACGATTTAGCAGAAGAGAATTTGGTAAAGTGAACTGTGATAGAATTAAAATTGAAAAACCAACCCTAACCTGATCACCATTTCATATCACTGATTTTAATCACATCATTTTTCAATTTTTGTTAAAATTTCACTAAATTTCTTCAAGTTATTTAGTTTATTTCTTGTATTTTCCAAATCAAACAATTTCAAAAAGAATATCACTTCTTCTTATTATTTTACGCGGCAAGAAATATTGTTGAGCACTCTTCAATGGAGAAAACCTATTCTAACAAATATATTATATTTTAACTTGGTAAATAATTATTTTTATCACACCCTATGACAGGCACATGTCATATTATTTTTTCAATTATTATTTATTCTTTATACAACTTTATACACTATTATAGAAAGTATGTTTTGTTAGACATCATTTGGTGGCCTACTGAGTTGTAGTAAAAACCTATTATGGCTACCTATTTGGTACTCGAATAGAGTTCATGTTTTTAGGATAGGATAATAGAAAAATCCCCATGATAGATGGTTTCATTGGGATTTTGTATGGAGAATATATGGTCAAACCAGGCATGATTTTGGGACCCATTTATGATATATCAATGAGTATTTATTTTGGGTTTTCATCAGAAACATGACAATTATAAGGAATTGCATATTTACTACATTGGTTTATGGTGATTTTCTTAGTTTTGGGATTCATCATGAGACATTCGTCTTTATTGATTATTGTAGTATCTTGTTTACTATTTATTCTCTTTTGGATATTATTTATTTATTTATTAATATTGTTGTGATTATTTGATAAAGAGGCTATAGTCTCACAACAGTAAATATTAGACCCTCACAACTTGTTGTTATTATTAGGAATTAGAGGATTCAATCATGAGCTTATGTAATTATCTGGATTGGGGCATCCACTTGTGGAACCTGAGTCGGGATATAACAAAATATTCTTTAATTAAATTTTTTATTTTATATTAAAATATAAATTTATCAATTTAATAATTTAATTTGATGAAATTGAACATTTTTATTACAATAGAATGCCAAAATTTACATAGGACCAATTTTTTATGTTTCTAAAATAGTTAATTTTTGTGAATGGTGAAAACTCTAGTACATACCTATGCTGTAACTTTTTGAAAATATCATAAAATTAGTATAAAATTATAACATATAAAAACATTCATCAAAAAAATAATTCAAGAGTAAAATTAATCTTCTAATAATGCTATTTTTAATTTCGAAAACACAAGTTTAACATTTTGAGTCTTAAGTAATATTTATTTTAAAAAAAAATTATTTTTGGATTGTCACTTTTAATTAACTATCCAAATAGTGGGATTCTATTTTTTTATTTCCTGTAAAGCCATATAGATTGAATTTTTTCAATAATAGACAAAATAAGTTAATATAAATCAACAAAACTGATAATGTTACATTAATTATAATTTTAATCATAAAAATAATCATTTTCTAAAAATGGGTTTTACATGTTATGTGAGTTATTATTAAAAATATTTTTTATCACTATTTGATAGTTTTTTTTTTGAAAAATTTATTTCATATTTGGAATCATTTGGTAAAAATTATGTTACAAGACCCATTTTATTTTTTTTCATTAAAATTAAATTATAGAGGTAATCATTATTTACCATAGTAAATAACAAAAATAGTAAAAAACTTATTTGAGTAAAAGAATAATATAATGTTTCAAAAATTTGTAAAAATATATGGTTGAGCCTTACTCAACTTTGAAACTTATTTAAATCCATTTTTCCATTATTTTATCCACTTGACCCTTGAATTGTGACTTTACCCTTAATATTATTTAAAAATTTCACTCCTCTCCTTAAAAAAGGATCCATGACCACCCCACTCTCCTCACACCCAAACCTCTTATATTAAAAAATATCTCCCAATATAAATAACCAAAATTATTAGCCACACAATATCCATTTTTTCATACCAAATGGAATCCTCTAAAATACTTAATATTATTTTCAAATGATATCTTCAAAGAAGTAAGTTAAAAAATAAAATTAATATTTTTGCAATACTTTTCATTTATTTCATCTTCTACCCTATTAAAATATAATATTACCATCATTAAATAAGTATCACAAGTAAAATGAAATGTTATTTTTTTATTGGATAACCATTTTATAACTTCCTCCCAACCATTTGAAAATTGAAAACAACACCTGTGTTTTGTGCGAACTACAGCCTCCATAAGAGACTTGATTCATTTTTCATAACCTCTATAAATGGATTGTCCAAAGGGTATATTGGAAAAATAAATATTATATTAAAATAATTATTAAGAATCTAAAAATATAAACCAATTCCAATATTATTTCCTTTATTTTGAAAATCATAATGTTTCAAGTGTGTACATCTGTTATATGGCCTCAAAGTAGTAACGCGTTTTATTTTTTTCATCAATAACTTCCTTCTTTAAAAAAATCTTAGAAAATGTTGAATCTTATAAAAAGATAAATTCCATAATCACACCTCCATAATAGTGATATTATTACAATGTAATCACATACTTGAATATACTCACCAGTTGATTATAATATTTTCTTGTTTGGGTAAGTTTAACCACCTATGTGAATGATGCTATAAATCAATATAATGGATTTATATGAAAAAATAACAACTATTATTCTAATATATTAGTGAGAAAATAATATAATTTTATGATTTTGGATATTTTATATTAATATATAACTTATTATTAAAATAACACCCTATATTCATTGAAAATTACCAAAATAAACATGTTTCTAATTTCATCTCTTATGACCACAATAAAACTCTCAAGAATGAAATTAGATCAATAAAATCCATTATTAAAAATCTATTATAATATCTTAAATAACCCTGGAATATGATCTTATCATAACAAAATGAGGTCTGAAATAACCAATATAAAATACTAATGAAAAATTCGATATTTAAAACATTAGATGACGAAAATAAACTATTAATAACTAAATAATATATAACAGTTAATTGAAATTTAATAGTGTAAAAGGTATTATATATAAAGTTTTTTATCATATGAATTGTTAATAGAGTTATTTTTTAATATAAAAAATCAACTCAAGATTAAATAATAAATAATAAATGGTAATGGTGTTTATTGACTCAATATCATTTTTTTGAGTAATAATGCTTCTTCTCAAACTTCATTAAAATATGTTGGTAAAATTAGCACTATTATTGTTTTTTTATTTTCCCGTTTTTTATAGGATTTAAATTTTTATATTATTAACTCCCATTTAAATGATTTCTACATCAAAAATGGCATTTTTTAAGCGAATCTCGTATCATTTTTTCCATTGAGACTAATTCTAAATTCATTACTTATTTTATTTTTATATAAAATATATACTAAATTGTATTAATTTTTGTTTTTTTATTTTTAAAATTTTATGGATTTGAAAATCCATATCATGTTCTCTTTTTATGGGCATTAATATCTGGTAATACAAAAGCAACAAATCATATTGGAAACTCTAAACTTCTTTCTTTCGGTCATGATTTTTTTCATAAGGATCATAATTATATGAATTATTTCTTCTACTTGAATATTTTATAATGATTGGTATTTTTCTATTTGGAGAAAATTATATTTTTGATTTTAATCCCCCTCTATTATTAATCTCATTTCCTTAAAAGATTTATATTTTCATAAATTATTATCATTATCATTAATTATGATTAATATTCCATGTCTATTTGTTTTATTCCAACTAATGTTATCATTTTTTGATGTTTAAATTATATTTTATCAGATGTTTCCTTTATTTCCCCTCATTTTCTTATTTTCAAAATGTAGTTTTATTGCTCTTTTTAGGAAATGGGTTTCCAAAAATGTTATTTTAAAATATTAAAATAGTATTTCATCCTTTCTTAAAAAAATAATCATACACTACATATCTTCCTTGGAAAAATAATATTTATTTTCAAATAAATTTTGTTAAATAGTTTCTTAAATTTAAATGATTTCAATATTTATTTTCGTAAAATTTTTAAAATCATTATTCCTTTTTTAGGAATCCATTATTTAATAATTATTTATGTAAAATATTTTGAAAAATTTTCACTTCACATCTTCTAATGCATTATCTCATTTTAAAGGCTTCATTATTGATATTTATATTTAAATAACAATTTTAAAAACGCCTCATTTTCAATTTTTCCAAACTGTTCTTTTCTAAAGTGATGTATAATATCATATTTTTATAAAAAAATATGAAATTTTTTCTAAATACTCTTTAATATTTTTATACACTTTCCTAATTGACCTAAAATATTTGAATTCTATGGAGTAATGTTTTATGAATCATTCTATAAATTCCACTATAAAATAATATTTGATGTTAATTGAATGTTTTGTATCAAATAACATGTTTTTGATATGGAATATGTAATACCACTTGTATGTGAAATGAAAACCATTTTTATTACATTGGTATTCTGGTTATATTAACTGGTTGAAATCTATTGGCACCCATATATATGAATATTTATGGGAAATATTATATATTTCCCTCCAATTCATTGGTTATAAATTTATATCTCATGAGATAATAATGTTATACATGGGTATTTTGTTTATTCCCAATATGATGTGTAAATGTTTTTTGTTCATAATATGAAGTATGGGAATTTTTTATATTCAATACATATAAAATGAATTTTTTTCAAAAAATAAGTATTAAAAATTTTTATTCTCTTAAGCATAAAGCATGAATAATCTTTTTTTTAGAACAAGATGTGAGGTACTTTTTTCACAATATGATATGTAGAAAAAAAATCAATATAAGAAGCATTGAATGTTTTTCAATCTACAACATTATGATATAAATTTTTTGTTTTTTCATAACTTAATGTGTGAATGATTAAATTTTTTCACCTTGTAATAATTTCACTACGGTTATCATTATACCATAATTCCATTTTATTCTATGTTTCAAACAATATTGTATATATATTTTATATTCCTATGATTATTATTTATAGATCATGTTTATTACCTCACACTATGATATTACTATAAAAGTTTTTATAAATTTGATATTGTGTCTTCCAATATCATGACTTACAAACAACTCTAATTATTCTATGCTATTTTTAATAAGATATTTCTCCCATTATCATTTTTTCTTTTATTATTTTGATCTAACACTTGATGAGATGTTGATATGCTTTTCATTACTAATAATTTGGGCTCAATCCATTCTTATGTTTCAATTTTCCATGATATAATGGTGGTTATATCCTTTGAGGATCTTATATGGGGGTCTAGTGTGGTCCCATAATTGAAAAATTATTAAAAGTATCATGTAATTAGTTTCATCTAAGATAAAACTAAAAGAAACTAAACCTTATAATCAAGTTAATGTTTTTTATTTTTTTGAAGAAATTTTTAACATTTGTAAATTATATAAAATATTGATATATTTTTCTTTGATTGACTTATCATGTGTCAATTCTACTATTTAAAAAATATGTTTTTAACACTAGATCCTATAGTTTGGTTTTGAAGAAACTCATTTTATATTTCAAGAGTTTGAGAACATCCTAAAACAGCATTCCATTTATTGATGTTGTATTTAAATAAATTTAACATTTGGATCATTATATGACTTGTATTTTGAGTCAATTCATTCATTAGTATTGAATATTACTTCATATTGAATTATTTTATATCATACACATTAATGGAGGAAATACAATTTAGACTTAGGCCTAATTAAATGAAAAAGAAAAATTCAGAGGATACTATATTTATTCAATAGGGACACAAGAAACATAGACTGGTGAGTACACATATATGATTTTTTTAATAGAAACATATAAAAAATGGTAACATTAGATATAGTCTTAGGGTTATTTATTGTCACAAAAAACAGAAATAACAAATAAATAAATATTTTTGGTATCTATATAGTTACCATAGGTGGAAACTCCCAATATTATACAATCCAGGGATCTAAAAAATTGAGATGATTTTCTTATTGACCCTGAGAAATAGAGTTGGAAATTGACATTTTTGATCACATTGTGAAATAATAAAAACATACGGACCATTCCCATGTTGAAAACACCAAAAATATTTGTTATTTCGTATTTAATATGGAGTGGTATATAATATAGTGGAATGGAATATATAATGGATTTTGATTTTATATTTTTATAATTTATTAGAACAACTTTTGAACTAGTTATGTATAAAGATATATCTAGTTACAAAATATGGATACATGGGATTACATAGAGTTTACTCCATGTATAAATAAACAATATTTCTATCTCACTATGTTATGGAATAACATGTTAATAATCATCCATATATTCAAGAAATCATTCCATGATTTATTTCATTAGATTAAAAATAAAAATATGGTTTGAATCATTTTCCAACATCAATAAGAACTTGAGGAGGTTGTGTGAGATTTATCAACTTGTAAATTCTTGCATGTATATTTCTATTACATAGATTTTGGGAATAAATTATAGACCGTATTCCTTGTTCTTATTTATAATAATATATAAACATAGATAATGGAAATATAATGATTGTACACTAAGGAATAGGACAAAATAAAAATACTTATTTAATATTAAAAATACATTTGATTAATGTGTGTAATATATAAAATAATCACATTAATATATTTATATTCCTCTAAGAAAATTTTTCAAAATAAAAATATTTTATATTTTTTTATTTTGTAAATAATGATTAACACTCTTTAGGAAATCAATTGGTATCCGATTATACTGGATATATTCTATATATTTTTTATAATTTGATATTTTTCATTACTAATAACATCCATTTGATTGATGAGATAAATTTAAAAAAAATATTGTTAACAATTAATTATTTCAGATATTCAATGAGATAGGATTCCATCAATGTAATAAAATATGATTCCATATCTTCTATCTCTTATCAAGGATATTCTTTATTTCACTAAGAATGGTGTATAAATTCAAAAATATGGGATAACCAATATGTTTCTAGATAATAATAATTTTTATGTTGATGGTATACTGTGGATTTTATTTCTTTATTCCTTCTTAGAAGAGGATTTGATGATAATTATGGCTGAAAAACTAGTTTTTGGAATATAGAGGGAATTTCCTTATGTTAATAAGGGAGACAATAAGAAAAATGGGTCATAGTTAAAAATATAATCCACTATACTATAAGATATTATAATGGTATAAAATGAATCAGTGTATAATTATTTCATTCTACTAAAAAAATGTTATCTTTTTTATGTTAAATATATATACATGATGATTCTGTAGTGTTGTAACAATTTATAGGACTCTCTTTGATAAAAAAAATTAAAAAATTTCAATCCAAGAGTTTCATAACATAGATTAGTGGTCCTTTGGTAATCTTAAAAATATCATAAATTCCTTTTATCTTAATAATTAATCAATAATGAGGAAAGGTATATCAGAAATAGGGGATGTAGTCTTGAGGAAAAATAATTATTCTCTTATCAAATCCCTAGATACATCACAAATAATGAATATTAATGAAAAATAAATTTATTTAATATGAAATGTGTATAATATCAATAAAATACATTATTTAAAATAGAATATTCATAATATCACCATATAAAACATGATTTATAGGATTTTGAAGGTGATGGATCCTAGGGTGAGTTTTTTTGTTTTTAAAAATTTTGTGAATGTCATCTGAGAATTGGGTTCAAAAAAATCTATCAAATAAGTGAGATATTTTTCTCAATTAATAGAGAAACTTTATTTATTATACTAAGAAAATTCTTTATTATCCTACATTATCATGATAAACTATATTGGAAACATCATATAGAAATATAAATGGTGGAATAACCGAAAATAATGGAAGAAGGGGATCACTTCACCAAAAAGAAAGACTCATCCAATCAATATAAAAATTATAGTTAAGAAAATACAAAAAATAAGTAGGATTGGAAGAGGAAATAAATTGAGGATAAAAATAAGATAAAAAGGTAATGTAAAAGAATATTCTTAGAAGTGTGAAGAATATTAAAGGGAGAAAATTATTTCAAATTAGAATGGAAATAACTGAGTAAATTTTGATGAAATAAATTTCAAATTAAGAAGATTTTTCATTAAATGAAAATATTATAATCATATATTATTTTTCTGGTTTGTATGTAATGTTTTAAGCTTACGGGTAATGAATTCCTCTAAGGCCTATGGGCCATGTAATACTTATTCCTATGGGCCTTGTAAGGGTTCCACCTCAAACCTTGAAAGGTGGATTGTCAAAAAATCAATAAAAAATGTAGGCCTTCAGGCCATAGGAGTATAATCATATATTATTTGGATAAAATTCTTTTATATTCTGTTATAATCATTCACTCACAAAATATATGAGATGTTATGAATCTAGGGTAACTCAACATAATGTCCACAGAGGGTAGTCTGGACAACATATGTAATAAAAGATCCAATTTTATAATAGGAAACCTTAGAGAATCAGATAAAAACAAATAATTCTCTTGCTATAAAAAAATAAATTGTAGTAGAATTAGGACTAAAATATACCATGAGGAGGGGTGATCATGGTGAATCATTAGTGGTTGGGGTGGCATAAAAATCTATGAATGGTGTAAGGCCTTTAATAAATGATAATGGGTTCTTGTCACACATGATTGGTACCAACAAGGGAAATAATAATATCCATTTTTATGATAGTGGATTTATTATTATTCAAAAGTATAAATTACTCATTTTAAAAGTTGTTGAAAGAAAGAAACATAGTGAGAAAAAACATGAATCCAATGATTTCATGTTTTTTATATAGATTGAGAGGTAATTATTGTGTGATTCCTTACATTGAGAAAAATGAATTATGTCATATTTGTTAGGAAATGATGTGTTATACAAAGATTTCAGGATGGAAAATTTATCATGATAGTATTTTTATGAGTATAAGAGAGGATAATTATCATGGGTTTAGAGGATGTGGCCATTTATATCAAAAGGAAAAGTTTATACTTATAAAATTTTAATATAAGATAAATCACTGATGATAATTCATAAATGATTCAAAACATGTGACACATGTGACTACAAAAATTTCTTTAAATAGGTGTCACAAGGTGGTGAAGATAAAAATGAAAAAATTACTAATGTAGATACACTAAGAATTACGGTTTCTTATAATCCCAATGTTAACCAATGAACAAAAATATCATTAGGTTTCTTTGAAATTTTTCTCATATAAATTATTTCCATTTTATGTCATGGTATTCATAATGACTAGATATATTAAAAAAATTCATAGGTGACACGATAGTCACTTTATTTGTGTTATAAAAATATTTTTTCTTAAATAATATATTACAATACTATAATAGTGACTTTTAAGAATATTTTAAAGTACATGACATAATGTGTTAATATAGCGATCCATAAATTCCAGAATAAAATGGATTGATAGTGTGAATGATGTAGAGTTTGCTGTAATTTTAAGAATGATACCATAATATCATTTCTCATCCAATATATTTTGTACACAATCAAAAAATTTGGTTGTTTATATTATCAATTTTTGTCAACTGTAACCAAATTAGACCAACACACCATATGAGATGTGGTTTAGAAAGATACCAAACATTTAAAATCTAATGTAATTCAACATCCCATGTTTCGGCTAGATAAAAGGAAGTAATTTTATTAAGATTTATAATAGATCCAGAAAGGGATATATTCCTTTGATATTAATCATCATGAAGGAGTTTGTGAAATTATAAAAAATATGATAAAAATTATAGATAATTTTGATTTTATTATTAATTAAAATCAAAATACAAAGAAAAATTCCCTTATGATGATCATATTTATGATGTTTTTGGGTAGATTATTGGATCTAATGTGGGAATCATTAATGTTACTATATACAAGATATAAAATCTCAAATATTTTTATAAAATTCCATTCTTAAAAAATTTATCTCAAATGTTAGACTAATGTGTAATGAGGAGTTAGTACAATATTAGTGTTGTATAATAGCGTTATAGGAATAGTTAAACAAAACTAAGAAGTGTGATACTTTGGAATATTTATCTTGTCCAAAATACATTAATTTGATCCTATTGTGATATCATATTGTGTTTTTGTTGTTTTTTAATCAATGATTCAAGTATTAATGAACATAATTTCATCATGTGATAAAGAAGAGAATTACCGGAAATTGATATTTAAATGGAATTTTCATATTAATTTTCAACCCATGTAAATCATCACATTGTGTGAACATGAATCTCAAATCATATAGGTGATAAATGTATCTTAAATTAGTATTTGGAATCTAAGATGTAATGAATGTGAATAAATTAGACATGTTTTGATTTTTATTTATTATTTATTCCATGTTCGGTTGATATGGATATTCCTTGATGGTTTATATACTTATATTCTTTGAGAATCACTGATTATAGTAGATATTTAATTGATAATTCCATTTTAGAGGATCCATCCATTTTATTTATATGAATTTTGAAAAAAAATTGTTATATTATGATAGTTTTTCTTAATTGAAATATAATTATTTTTTTATGATTAATGCATCGTTGGTCTATAATAGTTTTATGTGAGGATTAATTAATGCTATATATTATGAAGAATAACCAAACCATGAACATACAAGAGTTAAACTGTTATATCTGGTGACGGAGGCTATTTAATGATTTTTAAGGAATTATTGAAGTGTTAAATAAGGCATAGAGAATATTTGTTGAGGTAATGAGAATATTAGGACAATGTATATTAGTGTCTATGTGTTAGTCAAGGAATATTCCTAAGTAAAAAATCTTATGGAAAATTATATATAGATTCCCATATTATATTTCGGGTTTTCAAAGGTATTTTTTTCATGGATGTATGATAATATTTTCTATGTAAGTAATTTGGTGTGAAAATTATTGAAGCTCATACCATAATACATTACAATGAATTGTATGATATTTAAATGACCCCTGTAAAAAAAATTAATGTATTCTTAAGATATTTGGGATTCTCAAAATACTGAAAACATTGTTTAGTACAAATATTTAATGTAGCGTGTACGATGTTGAGAATAATATATGATATTTTTCAAGCATACAAATATCATACTATGATAAAAAAAGAATCCATAATATTTCATATAGTGGATAAAAATAAAATAAATTTAAATAGTTATTTTCCCACAATTTAAGGATTAAAATATATTGATCAATCACACGATCATGATCATCATTGATATTGAAACATTAATATTTACGGAAGATACTAGGTTGTAGAGTTGAGTTACAAAACTATAAATGTAAATCCCTTATTTCCTTCAATACATGGATGAAAATAAAAAGAATTATATACAATGGTATTTTTTGTTTAGATTAAGAATAATTCTATGATACATCCAATTATTATTTTTAGAATTAAATGTGACTAAGACTTTAGGAATCATAAATATGTACGATAATTGAACATTGATATTTGAGTTGATTAAAATAGTGTGACTTATGAGGGAAAATATTAATGAAATACAATAAATATATATGAGGAGAAGAAATAAAGAATGGTGTGTTAGAAATAAACCATGCACACCATTATATATATATTTGGAAATTATAAAGATAAAACACAGATTTAATGTTATATCCAAGAAGAAATAAGAAGAGTTTTGTATTGATTAATGAAGTAAGAGAAAAAGTGCCATAATGAGTGACCTATTGTGCACAAAAAAAAGGATAAATGATTTTTTACAATGAAGTTTTTAGATTATATTTTTTTCAAGAATATGAGAGAACCATCCTTCAGTAATTTAAAATATTTGTCTGAATAAGCTTCCAGAAACTAAAATGATTATTTAAAATAAGGATGAAACTTACTCCACATTTTATTGGAAGTACTTGTTTTTACACAAGTAATATAACATAAAAGAAGTTAAAGAAAATTTTATTCCTTAAAATGGGAAAAAGTTTTTGATTGAATTGTGTCCAGTTGGTGAAAGTGTAACATGTTTATATTTACAAAATTTTATTATCTTCCTTTCGTAATAACAAGGAAGATGTGTGCAAGAGATAACAAAAATATTTCATGGGGATATAGTTATCCTGAAAAGGATGTGAATCTCTTTAATCCACTATTGTGTCTTACCGTATTCATTATTTCATACCATAAATAAATTCCAAAACAAATTAAGATTACATGAGATAGATAGTCAGATAAATTCACTGAATTAGTGGGGAGGTGAGAAGGAAAATGGGTTTTAAATTTTATAAGATATTATAAGATTGATTCACATACTCTTAGTGTTGCATTAATCCTATATGTGATCATAAAATAAGTAGAAAATTATTTTTGAAAACAACATTAATGATAAAATGGAATTAACATGGAATGAGTCCCATTATGTGAAAAAGGTGAGATACCAAATTATGGGTATTCATATGGTTGAGACATTTAATCTAGTAAAAATTATTGATATAATTTACTTATTTTTTTTATTATGTGAAAAAATGAATTATAATGTATTTAAAACGTAAATGATGTTTGTGTTTATTAATGTAGTGATAAAATTATATATTTACTTTTAATTATATGAAGTATTTATTTTAAAAAATTATGACTCTAATGTCTGAATGTTTAAGAACTTAAATGGATTTAAAGAAGCACCATGAACACAGTATTCAATGCTGGATTGTAGATTAATGATCATTTAATTGAATAAATACATAATTGATTGGAATATCTATGTTAGGATAGATCACACAAGCCAATTCACTGTGATTTTATACATTGATGAAGTTATTGTCAAATGAAATAATGAAAAAAACTTGTGAGGAATTTTCAACTAAAAATATATAACACTTTGGAAATAAAATGATAAAAAATATTAAATTCATTATATGTTTTAATGTAACATAATTATAATGTATTATATATATATATATTAGTATAAAATTATAACCAAAATTTTTTGAACGTATTTGTAATGGAATAATCCATATAAGTCTCTATTATAATTAAACATGGGAGTAATTTTGTATTGTATGAATAAATACCGAGTGTGGATCAAATGGAATTTTAGGGTATTTTAGGTACCATGTTTTATGGTTACAAGGAAATACTGGGAATCCACCTCTTATGAAAGAAAAATGGATCATGATCTACATCAAGTATTCCCCCCCCCCCCATATTCTATCACATGGCTGAAAATGGTTGGTTATGGGGCCTCAAGTATTCCCCCCCCCCCATATTCTAAAGGCTGCTGACTAGCAATGGGGGTGTGGATAGTATAGTGGGGAGACTATATCCTTTTTATATGAAGTGTAATATTAGAAGAAACAATTCATAATAAAATATAAATAAACTAGACTAAAACAATGAGAAAAAATCAATAAAAACAAGTAAAATAGTCTAATAAATTTGAAGGAATAGTATAATTAAATGTTAGAATGAAAATAAATGTCATGAAATAAAAATAAAATAAAAATAATATAATACTCAATATACTATGTCATGATCCCCATGTTAGTCCCATCTCCAAACTACATCCCAATAGAAAACAAGAAATAAACTGTAAGGTCTATTTACCTTGTCCAAACCTGCATCTATGATGAATTCTTGTGTGCCAAATGATGGCCTGAATATGGTGTTGGTGAAACTCAGTAGGTCAACAACACCATATCTAAATAGGACCGGTATGGAAATAATTTTATGTAATAAAGTGAAAAATATGTATATTAATTAATTTAAAAATTAAATAAATACAATAACCATCTTCAGAGCCCTGCAAAAAAAATTTCTGAGCATGTATTACAACCATGACAACCACAATAATATAACCAAGGTAAATAACCTTCATCGACATCATAATTTAATGTCACTGAGAATTTTTACAACCATTCCAACACAACCATATACCCATCATATATTCACAAAAGAAATCTAGTTCAAATCCCAATAAGCATTACAGGATGGTTCTAGGCATAGCCCTTTCACTATCAGCATTACAACATTTACGTTTTCAAGTGCATGGGCCTACCCTTTTATAAAAGAATCATATATTAGATATATTTCCTATCATTAAACATGGATATCATAATATCACATCATATATCTAAATGGTTAATTATGAGAATTACCGTGACACTTTTATATTCTACATGAAATTCAATTTATATTTGATTAACAAGTATATCAATAACCAATAAGCCACAATTTATGGATTCTATAATAATAAATCACTCCAGTTTTCATGTTATTATAAACATACCATATTACATTATCCAATTAATTCATATTCAATTGATTTGGTTTCACACTACATTGGTGGAACCATGATATTTCATAAACACAAAAAATATTAAACTATTGGGTTAATATTTAAACCCATAAATTTAACCAAAGATTAAACAACACTTCCAATGGATAACTCCCATGTTTAAGAAGTGGAGGAGGATTACAATGAGGTTCCTAGATCAAAATTGACTAATCTAAAAACCATCAATGCGATTAGATAAAGGATTTCACCACAACAGGATGGAGAAGAATGATGACAAGGAAATAAATCTAACCATAGGAAATTAATAGAGATTTATTGCATAAAAAGGATGTTTGAAAGGGGTTTTGTCACTCTAAAATCACTATAATAATACCCTAGGGTTGAGATAAGAGGAGTTGAAGCAAATTGGAAAAGAATTCAGCCTCATAGGAACATTAATACTGATGGTTGGGCATTTACACAGTGTGTAATTCAGTTAGACGTTGTGTGAATCTTTTCATGTAATCTTCCAAAAACCCCATCACCTTAAATTTATTTTATTATATTCCAAGACCAATTAAATGATATGTAATCAATTTTCACAATGTGTAAATGTTCCATAGTTGTTTTTTCAGATCATTATTCCCATAAAGATTCTCAACTTAACAAGTACCCATTTAACACTAAATCCCATTTATACCTATACTCCATTAATTAAAAAAAGAATACATTCCCAAAATATAGGTCATTCTCTCCAACAAAGACTCTTTTTATCTGAAAAATAATTTTCCTCTAAGACTAAAATGAAAAACTCGAAGATAAATGTACTTAGAGAAAGATGGAATCTCACAACCCACATTATAACTACTCATCACCGAGATGGTCCAATGGTTAATGTAAGGTCTTAGTTAACAATTCTAGCCATGGGGTTCACATATCAGACTCCCTTTCCCTGGTCTCATTCTGAACATGCCCATGCTTCTACTACACTTGATCCAATGGTATATTCCAAAAAAAATTATATTTATCACCATGATCCACAACATGCATTATATTATCCATGATGGATACATCATCACAAAGCTTGATGTCTACTATGTATATCACATGCGAAGGGTATAGATGATATTTTCATAGTTGTGATATGTGTGACACATCATTCAAGGAACTATAATCATGTGGAAGGTAAAACGGTATGACAACGGACCATCCCCTTCCAATATTTCAAAAAACAAAAAAAACATTGGGGATTGCTTTCTCTATTTCCTTATAAAAAATTTCCCCAACCTATGAGACACCCTATGTAAAATATTTTTACCAAAATTGAACTCCAAAGGTCAGATTTCATGGTTAGTATATGATTTACTCCTTCTTTTCATGGTCACCAATCACTATATGATTAACTGAACCTGTTCAGATGTCTCTTGCATGAGACTAGGCCCAACATGTACGGACTCACATTCCTCCAGCCAACAAAGAGTTTAACAACATTTTATTCCATACAAGGCCTCAAAAGGAGCCATTTAGATCAATTCATGGGAGCTATTATTATATGAAAACTCCATGAGTTTCATATTTTTATCACATTAACAACCAAAATCCAAAACATAGGCTTGTTGAAAATCCTCCATAACAAGAATAGTCAACTATGATTGACCATCAGTCTATGAATAATTGGATATTATTAAAATAACATCTAATCCTGAGAATTTATGAAGACCATTCTAGAAATGTGATGTGAAATAAGGATCCTAGTCTGAAAACATTATCCTCGGAACATCGTACAACTAAACCTCCTGGTGCAAATAAATATTTCCTAGATCATCAAAATTGATGGTTTCCCTAATATATAAGAAGTGGTCAACCTAAGTCAGTTGATCCAAAACAACACATACAAAATCATTATTATTTTTTATCATGGGTTTTCATTTCACAAAATCCATCATGAAATCATCTTATTTCCACCTATGGATGGGTAAAGGTTGAAAATTTTCAATTGGCCTACGATACATGGCATTCACCTACTGGCATGTGAAGCATCTATCCATGAATATTTATCCCCCCTAGTCATTCTTGATTACCAATACTGTCTATTTACATCAAGATACATAATTTTTAAACTAGGATGTAGTCCCCATTTGTAATCATGAAACTCCCTCATCTTCTCTGTGCATAATCACATAGGAACCCATACTTGACCACAAAAAGAATAGAATTACCACTACCAAGAGACCATCCTAACGACATCTACCCACTATATAATTTGTCTCTAAGAACTAATCCCTCCATATTAGAAAACTTCTTGGCTTTAATCCGGTCTACAAACATGGGTATAACTGTTTTTGAAGTCAAAGATGCTAACATATGAGATTACTGAACGTCCAGATTCATGTCTACAAAAAGGTCCATTCTCTACCACTCATCACAGGACACTTGTACTAATTATGTATGTGTAATTTTCTCAAAGTTTCAATAAAAGTTTTTCCCTCTCCTAGTTTATAATCCAATTTGAGTCTGAAAGACAATTAATAATTGATACATCATACCTATCGAATATCAAGGTCTCACTGAAAAAATATGAAATTGAGGCACTTGTAATCTATGTATACCACAATCCTCTCTCCCTTGAGATAGTTTGTTTTGTAGTTTCTTGAGATGTGTGTTCTAGTTTTAATAATTATGGTTTCCAGGCAGTTTCCATTGGATTTATTCATGGAACCGGAAACTTCCAATAGTTCTTCAACCAAAGAGGACATGTTTCCCAAAGGTAGGAATTCATTGAGTTTGAACTTTACGATACTTAAGAACATGCATAGGTCGAGAGGATGGGAGGTTGGACTCATTACACCCTTTTGGGGGGAATTATTGTCTACTCCAGACTCTATTTGAAAATTTAATATATTTTCATGAATCCTTATTAATTTACAAAGTATGCCATAAGTATTCCATGGAATTTATAATCACTTATTAACATGTGTAAAATTTAGAATCATCATTATGTATTCAAGGTTCTTCATTAATGTGAATATCCATATGTGTTTGAGGTTTTCCATCAATGGTATCCTCTAATATATTTCTTAGATATTATTTTAATCATCATTGTGATATTACTAGTTTTTAAGCCACTCAGTGGGGTACTCAGGAATTTATTGTCATCCAGGGAGAATAAGGTTTGTTTTGATCTTGGGATCATGCCCATAAAAATGATCTACCTACATATCCTTATGAAAGGAATCCGAACCCTTGTAATTCGGTGCCACTTAATAGGAAACATCATACCATTTAAGGTCATGTGATAAGGACAACTAAGTGAAAGGTGCTTAGTCAAAACTATGTGTGCGAATTATGATTAAGTAAAACAAGAAACTTAGAAAGGATGTGGGTTTCCAAGTATGATTAGACCCTATTGGGAATATATCCCAAGAAGAATGGTGTTGATTTGAAGTGTTGGGTTTGAATCTCATGGAGGCTTCCTATGTATCCCATAGGGATGGAAATCAAATCCCACTTAGTTTGATAAGTCTCATAAGATATTATGGCCATTTGAGAGACACGAGTTTGGGATTACTTCCTAGAAAGGACTCCTTGATGACTTGGGTGTTTAATTTTGGGATTATTCTTGAGATGGATGCCCGGATTAAGGGAATTGGGGTTGGATTCTTGAGGAGGATGTCAAATGAGCTCGGGCCCAAAGAAGGCTTCCAGCACATCCTTGTTATGATTGGAATCAGAGTTCTCGTAGTTCATTCCAATGAATGTTTGAGCACACATAGTAACCATCACATATCTCTAGGACCACATGATTCATGCTCGGTGTGAGAAACCATAGGATGTGAATGATTTAACAATGACACTTCACACTTTTCCTCCTCTGATGATGGAAGAGGGTGAGGTGACAAGCTGTGCCTCTGTTATATTTACATTGGACAAGGGTCCAATGTAAGGAAGAAGGGATGAAGGTGAGGGGCTTATACCGGGATGGCTTCCAATTCAGATTGGTTGGGGCATACTCCAAAAGAGAATGCCCATTTGATATTATTTGGGGCTTACTCTTAAGGAGGATGCCAATTTGATATTGGTTTTTGCATACTCTTAATGAGGATTCCCATTTGATATTGGTTGGGGCTTAACCATAAAAAGGATTCCCATTTGATATTGGTTGGGGATTACTCCTAAGGATGATTACCATTTCATATTGGTTGGGGCTTACTTCTAAGGAGGATTCCCAATTGAGATTTTACTTGGTATAGAAGTCAGGTGATGAGGATTGAGTGGTTTCTTGAGCACTATATTGACTCAAGGTAATAGAGGAATCCACAAAGAAAGTACAATCTCTTAAAATGTGAAAATAAACAAAGAGGATTAAGTCAACTCATGGAACTTCATTGAGTGTGATGGAGCATCTCAAATCATGGTATTCCAAGGATGGAAGTGGGGCCACATAAAGGGTGAAATGGAATATTTCATCAACCAGATCCAAAAGGTTTGGGGTACAACTCTCCATTTTTAATGGGGGTAAATGATGAAACCAAAGGGACTGACCTAGAGGGCTGGGACCGCAGCCCGGCACTGAGCCTGAGTAGGGGTGCGGGGGCGCAGCCCCTGTGGTATGGACCAGTAGGGTTGTGAAAGATATTTTCCACGTTGTGTCACATAGGTGCTCCGCTATGGTGCGTCATGTAGATTCTCCATGCAAGTTTCATGCTTAGGTGTGTCACTCAGGTTCTCTGCGGAGGTGCTCTGTGCATGTGTGGTGCACAGGTGCTCCACGCATGTGTGTCGTGCAGAAGTGGCACACAGGTGTGTTGAGCAGGTGCATCGTGCAAGGGCATCACGCAGGTGCTCCATGTGTTCTAGACCGTGATAGAACAATGAACCAAGTTTCCCCATTTAATTATCCCTTATCTCATGTTTTTGAGAGCTACCTGAGAAAATTTTGGGATATTGGCGAAAGAGCTATGCAATGGGAGCCTTGGGACTTCTTCCAACTTTTTCTATCTTTTCAAAAGGGGAGCCCAAGGGTCCTATTTATAGGCATGGAGGGGACCTGGTCGAAGGGAATTTCTCTACGCAGGTCCTCCGTGTATATACTTCCCGTAGGCATGATAAAATTATAATTTTTCATAGTTCTTCCGTGTTGGTCCTTCGCGTAGGTATTCCGCGTAGGTCTTCCATGTAGGTCACTTTTTGATATCTTATCTATCTTCTGAGTGCCATTACTTTTGATCTGTAAGTCTGTGTGTGCTTCGTGACTTGGCAAATCGAAGATCTCGAATATATATACACTTCTTGAGATGGTCAATACACCAAGTCTTCTCGGATGAAACACGAAAATTGAATTTAATGTGACAAAAAAAATTCATCATCGATCTTGGAAATTCACTACATACTTCTGGATAGGGAATCATTCATCTTATTGATTGGGTATGGACTAGAATTTTGGAACATTGAAATCTAGCTTGCATATTCTTCCTTCATAGTGAAAACATCTTTACTCATACTTGACATTTGTGTCCTATCTAAGAATCATATATTCACTCTATGGAAAAGGGCATGGAACACATTTCATGGTGTCTACATAGTGTCTCTAACATCTGGGGGATTGTAACACTTCTAAAAACTTCATATCTTGTGTAGGGTAATTCCTCTCATGTAGCCTTTTCTACTTAGAACTATAAGAAAAAACATGATCCTCCTATAATAGGACTGCTTCTAGTCTAACTCTGGATGTGTCATAGTACACGATATATGTTTTACCCAGAACATGTAATGTTAGTAAAGGTGATCAGTTTAGGAACACTTTTAGCTCTTGGAAAGGTCTTTTGAAAGTTTCATACCTAAAAAAGATCACTTTGTTCCTATTCATCCCACACAGTGGTGCTAGAAGACAAGATAAATCTTAGATTAATCACCGATAATAATATGTTTATCCCATAAAAATTAAAAAAAATTAAATTTTATTGGGGTTTCCCCAAGATATATCGATTGTGACTTTCTAGGGGTCAACAGACACACCTTCCTCTTTGATTAAATGTCCCAAGAAGTTTACATCTTACAAAAAAATGTATTTATGTAGCTTGTCATAAATTCGACACTCTCTCAATATACATAGGACAGTCTCAAGATGTTTGGTGTGATTGTTGGTTTACTAGGATTACACTAAGATATCTTCGACTAAAACCCACCACAACCCAATCTAGAAAATGATAAAAAAAATCCTAATCACTAAGGCCATGAATACCGCATGTGCATTAATCCACCCAAATAGAATCACTACGAATTCATAAAAGAAATACATGATCCTAAAGGTAGTAAGAGGTATGTCTGATAGTCTCAAACTTAACTGATGATATCTTAATCTGATGTCATTTTTTTATAACAACTTAGTAGCTCACAATTGATCGAAAAGATCATGAATGCATGGAAGAGGATATTGGTTCATGACCATCATCTAGTTTAACATCCTATAATACACACATAAACACAATGATCTATCAGGAGTATTAGTGAGGATAACCAGATAACCTTGTGGATATGTACTCAACTGTGTGATGATTTTTGATTCAAGATATTCCATCTAAAACATCAAATATTTTACCTCTATTGGTTCTATTTGGTGTTTTAGGATAGAAATTGGTTCTTCTCCTTGATCCAACTCAATCGTGAACTTGATCTCTCACTTAGGTGGTAATCCATATAACACATTTGGGAAAACATCCCAAAAATTGCCTACCACTGTGGGAAAATAATCATGATGCATTCCACCATTATCTATACTAAGACTGGTAATTTGAGTCATGTGAAAATACAAACTTCACTAAATTGGTCCACATGACCAGCCTAATGATCCCACTCACCCTAATGAGAATAGATGCATCCTTATTGAGATAGGAAATTAATCTACTCCCATAACTATTTATATGAGACTGTTATGGAACTAAAAATTTTTGTAACAATAATCATGTTGAGGGCTTTCATTTCCAGCGTAAACGGTACCCTAAAGAAATGGTAACCACCAATCACTAGAGAACATTCCTTGCAACATTTGATATATTCAAGACACACTCACAACTATGTGTTAATGTTTAAAACACCATGTGGAATTTACACATTCAAGACCAAACCATTTGAAAAGGGGGAATATAGAAAAAAATGTGATTTCCCTCTAATAAAAAATACATGCTATGGTAGATGATATAAGAATTACAACCCAGATGGTAGACGATCAGGCATCCAAGTTAGATGAAGTATTCTAAGAACTATGACATAGACATATCCCTCTTCTGTGGGATCCAATCTGAATACCATAATATACATCCCCTTCTTAGTACTTTTTTTCATGTACTGGGGCACTAAAAATCTTGCCTCGTCCTGAATGGATTGTGGAATTCCAACTACCAGCTTTTTGTGGTGTAGTTGAGCCCATTCCCGACTATGGATCATGTCATGATCTTATTCCACTAGTATTTAATGGAATTTTCAATTAGAAAATATAATGATGACCTATTATTCAATAGAAACAACAATCGAATGCATGGTAAGGACATTGTGGGCACTTGTTACCAAACATGCCACACTGATTGCACTAGAACAAAACATGATCTATATATGGTTATCCAATTCCATGAATGATCTACCCACTACTGCTCTAGAATAAACATTCATAATAGTACTTTTTACCACTCAATGAAGAACTCCCATATTTTCCTTTTAAAATAGAATGGATTCTCCTCAATGCCTCTTTTAGATTCCCTTCTATCACGAGAGCCTGATTTATCACGTATTCAATGTTCTTAAGTGGGAAATGTTTACCTAATACCTGATCTCATATTGATAAACTTCTTGGAATCATCTATCCTGGGAGATCTCATAAACTACCAAAGATAGAGAAAACCATTTTATGTCAATAAAACATACATCATAGTCTATCACTAACTAACCTTCCTTCATCAGATTCATGAACTTGAGATATTTTTTATCTCTCAAGGTTTCATGATAGAAATGTATCCGGAACATCATATCAATGTCTATATAAATATATCGTCCTTATTCCTATTTTTTTATAATGTCCCACCAATTCATAGCAGGTCCACAAAGCATATACACAGCAAGCTTCGCCCTCCTCTCTGTGGGTGTTTCGAGATTCTTGAAGATTGTTTGGACTAAATCAATCTAGAACTCAGCCACCAAGGCACCCCCTTCCCTAGTAAACACATAGAGATTTCAAATCTAAGACACTCTTTGCATATCAAACATCTAAGGAATGGTATGAATAGCCTCCCTTTCCATGGATCATATGACCCTCAAAAAGAAGTCACAAAGATGAACATCCATCTACTCCTCCGAAATAATAATAAATTATGGTTCATCTATTTTAGGAGTGTTCTTATATCCAAAATAATTATTATCAAGTCAAATATGATGGGGAGACATTTCCATTACAAGAAAATCACACATCTTTGAGAACTTTCTAGTAACAAGGTCAACATAATAGTTGACATTAATAGAGAACTGCTAACTCTTGGTCTTTATAGACATGGATTATAAGTATTTTATCATGCCATGAAAACTCATTTCATTTATCCATTGAAATAGATATCTCATATTTAGTTTAAAAAGAATTTATATAACAAATTAAAAATTAGATATGTCCCTATCATGAAAAATTCTGGTAAATATATCCCAATGTGCCTATTATAATGCATGTATTATTATTATGCACCATACTAGGACCCAATTACAAATCATAATAAAAATTAACATCATAAAACAATAATCCTCACACAACATGTGAATCATCGAATGTGAGATAACATCAACTGTAATAAGAATTGAACAGAAACAACAATCTCATCCCTGTGTACTCAGATTTACCCATATACATGGGTTAGCAACTCCCTTACACAAGAACATTACCAATTCCCAAAACTTCCAAGTCTTCTTTCTACCTCTCCCAAATAGTAGAGAAAATTATAGAAGAGCAAATGATATTTTATAACATCCCCCAATATTGCACTTAGTCAGGTGGCATAAAAGGGTTAGTTACGAGACCTCAAGCAAACCTCTATGTATACCAGAGGATACTAAGAAGTACCATGGGTGTCGATAGTATAGTGGGTAGACTATAACCCCTTGTTATGATGTGTAATTTTGAAAGAAACATTTTATAATAAAATATAAATAAATAGGAGTGTAACAATGCTGATGAAAACAATTAAAATAGATGAATTATCCAATAAATCACATGGAATAATGTAAAGATATGATGGAATATAACTAAATGTAATCCCAAAAAAATATAATAAACCCACTAGAGTAAATAAAAAGACTCAAAATACCATAATCCAAGCCCATATTTTTCATATCTCCAAACTCTATCCTAATACCAAAGAAGAAATCAAGAGCAAGGTCCATTTTCCTTTTTCCCAAACCTACATCCATGAAGTCTTCTTGGGTTCCAAAAGGAACTCTAAATAGGGTGTTAGTAAAACTCAATAGGTTAACATCACCATGTCTAATCAAGACCAGTCCGATCATAATTTTATGCAATAAATTGATAAAATTGATTATTAATTATATTAATAATTAAATAAATACAAAAAAAAATCTTCAATACAATGTAGAACTATCTCTATGAATTTCTTATAATCATGAAATCAAAATCATATTGCCAAGGTAAATAAACTACCTCTTCACCATTTTGGAATATATCTAATCGTCCCTTACAACCATAAAAACCCCATCATATAACCATGACACAGTCACAACAAATAATTTGAGTCAATGCCTCCTAATTATTACAACATGGGGCTAGGCATATCCCACTCTCTATAAACATTACATAATGGACTAGACCGAGAAAACTCACTGTCATCATTAGATCATATTAGTTTTCAAATGTCTTGGCCTAGACCATCATATAAGATTCTCAACATAGAACCAATTCCTATCTTAAAAATTGTAATAACCTGGATCTTCTTTTCAGGTATGGATCTTGTTTTCTGGTGTTTTTGAGAAAAAGTAGTGTTTCATGAAATTTTAGGAGTACATGTTGTGTACATAGGAGTACACGCCATGTAGCTGGTTAATGTGGGTAGCCATGGATTAGCCATGTAATTGCCAAGTACATGGTCATGTGGGGTGACTTGGAGGCTGCCTAAAGAAGGGATCGGTAAATGCATATACACGTTGGGTATCATGAAAGAACACACTGTGAATTTTTTATTTTATTTCATAAATCAGACCGAGGTTGTGTCTAATTGATAAAACCTCATTCTTCTAACATCATCTCATCTAAGAGTGAATGAAGAACACTGATTCTTCTCGAAGTCCCCAATTGACCATTTGTGCTCTAAATCGAACAACGTCGATTGTGTTGGAATCACATTGGTGAGTACTTCCTTCATCTAGAGCCTCATATCTTGATTTCTACTTTTACGCGAGTTATTCATGGATGAATTTTTTAGACGTTTTTGTTGAGCTGTGGTGTTCTGGGTCGATTTAGAGGTTGAGTTTCAACTATATCTATCGTACAACATCGAGGTAGGTGGTTTGTGCATTTCTGTAGATTTTCATTGAATTTTAAAAAGTGCCCAATTCCCTAGTTTAGGGTACTGTGTGTTCTGAGAATTTAACCTTGTTAATGTCTTTTATGCCTTGTTTTCCTGAGTATAGTTTTTTTTATTTTAAATAGGTTTATCTACCTTTATATGGATGTATTTTCCCATGTTTGATCAAATAATGGTCTTTAGGTCTATAATTTCCTATTATACTGCTCTATTTTCCATTCCTAGTGCGGTTAGGAGGGAGTGATATTATCTTACATTCTTATGTTATGCTCTGTAGCCATTTAGACAAGTAGTATTTATTATTTAATTTGGATGCTGAATATCATTTGGTCATGATTTCTTTACACAGGGTTGTGGGAACCTACTATAGTGAGACCATAGGGGGAATTGACATTGAGGACTTCCCTATAGAGTTTTTTGAAATTTCCACGCAATGAGGCCATAGGGGGGATTGACGTTGAGTTCTCCCTTAGAGTGTCTATAGTTATCGTTATGAGACCACAGGGGGAATTGACATTGAGAGCTTCCTTATAGAGTCTATAGTTCATAATTATAAGACTATAGGGGGAATTGATAGTTAGTGCTTCCTTAGAGAGTCTTTTTTCATGAGACCAAATGGGTTAGATTATGTGAGCTATATCAGGGGGTCATTGAATATTTATTGTTAAATGATAAGTTGAACCTAAGGGGTTAGGCTATGAGAACTTTCCCATAGGATTACATTGATTGATTGGTTGAATAATTAACACATTTTAATGAATGTAGTTGAACCTTTAGAACTATTAATTTTTGTGTACTTCCTTGTATATTATTTTGTTTTACATATATTTTATGTTATATATATTCAATTATAATTAGGCAAAGATATTTGGTGGTTTACTACTAGGTTTCATCTCACACCCTATTTGGGTCACAATTTTGGGACCAAAAATATTATATTCTTACAAGTATAGATAAGGGAAAGCGCATATCTACATCAGGTACCTGATTGCTGGGAAGATGGGGAGCATGGGACCAAGTTGAGGCTTGTGATGATGTTGGATTTGTTTACTTTTTTTATCTGTACTTTTTTTAGTATTGTATTCCAGTATTGTGACTTGTTTTGCTGCTTTTCTAGACATATATATCATGCATCATTTATATATGAGCTCCAGTTTTTTATTTACTTGATGTCTTCCACGGTTTACTTAATGTATGATATTACTTCTTCTATTGTTTAGTATTATAGTTATTCCATTTTGTTACTCTGATAATAAGGTAATAGTTTCCCCACTATCACACCCATGGCCCTGGCTTCTAGTTCGTAGCCTCTGGCATTCTAAAAAATGCCCTTGAGGCCATGTGACCAACTGGGTATGGGGCACCTCTGGGTGGTACCCAGAACTCGGACATTATAAAGTGGTATCAGAGGAATTATTTTCTTCTTTGACTTATTATTTAGAGCCTATACCTAGGGATGGGAAGAAATAGGTATTTGTTAATAAGTTGTGCTCAAGAGTAGCTAACTCGTATATAATGAAAAACTAATTTACCTTGAATATTGCATTTTGTTTTCTGGTTTTTCAATTATTACAGTTGATTTGATTTCACTATTGGTTGATTCACATGTTTTATGTTATTATTGTTGATATTATTGGGGTCTTATTTCTGCTACATCCAAATGAGATGAGGGTATGTCATCCCATTCATCATATAGACACTTCCTAGAGATCACATGTCATGCATTCTTGTCGTGTCGTTTAGGGTGAATTACTAATTGCATGTTGTTGTGATAGATGTAATGCTAGAGATGAATTTTTTTGTGATATAATCATTAATATAATACCTACTATTAGATAGGGTATTACTTATTGTGCACGGTTTTGTTTGAATGAGCACCAAACTTTGGTCCCTAAGGTGTTATGGGCGCTCATGGATCAGAATTTGGTGGATCATGTATTGATTTCACTATTATAACTCTTGATATAGATAAAGATGATGAAAAACTTTTATTTACAAGGATTATGGGGCCACTTGAATCTAAATTTGGCACTTTAATGTTTGTTTTAGTGTTTTAATTGGCTTCTGAAGTATTTTTTGAGTCTTACTATCTGAAAAAACCCAGAATACACCGTGTGTAATGAGGAATATGCACCATGTATCCTCCTTTTCGGTAAAGAAAAGTTTTTATTAATTACATGTAGTGTTCTATATTTACACGACGTGTAATCTTTGACTGTGGGACTGACCATGTGGCTAGAGAAATGGGGTTGGGAAATGTTTGGTGACACACACTGTGTACTTGGAGTACACGCCATGTTATAAAATCTGTGAATCCACCTATGTGAACAATGACACAAATAGATGAATCTATGGTTGTACATGCCATGTACATTTCATTCACGTCGTGTTATAGTGACCATGTATCCGGCCGTGTGACTAACGACACAGGTCGGTGAAATCCTTCTAGTACACACTGTGTCTAGCATAAAACACATAGTGTAGAGTCGACCATGTCTCTGACCATGTGAATAACGACACAGATAGTTATGACATAAGGGATACACGTCATGTCCATGGTGCACATTCCATGTAGAGTTACCCAGGTAGGATCTGTGTGTATATCCGTGTATAGGGACTTGGGAATGGGGAAAATGATTCAAGTACACACTGTGTCCTTGGAAGAAACACACCGTGTGTTGGGGTGTTACACGACCTGTTTTGGTTGATGTACACTCCCATGTAAATACTTAAGGGAATGCACCCTGTAGTAGTCATACATGTTCTGTATCCATGTTTTATAAATCATGATTATTTTCTACTCTTATTCCTTTCATGCTCTTCTAAGTTTCGTTTTTTAATAATCATGATATAAAGTGTTCTTTTGACCATGGAGAGTCAATCCACCGAGATGTCCTCCAATTGTACACAAAGTATAGGGAAATGATTAGACACCAGACATGGTAGATCAAGGACTACTAGAAGACCCTCATTTCATGCCCGTATTTGAACGAGTTGTCATTCTAGATACAGGTGTCAATGCATAGTTCCAAGAAAACTTCATGGGATTTATGTAGACCTTTAGGGAAGCACCGCATCTTTCCCCGTCTATGGCAGAGTTGACCCAGGTCTTTTAGTAGCAGCATCCTCCCAACTACTCATGGGATGGAGGACCTCAGGCTATACAGTCATGGATAGAATCCATGTTGTCAATCATTGAGCATCTGGAGACACCTCCAGAGAGATGGGTGAAGCTCGCTACGTATATGATTCGTGATTCCTCCAAGAGATGGTGGGATGTGATATCACAGGTAGGATTCCATTAGAATATGGATTGAGATGAGTTCCAGCATACCTTATATGACTACTTCTACCTGGATAATTTGAAGGTCGATAGAGCCTGAGAGTTCATGAATTTGGAGCAGGGTACTATCTCAGTCAGGGAGTATTATTATCACTTCAATGAGCTACAGCGCTTCACACTCATTCTAGGTGGTGATGAGTTATTTCTCATTTAGAAGTTTGAGGATAGTCTCAGGCATGAAATATCATCTCAGGTGAACATCTTCAGGTTGAAAACCATATCATCCTTAGTCAACCAGGCACTAATCACAGAGTGCAACCTATGGGATTCTCGAGCTTTCGGACCAGGAGGTTCAATATCTAGAGTTGGGTCTTCTCTAGATTATCATAGGAAGAATCACAGCGAGTCTACACATGGAGATCCAAGTAGGTGGGGTGCACCATTAGGTATCCAGGTAGAATGTTACCAGTGTAATAAGGGTGGGCATATGAGGCCACATTGCATGAGAGACCTAGTTGAGTACCAATCTTATGGAAAGATGGTCATCTTCAACGTTTCTATCAGTTCTTTTCACCAGCATCTGGTGACAAAGGTTCTTCAATGACTCCTCATTCAGTAGAAGGACTACGAGAGTATCATTATTTTAGGAACTGGAGTTTATCCAGTCATTTGGGCCGAGGTGGAGGTCATGGCCATGGTAGCTAGTCTAAAGTATTTCAGTGACAAAAGGGTGGATCAACTTAGGGTGGTCAGGTAGGGTAACAGGGATGGGGTATAGGTTATACATTTTCCATGGAGCATACCCAGTAGGAGAAGAATCCCTGTATATCTATGGCTAGAGGTATGATTCTTGTTTCCTTAGTTTTATCTTATGCACTTGTCGATATAGGGGATTCCCATAGTTTTATATTAGCTATTGTTGTGGAGACCCTTGGGCCCTGTATATTTACCTATGATAATATCTTGATGTTATACACTCTGTTGGGGACTTGAAAGCCTAGTTTACATTAGTGAAAGGAGTTCTCTTTTGAGTACAATGGGTGCCACTCCTTATGGGACCTTTATGTCTTAAAGATGACAATCTATGAAATAATTCTCATAATGGATTGGTTAGTTCCATTACAGGATATTGTCGATTTCTATCATCGTAGGGTTAGTTTCATGTCACTGGAGGGATGATTTTTTCTTCGTAAAGGTGATTGGGATGTCCATGCTAGCTGAACAGGACCTGAGATTTAGGGGTTGATATGAGTTACTGCCCAGATTTCTATTATATATCTAGATAAATAGGGGACTTCCAAGATTTACATTCATCCATTGGTGGATTATTTCATGAATTTCATTCCAAATGACTTTCCATGTTTTCCTCTAGAGAAATAGATAGGATTTTCTATTGATCTTGTTCCTGGATCGGCACTAGTGCACATTCCTTTTTATAGGGTATATAAAAATTGAGTTACAGGAGATCAAGAAGTCGTTGGAGGAGTTAGCGGAAAAGGGTTTCATCTGACCAAGTACATGCCCTTGGGGTTCGCCTATTCTGTTTGCGAAGAAGGTGGATGGTACCATCAGAATCTGTGTGGATTATCAAAAGTTGAACTAGTTGACAGTTAAGAACTAATATCCCTTCCTGAGGATTGATGATATCTTTGATCAATTTCAAGAGGCATGGGTGTTATCAAGATTGAAACGAGGTCCAGTTATAATCAGTGGTATGTTAGATCATCTGATATATCTCTTACTACATTTCGGAGTAGGTATGGTCTATATGAGTATGTGGTTATGTTGTTCTGTCTCATGAACACACCTATAGTTTTCATGGCACTGATGAACCGAGTGTTCCATCCATACATGGATTCTTTCATAGTGGTTTTCGTGGAATATATCTTGGTGTACAGTCACACTCGACATGACCATGATATGCATCTTGAGATCATTTTGAGTACACTAAGATAGCATTAGTTATATGTTAAGCTCTCAAAATTACACTTTTGGATGGTCCAGGTTAACTTGTTTGGTTATGTTATCTCTGAGACAGGAGTATCAATATACCCAGAGATAGTGAGAGGATTATTTTCCTGGGAGTACTCGAAGAATGTCTTTGAGGGGCAGAGTTTTCTTGGGATGTATGGTTACTACCAACGTTTTATACAGGACTTTTTATGCTAAGTAGTGCCACTGACCGGCCTGACTAAGAAGGGTTCGAAGTACTTTTGGATAGATTCTTGTGAATCAGCCTTTCAGGAGCTGAAAGGGAGTTTGACTGCAGCACTGAAACTAGTTATTCTAAAGTCAAGAAATAGTTATACTATTTACTATGATGCTTCAGGTATCAAGCTGGGAGCAGTGCCTATACAGGGGGGGATTCGTTGCGTACGAGTCTTAGTAGTTGAGGACACATGAGAGAATTAACCAATGCCTGCTCTTGATTTGGATGTAGTTATGCATGCTTTACGTTATTGGAGACATTATCTGTTGGGATATCATTTTGTGGGTTTTACTGACCACAAAAGCCTCAAGTATATCTTCACTCAACATGATCTGAATTTGAGATCGCGAAGGTGAGATTAATACCTTCAGTCCTTTGATTGAGAGCATTCCTACACGCTTGGTAAAGGGAATATGGTGGATGATGTGTTGAGTAGAAGAACTCATATACAGGCATTTCAAGAGTCTAACAGTGAGTGTAAACTTATGGTGCTATTCTCTAAGATTCATTTTGAGGTTCATGACAGATAGGGACAAATGATTATTTTCTTTCATAGTAGTTACCTCTACTATACATGAGTGAGTGGGAGTAAGGAAGCTATCAGATGTTGAAGGCCTAGTTCTATGGGAGAGTGTGTTAAGAGAGGACCATATTCTTAGATGTACCATAGACAACGATGAGATCTTGTGTTTTCATGGGCGCATATGGGTTTCAGTAAACATAAGTTAGGATCTAATGCAGGATTACTATTCTTCAGTTGGACAGTTCGTCCTGTTGTCACCCAAATGTATAGAGATCTACATCATCAGTATTAGTGGCCAGGTATGAAGAGAGATGTTACCAGATTTTTCGAGATATGTTCCACCTGTCAGCAGGTAAAGGCAGCGCATTAGTGACTAGAAGGGATTTTTCAGTAGTTACCCATTCCCAAGTGGAAGTGGAATGATGTCGCGATGGATTTAGTGATGGGGTTCCTGAGGTCACCTCAAGGGAAAAATATCATTTGGTTTGTCATTGATAGACTCATGAGGGTTTCACACTTGTTACCAATCAAGGAGACCTTCAGTGTAGATAAACTGGGAAGATTGTACTTTTGGGATATTTTACATTTACATGGGGTTCCATACTCCATTGTTTTAGACAGAGATTCATGTTTTACTTCTAGGGTCTGGAAGGGACTACATAGGGCTTTGGGTATATAGGTACTTTTTGGTCCAACTTACCATCCCACGATAGATGTCTACTCTAAGAATATGATTCGAGTGCTGGAATACATGCTTCGAGCATGTATCCTAGATTTTGGAGGTTCTTACGAGAATAACATACCTATGGTGGATTTTTCCTAGAATAATAGTTTTCAAAAAACTATTCTGATGGAACCTTATAAGGGATTGTAAGGTAGGCCATGCCGATCACCCCTATTTTTGATGGAGGTCAGAGAGTCTGTTATGTTGGGACCTCGCCTTATCTATGAGACCACAGTATAGGTGGTGTTGATTCATAAAAGGATGGATACTGTATAGTCACAATAGAAGTCTTATGTTGATCAACGGAGATGACCTATGGAGTTTGAGGTCAGAAATTTTGTTTTTATTTAAGGAGGGAGGTTTCTAAGAACCCGTATCTTCTTTTCAAATATACATCTAGTTTTATAGTGTTTTTGAGAAAAATATAATTTTCTAGAAATTTATGGACTACAAGTCATTACATAGGAGTACACACCGTGTACCTGGTTGTCATGGGTAGCCGTGTGCTGACTGTGTAACGGCCGAGTACATGGCTGTGTGGGTGACCTAGAGGCCACCTACAGTGGGGATAGGTAAAGGAATATACATGTTGGGTATCATTAAAAAACAAACCATGTATTTTTTTTATTTGAAAACTCATACTAGGGTCACATATAATTGAAAGAACCTTCATCTTCTAATGTTGTCTCATCCAGGAGAGACCAAAGATCACCGATTCTTCTCTGAGCCCCTAATCAACCATTTGTGCTCTGAATTGAACACCATATATTACGTTGGAATTTTATTGGTGAGTTCTTCATTCTTATAGAGCCTCATATATTTTTTTCCTCTTACACGAGTTATTCAAGGTTGAACATTTTAGATTTTTTTGTAGATCTATGGAATTGAATGTTGATTCAGAGGGTGAGGTTCAACTATACCAATTCTGCAACATCAAGGTAGGTGGTTTGTTCCATTACATATATTTTCATTGAATTATATGTTCAAAAAGTTCCAAATACCCTAGTTTAAAGTATTTCATGTTTAGAGAAGTTAACCTTCTTAATGCCTGCCATGCCTTGTTTGCTTGAGTGTGGGTTTTTTTATTGTAAATATGGTTATATACCTTTAAATTGATGTGTTTCCCATGTTTGATCTGATATTGGCTGTTGGGACTAGAATTTCTTATTAGGCTGCTCTATTTTCCAGTCCTATTGTTGTTAGGATGGAGTGATATTATCAGACATGCTTGGGTTATGATTTGTAGCCATTTATCCAAGTAGTATTTTTTATTTAATTTGGATGCTGAATATCATTTGTGCACGATTTCTTTACAGAGGGCTGTGGGAACCTAGTGTAGTGAGACCATAGGGGAATTGACATTTAGGGCTTCCCCAGAGAGTCTGTTGTACTTTTCATTCTAGGAGACCATAAGGAAGAATGAAGTTGAGTGCTCCCTCAAAGTGTCTATAGTTATTGTTATGAGACCATAGAGAGAATTGATATTGACTTATTCTTCTGAGAGTCTATAGTTTATTGTTATAAGAATGTAGGAGGAATTGATGGTGAGTGCTTCATTTGAGAGTTTTAATTTTCATGAGACCAAATGAGTTAAATGGTGTGATCCATCCAAGGGTGTCATTATAACTTTATTGTTTAATGATAAGTTGAACCAGAGGGGTTAGGCTATGAGAAAATTTCTATAGGGTCACTTGTGAATGATTTCTTGAATAATTAATAAATGTAAATGAATGTTGTTAAACCTGTTGGATTGTATACTCTTGATTAATTACTTATTTATTACTCCATTTTGAATGTTTTCTTGTTATATATATTCACTAAAACATAGGCACATATCTTTGGGTGGTTTCCTACTGGGATTCATCTCACACCCTATTCAGGTCATGTTTTTGGGCCCAAATAGATTATATTGTTGTGAGTATAGATAAGGGAAAGCTCTTATCTACTTCAGGTAATTTATTGCTATGATGGTGGGGAGCATGGGACCAAGAAAAGGATTGTGATACAGATGGAGTGGTTTACTTGTTTTTCCTTTGTACATCTGTTTAGTAGTATATTCCAGCATTTTGAGTTGTTTTTATGCTTTCCTAGACATATGTATCATGCATCATTTATATATGAGCTATAGTTGTTTTTTATTTGCAGTATTCCACTATTTAGCTATTTTATGAAATTACTGCTTCCACTATTGTATATTATTGTTATTCTGTTGTGTTACTCTACTAATAAGGGAATAGTTTCTCCACTATCACACCCAAGTCCCTCATTGCTAGTCAGCAACCTCTGGCATTCAGGGAAATTTGTTTGACTGCATGTGACCAACCGGGTATGGGGAACCTTCATGGAGCACCCAAAACTGGGACGTTATAAAACAATGATATCACAATATCACTTCATATATCCCAATGGTTAATTGTAAAAATTATATTTTTTGTTTCATATACCACATACAATCTAATTCACAATTAATTTAAATGTATATAAATAAGAAATAAAAAAAATTAGGGATTCTATAATAATAAATCACCCCAAGTATAATGTTATTCAAAACATATATTATGCCATTATCCAATTCATTTAAATTCAATTGATTTGGGTGCACATGAAATTGGTGAAATCGCTATATTAAATAAACATGAAAAATATCCAACCATAGGTTTAAGATTTAGACCCATAATGTTATCCAAAGATCCAACAATGCTTCCAAAAACCAACATCTTAAGAAGAAGTTGTAGATGATTGCAATGAGCTTCCAAGATTGAATTTTATCTTCTTCAAAACTAACAACACAATTGGGTAATGAATTTCACCGAAATTGGTAGAATAAGAACAAAGGGAAGGATAAAATATAACCAAATGAAAATTATAGTCATTGATCATGTGAACATCACATTCAGAATTTGATTTGGCACGCCATAATCACTTATATAATTCCCTCTGTTTGAGAGAAGAGGAGTGGTATCTGAATCGAAATAAAACCAGTTACATAGAGACATTAATACCACGGGTCAGAAATTTACGTAGTGTGTAATTTAGTTAAATATTTTTAAAATTATTTTAATGGTATCCATCGAAATAACCTATCACCTCGGATTTATTTTATTAAAACCCATAAACAATTACATGATGTGTAATCTATTTACACCAGGTGTAAATGTTCGGTAGTCAAGTTTTTCACCCCACTATATATTTAATGCTTATCAAAATAAAAATAACCCATTTAAAACATAATACCATTTATACCAATATTCTATTAATTCAAACAATAATACAATCCCCAAACACTAGGTCATATTCTCCATCAAAGGCTCCTTGTGACTGAATAAAACATGGGCACTTTGACTCAAACTAAAAAATCATAGAGAAACGTACTTGGAAAAAGGTGGGATCTCTAAATTTTTATCTTAATTCTTATTTGTATGAAGAAAATTATACCCTTATTAATTCATCATATAAGTTTAATTTTTTATAGGAAAATTCCTATGGAAATTATAGATATAATAATTAATCAAATAGACTTATAAAATAGAACTCTCTTTTATTTAAATATCTCTTATTTGTTCACATATGTATAAAATAAAATATTTATTCAATCCTAATTTTTTTCATTACAATGAATTTATTTAATGGATGGTAATTTTTTTCTAATTTTTAATTAATATATAATCATTACATAAGCTTACCTAATTCCTATAGAATATTTCATCAATTAATAAAAACAATTAAAATACAAAATTTTAAAAATAAACAGAACTATATAATTACAGTGAGTTATAGTGTTCCGTGAATAATATAGATTAATATAAAATATTAATGATGTGTTAATGTAATATATTGAAAATATATCTTTGTGTTGATTTATTTGAAGTCAAAATAAATAAATAGTGTATAAAATGATATTATGATATTTTCTGAAAATAATATTTTATTAAATTCATAATAATCTTGAAATGGGAAAAGGGGGAAAAGATATATACTATAATGTCATAAATTGTCCATTTATGAGAAAGGTTTAACCATATAATGTAATATTCGGATACTTTTGGATATATTAACTTTTTTAATATATTTTATCAATTTGACAGTTTTTTATACATACAACCCCGAGTCTAAATGAACTGTAATATAGTAATACATTATACAATAACTGTTAAATTGGAAGGTATGAAAAAGAATAAATAAATTATGAAAAATATATTATTTACAAATATATAAAATAATATATTGGTTATCAAAATATTATAAATATAAATAAAAAAACATTTTAAAGTTAAAGAAATGTTCTTATAAAAACTGGGTTTTCAACATGAAATGTGTTTTCATGTTAATAAATTAGATCAATCACTATATGTGAATTATTTTAATGAAATTTATATATAATATATTCTGTAATTTTTTGACCTTTTATGAAATATTCTTTCTATCCATGAGATAATATTACAACTAGTTTTATGCCTAAAAGTTGTATTTTTCTAAAAATAAGTTTCATAACATTTTGCACACTTATTATAAAATTATTTTTAAACAATTTTATGAACTTTATTGTGAAAAATAATTTAATTTTTAAAATAATATTTCTATTATTATATAAATCTGATTTTTTTTATTTTTTGAGAAGATTAATTTTTTAATTGATAGTGAAAAATATTGAGTTTTATTAAAAATTCCCTTTTCATTTAAATAATTTACACGTACAATAATGTTTTAAATTTCTTTAAAGTAAACTTTTTAAAATTAAATTATAATTATAAAATTTATTTCATTCCAATGCATTATATTTTCAATTTTGATATAGAAACATTCTATTCCTATTGAAACTTTTCCATTAAAAACCCTCTTTTTGGTCTTGTATGTGGGTTTAATTTTAAATTAAAATTTTCCACTAAAATTAATTGAATATGGTAAAATGGATTCGATATTTTATATCACAATAATTTATATTAAATAATAATTCTATTTTAATTTTTGATCACAATGATTGGTGTGAATAGTAAAAATTAATTAATGTGGTTAAGTATAAAACAGATTTACTAGGTAGTTAATATAAAAAGATAATTGTTAAAATGTAATAAAAATTATATAATTCCTATTATCGATACATAATTTAAATATATTTTTTCTACGTTTAATGAATTATCCATTTTTGATCGATGTGTGATGTTTAAAATGTGTGTTTAATTTATTCTATTCAAAAAATTCCAATTGTTCTCTCTCTATCACTTATAAAAGGGCATCCAATCCTCTATCTTATTAAAAAAATAAAAATCCCCTTAGATTGGCCAATAATTTCCCAAATCTGTTATATACAACCATATTAATTTACTATAGTCCCTTTTTTTATCATAAATATATTTATGAAAGATTTAGGTATAAACCTAAAGAGGTTATCCGAATAGTTGGTATAGCTCATAACAAGCATTTTAAAATTTATTTTATCTTATAACTACATAAAATCATCATAAACTATTATAAAATTATAAATAATTATATCCCATATAGTGATATTTTATTATGGTAATTTAATAACATATATCCATCTCCACTTCCATCTAATGCAAAACAAATCCATCGATTGTGTGTATGGTGGACAATGGCCTTATGAGGAAAAGTATTTTTTCCCATAACCACCACTCATAGATATATTTTAACACTCCATGATATTAAAATAATAACACTATATTTGATAGAAAATGTGACACACAATTCAATTATTATAAGAAAATTTAACAACCTAAGACATTATAATATATTTTATTTTAAATAAATTAAATCTCTCCAATAGCTTGCATCAAACATAACACTGAGTTCAGATTGAACTACACCCAACACTAATTTTATCTTTTGTTGCATGAAATAGATAGTTTAACCCACCATGTACTAGGCAACAACTACCCCAATCTCGCCTCTAATTGGCCAAGGGATGGTGTCCAACACCGAGTAGGCATATCACACACATGGGTGGCCTTGGACTATGGTACCTGTACGTAAGCACCCACATAAGTATCCATAAAAATGTTTAGATATAATTAAGATGTAATAAAAAATTATGCATACTTATATTCAACAACTAAAGTATAGAAAAAGTAAAAAGGAGAAAAATACAAGCCCACCAAAAAATATAATGTATCTAACTGAGTTAGAATGAGTGGACTACTGTCAAATAAAACCACTAAAACACCCGTAAACAATGAAGTTAATCCCAAATTGATATAAAATTTCATACATATCCTTACTTCATAATATAATCCCTCAATCATGATATCTCTAATCAAAAGGTTACATGTTGATGTCATCAACCTATGTGCTTAATGTATCTTTCTTTGACATCCCAAAAATTAAACTTTCCTAGAGAACGGAATAGCCATGGATTTATTTAGGATATATCATTTCTATAATAGGGCTTGAGATATCATCTTATATTTAATAATAGAATGGATATATCCTTTCTCAAAGTTATTCATTAAGGCAATATTACCCATGATACACTCAACATATCCTACCTCGTTGTGACCATTTATCATCATAGTTTTCATCAATACATCAAAGTACATGGATCATAATACTCATTAATGGTAATCATAAATTCTAAGAAAAAATACATATGTCTACATATATGAACATCCAATGAAACATATAAATGTGTATTTTCTACTAGAGAGTCTTATAATTCCATGGGAGTACACCACGAGAAGTTTCCTCAAAGTCCTATGAGTCTCCACCCCTGATATCTTATAAACCTTTTGTCTATTAAATTATATTACCCAACTATAAGAAATATATTTAATAATATAATCATATCACTTCGATGTTTTCATCATACTAGGGAACTATTATGATAGTTTAGTGTGACAACTAATTTTAGGAGATTATCACACACTATTTTATGTAGAAGAACTATCATGATGTGATAAGATGTTCATTTACATTAAAAACTATGAGAAACATGTTATCATAATGTAAAAAAGAAGTTGTCTCCAGGGAACCAACTCCAAAAGACTCCAACTACCAAAAACCCTCAGTCTCCTAACTCTCATGTGATACTCATGCTTCTCCTGAGATAGGCCTTTAGTCAAGGGTCTTTAATGTTTTCTATTGTAGATACTCTGCTTAATAAAAATTCAACCATTGACAAAAATAAATCTAAATGTGATACTTATAGTGTATATCATTTATCTATTGGTTTTATGTTATGTCTTTTGAATGATCCACCACTGTAGTATTATCACAATATAATTTGATAGGGTCGTTACTGGTAGGTACCATGTTAACATCCTAGAAAAAATTCTAAATCCAAACATCTTTTCTGGATGTATAAGAAGACACAATATACTAGGAATCTATTGTAGATTCATCAACAACATGTTTCTTAGAACTCTTACAACTCAGACCTCATCCAGTGAGACAAAAAAATAAATCTTGATTGTGACTTTAGATCATTCGGATCTATCTAAAAAATATAATCAGTATAACCTCTGATGACTTGCTCTTTGTATCCACCATAAACCAGGAACATATCCTTAGTTATTAGTTACTTAAGGATAGCCTTAAAAAAAGGAGTGTTGTTTTCTGGGATTAGATTGATATCTGGATATCATGCTCAATAGAAAGAAATCATTAAGTATTGTAAATAACACTTAATACATGATTGATCCTATCACCAAAATGTATGGAATCTTACTCATATTCTCTTTCTCATGTTCTTTCTAAGGAAAAATTTTCTCAGAATGATATAAACCATGTCACACTAGAACCAATCCTCTCTTTGTTTGTTCTATACATAATATATTTAGTATATAGTCATCATATAATCTTTGACATAGTCCAATAAGCCTATTTTATCTCTCATGAATAAGATTGATCCCTAGAATATAGTTTTCTTTACATAATACTTTCTTGGAAAAACACATGTTTTACTAGTCCTTAATATACGGTTGAAATGGTATGTCATATCCAATATGTAATATTTCATCATCATAAACTACTAAGATAATGAACACATTCCCACTAAACCACTTGTAATCACACAGCTCACATTCTTTCTTCTTGAAAACCAATTTTTTATGGATTCATCAAATCAAATGATCAATGACCTAGATGGTTTCTTCCAATCCTAAACGGATATATACAACTTGAAAATACTTTTGAAATTACCATGATTCAAAAACCCTTATATTTGTTTCGTATATACATATTCCTAATGTTACCCAGTAAGGAAATCAATATTTACATAAATCTTCCAAAACCCATAGTCATCGTTAGCTTCTATATAAAGTATAATTCTAATGGATGTATCCATGGGAACTAGTGAAAATGATTCATCGTATTCAATTACTAGATGTTTTTTAAACACTTTAATAACTATCCTTGACTTATAGGTACTTACTTTACCTTACATGTCTTATATTTTTTTAAATACCCATTTCAAAAAAAAGTATTAACAATAACTAGAACATCAACTAGAACTCAAACATGGATCTAATGAATGGAATCCAATTTGTAAGTCTTGGATTCTTTCCATATTATAGCTTCTGAGATATCTAATTACTCTTTTTCAAAGAGAGGTTCATCATTGGACACTAATAATAAGTCACCATATTTGGTGACTTGAAAACCATATATCTCCATTTCTCTTAACATTATTATGCTCATATGAGGTACTTGTGTTCTAGAAACTACTTATTCTGTGGGGACTGGTAGAATATGTCCCTCTACCAAGTCATATGTACCTTAATCATCAAATTCATCAAATAAAAGCTTTCTCCCACTATACTTTTTGAGGATATGATAGCTCTCAAGAAATTTGACTTGTCTAGAAATATTCACTTTAATTTCTATGGGGTTGTATAGGTAGTATCTCTTTGTTTTCATGGGATACTTTATAAAGACACACTTTGTTCCTAGGGGATATTCTTTGTTTCTCGTGGAGGCCTTATCAAATGCCACCCAAAATCATACATGTGTATGTGACAAAACAAGTTTCTTTCCACTCCATGCATCGAAGGGAAATCCATTTTCCACTTTATTAGGTACTCAGTTTTATGGGTATGTCATAGTTTATAATTCATATCCAAAAAATGATAATGAAATATTTTCATGACTAATCATCGACCTTACCATGTCTAATAGGGTATGGTTTCTCCTTTAACTAACACCATTCCACTTTGGTGTATATGGTGTAGTGAGTTGAGATAGAATCATATTTTCCTATAGAATGTCATTGTAATCTTGGTTAAGATATTCACCACCTCAACCCTATTGAATATTATTTATCTTCTTACGAATTTAATTATATACTTGATTCTGGAATTCCTTGAATTATTTAAAGGACATGGACTTATACCTCATAAATTAGACATATCCATATATACTCAATTTATCAGTAAATGTTATGAAATTAGAATATAAACCTCTAGATTCTACTGAAAATGGTCCACACACATCAGTGTGTAAAAATCCTAGAACATCATTGGCCCTTTCACCCTAAACACTAAATGGTGGTTTGGTCATCTGTCCTTGTAAATTCACAAGAAATCATTCAAGTTGTTTTAGCTCAGAAGAGTCCTAATAGCCATCTTAACATATATTTTTCAAATGCTTTACCTTTTAATAACTAAGCTAGTGATACCAAATATGGGTTTTATATGAGTTGTGTGAACATGATTCATTATCAATTTCCAATACTTGGGTTTCATAATTTAATACATAAGTAACATTATTAAAATGTTCCTAACCATAACATATGTTGTCTTTGTAAAATAAACAACTATAATTTTTAAAATTGAAAGTGAAATCATATGCCTCTAGGAAAGATATAGAAATTATGTTCTCGGTAAATTTAGGTACAAAATAACAATATTTTAAACCAAAAATCATTCACTTTCTCAATGAAAGGTTGTAGTAAGCAAAGGATAGATTAGAAATCACACACCATTAGCATCTCGCAGACCGAACTCTTCTCTATAAATCATTCAAAATGTACGTTATTCCTGTATTTCGACATGGATGTGAGCACCAAAATCTATATATAATACCCAATGTGCATATATTTAAAAGATACACTTGATAACAAATTAAAATTTAGCTTCCCCTTGCTTCTAGGTGCGGTTACTCTTCTAGTTGTCTGTCTTTCCACATGCAAAACATATTGCCTACTTTTTCTTTCCCTACCTTTGGATCTTCCTCTTCTTGGAAATATAGTGATCGGGAGCTTTAGACCTATTATGAGTCATGGACCCCTTTTCTTTGTTATTCCATTTCCTTTTCCCCATAAAGACTGTAGGTTTTTCATGCGCCATGTCCTTGTCCACTTGGTAAATCAAAGTAAGATGTTAGGAAAGACTCTTATCAATATTATCATATTGTAAATAATACTAAAAATGGAGAAGGTCTTGGGAATTAATGAGAGTATAAGATCTGTATGCAACTAATCTTAGAATTTAATCCCAAATATTTTTAAGAATTTAATGTAGCCAATAAGATTCACTAAATGAGGCCCATCTAGAAGAGACTCTCTATGATTATTTGTAAAAAACATTGGATATATCATAACTCTTTTTTCTTAGATTATATTGATAGAGATTCTTAAGGTAAGACACCATTCTATATGATTCCATGTCCTCTTGTTTCATTAAAAGATAATTGGGCATGGTGTATAACACAAAACAATGAACATATATGGAATTCTAAAAATATTTTTCATGGAGTAATAACTCTTCAACACGTTCATCATTACAAGGTGAATCTAGAATTAGTTCTTCCAATAAATAAAACATTTTTTCATGGTGGTAGATAGTGCCTAAGTTCCATTAGCATGCTTGGAAATTTTTACTGGGGAGAAGGTTACCCTTCTCATGTTTGGATCATGTCAATATAATTGAAGATATATTAATGATATTTCTAAAAAAATATGTTAAATTTTTCTAATTTATCTGATTAAATTTATAAAATTATATAAATTTTATATTTATTAATGTACAAAAATTTTATCAAAACAATAAATCACTCACTGTAAGATCCTAGTCTTTGGAATGGGGTGTTTTGTTGTGTTTTGGGTTGAAAACTTTTCTTTGGGGGATTTGAAAAGGTTTATTGGAAATGTGAGATGCCTTGGGATAGTTCTGGGGGCTCGGGGCAGGGAAGAAGGGAAGTCTGGGCAAAGCAGACCAGGGTGTACAGCCTGCGCACGGTCAGCCAAACCGTGCGGCCTGCCCAAACTAAGTCGTGCGAACCTCCCTCCTCTGGAAATAAGCGAGCGCACGGTTTGCGAACGGTTTTCCAAACCCTGTGGCTAAATCGTGCATCTCCCCCTCCTCCGGGCAGTGGCGTGCGCACGGTTTGCGCACGATTTTCCAAATTGTGTGGCTAAACCGTGCAGTAAGTTAAAGTTGGAAAATTTACAAAATTTCCACTCCGGGCATTATAACCCCAATTAGGGATTTCCTCTCTTCCTCCTCTCCTCACCTTAGGCATGAAACAAATCTCCCAATGACTTCAATAGATCAAACTCCTTCAATTCTAAGGCGTTTTTGGTGCCATTGGTTGCAGATCGAAGCTCCGGGTAAGGCTAACCTCATCCTTCATTCCTTTTTTGGTTTAGGGTTTTTATCTTTTCCCTCTCTTGTTCTGAAACCCTAAAACCCTATCTTTTGGTTGATTTCTAGGTTGAAGCTCCAAGGGTTGGTCGAATCAAGGTCTAAGGACTCGATTAAGGGTGCGTTCAAATGCTGATTTAAGGTAGGTGGTCTACAAGTTATATCCCATAGTTATTTAGGGTTTTTATGCATGTTAATTTTTGTTCTAGCTTTCCTTTGGTTATGTTTTGGATAAACTTGGTATGTTTGGTAATAATGGTGTTTAAAATGAAATATGGAAACCCTCACGATCCCCGTGGGATGTGTTGGGATAGACTTGACCTAATTGGAGCCATCCATGGGATGTGCCGGCTTTTCCCAGGTTTAGGGATTGTTATTAAACAAGTGATCTTGTTGTTATAAATGGTAGATCCATTGGTGAATATGTTTACATGTTTGGTTGAGCGTGGAATAGAGATTAGGTGATGCACCTAGACTTGGTAATAATCAAAGGGTTATTTTAAAGGGGATGAATGGTTGATTCATGGAAATGATGAACGTGTTAAATGGGTTAATGTGTAAATTGATTAAAGACCATAATGGGATAGAATATGGGTCTAGTATTGAATGCTTAGTGAGATAGACATAACACATGGGAATTGGGTGAATGGTTAAATGATGTAAAATGGTAATGTTTTAATGGGTTAAGGCATGATGTGGTTTCCCATTTGGGTTGTTGTGAATGATGATTGTCGATGGGAAATGGTTGGAATGTTGATGGTTACTTATATATAAGCATGTGCACATGGCTTTGTAGAGTGGGGTATGACTTGAGGATCTACGCCAAAGGGTCGAGTGAGGACTGATGCTCTGAACTCCACCCCAAATGCATGAGTTAGGAATGGGGACTGATGATCTATTCTCCTAATGGTTGCGTCCACTCGGACTGAGGCTTCGAGGTGAGGTTATGGTTGCTATGAGGGGTTAGTCCTAGTGAGATAGGAGAATGATGTGTTTACCCACTTGATGTGATTGTTGGCCTTAGACCCACATAACATAATATGTGATTAACCCATGAAAATTTGATGAAATGGTAAATGATGATAATTGGTTTGAAATGAATGGTATTGGAAGTGGTAATGGCTTTGGCCCTGAATTAGTTAACGGCACCTTAAATAATTACTTGGAATTTATCATTCATTTTCATTTTTCATGCACTACCTTTTTATACTGGATATTTTTTAGACACCGTTGGTGGTGGCCTACTGAGTTGTACTCACACCCTGTTTGGTCTGCCATTGGGTACCCGAGCAGACTTCATGTTTGCAGGTCAGGACAAGGGCAAGGGTCCTTGCTAGATAACTGAGTGGACATGGGTAGCACTTGGTGGTGGATCCGGACTTGGAGTCGGGACCATTTTGGGATTTGGGACATTGTATTTATTTTTCGAATTTTGTTCAATCTTGCACTGTAGTATGACATGGCATATTTATTTTTGAAAATGGTTGTTATACATGTTCCTCATTTATTGGTTATTGTTTCCACTATTTGGTTATTCTGTTGTGGATTACTCTGATAAAAGGGGCCATAGTCTTCCCACTTGACCCCATAGACCCCCGATGCTAGTCGGCAGCCTTTGGCGTACGGGGAGGGCGCTTATGGTTATATAACCACCCAGCTTGGAGCACTGGTTTATTGGCTTCCGGGTCGGGGATGTTACAAAGTTGTATCAGAGGAGGTCTTTCTTCTCCTTCTCTGAGGTCTTGTTATTTGGGATTGGTAGCCAAGGGTTAAGATGTGTCGGGCCTTGGTAATGAGCTCGTTCTTGGGAGTAACTAACCCATGTACCGGGGAAACCCAAGTCACCTTGGGTGGGAAATTGAAGTTCTTGGTTTTGTGTTGTTACAATTGATGATATTTCACTATTGGGTGATACACATGTGGTTGGATGTGACTATTTTATGATATGTGGCTCGTGGCCTTAAAGGTACGAGGATTTTCATTCATGCATCATTGTAGGCACCTAGGGAGATAGGTGGCATGCATTGTATTAGGCACAGGCATGAGATAGGTGTGTGAGGCAGGAAAGTAGGGTGTATTATGCATTTCATGAAACTAAGAAATAATGAGAAGAACGAAATGAAACAAGTGGGTAAATGATGTTTAAAGAAATATAAGGGTTTGAAATGAAGTGGAAACATTTGGTAAAATGTTGTGTAAGTTGGTGGTAGTGCATGGTTGTTTACCCCATGTGGACCATGGCCCGCGGTATGGATGGTTGGGGCGGTTGTAGCTAGTAAAGATCTTTTGTTCCAGTTTTGGAGTTTTATGGTATGTGTGCTAAATCTCATGCTTGGCATTGTAGAGAAATTCCACCATGACATCAGGTAACAATTGGGAAACAGGAGGATGTTGCTGAGAACACTCCTCCAACGGAGGAGCAAGAGAATGTGGCAACCCACGAAGGTGGAGAAGACTAGTTCCGAGAGAACTTGGTTCGCCTTATGCAGATGATAGACTGGGACCCAAGGCGGGTTGCACTGAGTATGTTTGAGCTGACCAGGGAATTCCAGCTGCAACACCCTCCGACCTTCACCGGAGAGGTTGGGCCAGGGGCAGCGGAGTTTTGGTTAGAGTCTGTCTAGACAATACTAGATCATCTAGAGACCCCTGTTGAGAAGCTAGTAAAGAAGCCCATTTACATGTTGCGGGGCCAGGCGAGGTGTTGGTGGGACATTCAGGCTCAGACCGAGCAAGCTGAGGGGATTTCGTGGAATTTTTTCCAGGAAAAGTTTCTGGAGCATTTCTAACCAGAGACTTTGAGGCAAGAGCGGGCTGCAGAGTTTATGAGCCTGACTCAGGGATCATTATCTGTGATGGACTATGCTAGTCACTTCACTGATTTGAGACGCTTTGTCCCAGTATTAGTAGGGGATGAGGCATCGGTGGCAAGACACTTCCAGGAAGGGTTGAGACATGAGATTAGGTCTCAGGTAAATATCTTCTGCTTGAAGAGGTTTACGGAGGTGTTGGATCAGGAACTCATCCCTGAAGGGAACCTGAAGGGAGCTTCGGGTGGTAGGCTTGTCGTGCCAGCTGGTCGGACAAGTGATGCATCTTCTGAAAGTCGGAAGCGCCGTTTGGAATGTTTTCACCATGGTGTTTAGAAGAGAGGGTCAGTCTCTCATAGTGGGAATCAAGTGTTCTTCTATCAGTGTGGTAGGCCAGGTCATATGCATGGTCAGTGTCCTCGACCTCTGGTTGAGTGTCGTTCGTGCTGAAGGATGGGGCATGTGTAGAGGTTCTGCAGGAACTCACGGCAGGTGGGTGAGTATGACGGTGGTAAGCAGGTACCAGATACAGGAAGGGGATCAGTTGCCCCATATCAGGCCGGAAGATTGAGATCCATGGGCCATACTGGCAGGGACGGTGGACGTGGAACTCCTGAGTAAGATCGCTCACACCAGCAGGGTAGTGCAGCGCAGGGCGTTTAGGCTGGAGCCCAAGGTAGAGGGGCAAGTCAGCTTCAGGTAGTTCAGTTTGCGCCAGGTGACGGTGAGGCCGGACTGTCGACTGTTCGAGGTACGATCCTTGTAGCTTCTTTGTTTTCTAGTGCGTTGTTTGACACAGGTGCCACACACTCTTTTGTCTCTGCTCAACTTGTGGTATTACTGGGTTTACCTGTGTAGAGGGTGTGTGTAGTTATGTCAATTGACACTCTGTTGGGGGTGCGGGTCGAGGATATAAAGCTGTGCAAGGGATGTGCCCTGGAAGTTGGTGGGTGTCTTTTTTTGTGGGACTTGTTTATTCTCAAGATGTCAAGATTTGACTTAATCCTGGGAATGGATTGGTTGGTGTTTTATCAGGCACACACCAAGTGATATCGTCACAAATTATCGTTCAGGTCACTTGAGGGTGACGCTTATGTCCACCGTGGTGAGTGGGATGTTCGAATAGGTCGTGCAGGACCATTGGGTCAATGGATGAGTGAACTCACGGCTCAAGTGGCATGTCTCATGCTTGATTACAGTGTGGGAGGGTAACAACCTAATTTTCCTCCCATGGTGGATCGGTTTCAGGACGTGTTTCCTGATGATTTCTTAGGGTTACCACCTGAGAGGGATGTCGAGTTCATGATTGAGTTGCTGTAGTGAACGGAGCCAATTTCTATTCCACCATACCGAATGGCACCAGAAAAACTCCAGGAGCTAAAGGTACAACTTGAGGAGTTGGATCGTAAGGGGTTTATCCGTCCTAGTACGTCTCCTTGGGGATCTCCCGTGCTTTTTGCGAAAAAGACCAATGGTTCATTGAGACTGTGTGATGACTATCGGAAGTTGAATCAGATGACGGTGAAAAATCAGTACCCTCTTCCTAGAATTTATGACCTATTTGATCAGTTGAGGGGTAAATCAGTGTTTTCTAAGATTTATCTTTGGTTGGGTTATCACCAGTTGAGGGTGAGGTCTTCCAACGTGCCACGAATAGCTTTCTGGAGTCGGTATGGGTTGTTTGAGTTTGTGGTAATGCCTTTCGGCTTGACCAATGCAACGACGGTGTTTATGGATTTGATGAACCGGATCTTTCATCCTTATCGGGATTAGTTTTTGGTTGTCTTTGTTGACGATATCTTAGTGTACTCGAAAACTCATGATTATCATGCCCAACATCTTGACATCATCTTGGGTACGCTAAGAGAGCATCGGCTATACGCCAAGCTATCAAAGTGTCAATACTGGATAGGTGAGGTTCATTTTCTGGGTCACATAATCTCAGATGCAGGTGTGTCAGTTGATCCAGAGAAGGTGCAAGAAATTGTATCTTGGGAGCATCCCAGAAATGTTTTTAGTGTTCGGAGTTCTCTGGGTTTGGTCGGGTATTTCTAAAGGTTCATTCAGGATTTCTCTCGCGTGGCAGCACCACACTCGGGCTTAACCAAGAAGGGAATCAGGTTCGAGTGGTCTGAGGCTTTCAAGAATGTCTTTCAAGAGTTGAAGAGGTGGTAGACGACTGCACCTATCTTGGTCTCACCTGAGCCGGGTAAGAAGTACATCATATTTGGTGATGCGTCCGGAGTCGGACTTGGGGCTGTGTTGATGCAGGATGAGCGGGTTGTGGATTATGGGTCAAGGCAGATGAGACCCCACGAGTGGAACTGTCCCGCTCATGACCTTCAGTTGGCTGCTATAGTGTACGCCTTGATGTGATGGAGGCACTATCTCTTAGGAGAACAGTTTGCCGTGTTTGCTGACCATAAGAGTTTAAAGTACATATTCTCACAACAGGATCTGAATATTCGATCGAGAAGATGGGTTAAATATATCTAGTCTTTTGACTTTGAGTTGGTGTACACACCGGGGAAGGTAAACAGTGTTGCTGATGGTCTGAGCATGAAGGCTCGGAATCAGGCGGTTCAGGAATCCAGCACCGAGTGGAAGGTGATGGCCTTGTTTGCAGAGATGCACCTGGAGGTGTAGGAGGAGAGAGTCCAGGTCACTCTTGCTTCTTTAATGATGGATTAGACACTCTTATGTCGAGTTAAGGAAAGTCATCTTGATGATCCTGAGTGTTTGAGCATGAAGGAAAATCTTAAAGGTGGGGAGATACCTTCTGGTTGGGTTGTCGGTGTGGACAGGGTTGCTTGTGTTCGTGATCATGTGGTTGTGCCAAAGTGTGTGCGGGAAGAGTTGATGCGTTAGTTCCATGCATCAAAGTGGGAAGTGCATCCTGGTTTGACCAAGATGTACTGTGATCTCTGAAGGCAATTTTGGTGGCCTGGAATGAAGAAGGAATTTGCGGGCTTTGGGCACGGTGTCTTACCTGTCAGTAGGTGAAGGCCGGTCATCAATGCCCAGGCGGTTTGTTTAACCCATTTCCCATTCCATAATAGAAGTGGGATGATGTGACGATGGATTTTGTCGCGGGTCTTCTAAGGATGTCACGGAAGAACGATGCAATATGGGTGGTTTTGGATCGGTTAATGAAAGTGGATCATTTCTTACCGATTTAGTAAACCTTTATAGTAAACCAGTTGGGTTAGTTGTATGTTTGTGAAACAGTGTGGTTGCATGGGTTGCCACGGACCATAGTATCGGATTGAGATCTGCGTTTCGCATCACACTTCTGGAAAGGGTTGCAGGAGGATCTTGGTACGTAGGTGTTTTTTAGTATGGATTTCTACCCGCAGACGGACGGGAAGTCAAAGCATATGATCCAAGTGTTGGAAGAAATTTTGAGAGATTGTGTCTTGGAATTTGGTGGTTCTTGGGAGATGCACCTATTGTTGTTTGATTTTTCCTACAACAACAGTTTTCAGGCTACAATTCATATGGCACCATTTGAGTCACTTTATGGGATACCATGTAGATCTTTGTTGTGTTGGCTAGAGGCCATGAATCCGAGTTGTTGGGACCAAGCCTGTTGCAGGAGACTTTAGAGAGATTTAAGTTGATCAGGAAGTGAATTGCTACGGCTCAGTGTAGTCAGAAGTCATATGCAGATCGGAGGCGTAGACCTCTCGAGTTTGGGGTGGGTGATAAAGTGTTCCTTTGGGTGTTGCCACGATTGGGTCACCGACGGATTCAGAGGCAGGGTAATTTAGCGCCCAGGAATGTTGGACCTTTTGAGATTGTGGAGAGGATTGAACATATGGCTTACCGATTGGATCTTCCACAGCGGTATGGTGGGATGCATGATGTGTTTCATGTGTCACAACTTCGACGGTATCACCCAGACCAATCTCACGTGGTTGATGTTGATAATGTAGAGCTTGAGGCTAATGCGTCCTTTGAGGAGCATCTGGTTCGTGTGGTGGACCATAGTGATAAGGTCTTGCGAGGCAGGGTTGTGCCATTAGTGTGAGTAATATGGCATCACTGGAATGTTCAGGAAGAAACATGGGAGCGGGAGTCGGATATGTGGGCTCAGTGGACCGAACTCTTCTCTCCGATGGAGAAATAAGGCTTGGAAACTCGGCTCGAGGACGAGCTGTTATAAGGTGGGGAGGTTGTAAGACCATGGTTTTTGGAAAGGTATGTTTTGTTGTGTTTTGGGTTGAATCCTTTTATTTTGGGGCTTAAAAGGTTTCTTGGAAGTGTGAGAGGCCTTGGAAGTGTTCTGGGGGCTCGGGGTACGGAAGAAGGGAAGTCTGGGAAAAGCAAACCAAGGCGCATGGCCTGCGCATGGTCAGCCAAATCATGTGGCCTGCCCAGACTAAGTCGTGCGAACCTCCCTCCTCTGGACAGAAGCGACCGCATGGTTTGCGCATAGTTTTACAAACCATTCGGCTAAATCGTGTGACTCCCCCTCCTCCAGGTAGTGGCATGCACACGTTTTGCGCACGGTTTTCCAAACCGTGCGGCCACATAATGTTGGAAAATTTACAAAATTGCCACTCTGGGCTTTATAACTCCAACTTGGGATTTTCCTCTCTTTATCCTCTCCTCACCTTAGGCACGAACCAAAGCTCCAAAGGACTTCTAGAGATCAACCTCCTTCGTTTCTAAGGCGTTTTTGGAGCCGTTTGTTGTGGATCAAAGCTCCGGGTAAGGCTAACCTCATCCTTCGTTCCTTTCTTGGTTTAGGGCTTTTATCTTTTCCCTCTATTGTTAAAAAACCCTAAAACCTTATCTTTTGGGTGAGTCCTAGGTTAATGCTCCAAGGGTTGGTCGAATCAAGGTCTAAGGAATCGATTGAGAGTGCGTTCAACCGCAGATTTAAGGTTGGTGGTCTACAAGTTATATCCCATGGTTATATAGGGTTTTTGTGCATGTTAATTTGTGTTCTTGCTTTCCTTTGGTAATGTTTTGGATAACCTTGGTATGTTTGGTAATAATGGTGTTTAAAATGGAAAATGGGAACCCTCACGATCCCCGTGGGATGTGTTGAGATAGACTTGACCTAATTGGGGCCATCCATGGGATGTGCCGGCTTTTCCCAGGTTTAGGGATTGTTATTAAAAAAGTGATCTTGTTGTTATAAATGGTAGATCCCTTGGTGAATATGTTGACATGTTTGGTTGAGCGTGATATAGAAGTTAGTTGATGCACCTAGACTTGGTAATAATCAATGGGTTATTTGAAAGGGGATGAATGGTTGATTCATGGAAATTATGAACGTGTTAAATGGGTTAATGTGTAAATTGATTAAAGACCATAAAGGGATAGATTATGGGTCTAGTGTTGAAAGCTTAGTGAGATAGGCCTAACACTTGGGAATCGGGTGAATGGTTAAATGATGTAAAATGGTAATGTGTTAATGGGTTAAGGCATCATGTGGTTTCCCATGTGGGTTATTGTGAATGATGATTGTTGATGGGAAATGGTTGGAAGTTTGATGGTTACTTATATATAATCATGTGCACATGGCTTTGTAGAGTGGGGTATGACTTGAGGATCTATTCACATTGGTCGAGTGAGGACTAATTCTCTGAACTCCACCCCAAATGCACGGGTTAGGAATGAGGACTGATGATCTATTCTCCTAACGGTTTCATCCACCCGGACTGAGGCTTCAAGGTGAGGTTATGGTTGCTATGAGGGGTTTTTTCTAGTGAGATAGGATAACGATGTGTTCACCCTCTTTCATGTGATTGTTGGCTTTAGAACCACATAACATAATGTATGTGATTAACCCATGAAAATGTGATGAAATAGTAAATGATGATAATTAGTTTGAAATGAATGGTATTGGAAGTGGTAATGGCTTTGTCCTTGAATTGGTTAAAGGCGCCTTAAATAATTACTTGGAATTTATCATTCATTTTCCTTTTGCATGCACTACCTGTTTATACTGGATATTTTGTAGACACCATTGGTGGTGGCCTACTGAGTTGTACTCACACCCTGCTCGGGCCGCCGTTGGGTACCTGAGCAGAATTCATGTTTGCATGTCAGGACAAGGGCAAGGGTCCTTCCTAGATAGCTGAGTGGACATGGGTAGCACTTGGTGGAGGATCCAGACTTGGAGTCGGGACCATTTTGGGATTTTGGCCATTGTCTTTATTTTTGGACTTTTGTTCACTCTTGTACTGTAGTATGACTTGACATATTTATTTTTGGAAATGGGTGTTATACATGTTCCTTGTTTATTGGTTATTTTTTCTGCTATTTGATTATTCTATTGTGGCTTACTCTGATAAAAAGGGGGCATAGTCTCCCCACTTGACCCCATAGACCCCCGCTGCTAGTAGGCAGCCTTTGGAATACGGGGAGGCGCGCTTAAGGTTATGTAACCACCCGGCTCGGAGCACCGGTTTAGTGGCTTCCGAGTTGGGGATGTTACACTCACCATTAGCTTCAAAATATCATGTTTCTTGGACATTCTAGTGGCAAGGATCCTTATTCCCCTTTACATTACCTCAAATTTGGATGGTCAAAAAACATTGTAGGGAGGAATTCCATATTCGAACTTGCATTAACTCACAGTTCATTGATTATTTGAGTGGACTCCCCAATCCTAAAATCCTTAAATTATATTTCTTCAAAACATGCCTCTCGGTTACACTAATTAATGATTTGGTAGTTAACCCTTTATTTGAACTAAGTTATGTACACCCAAAACTTCAAGTTATAATTCCCTAGTAATTGAAAGCATCCAAACTTTGGATGGTCATCCACATTGAACTATGGTTTGATTTTAACAGATGTAGTGGAAGGATATAAATACTTAATATATATCATTGATGGATTATATCCTTTTATGAATAAAGTTTCAATTATTATTTTTATAATATTCTTGTTAATATTAAGTGGGTTTACATAATTGGTTAATCATGTATTAGATTATATTTATGAATAATCCAATTTATTTTTGTTTTATCTCTCATTCTTGTTAATTTCAGTGATTCATGGGATTGCAGCAAAGCATCCATAATGAAATAACTATGCAACTAGATAGAAATAAAATAACAAAGTGGTATGATCATGAGCTTATACTAATATTCAGTTTATCTAGTATTTGTTAAACTAACTATTGACTTATGGGTAAAACAACTTAATCCAATTATTGTTTGTGTTAAAAAAATTTACCCATCCACCAATATATCTCTCTTGGATTGGTTTTTCCGAAGCTCCAAACATGAACCTCCACCCCTGTCTTGGGAGCTCCATCCATTACATACGCTTTTACTCACACATAGGTGAGGGGACAAGGGTTTACCTGAAATAACCCATGGTCATTAAAGACTAAATAATTGGATGAGAGAAGGAAGGAAAGCCAATAATTTAATTAAGAAATAAATTAAATGAAACCAATCACATACAAATGTTTTATTTGGGATGATTATCATCCACATGAATGAAACGAATTGCGCATTTAATAAAACTAGAATTTAATTATTTATCATTATTTTTTAGGATAAATCACACTCGAATCAATTAATTATCATCTTTATCTATTAAATTATTTTTATTCTAATTCTCATTCGAATTTCCTTGAGATTTTAATTAATTACAATTTTATGCAAATTAAATAAATTTAAATAAAAATAACTACATTCCTAAATGTATGTTAGAGGAAACATAGTGGATACATATCCAAATATACCCAATATGTATTATACTCATGTTTTGATTATTCTATGTCACATATATCATATATGAGTTATCAAGTACATTCATGACATGTAATATCAACATAATGATTACAGAAATTACTTGATTTTTCTACAATGTGCCATTCCTTAATGCACATAGAGTAATAACTGTAATATGACTCATACATGATATATAAATCTAAAAATTGTAAATATATTAATTATACAAATATATATTAAAACCCAACATAATTAATTTCCTATCAAATTAATGAAAAAATCGAAGCACATGTCGATAAGGTTTACACAATATAATAAATTTATTTTAAATATGAAAATTTTGGTATAAATACATGGCATAGGCAGTCGAGCAACATATCTTGTATGTCTCCCATCGTGTATACAAGGAACATGCCTAGGGACTCATATTTCAATCTATTCCATATAAAATTGGAGTAATAAAATGTATAAATGAATACGCAACATTTTGTCTCTGAGTTGCTTGATCCCCAGTCAGGTAGGTGGTGTATGGTAATACCCAACCCTTCTATGACTCAAAGGGTCTACACATAGTGTATATGGGCTAAACATAATTTTCTCCAGTTGACCATGTGGAACCCTAGCCCAATCAATATGTGGTGTAAGAAATAAATAAACCACATTTCATTAATTCACATGGTTTAAATTGATTTCCAAATCAATTCCTAGTTTATTGAACACATGTACACTACATGTAACTTCAGTTACATGGTGTGTACTTCTATGTTATTCAGCCATAATACTTGAAAAATATAAAATCACTCCTTGATTTATTTTAATTTATAAAATTAATTATATTAACATGATTTTTTATAAATGAAGGATGAAGAGATTTTATCGTAATTAGGATTTAAAGAATGATTAAACTTGAATTGAAAAAAAAAACTGAAATTGAATAAATCAACCAATGATCTTTTAATAATTAGAAATAATTATGTGACCCCTCTGATACTATTTTTAGGTTAAGATAACAACATACGTATGTGACTACGTCATTCACATCATTACTTTTTCCCATGATTGATGATCAATAGAAAATTTACCTAATGATAAAGATAAATATCTATGGAATTGAATCAAATAATATAGACAAGGGATATAATTATAGAACCATTAAGAAGGGAATCACGTATTATTTATAATAAATATAATTAATTAAGTATCAAATTGTTGGAATTATTTCTTAATTATGGATCTATAAACATATCTATGTTTTACCTTAATTGCATTGTAGGAATCATGGGATAATTCCCTCTAGAGGTGATCCACACATGTTCCAAAAATCTCAAACTGTATCTGTAGGAATCTCTTTCTTCAATTATGATAGATTCTATTATTTATAGCTTCCATTTTTTATCACCCTGAGAACCTCTTCCGAATTCTTTTCCTTAATCTCTCTTCACTAGAGAGTGGGAGGTGGTTGATGATCACTCTCCATTCTTTTGAGATTTCTTGGAGAATGGATCTCTCTAGGTCTTAAAATAATTCTCTAATTTTTTTGTGAAAAAATGAATACAAATCAAATTACTCTTAGAGAAAAGTATATAATTGGGATTATATATAGCTGGGTGTAGAAATAAATAATTGCATAAGTACCTATTATTATTTATTTAATCCCTGTGGAACCCCATATCAAAAAATAAAAATATAATTACTATTATTTCTCGATATGTGATTAACATGAAAATTAAATTACTTATTATTTAATTAAATAATATTTTTTATTTATTATTTCTCACTGGTCTATTAAAACTAGTCCGCCATTTCTCCAAACTATTTACAGATCCTTTAATAATGACTATTTATTTATTAAATGAATATCAGTGCATTATTTTCTAATAAATGAATAAATACTATATTCATTAAAATGAAACTAAATATTTATTTAATATTTTGATCACATTCTATTCTCTCGAATAACTCATGAAAGGGGAAATAAAATCATGAAAACAGGAAGAATTACTAAACCACATGGGGGAATAACATTTATTCTTCTTTTTAAAGAATAAATATTATTATAATTATAATTTAACTGAGATTCTGGATAGATTTATTATATAACCCTCTAGGCCTCTTCCTCAGTGGTATCAAGAATGGTATCTTAAATTCTAAGGCTAGCATCTAGAAACATATCAAGGCACCCATAGAGAAGATAATTAATAACTCAATGAAATAATACCTCATACAGATGCTTACTGTGTAATATAATCCTTTTATCATGAGACATTTAGTCAAGCATGTTTCATATCACTACCATCAACCAATTTTCTTGATGTATCTTTCTTTGACATCCTATAAATTGAACATTCCTCTAGAACACAATTTCCACGAATTTATTTACACTATATCATTTCCATCAAAGGGCATGAGATATCAACTTTTGTTAAAGAACATAAGGGATAAATCCTTTCCCACATTATCCATTAATGTAATATTTCTCGTGATGAACACAACATATCCTACCTCACCGCGAACATCTATCATCTCTGATTTCATCAATACATAAATGTAAAGAACCCATAATACTCATTAATAATAATTATAATGTATAAGGGAAAATAAACACGTCTGAAAATATGAACATCCAATGACACATATCAATGTGGATTTCCTAATAGAGGGTCTTATTTTAAAAATATCTTATTGGATATTACAATGTCCATACATCGTGAGAAGGTTCCTCAAAGTCCTATGAGAATCCACCCCATTTAGCATGTATAATTTGGGTCTCCCAAATGATATTATCCAGCTATATAATATATTTTTAAGAATAATTTCATAGAATTTATGGGTTCTCATCATAGTGGGGAAGTGTTATGACCTTTTAGTGAGACAACTAATTTTAAGAAATTATCACATAATATGTTGCGTAGAAGAACTATAATGATGTGATATGAAGTTTATTAATATTTAAAAATATGAAAAAATGTTATCAAAATGTACAAAGAATTAGTTTCTAGGAAACCAACTCAAATATTCTCAACCACATAGACAATCACAAGATTCTACTCGATGAACAATAAGTTTTTTCTAGGAGAACAGACTCCATGAGGTTCTCATAACAAGATGGTATATTTGGGAGATGTGCTCCACCAGGAGTAACCCGTCAATCCTTAATTGACCATATGAGAGAACACACTCCAAATAGAACTGATCTAGGTCTATCTCTTGTTCCCTACACCATAGGTCCTATAGTTGTTGTCTTGTGAACCACAAAAGCTCATAGAAACCAAAAGAGATATCCCTTCACCTCCCTACTAAACACAAATAAGGGTGAGATACTTCATCTTATGCTCCATGTGCATCCTCTCTAAAGATATTGTAAGGATGGACACATACCTCACTACCTACCCATAGCCCAGAGAGTATGATCTCTCAACTAACATGAAAAACATCTGAATCACCCATAGTTAAAGGCCCATACATCACCCCTCCATGGGACAAATTTCTCCTAGTGAGGATTTGTGTGTAGCAAGTGGATGGGGCCACTCCTTGTAAATTCCTTCCACTGAGGAGGGATCTTCGATTGTATATCAGGAGATAATCTTCATCGCTAATAGATGAAGGAGGTGTACCACTCAAAAGGTACATGCCCCGTTCCCTATATTGAAGGGGGTTTTGACTCAATCAATCTAGTCATAATAGGGTACCTGAACCCTGTATAGAAGGGAGTTTTGAATCAACCTATATAATCATAATAGGGAACTTGCACCCTGATGGGATAGGGGATTACCAACTATGAAATATAATACATTATCCATGGTACAATAGGGAACATTAGACTCTATATCATTATCACATATAGAATACCTTCTCCCTAGTGTGATAGGAGAATACTAAAAGAATGTATAGAGGACCCACACTAAGGAACCTTAGGAAAGTACCAAATTTATCTACACAATCAGTGTGGAGGGCTCAAACCATAATATTATAGGGGATCTTTTTCTCATTCTATATGAATGATATAGGGAACCATTACATTGGTACAATCATGGGAGTACCAACCCCTAGAGAACTACCCTGTATATAGATGACCGACACCCAAAATGGGGTATATCTATCTCTACCGATTTGAGAGCTAAGGGAGACCCACACCCTGTTATGAAAAGGGAGTACCCATCCTACCATCTATCTAATAAACCAATCTATCCTCCAAAACTTGTCTTATTCCACATCACATCAAACCCACATGTAGGGGGACTTCACCCTAATACAATAATGGAAAACCAATCTATTAGAATATTGATTTTATGGGGACCCATATCCTACAATGATTGGGAAGGGTACAAACATCATAATCTATTTAGTTATCCGCCTTTCTCACTACCCATGATGAACCACCAAAAAATAAATTTCATGTGTGAATCATCCCACGTCGTATCTCTAAATCCACCATGAGGTCTACCATTGCATTATAAATAGAAAAATGGTTAGGATAAGCTACATTTATGCCTAAATAAAATCCCAAAAGAAAGAGATATTCTATTTATAACATCCTAGGAATAGTACACTACATGTAATGGGTTGCACACTATGTGTGACCCCAACATGAATACCCCACCATGTCCAAAACCTCAAGGGTTGGATATCTCTATGAGAATATATGGTGTATGAGGCATGTCATTCATCACCCAAGAAACTGGTAGTGTCCTTCCCCACATGGTTTGGCTGGCCATGTAATCCAGATGACATGTTCCCAGAGTACACAATGTTTCTGGGATAACCAGACTCTTGGCCATGTGTTTATCCCATGTCTCTTTCAAGAACCTCGTGTTTAAGTATATTAGCCATGTACAGTCACTCGTCAATGTATGATCACACAACACCATTGACCATGTCCCTTGGCCATGTCACATGGTCTCACTACATGATGTTTACCTATAGTACACAACGTGTATTCCTCAAGGATGATCAAACTAGAATGGGAAGAATACATTTTGTGTACCTCTACAAAACATGACGTATAATCAAGAATTTTGTGTGAGCTATATGAAACACCTCAACATCTACCGAAACATATATATATATATATATATATATATATATATATATATTGATCCCAATGGGATCTCTAAACTTCTAAATTGGGATTGAACACTTTAATAAAACACAATAAAAGGGGGAATCAAGACTCAAAACTAAAATCTTCTTACCTCATGGTGAAATGTTGGAACTTAATCCAACTCAAACATTGTATACATCATGTAATAAAGTGGGAACATGCCTCCTTATATGTGATGGGTTGGAAAATAGTAAGCACTCAATCCATCTATAGTCGTAGGGTCTAGCACTACACCACCTCATAGACCCGATGAAAAGAATAATATATCCTTGAAGTCCCCAAATACCCCTTGTTGAAATGAACCATGCCATTCTAAATCATCTCTCATAAAAATTTTACATTGATAAGATAAGGAAAAATCCATTCCATAAACCAGGAAACTGCCACATGAAAACCCTCCCTTAATAAAAAAAGTCAGAGGGACTCTTTTTCCCCACCTTAATGCTATCTTATTTGGGGGGCACAAACTCTCCCATAAAGTTATAATCATGCCAAAGATACATTTCTATATTGGGGAAGAATCCCTATTCCTCATAAATATGATTATATTCAAAAATAAAATATCACAGGGCCCTATCAACTCCCCTCATCACCTTGGATAATCCTTGAGAAAGAAGCGTTATGAATAGAGTGCCTCACAACATTATCAAATAATATAACTGCAAAAAGTATAATCGAAACATTGCATACCTATAATCATCCTTGAAGACTCCATGTAAAAGGCCTCTATCACCTGATGTTTTCCTCACCCCCGTCATCAGGCTCCCTGTGCATGACAAAGACTACCTGGTGGTGGTGGTGGAAACACCTTGAACTGTGTGGTACCTCTTGCTACTCTCCCTGATCCTTTACCATGTACTTCATCATGAGGAACTCTTTTCTCTAAATTATTCCTATTATAGGGCTTCCCATTGATTATATCCCTCTCTAAATCATGGAATATTGTAAATTATCACGTAATATGTCCCTAAATATCACAAGGGTAAGAATTCCTCTCCTATAGCTAACCATATCCCTTTCAAAACTTATGCGTTAAAGACTCATCTGTCTAATTCTAGTCATGGGTATGCCTCATGTTCCATGATCTTATTAATTTTTCTTTCTAGATACTATAGATGAATCATCCTTAAAATCAGCACTTCCAAATCCATCCCATTAACACTCCACCAGTAATCTCTCTATCACCAGATCTCTCTCAAGTACCCCTACATAAGAGGGTTGGCGTATGGAGACCGCACCTACATTGATGTATATATAAAGGCCCTTCTCCAAGGTCCATGATCTAGAAATGGATCATGAACAATATCCATGGAGTAACGAGAAAGGACTATGAACTTTTCAGAGTACTCTTCCACATCCATTGTAACACCCGAGACTTTTATGTTATATAAATCATCAAAGGAATCTTTTTCTACACAACACTTTCTTGGCTTTCTTTACACGCAATCGCGACCTTCCTCGATAGCTTGCGTCGTACGCAATACCGAGTTTCACTAAACAACAATATGCTATTAAAACTAGCCGTTATGAATAGTAATAACCACTTTTTGAAATTTTATAAATTTTATTTTTCAAAATGGACTTCATTTTTGGACTCCGAATATCGAAATTAGCCTAGGGTGAAATTTTGGTATTTTTCTGGAAACTTTCAATTTTTGATGAATAGTGAAACCACTAAGTGGTAGGTTAAAAAACTGAATTTTGCATAAAACTTAATTTTACCGCTTCTGTGAGTGGAATTTCGAAAATCTGAGAGACACAGTTAATATCAAGGACTAAAATGTGGTTCAATGAGATGAAAATAATTTTTTGGTGAATAGTAACTTTTTACCTTTTTTTACCGCGGTTAATAGTAAATAGGGTAACTAAGGGTAAATATGATATTAATATTACCCTAACACATGTCCTAATTCTATTGGAAAAGTGTAATTCGACCAAAAACAAACTTAGGAATAAAATATGACCATTTAGGCCCACTTGGATTAGATTAGGACATTTATTATTAATTTATTTAAAGAAGGGTTAAAATAGTTAAATTTAAAGTTTAATAAGTAAATCATTTTTAATATGGGGTTATACATAAGATAAATTCGATTGTAAATATTAATTAGAAAGCTAAAACGATTTCCTACATGATGGTATTTTATTTGTAATTTTTAGACATCAAATAATTTAATTTATTTATGACACAAAGATGATGCAGTAATTATCTTATTAATGAAATATTGACATAATTGATAATATAAATACCAAAATAAATGTAATTTAAGACTTTTTATGAATTCCACTAATTTTCTAGGTTACTATGATATATTAGTGTTGATTTAATCAACTTGGTTCGAACATATAATTCTGATATGACTTTCACAAAAATCATATATCAAATAGTGTCAAAATTGACACAAAATAGTTTTTAAATCAAATATTATATTATTAATTGTTATTTTATTCCTAAAAATCTAAGGTTCGGCCAAATGACTTAGATAAGGATATATATATTAATAATAAACAATTTGGGGTTCGTTTGGCATGTTATAGTAAGTGTATTAACCATATAGTGAAAGAAAACAAAAAGACACGGTAAAAGTTAAATTAATTAACTTAGAGTTAAATCTAATTGATAAGGTTAAAATAATACCCCAAACTTGTCTAAATCCTATTGTTTGATAGGATTTCGACCCATCACCACTTCAGCTTCGAAATAAGACCCTTTGTAACCATTATAAACCGATTTTGACTTTAATATAAAATAATATTTTGAGATATTCCTAAGGTGCCCCTCTCCTCCCTTATAAAAGGGAACCTCCTCCCCCTCCTCCTCACACCAATTTGAGCACTCAAGCTCGGCCAACTCCAGCCATATTCTCCTCTCCACTTCCCTAGAATAATCCTAGAGGTCCTGGTCTTCTCCAAAGACCAATCTTAGTTCCTTAAGTGGAGGATTCAAAGAGGCGTTCCAAAGAAGAGGTAATATCCATTACCGATCTTTTCAATTTATTTCTTCTTCAACTTCTTCTTCGTTAGTTGTTTCATGATAAAGTAATAACATCAGTATTACTTACATACTGATATGTTATTATAAATATGAAACAACCCAAATTCACCTTCTATCCATCCTACGGAAAAATGAAATCACCGCGCGTGCGTACGTACGGAATACCGTCTCCACGCCGTGGTGTAATCTATTTTCCACCATCACCTTACAAGGATGGGTATAATGGTGTAATGAGTAACTATATATGATTATTATGAATTAATATTGATACTTAAATAATATATATATACTCCAATACAATTCCACGATCATAGGAACGATATCATCACTCGTGCGTACGTACGGAATACCGTCTCCACGATGTGATGCGACTCGTTCTACATGATCTTCATTTCATAATGATTATATAAATGAATTGAATGAATGAATATGGTATATACTACACTAATAACATTCTAGAAATGAATTATCTATAACCTAAAGATAAGAATAAGAATTTATTCGACAAAACACGCATAAGAACAAAAAGTTATAAAGACCCGAGTAACAAGTAACAATGAAATATTACTAACAAGAAGCTAATAATATGACCATATATGATCTCATATCAATATGTATGATTCTGGAATAATTCAATAACATTATTTAAACCATTATACAGGATCTTCGGACACGAACAAAGCAAATCGGACCTAAGGTAAGGGAAATATCACAATCTCATTTTTATCCGAGATTGTTTATTCGTAAGTATTTACTGGGGTGTATTTTATCATCCACATCCATGTTCCCTCAATATGTAATATTGTTTCCATCCACTTACAATAGTTTAAATCCAATTTTACCCTTAGGTGAGTTTTTAGTAAAGAATATGAAAGGAATCTTTTGTCGTTTTTCCGTACGAGGTACTTTTTGACTTTTCCGACAAAAGTACGAAGAATGTTTTTTTCAACTTATACGACAAGAATGGATTTTTAAAACATTATTTCCAAGAAGCTTCCTTTAAAAGTTTTCAAGTTTATTTTTAATCAACTTCTTTTAGTTTAAAGTTGTATGACATGTTAAGAAATGTAAAATGTTTTTGAAAAAGAAAGGATATTTTCCTCAAGAATGAAGTTCAAGTGTTTTATCAAAATTATTTTCCATCTAAGATAATAAAGGGTTCTGTTTCTATCCCTATTATTACATGGATTTGATTATGTTGTGATGGAAATATTTTTATGAATTCCTTTATCTTATATGAATTGTTTTATGATGTCATGTTGTTTAAGAATCCCATTTTTATTACATGGGTTACGTTATGATGTATGGTTTATGATTATGTGGCACACATAAGAAAGGATTCATTATAAGATGGGTGGGACCTATATCTCCCTCCAATGCATTGGGTAAAGACTTTATATCTCATGAGATAGACATGGCTGGAACGGAAGGTTATTTCGGTTCAGTGATACAGGACTGAAACGAGGAGTGAACTCGGTTCAGAAAGGGACTTTGTCCACTAAGATAGTCTTGGCAATGAGTCATGACTAACAAGAAATGATTTTCCATGATTATGTGTGCATGCCACAAAGTTTCAAGTTTTATGTTATGATTATGGGGATCTCATTTTCACTTCTATGATTTATTCCATGTTAAGATATTATGATCTCTTTTGCAGGTTTTGATTTTCAAAAAGATATGATGTGATTTTTATTTCCTTTATTTGCCCTTGCTGAGCATTTGAGCTCACCCTTTTCTGTTTTCTTTTCCCCAGGTCAGGAAGATGGATATTAAGTAGAATATGCTAAAAGGGACCCTAGATATGATGAAATAAATGGGACACATTGTAGAAGATTTATGAACCAGTTGTTTATGTTTCCCAGTTTCTAAAGACACTATACCTATACGGTCCTTTGTGGTTTTGTCATATGTTGTAATAAGTGTACTTCAATTTTGAAGTATTAACAATGTGTGTAAAGTATGGGTCGTTATAGTTGGTATCAGAGGAAAGGTATAGTCAACCTTTGGAAACTAGGATGTGAAAGCCTTAGTAAGAACCCTAAGGATAAGTCTAAGCATAGTACACAATCTTAGTGTTTTAGAAATGGCCTTGAATAACCTAGGATAAGACCATAAGAATGAAAATTTTATTCTTGAATTATGTGGTTTCCTATTATAATTAGTGTTGCTCACACTATTCTTCTTGGTTTTAGTCAATGGCTGGAACCCGAAGGAACCGTGTTAATGCGGAATGCGATGGGAAATGCAATGATTGTCCCCCTGAGAAACCAAACGATATGGGAGCTGGAATGCAAAATCTTGTAGCCATGCTCACACAACTTTCTCAAGCTATGAATCATGCAGGATTTCCAAACGAGCAAAGGAGGGAGCAACATTCTGTTGAATCCTTCATGAGGCAGCGTCCACCTTCTTTCAGCGGGTCTACTAATCCATTAGTTGCTGAACAATGGATTAGTACTACTGAAAAGATATTTTCAGTTCTTCAATGTTCTGAACATGATAAAGTCATCCTAGCAGTGTATCGTTTGGAAGGAGATGCTGATCAATGGTGGAATCTTGTCAAGAATACGAGGCAAAGGGATGAAATTGAGTCTATGGAATGGGACGAGTTCAAGAACTTATTTTTCAATAAGTACTTCCCTCGTATTCTCCGAACAAAGATGGAGAAAGAGTTTCTTGAACTGAAGCAAAGGGATGATGAATCGGTTGGTGCCTATGAAGCAAATTTTACAAGACTGGCAAGGTACGCTTCTGGTATTATTATCCAACCTGAGAGTAAGATCGATCGATTCTTTAGTGGCTTAAAACCAAGTCTTCGAAGGGCGTTAGCCATAAGGGACTTCAATAGCTACGAGGAAATCGTTCGATGTGCTCTCAAAGTCGAGATGGAGATTGGAGTAACCCATCAGTCACATGGGTTTGATAAGAAGAGGAAGATGGAATTCAAAGAAAAATCTAAAGAGCACACAGAAAAGAAGATGAGCTTTTCCTTATGCTCAAAGTGTGGAAAGAAACATGGAGGGAGTTGTCTTAAAGGGACAAGTAAATGTTTTAAATGTGGAAAAGAAGGTCATCGGGCATTTGAATGCCGTGATAATGGGAAGAAGATGTCTAATGACGCAAACAAAGGAAGGGATACACAGAATGAACCTACTACACTTCAATGTTTCAAGTGCAAGGAGATGGGGCATTATGCCAATCAATGCCCAAATCCAAGGGTTGATGATGATGGTCGACGTCAACAAACTCTTAAGGCTAAAGACAAAGGAAAGTCACATGCAATTTCTATCAGCGATGTGGAGTACGATAACGATGTGGTGAAAGGTACACTTACCATCCACTCTAAAGTAGAAAATGTTTTATTTGATTCTGGATCCACCCACTCTTTTATTTCTGAAGACTTTTCTAAGGGTATCACCGTATTACCTCAACAATTAGATGTTGAGTTAGCTGTGACAACACCTAATGGCACATCAATCGCATCAAAAGTTTATAATTCTTCTCTGATCGAAGTTTGTGGGAAAGTGCTTCCTGCAAATCTTGTGATCCTTCCTTTAGTGGAATTTGATGTGATTCTTGGCATGGATTGGCTTTCTCTACATGGAGCTCATATCGATTGCCAAAGAAGGGAAGTCACATTTCATATTCCAGATCAATCTACGATCGTCTATCGATGCAAGGATGAATATAACCTTCCAGTGGAAATTTCTTCCATCTTATGGGTCTTGATTCCACTAAATGAAGGTTATTTATCTCAAATGGTTGGTGAGAAACTCACGATTAAGAATATTCCCATTGTACGGGAGTTTGATGATGTCTTTCCAGAGGAATTACCGGGTCTTCCACCAAATCGTGAAGTTGAGTTTTCTATAGAACTCGTACCGGGTGCTTTGCCTATTTCAAAGACACCTTATAGAATGGCCCCAATTGAGTTGCAGGAATTGAAGAAGCAACTCCAAGAGAATCTTGATAAGGGATTCATACGCCCTAGTGCGTCACCTTGGGGAGCACCTGTTCTATTTGTAAAGAAGAAAGATGGATCAATGAGACTCTGCATTGATTATCGAAAACTTAACAAGATCACTATCAAGAACAAATATCCTCTTCCACGCATTGATGACTTATTTGACCAACTACGCAGAGCTCAATACTTTTCCAAGATTGATCTCCGTTCAGGGTATCATCAATTAAGGGTCAAAAGGGAGGATATACCAAAGACGGCTTTCCGTACAAGGTATGGACACTATGAATTTATAGTGATGCCATTTGGTCTTACTAATGCCCCTGCTATCTTCATGGATCTAATGAATAGAGTCTTTAGAGACTATCTTGATCAATTTGTGGTAGTCTTTATAGACGATATTCTTGTCTATTCAAAGAGCAAGGAAGAGCATGAAGATCACTTGAGAATTATATTGAAGACCCTGAGAAAGGAGAAGCTTTATGCCAAATTTTCCAAGTGTGAATTTTGGCTTCAAAAAGTTGCATTTTTGGGTCACATAATCTCAAAAGAGGGGATATCTGTGGATCCAGCAAAAACAGAGGTTATCGAAAGATGGTCAAGACCAACAACAGTAACTGAGATCCGAAGTTTTCTTGGTTTGGCTGGATATTATCGACGTTTTGTAAAAGATTTTTCACGATTATCTAATCCAATCACCAAGTTGACTCGGAAAGGAGTTAAGTTTGTCTGGACAGAGGAATGTGAAGAGAATTTCAAGCAGTTGAAAAGAAGGTTATCCAGTGCACCTGTGCTCACACTGCCTTGTAGTGGAGAAAGGTTTGTGATCTACAGTGATTCATCCAAGAAGGGATTGGGGTGTGGTCTTATGCAAAATGATATGGTGATAGCTTATGCCTCACGACAGTTGAAAATCCATGAGCAAAATTACCCAACACATGATTTGGAGTTGGCTGCGGTAATCTTTGCATTAAAGATTTGGAGGCATTACCTTTATGGTGAAAGGTGTGATATTTATACTGATCATAAAAGTTTAAAGTATATTTTCACACAAAAGGAGCTGAATATGCGTCAAAGAAGATGGTTGGAGCTGATTAAGGATTATGAATGCTCAATCCATTACCACCCTGGGAAAGCAAACAAGGTGGCAGATGCATTAAGTCGACAAGACCATGCTAGTTTATCCATGATGAGGACCACAAAAGATCCAATATTTATGGATTTACAAAGGATGGATCTTGGAATTATAATGGAAGGGGAAAAATCTTATCTTTCTCAAATGAATGTTCAACCATCTATACATGTGAAGATTAAAGAGGCACAGAAAGAAGATGTCGAGTTACAAAAGAAGGTGAGAAATGTTCCTGAATTCAACCTTGATTGTGATGGGATAATAAAGTTCAGGAATCGGGTTTGCGTTCCTCCCATCCCCGAATTAAAGAATGAGCTGCTGGATGAGGCTCATAGTTCATCATTCTCTATTCATCCTGGAAGCACGAAGATGTATAGGGACCTGAAAGAGTACTTCTGGTGGGATGGCATGAAAAGAGATGTTGCTGAATATGTCTCTCGATGCTTGGTTTGTCAACAAGTTAAAGCTGAGAGACAGAAGTCTAAGGGGATGTTACAACCATTACCCATACCCGAATGGAAATGGGAAAACATCACTATGGACTTTGTCACAGGACTTCCTAAAACATACAAAGGCAATAATGCTATCTGGGTCATAGTTGATCGTCTTACAAAGTCTGCACACTTCATTGCTATTAGAGAGGATTTCTCTATAGATCAGCTTGTCAGGATATATGTAAAAGAAGTGGTAAGATTGCATGGAGTACCACTTTCTATTATATCTGATCGAGATCCGAGATTTACCTCGAAGTTGGCGAAGTCTTCAGCATACTCTGGATACAGAGTTGAGTTTCAGCACTGCTTATCATCCCCAGACAGACGGTCAGTCTGAGAGAACAATTCAAACCCTAGAAGATATGTTGAGAGCTTGCTCTATGGATTTCAATGGAGGTTGGGATCAACACCTACCTTTGGTGGAATTTTCTTATAATAATAGCTTTCACTCCAGTATTCAGATGGCTCCTTATGAAGCTCTCTATGGAAAGAAATGCAGGACTCCAACTTGCTGGGATGAAGTTGGGGAAAGAAAGCTATTAGGACCTGATCTCGTTGATGAAATGGCAGAAAAGGTCAGATCTATTCAACAACACATAAGAGCAGCTCAGAGTCGACAGAAAAGTTATGCCGACAACCGAAGAAAAGACCTAGAGTTTGAAGTGGGCGATAAAGTGTTCTTACGAATATCTCCCTGGAAGAGGGTTATGAGATTTGGAAAGAAGGGGAAGTTGAGCCCTAGATATATCGGTCCTTTCGAAATACTGGATCGTGTTGGGAAGGTAGCTTACCGATTGGCGCTTCCACCGAATCTCTCTCAAGTTCACGATGTGTTCCATGTATCTCTCCTGAGAAAGTACATACCAGATCCTTCACATGTACTCAGCTCAGAAGTTGTACCGCTGGAGCAAGATCTTTCTTATGAAGAACAACCGATAGAGATTCTGGATCGTAGCGAAAAAGTCCTACGAAACAAGACCACTCGCTTAGTGAAGGTTTTATGGAGGAACCACCAACTTGAAGAAGCTACATGGGAGCTCGAGGATATGATGAGGGAGAAGTATCCTCATCTGTTTGTAACAAAGTGACGAATTTAGAGGGCGAAATTCTTTTTAAGGGGGGTAGAATGTAACACCCGAGACTTTTATGTTATATAAATCATCAAAGGAATCTTTTTCTACACAACACTTGCTTGGCTTTCTTTACACGCAATCGCGACCTTCCTCGATAGCTTGCGTCGTACGCAATACCGAGTTTCACTAAACAACAATATGCTATTAAAACTAGCCGTTATGAATAGTAATAACCACTTTTTGAAATTTTATAAATTTTATTTTTCAAAATGGACTTCATTTTTGGACTCAGAATATCGAAATTAGCCTAGGGTGAAATTTTGGTATTTTTCTGGAAACTTTCAATTTTTGATGAATAGTGAAACCACTAAGTGGTAGGTTAAAAAACTGAATTTTGCATAAAACTTAATTTTACCGCTTCTGTGAATGGAATTTCAAAAATCCGAGAGACACGGTTAATATCAAGGACTAAAATGTGGTTCAATGAGATGAAAATAATTTTTTGGTGAATAGTAACTTTTTACCTTTTTTTACCACGGTTAATAGTAAATAGGGTAACTAAGGGTAAATATGATATTAATATTACCCTAACACATGTCCTAATTCTATTGGACAAGTGTAATTCGACCAAAAACAAACTTAGGAATAAAATATGACCATTTAGGCCCACTTGGATTAGATTAGGACATTTATTATTAATTTATTTAAAGAAGGGTTAAAATAGTTAAATTTAAAGTTTAATAAGTAAATCATTTTTAATATGGGGTTATACATAAGATAAATTCGATTGTAAATATTTATTAGAAAGATAAAAGGATTTCCTACATGATGGTATTTTATTTGTAATTTTTAGACATCAAATAATTTAATTTATTTATGACACAAAGATGATGCAGTAATTATCTTATTAATGAAATATTGACATAATTGATAATATAAATACCAAAATAAATGTAATTTAAGACTTTTTATGAATTCCACTAATTTTCTAGGTTACTATGATATATTAGTGTTGATTTAATCAACTTGGTTCGAACATATAATTCTGATATGACTTTCACAAAAATCATATATCAAATAGTGTCAAAATTGACACAAAATAGTTTTTAAATCAAATATTATATTATTAATTGTTATTTTATTCCTAAAAATCTAAGGTTCGGCCAAATGACTTAGATAAGGATATATATATTAATAATAAACAATTTTTGGTTCGTTTGGCATGTTATAGTAAGTGTATTAACCATATAGTGAAAGAAAACAAAAAGACACGGTAAAAGTTAAATTGATTAACTTAGAGTTAAATCTAATTGATAAGGTTAAAATAATACCCCAAACTTGTCTAAATCCTATTGGTTGATAGGATTTCGACCCATCACCACTTCAGCTTCGAAATAAGACCCTTTTGAACCATTATAAACTGATTTTGACTTCAATATAAAATAATATTTTGAGATATTCCTAAGGTGCCCCTCTCCTCCATTATAAAAGGGCACCTCCTCCCCCTCCTCCTCACACCAATTTGAGCACTCAAGCTCGGCCAACCCCTGCCATTTTCTCCTCTCCACTTCCCTAGAATAATCCTAGAGGTCCTGGTCTTCTCCAAAGACCAATCTTAGTTCCTTAAGTGGAGGATTCAAAGAGGCGTTCCAAAGAAGAGGTAATATCCATTACCGATCTTTTCAATTTCATTCTTCTTCAACTTCTTCTTCTTTAGTTGTTTCATGATAAAGTAATAACATCAGTATTACTTACATACTGATATGTTATTATAAATATGAAACAACCCTAATTCACCTTCTATCCATCCTACGGAAAAATGAAATAACCGCGTGTGCGTACGTACGGAATACCGTCTCCACGCCGTGGTGTAATCTATTTTCCACCATCACCTTACAAGGATGGGTATAATGGTGTAATGAGTAACTATATATGATTATTATGAAGTAATATTGATACTGAAATAATATATATATACTCCAATACAATTCCACGATCATAGGAACGATATCATCACTCGTGCGTACGTACGGAATACCGTCTCCACGATGTGATGCGACTCGTTCTACATGATCTTCATTTCATAATGATTATATAAATGAATTGAATGAATGAATATGGTATATACTACACTAATACCATTCTGGAAATGAATTATCTATAACCTAAAGATAAGAATAAGAATTTATTCGACAAAACACGCATAAGAACAAAAAGTTATAAAGACCCGAGTAACAAGTAACAATGAAATATTACTAACAAGAAGCTAATAATATGACCATATATGATCTCATATCAATATGTATGATTCTGGAATAAGTCAATAACATTATTTAAACCATTATACAGGAGCTTCGGACACGAACAAAGCAAATCGGACCTAAGGTAAGGGAAATATCACAATCTCATTTTTATCCGAGATTGTTTATTCGTAAGTATTTACTGGGGTGTATTTTATCAACCACATCCATGTTCCCTCAATATGTAATATTGTTTCCATCCACTTACAATAGTTTAAATCCAATTTTACCCTTAGGTGAGTTTTTAGTAAAGAATATGAAAGGAATCTTTTGTCGTTTTTCCGTACGAGGTACTTTTTGACTTTTCCGACAAAAGTACGAAGAATGTTTTTTTTAACTTATACGACAAAAATGGATTTTTAAAACATTATTTCCAAGAAGCTTCCTTTAAAAGTTTTCAAGTTTATTTTTAATCAACTTCTTTTAGTTTAAAGTTGTATGACATGTTAAGAAATGTAAAATGTTTTTGAAAAAGAAAGGATATTTTCCTCAAGAATGAAGTTCAAGTGTTTTATCAAAATTATTTTCCATCTAAGATAATAAAGGGTTCTGTTTCTATCCCTATTATTACATGGATTTGATTATGTTGTGATGGAAATATTTTTATGAATTCCTTTATCTTATATGAATTGTTTTATGATGTCATGTTGTTTAAGAATCCCATTTTTACTACATGGGTTACGTTATGATGTATGGTTTATGATTATGTGGAACACATAAGAAAGGATTCATTATAAGATGGGTGGGACCTATATCTCCCTCCAATGCATTGGGTAAAGACTTTATATCTCATGAGATAGACATGGCTGGAACGGAAGGTTATTTCGGTTCAGTGATACAGGACTGAAACGAGGAGTGAACTCGGTTCAGAAAGGGACTTTGTCCACTAAGATAGTCTTGGCAATGAGTCATGACTAACAAGAAATGATTTTCCATGATTATGTGTGCATGCCACAAAGTTTCAAGTTTTATGTTATGATTATGGGGATCTCATTTTCACTTCTATGATTTATTCCATGTTAAGATATTATGATCTCTTTTGCAGGTTTTGATTTTCAAAAAGATATGATGTGATTTTTATTTCCTTTATTTGCCCTTGCTGAGCATTTGAGATCACCCTTTTATGTTTTCTTTTCCCCAGGTCAGGAATATGGATATTAAGTAGAATATGCTAAAAGGGACCCTAGATATGATGAAATAAATGGGAGACACTGTAGAAGATTTATGAACCAGTTGTTTATGTTTCCCAGTTTCTAAAGACACTATAACTATACGGTCCTTTGTGGTTTTGTCATATGTTGTAATAAGTGTACTTCAATTTTGAATTATTAACAATGTATGTAAATTATGGGTCGTTATATCCATCTTACCCTGCTGAAGTTGTTAGAGCTCTTGGATATGCACGGATCTTAACATGGATGGATAAAACTGTTCGCTAAAGATCCCATAAAAATATATCCATGTGATAATCACCTCATTTTGTGTCTACATCATCTAACTCCACCATCACCCATCCAATACCTATATAATATTCACCCCTTGTAACCCAATATGATTGGGAGGTTTCATCACAAGTTGGAAAATGCACGTTACTACCTCAAGACCATCATTAGACACCTAAGGGTCAAGATCTCCCCGACATCCTAGAGAACATTACCTCTGGAACTCATATAGAACAGTCATCCTATGTGAATCCACTACCTATATGTTCGGCATAAACTTCTTCTCAATGAGCGGTGGTGGGCCACCAAGATGTACTTCATCGAGATATGGGTCATGCACTGAATCCTCATCTATTGGTGGTTTATCATCAAAATCCCCCTATGGAACCCTATATAGCTATATTTATAGTGGTATTCAGAAATTGAATCAAGATGATTCACAGTAAAAGAGTATACCTAGGGAGATAATGTCACCATAAATACCAAACCAAACTTTCAATTATAAAACTATAACATTGTGGCACCAATGTAGAACCCACTCTAATTCCACTTTTTCATGGCCTGACCAACCAGGGCCTAGGACATGACTACCCAAATGAAACCTAAAGTTGGAAAGGGGATGGAATCCAGTTCCGAGTAGGAATATAACACATATTTAAGGGCTTATCTTATGGAATATATATGCATGAACCCACAGAAATGTCCATGAAATAGTCCCAATATAAATAATCTGGAGTAAAAATGAAATTATACGTCTATCCCACAAGCAGAGTACAGCAGAAGTACAAAATGGAAAAAATAAAATCCCACCAAAAACTATAAAGAATCCAACCTACTCAGAAAGAGGGGACCACTTTCAAATGCATCCACCAAAGCACACATCAGCCATTAACTAGTGAAGACCTCCGTTTTTCAATATCTCTTAGATTAGCCTACTCTAGGTGCTCTTAGGACTCCATCGAAAGTAATTTCAACTACACAAGAAAAGACATGTCTGTCTAAATCCCATAAAGGGGATAGTATAAAAATACCCATTATGCTCCCCAAAAACTCAAAATAAAACTCATAAATTAAAAGGAAATGGTTCACTCAACCCATTCTAGAGGGAACCCAAATGGGAGATAAACTCAATATCGACCAATCCTCATCTATACACGACTAGTTAGTTCAGTCCACATGATATGTTAACTAAGATACATGAAGATCCAACATGTATTCTTGGACTCACCTAGATATAATCATCTCAAAGTCCAAATCTCAGGAAGTCCCGACCTCATAGATTTCTAAGGGTTTCAACTGGAGGGTCAATGGTAAAACTTATTCAGAAGAACAAACTCCATGATCTATTCTATCCCAGATTTTATATATAAGAGATATGATCCCTAAAGAACATAATTTCTATCTCTGACAGCCCATATGAGAGAACAAGATCCATTATAAACTAATCTAGGTCCATCTCTAACTTCTAGCACTAGAAGTCCTACAATTATTGTCTTGTACCCTTTTCAACAATATATGATCCCAATCAGTGAGGCCCACCCCTCTTCCACTCACAAAAACCTGGGATCATGGCACCAGCTTGTGCGCCACATTTGTCCTCTATAAAGAAGTGAAATGACGGACATTTACCTCGTTGTTTCCCCATAGATTAGTGGGTACAAGCTCCAAACCATTCCATGAAGCCATTGAAGTACTAGTATGGAGAGGCATAAACCTCACCACATTAAGGGATCCCCATCTCCTAACTATATGTTCCACATAACTAGTGGAGGGAACCACTCCCAACAACAATGCTCCATATCTAATGGATATTGTACCCTAGTGGAGGACCCACTCCCCATAGCTAATCAAAAAAAGGGGATTATTAATTCGAAGGTAGAGGACACATATCTTATATATGGGGAGTTCCTACACTACATATCTTTTTATAATATAGGACCCCCACCATAACATGATAGGGGAGTACTGAAATTGGAATAGAGGACATGCCCCTTGGTATGATATGAGAGTACTAACTCTATCTGAACATCACATATATATATATGACTTTCTCCACTGTGCGATGGAGGTTTACTAACTCCATGGATAGTGTACCCACACCCTAGTACCTCAAGGTAGTACCAAATCTATCTTCAAAATAAGTATGGATGGACGACACAAGGTTATTATAGGGGAAATCCTTCTTTGTCTAGAATTGGGATATGGGGAACCCAAACCCTTATCCAATAAGGGGAGTACCAACCCCGAATGAAATACTCTATAGGTAGATGAGGGAAGACCACTGTGGGGGAATTCTATCTCTACAAATCTAAGAGGAAAGGGAGACTTCCAACCTATTAGGAAAAGAGAGTACCAATCCCATTGTCTCTCTGAAAACCCAATTTGACATCCAGAATTAGTCATGTGTCACATCGAAACATATCCATAGGAAGGGGAAACATTCCTCAATACGATAGGGAAGAACTGCTCTACCGGCCAATAAATTTTGGGGCCCATATCATAAGACAATAGGGAAGGAACCCAACCCTAACATCTCTCCAGTGATCCACCATTGTCAATACACATGATCAAGCACCAAAAGAGTAGTACCATCCATGAATCATTCCACATTGTACCTAAGATTCCGATATAAGGGATAATATCATGTTCAATGTAGAAAACTTCATAGGATAGCCTACTCGCAAACCAAAATTCAACCCCAAAAAAAGAGATACACTAGGAAGAAGATCTAAAGAACTATATACGGAGTGTAATGGGGTCCAAACAGCTTGTGTCCCCCACCTTAACACATATACATGTCCGCTTCCATATTTCTTGGCTGTCTATGTGAGCTTACATGGCATGGACATATGGAGTACACAACATTTATCACCTCACCAGGGCCTTTGGTTGTGTCCTTTCTCACACATCTCGGCCATATATATCTTCTAAATGGCATGTACCACTAGTACATATTGTTTCCTTGATAACTAGACTCTTGGCCATGTCATCAGCACGATCCGGTGTCACGTTCCTCATTCCCATGTACATTGGTCATGTACAATCAGACATCCATGTTCAATCACATATCACCCATGGACATGTCCCTCAACCACATGACAAGGGATCACTAGCCAGTTTAGAATCCATGTACACGACTTATAGTACCCAAATATCATCATCTTTAAATGTGAATAATGCATGGATTTTTCCTCTCCAATGCATGTTGTTTGATCACGAATTTGAAATTGGAATTACCAACGAGCCACCTGATATAGCCTGTTTTACCCTGGTACTTATAGATCAACCCCCAAGGGATCTCTAATAGTCGTAATATAGATCTAAAACCATAAAAAATAATTAAAAAAAATGTTATATAATTAAAACAAAAAATATTACAACCTCATTGTGAAACTCTAAATCTCTAGATTCAAAACGATTCTCAGGAGCTGTTGAAGCTCGGTTTGGTGATGATCATTGTCAAAAATGGAAATAAACATCACCACCTATCTTTAATTTGTCTTCATGTCATCCATCGCTCAAGGGGGGATCCCCTATCCCCATGATTCACATGAGAAGGGGGAAGGGGAGGATACTAGTTTATGTTATGATACTAATATCATCAACCGACCGACCAACACGCCCTAATCAGATCACCTGATGTTGAGAATCAATATGTTCTTTCAAAGGTAAAACCCACATTCTAAACTCAACTGTGCTCTCAGATTTATGATATGATACTCTTATCAAGAGTTATTACATTGTTATAGAGAAACTTCCTGTGTCTGATAAAATATTTTTGATAACTTTAATATCTCTTCTTTGAGGATATTTGAGCCCTGAAATCCAGTACCGACTCCACACCTATATTAAGAAATATTTCTAAAAATATTTCAATTTCATAAATGGAAAAAATGGATTCATGAAAAAAATATTATAATTTAATATAACAGTTAGCATATAGCCATTACAATGGAGATAATTAATAGTATTCAATAAATTATGAAAATATATATTTTACATATTTTAAATTGTTATTTTTATTATTATAAATAAAATATCATTCATTTAAAAAAAAGAAATGATTTTTGAGGAACTATATTTTTATAAAATATTGTTTAAACGTGCATTACGCATGAAATTTAAAATTAACTTTTAACAATATTAAAAAAATAGAATAAATAGAGTAAATTTTTGAAATTAGAATGCCAAAATTATATTATGGTGAATTATTTAGTTTTTTCTTAAAAAATTATTTTTTGATCAATAGTGAAAATTTTGGAATTTTAAATGGTAAGTTCCTTCTCATTTAAATTATTTTTAAAGTTAAATAATATTGTAAAATAGTTTTGAAGTAAAATTAGAATTATTATATATAAATTAACCCAATTTAGGTCATTATAATAATTTTAACTTTTAATTTTTATATAAAAACTGTTCATATGTTTGAATATATTCTCTTTAATAACCTACTTTCTCATCACATTTTCAAGATTAATTTCCAAAATACTTTCTACACATATGGGAATTGAATTTGAAAAAATTATTCCATATTTATAATTTTAATGATTTCTAATTTATATTAAGTTTAATTTAGTTTTTTTACTTAAATTAATAGTAAAAACAATAAATATTAATTATCGAGTTTAAGGAAAGAAAATTGATTTATCAGAGGCTAAAACTAAGATTATATGGGATAAAATAACCGAAACACTAATAAAACACCCATTTTCTATCCATATTTCCATAATATTTATTATATTTTAGATAATGGTTAATTTGATAAGCCTATATAATTATAAAAATGTGGGCATGATTGAATCATTTTAGAAAATATAAATATGACACTCACCTCAATTTTAAAATGAAACTGATGTCCTATATTCTACAAACCCTCACACCATTTGTTTCAAAAAATAAATGAGAAAATAACTTTCCAAATACCCTAATAAAATCCTATAATCCTTATTTTGGGAATAAATCCTACCTAATAATGCTTTGGTGAAAACGTAAGGAGGATACCCGATGAAGATGTAATGCTCTTTAAAGAGTGTGTTTATTTTATTTCTTGCTCAACCTCCATCACTTATTATTAATCCATACTGGTATAATCACATCATAAAAATAAATATATTAAGAAAATTTTTAATTATTTAATTACATAAAAACATCCCCACTTCCATCAAATGGGTTGTGAAATCATCATTCAGGTGTACGATGGATTATTGCCTCATGAACCAGTGTCATTTATTTTTCTATTACCCCTTATAAAGGTCAGTTATAATGATGTATATAAAGTATATATATTATATATATATAAAAATTATACCTTTGGATTCATTATTTAATTCTTTTATTCTTTTATTTTCATTCTATAGGGGACACAATAACATTTCTCGTGTGTGCAACGTACTACCGCCTTGTGAAGTAATATGAATAACCTTGAACTAACATGTAACGTGGAAGGTGATAAGGGAAAATTTAAGGATTATATGTGATATTAATGAAATAACTATGATATTAGGGAAATATTTATCATTCTATAATGATAATCTATTTCATTTCATATCTTACCTTTTCACTCACTTAAAGATGATAACATTGTTCATATATGTTTGGACGACTTTCTTCATGAAATGATGTGAATCTATTTTAATCATCACACCACATGGATGATATATGTAATTATATATTTTTCTATTTATTTTATTATTAACATTTTTGTAAGATGAAATATTACTTTCTAGCTTTCCATAATGATAATTGTAGAAAGGAAATGTTACTCATGCATACATATGGCATACCATCTCAATGATCATAACATACTTCATTTATCATAAACATATTTAATTATTGATTCCAAAGTATAATTGAAATATAAATATTATAAATATATCATTATTATTTCTCAAGATATGATATAATAGTATAATATGTGAAATAACAGGATCATTCATAGTTAAACACACTAAAGAAAACAAGTTAATTACACCCGAAAAAGTGAATGTAATGAAATATTATTAATGAATGGGTAATGAGAAAATATAAAAGGATAATATATGATAATATTAACATTAATATGGTTCTTTAATAAGTTATTAACTTATTTAAAACCACTATATTGGAAGTTAAGTAATGTTCATCCAAACAGAATCATGATGTAAGAGATTTCATCTCAATTTCATATAATTTATGAATATTTTAATGTTATGAACGAATTTTTTTTATAAGGTGTATATAAAAACCATTTTTCATGTAATATCATGACCCTTTAATAATTCATGGTATTTTATGTTATAATTTTAATTATTTATTCCACGGGGATTTTATTCAATAGCTTCCAGGTTGTAATGAATTTTACAACTCAATTAACTTTCATTTGATTATATTACTTTTTCATTGTTTTTAATATTATATGGATATGTATATAAAAATATTTATTATAATATGTTGTTTTTACTCATTTTTTTTATTTACATTTGATACACATAATATATTTTTTAAAAAATTCTCATTTCATGTTATGATCATTTTAAGTGTTAATTTCCCAATCTCATTCTAATTGAGATTTTTTATTATTAAATTTCAGTTAAAGGAAATTATTTGAAAATTTACTAATAAAATAATTACATTTTATTTACCGCTAGTTATTTATGATATTTTATATTAATATTACCATTTTCTCACACCTTTTTACAAAATTTAATTGAGAAAACATTTTTAATAAAATTTAAATTCATTTATCTCTTCAATCAGAAATTTGTTTTATTCCAAAACCACATTTTCTATATATGGTTTCAAAAAAATCAACCTTATAAAAATTATTTAATGAATAATTTTTTAACCATTTAGGTTTTACAAAACAATTGATGAAATCTTTATGTTATTTTCAAAACAATGTTGATTTGGATATTACTAAAAAAATTATAAATAAATATTTATTTTAATTTTTATGGAATGAATGGAATTTATATATTTCGTGACCTCTCAAATGTTTTAAATATTCCTTTATAAATTTATAAATATTTTTTCAAAGAAAATTATTTTCAAAATAATTTATGAACTATTAGTTTTAAAAATTAATTATAAAAATGAAAAGGTCATTTTTCATGAATAATATTTTTAAAATTATTTTATATTATTTCTATTCATAAATGGAAACAAAAATTTATTCTTACACAAGTGGGGAAATTTTTTATTGATACAATGACTATGCAACCTCTAGAAGGTTTGTTATTATTTTGACCTAGTATAATATTGAAAGTCACTTCCATGAATCATTTTTGTAGTCAATACAATTCTATTTAAATTTTCAATTTATTGTGATCATTAGACATTAAATTTAGAAAAAATATTCATAGTATTTAAAATGGATATATTTATTTATTAAAAAATATATCATCTCTCCATATGGATTTCTATATTTATTATTAATTATTTAACTTTGTAATGATTGATTAATATTTATTCCTTAATCAATAAATATATTTGATAATAAGTCACATTGTTTATGAATTAAATTGATTATTTGGTATATGAGAAATAGTTTGGACATAAAAGAAAAAAATATATCCTAGTTAATGGTATAACCTCGATGAATTAATTATCCAAAGGGAAGAAATAGTAATCTAGCATGAATTCGGTCGGTCCAACTAGTTCTCTTTGTACCCTATAGTTTAAAATGTCTTATGAAATGTCCTGATAGTGGAGGTATCATGATAACAGAGATAAGGGAATCCAATAATTAATTGTTTCCTTAATTTAGAAATCATTTATTATTATCCTTGATATTTTCATAATGATATTATCTCTAGATACCCTTAATTCTTAGTTTATTGATAAAATTTAATATTTTATCATATATTTAAATTTCTATATTGATTATTCCATATACGGATATGATGGTCAACTTATTGATTGAATGGATTGTGTTTCTAGATATATGACTATCCATGGGTTTTTCTAGTCAATAATTTAAACAAAATGTGGGTTTAAATGTTTATCTTTCCATATTCTTAATTCATTATTGATTCAGATTCATTTATTCATGATAGATTCTCTATTACAATACCTTTACTGAGCATTTGAGGTCTCCCTAATTTAGTTTCCTTTCTTAAGAATCCATTTATTACGTTATGAATGATATGCATGAATATGATTGAGGGAATAATTATAATCTAGAAAAAAAATTATTGTGATTTCTATATCCAAATGTATTATCGGAATCTTGTATGTATCTAGATAAACAAGACTATAAAACCATTTTTTATTTCAATATGTGATTACTCATATCATATGACTATTTAATAATGTTGGTACTAGTTATGGGATACTAGGTTAAGTGTCTCTATATTTGTTATTAGAGGGAGGTCTAGTAGATAATGTAGGAAATAGATTCAGAAAAACGTAGATTAAAGAAAAGAAGCCTATCATATATTTTTTGGTTAAGTATAGAAGAACATTCTGATGTTTTGGTTGAAAATAGATTATGTGGTTATTCTAAGAAAATTCATCTCTTTCAAGATACTACAAGTTTACTTTATTCTAGAAATTATATACCTAGGGGTAATAACTCATAAAAGGGAACATTGGGATTGACCTGTTCATCACCCGGTGCATTAAAACATTCTCTATTGCACACCTGTTTTGACACTCCCAATGGATATTCTTAAAAAAATCATATTTTCATTACAAACCATTATGAAAGATTTTCAATTATGATATCATCAAAGAATCCATATATATTATAATAAGATAATCTTTGCATAAATTTTTTAATTTATGTTAATCATTTCCCTACTTCTGGGTTTACATATTATGTTCTATAATGATACGATATAATATAATGTATTGTATCATTTGAAAATGGTTCCTAGTAGAAGTAATGGGAACCACACCAATGAATGCATTAAAAACAGTAATTATGACAATTTATTCGAATGGATTAACCCAGAATTTGGATTGGAACAAGTCTCCCAATCATTATCATCATATTAATACATAGTATCATGTTCTAACAGGACATCGAAATAATTATCTAAGTATTATGGCTTCAAATAGAAGCACAAAAATAAGAGGATGGTTGGGAAATTGATTGATAAAGGAAAGAAGGTAAATATGGATTTTTTTCACATGTGAGAATAGTATAGAGAAACACCATTGAACATTCTAAAAAGGAATGGGAGTTTTCTTCAAGTGTGGAAGAAAATTACACCATGCTTTCAATTGAAAGGGTAGGAAAAAAGTTTCCAATGAACTTTATGATTATATCCACATGTTAGTTATGTGACGATTAAGAGTTAAATCATGTAATTTTGGGAATAAATTATAATATCATTTTAGAAATTTAGTTACCTTCTTTATAAAGCTATGGATCATAATTTTTTTATGGGTTATATGGATGACCACTTATGAAATAGATTACATTGAACATTGAATTAGGTTTTAGAGATTAATAAATTAATTTCCCATATGGATATTTATGAATATTTTAATAACTCTTCCAAAATTATTTGTTTTGAAAATAATTGGGGACATAAGGAAATACTTGTCACTCTTTTATGGATATTATGATCAGTTAAATGTAAATTTTATTACTTCTACTATAATCAATTCGTTCATGGATATTAATTTTAGAGAGAAAGTGATGAATTGAAAATTACATGAAGAAAAAAAGGCTGAAATTCTGATTATAAAATAAAACTTTATCATGTAATAATATTTCCATATATTCTTAGATAGTAAATGAGTTACTCAATATTAGGACTAGGATATTGAAATAAAAATTCTATCATATTACATTCATATTATGTGAATTTTATAGCCTTTTAAATCATCATAGATTAGTGACTTTTTTCCTTTAACATTCCATTGATAACTCAATTTCTTTTGATTAGTGACCTCTACTACTTTTTATGACTATTTATGTCTTTCTTTCATGTACAGTTCATCACATTCCACTAATGTTCTCCAATGTATAAACCTAGTTATTTATTTTTCCATATGCCCATTATACTCCCCTAACTCTCTTATTAAGAGTATATTTTATTAACAGATTTTACAATGTAGGGTTTTCAGCTATGGTATTTTCAAATATCAATCTGTTGCTTCATGATATCAATTTTAAATTGTGGGAATTTAATTTATTTAAGGAGGGGAGAATGTAACACCATAATATTTTAAAATAAGAACATTATAATTGATATTGAATGTGACATAAAACACTAATTTTATAAGAAAGTATAAAGTTCTAAAATTTTATGATATATTTAATTTTAAATAAAATAAATCACTTAAATAGCATGCATTTCACACAACACAATGTTTAGCATGCATTACACACAACACCAAGTTTAAAGAAAACATGAAATATTATTAAAATATAATTATTTAATATAATAGTTATCACCTGGTCATTAAAATGGTGATTATAAAAAAAATTAAGTAAATTCTGAAAATAAATTTTTTAAATACATTAATTTTTTATATATTTATTTAAAATAAAATAATAATCTTTTAAAAGAAAAATAAATGTTTTCGGAAAAATTTGTATTTTTTCTAAATAACGATTTAGTCTCACATTATACACATAATTGAGAATTAATTATTACCTATATCAGAGATTTTAATAGAAAAATAATCTTTCATTTTTTAAATTGTAATATCAAAATAATAGTAAGGTTGGTTGTTTTATTTGTTGGAAAAGATTCATTTTTTGATGAATAACGAAAATACTAAATTTTAATTAAAAACTCTTTTTTATTTAAATTACATATAGAGTAAAATTATATTCAAAATTTGTTTGATGGTGAAATTAGGTTAATTTTATATCTATTAACATAATTCAAGTCATTAGAATCATTTTAAAATTTAATTTTTAATTAAAATCACACTAAACTATTGAACATTTTCGCTTTAAAAACCTGCTTTCTTGTAAGGTTTGTGGGATAAAATTTTAAATTAAAATTTTTTCACTTATATGGATTTAATTTTAAAAAATATGTTAAATATTAATAAAAATAATTTCTAATTTATGATAATTAAAACATATTTTTTAAAAAAATGAATAGGAAAAAAGGTTAAAAATCAATTACCATGGTTAAGGTAAAAATAGATTTTTCATATGGTTAAAATATGAATATACAGGTTACAAAAGCCATGAAATATGTAAACAACCCATTGGATAGAAATATTTAGACATTATATAATTTTCTTTTTAAAATGGACCATTTTAAATGATTTTGGAAAGATAAAAACATTGTTTGGATTGAATATTTTCAAAAAATTAAAAATGTGCCACTCAACTCGCTTATAAAAGGCTACCCCTATCCTCTCTTCATAATAACATAAAACCATTTTTGTTTCAGACAAAAATAGCCTAAATAAACTCAAAATTATAATCTATAATCATATAATCCTTGTTTTGGGAAACAATATATCCTAGAAATCCTTTTTTGAAAACCTAATAAAGATACACAAAGAAGAGGTAATGTTCTTCAACGATCACTTTTTTTATTTATTTTTCCACATCCCTAAATTTTTATTAAAACATAGTGATATAATAAATTAAATATCTTTCATATATTGATATTATTTTATAATAATTGAATTTTCTACAACCATCCCCACTTCAATTATATGGGCTTCAAAATCATTATTCGTGTGTAAGGAGGACTATTGCCTCACAAATCGATGTCATTAGTTTTTATATTACAACTTATCAATAATGAATATAATGATGGATATAAACTCTATATAACATATTTATAAAATAATTATAACATTTAAGTCATTATATCATATATAAATATTTAATTTCCTTTATGTAGAGGATATGATAACATCACTCGCGTGTATGGAAGACTACTTCCCCATGAGGCGTTCTCAACCAACTTCCACTAACACATAACATTAATGGTGATAAGGATAAATTTAATGATTATATGTCATATAAATGTAATTATTATGATAGTATTGTCTTATTTAACGTTATATAATGACAATATATATCATTTTCTATCTCACCTATTCACTCAATTAAAGATAATATCATCATTCATGTACATTTGGACTACTGCCTTAACAAAGCGATGTGGATCTATTTTCATCACCACAACACATGGATGATATATATATATATAAGTATATAATATGGTATTTATTATACCATTATATTTATGGAAATATTAAATACTACTTACCATGTTTCAATAATGATCGTTGAAATGGTGAAATGTTATTCAGGCATATGTATGTCCTACTAACACCATGAACGTATGAAACTTCATTTATCATAACCAACATTCATGATTGGTTTTAAAAGTATAATTTATATATAAATATTATAATTATGTTTTCATTAATATTATTTATATGATATAACTATATAATATGTACCAGAACAAGATCATTCAATATGAAACACGTGTGAGAAAAAAATGAAATTAACAGCCAAAACAATGAGTGTAGTGAACGATTATGAACGAATGGGTGATAATATTTTATAAAAGAATAATATAAGACGTTATAAATATTAATATGGTTTTGAAATATTTTAATAAAGTTTTTAAAACCACTTAAAATTATTTTACAGCATGTTTGACCAAAAGGAATCTTGTGGTAAGGAATTTCATCTTAAATTCATTTCATTAAGGCATATTGAAATATTATGAATCTAATTTATTTTATATGGTGTATATAGAACTTATTTGACATTTAATAACAAATTTACATAATAATTCATTTTATTTGAGTTTTATATTAGATTTATTTCATCCAAGGTGATTTTATTTAAAATCTACCACGTGGTTTGGAATTTCATAACTCAATTTCTTTTCATTGGGTTATATTACTTCTTCATTGTCATTGATATTCAATTAATATGTGTATAATGACTTTTTTATATCTTCTATTGTATTTACACTCATTTTCTGCCTATTTATAATTGATATAATGAATCGATTCATTTATTACTTCTCACTTAAATATTATGATTATTGTAAGGGTTTATTTCATAATCTCATTCCAATTAAGATTGTTTATTCTTGAATTTCTGTTAAAGGAAATTAGGTGACCATTAACTAATAAGGTAACAAACTAGGTATTTATATAATAATACTTTTTGATATATATTAATATTTCTTAATAACATATTGATTTTATCTTAAAGAGGAAGCTTTTTTCGATACTGTACTCAACACACAACAACAAGATTCTTTGAAATATTATGTTGCACACAACTTTGAGTTATACTGAAAATTAATATAATAATTTTATTATTTTAAATGGTAGTTAACGCACAAACTTTGTAATTTTGGGAATGAACATAACTAAATACATTATGATAACACATTTTTTTCAATATATTTACATTTATCCAAAATAATAGTGGCTTAAAATAAAAAAGAATTTGATTATAAACATGAAAACTCTTATATTCTTTAAAAGGTCGATTTAGCATCTTTTGATAAAAAACCCCTTTTGAAATCTAGTTTTTATCAGTTATATATATATTTCATTTTAAAAAATATACTTCATATTTAGAGGAAGGAAATAGAAATTTAATTTTGGTAGACTTTTGGTATTCTTCTAATAAAGTTCATTTTTTATTGAATAGTATGCAATACTGCATTTTCACTCCAAATTGTCAATTCTTCTAATTTATTTTTATGGTTAGATTGTCCTTTTAAATGTTTTTAAAGATTAATTGGATTATATTTTTATCATTTAATCTAATTTGGGACATTTTAAGAAATTTCACTTTGTAATTGTACAAAAGCACATATCAATATTTTGGTAGTTTTTACTTCTAAAAACACGTTTTTTGGTTTTAACAACGTGAATTAATTTTAAATTGGTTTCTGAAATCACTTTGTTTTGAATTTGGAAAAATGGATTCTATATTTTGGAATCATGAGTTCCACATTTTTTAAATAGGTAACTTTTATTTTTAGACATTATGAATAGAAACATTAGTAAATATTTTATTTACCATGGTTAAAGGGTAAATCTAGTAAATAAGTGTAAAAAGTAATATTATAATAATATTAAATTACCCTAACACATGTCCTAACCATATTTATGATACATTTCCGACAATGGGCTTCCATGGGTCAATTTTGGGACCCTATTTATCCACTAGTAAGTGAAAATGACATTTTATAAAAATTAATTTTAAAGTTAAGGAAAATTTAACATAAACACATATCTTTTAGTAAAAATATTTTTATATTGGGTTATATAAGTAATATTCTCAACTATAAATATTAATTAGAAATTTAAAAATATTTTATACATCATGATATTTTATTTATACTTTTTAGACATTAAATTAATAAATTTAATTATGACACAATGGTGATTTAGTGAGTGCTTCATTAATAAGGGATTCCAATTAATGATATTATAAATGTTAAAATAAATAAAATTTTGTTATTTTAATGTCATAGACGGATTTTCTTTAGTATATATACATGTTAAATTTGTATTATTTAGGTTATTTTGAAGGAATAAAGTTGTTATGGATTTTTAAAAAAGTCATGATATGAATAGTGTCAAGAATGACATAATTCATATTTTAAAATATAAAATACTTTATAAAATATAATAAAATTCCAAAAAATAATATTCTTCCAAATAGTTATAATAGGTATATAACATTAGTATTGACTCTTTAATTGGATATTTCTCATGTTTTGGTAACTATTTTGATTCTCAAATTGTTAAATTCTTGATAAAATAGTAGGTGTAAAAAAGAGATAAATAAAAAAGATAAGGATTAAGAAATATTTGAAATATATGTAATCCTTATTGGATGATTTTATTTAGACTTATATTAATCTAATATTTAAAATAAATTAATTTTTACCCCTTTATAATCATAATATGAAATATAATAAAATAACAATTCAAGATATTCCTTAAGTACCATCCTCCCTCTTATAAAAGGTCACCACATTTAACCCTTACTAACACCTCTCAAGCCACCTTGGATCATCAAAACCCTTCCCAAATACTCTCCCAACATCCTTGTATTCATCATAGAGACCTTATCATGGGTAGAAGTTATTTCAATAAGTCCTTTTATCTTAAATCAAAAGGCTTTTCCCGACTCGAGGTAATGTCTTCTCTCAATATTCTTCCATATATTTTTCTTCTCAAACCCCCTAAACTCTTTTTATTCCATTGTTTTTTAAAAACAAAAATATCTTCATTAAAATAGGATTATTTTATGATATGAATTATAAATAAACTTCCACACACCACAACCTAATGGATACAAACAAACTATTTTTGTGGATGGCAAACTACTACCTCATGAAAGGATGATTGTTCAACTATCTCCTAACACCTATCATGGTGTCCATTATGATGGTACTAAAATTATATGATATTTATGATATTTATTTTATCTCTATTATTCTATAATTATCATTTATAAAAAACCTTTATTCTTTTCATGTTGTATAGATTTGATAATTTTCATTGAGGAAGTGTGGACTATCGCACCCTCAAAGTGATATGACTCGTTCATACTATACATGGAACATATAAAGTATTTAATTAATGAACTTATATTACATATATAAAAATTATATTATACAAGAATTATAATATACCTATTTATCATTTTTTTTCATTCCTTTAATTATGAAATAGAAATTTAAGTAGTTTTTATGCTTACATACATTTTACCATCTTCATGAACGGTACATTTCATATCTTATCTCTAAATGTTATGTAATATTATAAATAAATATATCCTGTATATTTATGATATATATGATATGTAAAAAATTAATAAAATTCTTGAGATAATTTTCTTTTGATCATATGGACAATTTTTAAATACAATAAGATCATTTTTGACTAAAGTACCCAATATCAACAAACCAACCAATATTAACTTCAATAATTATATAATTTTTATAACTTGGTAATAATTTATATAAAAGAATTAATAAACTTAAAAAAATTAATCAATTATAAAATAACTTAATTTTAGTATCCAAGATGAACAAGGAACATACGTGACGAATCTGACCCACGGTAATTGAACTTTTCACCGTCCTCTTTTAGTCAAAGTCTTTTTTTATGTTATGTATTTTAATTTCGATTTTATTATATTGGGATATGTTTTAATATAACCTTATTTCTGTAAATTTTGTTTCCATGTGATGAGAGATAATTTTCTTTCTCATTAACTCATTTTTTGAATTTTTAAGTTACGTCATTAGGCTTCCAAATTTTCATAAGGTAACTTCTTAACCCAATTTCTATTCTTTGGGTTAATTTATAATTTTTTATTATGTCTTGATATGAATACGTGTTAATGACCACTGATTGTTTTACACATAATATCCACTTATATTGGGTGTGTTTTTATTTTTCACAAATAATTATGTCACTGATTTATCTTTTATCTAATGATGTAACCAAGGCAAGTGACTACGCCTCAATCTCCATTCATTGAGGCATATATTGATATTGTTAACCTTTTTTATACTATAAGGAGAATATAATACCATTTGACATATTGTATCATGAATCTCAATATTCTCATTATATTATAAGTTTCTTTTAATATTATTATTTACTTATTTTTATTCAAGTATTTTCACAAGTGGTAAGGGGATATTTAACTAAAACATTGTATTAATTGTTTTAATGATTTAATATTCTAATTAATTATCATTAATGTCCATGTTTTCAAAATGTTTTTCAGGATTTATTTATAAATTAATTAAATTTTTTTAAAAATTAATTCCTTTAAATGTTTCAAAGTGGTATGGGACACTTTGATTCAAAAATCTATTTATAAAACATTTTAAATGGTTTTGGAAATGGATTGAATATTTCAATATATTGAATTGATTTATTCTTATTTATGATTGAAATGTTGATAATTTTAATTTTTAGGAGTAATTATTATATAATGGTAATTGTATATTTGACGGGTGGTTGCGTGATAAACCAAATATGGTTGGTTCCATGATAAACCTAGGGCATGTGAGCCCGATATATCTCTCTAATATAATAGGTAATGTGGTGGAGGTAAACAATAATATTTATCCTAACAGATTTAAGGAATATACTATGATGGGTATTCCAAATGTAACTCCTAATGTAGCTATGAAATTTATTATGTATGTATGTATGTTATAGATACCACAAGATCCCCATATGATTTATGATTTCTTCATGTTATTCTTAAATCATGTGATTTCGTGAGGTATACTAAATAGAAAATGTTATATGAGTAAAAATAAATATTTCATTGATTTTTATGAATTGATGGACTAATGTTTTCTTTCCTTATTTTATTACCCTTACTGAGCGTTTTATGCTCATCCCATGTTTCTGAATTCTTTTTCACAGTTTATAAGGAAGGTTAAGAGAAAGAAAGAATTTAATAAGATTTATATTAAAAAAATAATTCTTGTTTTAATTTATGAGTTTTATTATTGTAAAAATCATTGGATAGATTAAAAGTTTATAACTTGTAATATTTTGAGATGAAACGTAATAGTTACAGCCTAGTTCTCTATAAATCTAAAACTAAAAAGATCCTCATTGTGAATTCATGATTTACCTCAAGATTATGTATTGTTTAAGGCTCGGGCCTTATAGTTTGTATCAGAGGTCAGTTTAGATAACCTTATAGGTTAGGGTGTTATTTAAGCATAAGTGACTTACCCGTATTGGTTATCATATTATAAAGGGTCATAGTTAGATATTATATGATGATTTTACTGATATACTAAATATTGACATTTCTTGGTTTTTGTAAATGGTTGGATCCAGTAGGCACAAAAATAACAATTTATGTGAAAGAAACTATGTTGGTGTTCTGAATAATTAAACAAATGAAATAGGAGATACAATGAGAACTTTTTTGGTTATTCTTAACCAACTATCTGGAGTACTGATTGACCACTTGAACCTTGGTGACTTTCCTAAGGCATCCAATATGCGAGAAACAAATCCCTATGGAATTTCAGGTAATAATTATAATGGTATGTATATTAAAAAACCTATGTGTTAATGATGTAGAAATAAACACCTAGAAAAATTCTTCAAACAGATGGGAAGATATTATAGATGTGATAATAAAGGTCATAAAGTAATAACCTTCCATGGAAAAAGTAAGCATCCAATTGACTCTAGGAAAGGGAATGAAATTATTTTCAAAGAATCAATTGAATGTCTTAAATGTGGTGTGCATGGTAATTATATAAATATATGTCCTATAAAGATGGTTCGAGAATGGGATCAGCAGGATTGTACAAATATATGTATACCATTTCCTAATGTCACTCCAATTGAAGATGTGGAAACTGAAATTGACCTACGAAAGGTATGGATTATTTCTTAGCTCATGTTTTGAAATTACTGAAATCATAGGACATTATACATGATTTGTTTGTAAGGAATAATTATAAAATAATAAGATATAAAAACATGGATAAATGATCACGAAGAATGTTCGATAGATGTATAGTAATTTAAGTGTTATGTTGGATCTATGTATGATGATATGTTTAAATTTATTAAGGATATTAATACTTGGGTAGAATTTTTCTAGTATATGTAACCCTAAAGTTTGATATTTAAAAATGTTATTCTAGGAAGAATAATGTTTTCTTCTGTGGAAATAATGGATAACCTTAGGGGTTCATGTGATCTTCTATTTTTGAGGAAATTATTGGTTATTAGTTTTTGGGATACCAAATTAAAGGTATTAGATAACCGTTGAGAACAATGTATGTTATAGTAATTTTTGAAATAATTGAATTATTTTTTATATGGTTTTAAAAGAACAACCCATCACATCCGACAAGGATTTGAGAATCAAACCCACAACCAAAGTGTGACTAGGATTTATTGCCTACCACAAGACTAAGTAAAGTCCTTGGTTAGTGTGACTTATTCCTTTTTAGTTAAATGATTCTATGGATCAAGTATACGTTGGTTTTGGGAACTTATTTTTTATTAAATGGATATCTTTGTTATAGGAAAATGATTCAGTGATTAAGTGATAAAGGAAATTTAGGAAGACATTATATCTTTTGGGAACACTACGTACATAAAGGAAATAGAAAACTATAGGATCTCATTTGTGAAGTAATGGTTGAAATTTTATTTTAGAAGAATCTATGTTTTTATTATAGACATCTAATGATTTGGGTTATTTATATAAATGATTAACCAATCATAGAGAATATGTGATTAGGTTAATTTCACTTCAGTATGATAATTTAAGAGTAGTTAATTATATTTAGAGATAAATGTTAAGATTTACTATGGAATACTATGTGATTAAATCCTTCTGAGTTTTGGCTTTCAATATTAGTCTGTATTACTTTGAATAATTTTAAGGAAAATTTTTTATTGAATGGTATTTGATAAACTTTGGGTATTGTTTGTCGAATTTTGGAGATTAAGAGTATTATTTCTTTTTGTAAAGTATTATTCTTTTTTGGGATTATATACTCTTGTAATTACCATTATGGTTTTGGTTAATATATAGTAAATATTTTTTATATTTCTGTAGAACTTGCTTCTATCACTTTTGATGTGACCAATTCGTCTTGAATAATCATCATTTGAAGAAACAATGATCTTGTGGAAGAAATTTTTTAAATGATGAAAGTCTACATGACAAGTAACTATGTTTCCTTATATTCTTAGTCAATCTCATAAATAAATTTCTCAAATTTATGAAAAAAACTAAAAAAATATTGTCCATTTACTTTTCTTACTGTGGAATTAAAGACCGTTAAACCCATCTTAAGTTTGTGAATTTCTAGTGGTTAACTTTTTCCTAATCATGTTTTCTATCACTCTCCACTCAAACATGATGGTTAGTTTCTCTTTTATATCCATGTTTTTCTATAGGGAATCCTAGTATGTGTAATCTTAGGTAACCTTTTTACTTAACTTTATTTCTTTTAAAGTGATAGTTTTATTGACTCTTTTTCTGATATGAGACATTCAATGAAATTTCAAAGACCAATTTTTAAATTGTGAGGATAAAATTTCCAAAAGGGGGAAGGATGTAACGACTGGGGTATTTATAGAATAATTCTTTTTCAGATCTATTAATATCAATGAATAAGATAATAGTTTTATGTTAAATTGGACACTTTTTTCGATAACCTACTCAACACGCAACTACTGGTTTCTTTGAAATCTTATGTTGCGCAAAACATTGAGTTATAAAAAAAATAATATAATATTATTATTATTTTAAATGGTACTTAACTCATAGTTGTTGTATTGCTAGGAATGAAAATAACTAACTACATTATTAATACACATGTTTTTTAAATTTCTTTACCTTTATTCAATAAATTTTAGATACTTAAAATAATAATGAATCTGCATTTATGAATGAAATACTCTAATATTTTATAAAAGGTCGATTTACTACCTTTTGATGGTGAAACCTTTTTAAATATTTTTTTTCACTTTTATATGTTCCATTTTACAAAATAAACTTCTTTTTTAGAAGTGGGAAATAAAAATTTACTTTGGGTAAATATTTGGTATTATTTTGATAAAGTTAATTTTCAAATGAATAGTAAAAAATAATGCATTTTCTGTCAAAACTATCATTTCCTATAATTTATTTATATGGTTAGGTTTTCCTCTTAATTGGCTTCAAAGTGTAATTGGATTATAGTTTTATCCTTTAATCCAATTTTTTTCATTTTAAGAAATTTCACGTTGAAATTGGATATAAACACATGTCAATATTTTTATATTTTTTTTTCAAAAACAGGACTTTTGATTTTCACAAAAGAAATTAATTTTAAATTAATTTCTAAAACTTCTATATATTTAATTTGGAAAAATATATTCCATATTTGGAATTGGGAGGTCCAAATTTTGTAAATAGTTAACTTTTATTTTTATATATTATGAATAATAACTTCGGTGAATATTTTATTTACCTTTGTTAAAAGGTAAATCTGGTAACTAAGGGTTATAAATAATATTATAATAATATTAAATTACCCTGTAACATGTCCTATCCCTATTGGATGAAACATTTCTGACCATGGGATTGCTTGCGTTGATTTTGGGACCCCATGAAGCCACTTGTTAGAGAAAATGACCTTTTATGAAAATTAATTTTAATGTTAAGGAAAATGTAACATAAACATATATCGTTTTGTAAAACCATTTTTATATGGGGCTATATAAGTAATATTATGGCATCCCACCTTTTTATTACATAACTTTTCATTACATTTTACATACAGAGGATCTGTAAAGTCTAGTGTCTTGGAAATTAGGAACATAATACATGAAAACAACATAAAACATTATTCTAAACCACTCGTAAGGCTTAATAATTGATTCATACTATGTACAATTACCACATCTCATATCCTGGATACATAAATCAAATGAAAGGGTGAGTAGAAGGCTTAGTAAGGAAAACAAGTGAAACAGTTGACATGTGATCTTGAGAAATATTAATAATAACATGATAAAAGTCATAAAGGCATGAGCAATGGAAGAATAGGAATATAATAATAATAAAACATGAATCATAACTTGAATATGTGGATACAACATTTCATTTATACATTCATGAACATATCACTAAGGTTTATCCCCGGGGTGTCATAAAAATTACCAAGGTTATTCACCAAGGTATCATGAAACTTGTCAAATCTAGAGATTAATTTCTTTACCCATGGCATTGAAGTGCTATCAGGGTGCACCTTTAATATTTATTTACTTTCATGTGACCCACATAGATCATAACAAAAAATTTCATAAATAACCCAAATAGAATCAAATAAATTGGTTTCATATAAAAATTGTGACTTTTAAAAAGATCTTTAAAAAATAAGATCCTTATGTCATTTATAACCCATGGAAATGGATGAGGGTTATATGTATATAAATTCCAAGAATAAAATATATCATTTTGTGTATTTATGAACAACCATAGAAATGAAATAGGTCTGGGTATTCCCAAGATAATTTCATGAGAGAACGAGAGAGAAATTTTGAAGCGAAATTCCTGCACCATAACGACTAATTATCATGGTTTTAGAAAATAAAAAAAAAGAGGGGGGGAAAGGGTCACCCACTCATAAATAACTCATAATAAAGTATGGGTACAGAATAAAAAAAATAAGATCATGGTATGGATATTTTAAGGAAATGAAATATGAAAATGAAACTCGAAGGAAAATAACAGATGTGATTTCTTTTACAAAAATTTGGCAGCCTAACGGCGTCACATAAAGATTCAGAAAATAATTTTATTGGAGGAAAGGTTCTCTAATTATATATAAATGGAATGGAAATTAGTAAATATATATAATAACAATCCCCACATAATAAAATGGAACTATAAGACATAACATAAAGGATGTTAGGACTTAAAAGAGGACGGTTAAAGGATCCCTTACCTTGAAGAGTAACTTCGAAAACATGAAGGTTGGGACCTTGGGAGGCTTGAGGGAACCTTGTGAGGACTCGTTGGGATGTAAGGAGACCTGAACTTAGTAGAGGATAATTTTTGAATGAAATTAATGAGGGAAATGGATTGGTATTTAAAGGAAAAGTGAGGGAATAAATTATTAATTACCAAAGGACACCTCATCGGTGGTATTTGCAAAACCATGGGCTTTCCCATGTTATTTTCCAATGGTATTGGCCACTTGGGAAACCTCATAGAATATATCACTATTCATATGTCGACCAGAAAGCTTACATCATTAATACATCCTTAATTGTGTCATTAATCACCTGAATCTCAAAACTGTATTTTCACTATTCACCAAAAATTCAATTATTTCAAAAAAATCACAAAAATTCAACCTAACCTAATATATATGCTTTTAATTCAAAAATGGACTCCATTTTATGAAAATAATTTTCTAAATATTTTTAATTTAATTTTAAATAAAATCTTTATTTATTCCAAAAATACAACTTTAAAACTATAACTCATTATGTAACACCATAAAAAGTAATCAAGGTCCCATAAAATTATCAGATAACCATAATAAAATAAAGTAACAATTTATGATTAAATTTTATGAAAATATATTTCCATTTTAAATTATTAAATTAATTATAAAATTTTAATTAAAATATTTATGACATAAAAAAATACCAAAACTTATATTATGATTGTTTTTTTACATTTAAGATGTTTAAATTGTATTTATACATTCATTGGTGAAATTTCTATTTTTTTCCAATTTCCTATTCATTACTATTCATACGGGTATGTTACTATTCATACTTTACTATTCACTAAAAACTCAAGTTGGTCTTATTAGTCTCTAAATTTCTCACCGATCGCAACTGTAGAAGACCATTTTTTTAAAATCATTTCACATTATTAATTGTTCAATGAATAAAAAAATATTTTAAAATACCGCTTTTTTCCTAAATTCATCAATAATACACATCCTATATTTATTCGGATATTTGAAATTCACAAAATTTTACATAATAAGATATAAAATTTTATTTATATAAAAGGATTACACAAAGAAGCTAAGGTCTCATTACATAGCCCCTTATAACACCAGCATAGGACCTAATTGTAAGGTGTGCTATGGTGATAGAATCTTGGAGTGGCTCGGACAACATTTCCCAAGTGGTAATTTCTATGAGCCTGAACTTCTCCCTTAGGCAATTCCATTCAAGCTTTATGTATTGAAGTTCAGCTTGGGCTTGGTCTAGAGAAATTCCCAGTGATGATACCTTCATCCCAATCTCTGACAAATGGGATTCATATGGCCCGAGTCTACTGGATGAGGTCATTCAATCTTATTTCTATATTAATTAACCAAGAAAACTATATTTATAAAAACATAACGTTTAGATTATAGTTTCCAATGGTCATATTGACCAGTGGTCATATAACAGTCGAAACCCAATGGTCTCATTTTAATTATACCCACTTCATTAATTAAAGGATATAGTTTTTTTGAGTATAAAATAAAATAACACACAAATTAAGGAAACAAATCTAATTAAAAGGTTCAGGTTGTTACATTCTTCCCCCCTTAAGAAATTTCATCCCCAAAATTTTATCTTGTACCCTCTGATGAGAAAAGGTCTGCGTACTTCAGTCTCATAGACTCCTCCGGTTCCCACGTGGCTTCTTCGCATTATTGGTTCCTCCACAGCACTTTAACAAGGTGGGTAGTCTTGTTGTGTAGAACCTTGTCTCTATGATCCAAGATCTCCACCGACTATTCCTCATAAGAGAGATCATGTTCCAGTTGTACCACTCCTAGATTTAGTACATGTGAAGGTTCAGGTATGTACTTCACCAAGAGGGATACGTGGAAGAAATCATGAACTTGTGCTAGATTTTGAGAAAGTGCAAGTCGATAGGCCACTTCTCCCACACGATCAATTAATTCATAGGGGCCAATGTACCGAGGGCCGAGCTTCCCTTTTTTCCAAACCTCATGACTCTCTTCCAAGGTGAAATCCAAATAAAGACTTTTTCACCAACATCGAACTCTATGTCCCTTCAACGGTTGTTGGTATAGCTCTTTTTTCGACTCTGAGAAGCCTTAATGAGTTGTTGGATGGCATGGACCGTTTCAGTCACCTCTTGCAGAAGATCAAACCCAAGAAGCTTTCTCTCACCAACTTCATCCCAAAAAGTAGGAGTTCTACATCGCTTTCCATATAGAGCTTCATAGTGTTCCATTTTAATGCTCGAGTGGAAGCTTTTGTTGTAAGATAACTCAACTAAAGAGTGATGTTGATCCCATCCACCTTTAAATTCCATTGAGAATGTTCTCAGCATGTCCTCAAGTGTTTGAATAGTCCTTTCAGATTGGCTCTTATCTTGGGGTTAATATGCCGTACTGAAATTCAATTCAGTGCTCAGAGCTTGTTGAAGACTTCTCCAGAATTTTGATGTAAACCTTAGATCACGATCAGATACGATATTATTTGGAACTCCATACAGCCTTAACACTTCCTTCACGTAAGTCATGAAAAGTTGATCAAGAGAGAAATCTTAACGAATGGAGATAAAATGGATTTTCATGGTGAGATAGTCCACAATAAACCATATCGCATTATTTCCTTTGGAATTTCACGAGAGACTAGTGACAAAGTCTATAGTGATATTGTCCCACTTCCATGCTGGTATGGGGTAGTGGTTGCAATACCCCTTTAGGAGGTTGTCACTCCTCCTTCACTTGCTGACATACTAGGAACCTTGATGTGTATTCAGAAATCTCCCTTTTCATATTATCCCACCAATAATGATCACGAAGGTCCCTATACATTTTCATGCTACCGGGATGTATAGAGAAAGTATATCTATGAGCTTCATCCATTATCTCTTCCTTTATTTACAGAATAGATGGAACACATAGTCTTTTACAAAATTTCAGTACACCTTCTTGATCAGTATTCAACTCAAGAAACATCCCATCTTTCATAGCCTCAAACTCGTTTTATAACAAAGGATCTTCTTTCTGAGATGTCTTGATCTTCTCTAGTAATGAAATTTGATATATAATTTGGGTTAGGGTTGATGATGTCCCTTCCTTTATAATTCCCACGTCCAGTTTTACTATGTCAATGATCAAAGGATCTCTTTGAATCCTCACAATGGACTAAAAAACTGGGTCTTTCCTGCTTAATGCATCAGCGATTTTTTTTTGCTCTTCCAGGATGATAATGAATTGAACAATCATAGTCTTTAAGAAGTTTCAACCATCTCCTTTGTCTCATGTTCAATTCCTTTTGTGTGAAAATATAATTCAAACTTTGATGATCTATTTATATAACACATTTCTCCCCATAAAGATAGTGTCTCCATATCTTCAATGAAAAAGTTCCACACCCAGCTCCATATCATGCATAGGATAGTTCTTATCATGAGTCTTCAACTGTTGAGATGCATAAGCAATGACCTTGTAATTCTTCCTGAGGATTCACCCAAGCCCTTTCAAAGATGTGTCAGTAAAAATAATGAATCCTTCTCCACATGAGGGTAGCGATTACACGGGTGCCGAAACCAATCTCTTCTTCTACTCTTGGAAACATTCCTCACACTTCTTTTTCTAGATAAACTTGACCACTTTTCAAGTTAACTTGGTTAATGGATTAAAAATTCATGAAATGTTTTTCACAAACCTCCTATAATATCCCGCTAATCCAAGGAAACTACGAATCTCAGTTATTATTATAGGTTGAGGCCACTCTTCCTCAACTTTTGTCTTTGCAGGGTCAATTGTGGTTCCTTCATTGACAAAAATTTTCCCCAAGAAAGAAAATTTTTGTAAATATAATTCATATTTACTGAAATTTCCAAAAAACTTCTCCTTCGGTAGGGTTTTAAAAATAACCCTTATATGATCCTCATTCTCCTCATGACTTTAGAAATATATCTGAATATCATCAATAAAAACTACCACAATGTTATCAAGGTAGTCCTTAAAGACTCTATTCATCAAATCCATAAAAATATCAGGTTCATTAGTCATTCCAAAAGGAATAACAACAAACTCATAATTCCCATATCTTGATCAGAAGGTAGTTTTTGGATATCTTTTTTCTTCACCCTCAATTGGTGATAACCAGATCGAAGATCAATCTTATAGAAGAATTGATCCCCACAAATTTGTTCAAATAATTCATCAATTATTAGAAGATGGTATTTTTTCTTTACTGTGATCCCATTCAGTTCTCTATAATCAATGCCTAGCTGCATCAATCCATCCTTCTTTACAAAGAGAACAGTTGCTCCCCAAGGAGACACACTCGGTCAGATAAACCCCTTCTCCAAAAGATCTTGGAGTTGTTTCTTTAATTACTCCAGCTCCAAATTTACCATCCTATTTGGGTTCTTTGATATTGGATGAGTTCTAGGTACTAGTTCAATAGAGAACTCTACTTCTCTTCTTGGGGGTGGTCCAAGAAACTCCTCAAGAAATACGTCAACATATTCCTGGATGATGGGGACATTTTCTATATTCAAACTATCATTTCCTTCTTCTTATTCACCAATAAATTCCATAAATAACATTGTAGTAGGTTCTTATAGAAAAAGTTTAGGTTTAGATATCTCTCCTTGGAAGATAACTGTAGGTTTTCCCTTCAAGAATATTGAGATTTCCTTACTTCTGCATTTGATCTTTGCATTATACTTTGAGATCTAGTCCATCCCTAGTATAATGTCAAATTCCAACTTGGTTGTGATAATATTGTTCTCACCAAAGTAAATACTGGAGTTTGTAAACACTAAAGATTCTTGGATAATCCCACCAGGATTCTTGACTGATGACACTACTTTTAGTAAGTTAGGGTTTGATTATAAATTCTTTGAAAACTTAGAGAAAATAAAGGAATACATAGAACTATAATCAAACAAAGTACTTGATAGCTATGAGATAACAACAATAGTACTTGCTAACACATAATTTGGAGCTTCAACTTCAACTGATGTGATTTCAAAAGCACGACCTTTCTCCCTTGGCCTTTGCTGAGTCTGATGGGGGTTCCTCTCCACTTCCCTGAGATTTGGACAGTGATTGTCAAACTGCCCAAGTTTTCCACACTTAAATCACTAGACATCAGGTAGGGCCTACACCATCTTCTCTCTTTCATTAGTGTTTGGAAGTTGAGGTTTCACCTTACTATGACAATTCCTCACAATATGGTCATCTCTTCCACACTTGTATCATTTCCTACTCCCAAGCAGGAAGTTCCCTGAATGCTTCTTCCCACATTTATTACACATGGGATGTTGCACTTGCTTGACTTTTATTACCTGATCAAAGGTCCTCCCTAAGCTGGGCTCCATCAATATCTTTTTGTCGTTTGATTTATAAGACCACTTCGTCTCACCAAACTCCAGTTCGACTTTCATTGCACTCCATATGATCTCTTCATAGCTGTCATAGTCTCGGTTGGCTAGATTCTTCCACAGATGAGGTCTCAGTCCACTGAAGAATCTATCAACCTTACCATTAGGAGCCATGAAAATGCTTGAGGTATAACAGGAAAGTATTTTAAAGTTCATCTCATAGCTTCCAACAGATTCATTCTCCTTCTACTTCAACTCAAGAAACACCTTCTCCATTCTTGTTTTCATGGTATGAGGGAAATACTTACTGAAGAAGATCCCTCTGAATTCTCTCCACTCTATAGATTCAACCTCCACTCTTTTCCTAGAGTTTTTAATCAGTTCTCATCATTTATCAGATTCTCCCTCTAAGTGATAGACATCCAGGGTGACCTTATCTTGCTCTAAACAGCAGAGCGCAGAGAATATCTTCTCTATAGAGCTGATCCAATGTTCCGCAATAAATGGGTTGGTTTATCCACTAATGGTTGGTGGTCATTGACACATAAAGGACTCAATAGAATTTTTTTTACTTCTTATTGTGATCTGTCTCTTAGCTTGATTCATGTTATTTTCCATAACGTGAGTCAGTTGGTTCATCATTCGCATGAATGTTTCCATTCCAGCTTCCTTCAGAGGACCATCAGCACATGGTCCATTGCGGTCACCATTTTCATAGTTCTTCCTATTTCTATCCATTTATAAAATAATAAAACCTTAGTGAGAAACTTATTTCATTTTATGTATCTTCTAACAATAAAAGATTTTATGTCTTAAAACTTCTTTAAACAATTATATTTCTCTTTAAATCCTTCATAATGATTCATAAAAACCTTATGATTAACCAAACATATCCCCCGAGAGTGTCAAAACCAAGAGTGCAGCAAGGCTCGTTGTCATGTACCTGGATAACCCGGGTCAAGCTCAAAACTCATTGCCGAAGTTTTCACTCCTAGGTACCCATGTTCCAGAGCCGCCTCTACCTGCTCATATCCAGATAGGGATGTATTTTCTTGATAAACCAATTACTCAATACTCACCAAAATAACATGAATTTTTCTTATATTTAAACTTTTCTATTGTATTCTTACTAAAGTTTTCATATCATAATTTCCATAAATAACTAAATTGTCCTTTGATACCAACTATGGAATCCTGATTTTTTATTGTATAACTTTTCATTACATTTTATATACAGAGGATCTTTAAAGTCTAGTGTCTTGGAAATCAGGAACATAAGACATGAAAACAACAATGAAAATTCATCTAAACCACTCGTAAGTATTCATCATAGGTTCACCCTATGTACAATTACCGCATCTCATATCCTAGAGACATACATCAAAGGAATGGGTGAGCAGAAGGCTCAGTAAGGAAAACATGTGAAACAGTTGACATGTGATCTTGAGAAATATTAATAAGAACATGATAAAAGTCATAAACGCATGAGAAATGGAATAATAGAAATTTGATAATAATAAAAACATTAATCATAACTAAAATATGTGGCTAAAACATTTTATTTATACATTCACTAACATATCACCAAGGTTTATCCCTGAGGTGTTATAAAAATTACCAAGGTTATTCACCAAGCTATCGTGAAAATTTTCATCTCGAAAGATTAATTTATTTACCCAACTAATTGAAGCGCTATCATGGAGCACCCTTAATATATATTTAATTTCATTTGAGACATATAGATCATAATCAAACATTTCATAAATAACCCAAATAGAATTAAAGAAATGGGTTTCATGTCAAAATTGTTACGTTTGAAAAGAGCTTAAAAAATAAGATCATTATGTCATTTATCACCCATGGGAAGGGTGTGAGGGTTATATATATGTCAATTATAGATGAAAATATATCATTTTTGAGTATTTATAAACACCCATTGAAATGAAATAGGTCTGGGTATTTACAAGATAATTTCATGAGAGAAAGAGAGACAAATTTTGAGGTGAAATTTCTATAGCATAACTGCTATATATCATGGTTTTAGAAATTATTAAAAAAGAAAGGGGAAAGGGGTCACCCGCACATAAATAACTCATAATATTGTATGGGTACAGAATAAAAAGAAATAAGATCTTGGTATGGATATTTTAAGTAAATACCATATGAAAATGAAACTAGAAGGAAAAGAACAAACACGATTTCTTTTACGAACATTCGGCAGCCTAACGGCGTCACTTAAAGATTTAGACAATCATTTGATGAGAGTAGAAAGGGTCTATCATAATTTGGACATGAAATGGGCAGTAATAAATATATATAATAACAATCTCCCACATGATAAAATAGAATTATAATACATAACATAAAAAAATTCATGACATAAAGGAGGAGGGTGAAAAGATCTATTACCTTGATGAGTAACATCGAAAGCTTGAAGGTCAGGACCATTGGAGGATTGAGGGAACCTTGGGAGGACTCATTGGGAGGTAAGGATGCCACTAATTTATTGAAGAGGATTTGTTAATGAAATTAATGGGGTAAATGGCTTGGTATTTATAGGAAAAGTGAGGGAATAAATTATTAATTTTCAAGGGACACCTCATCTGTGGTATTTCCAAAACCATGGCTTTCCCACGGTATTGGCCACTTGTGGAAATGTCAGAGAATATATCATTGTTCATAAGTTGACCAGAAATCTTACATCATTAATACATCATTAATGATGTCATTAAACACCCGAAACTCAAAACTATATTTTTACTATTCACCAAAAAAATCAACTGTTTCTGAAAAGTCCCAAAAATTCAACCTAACCTACTATCGACTCTCTAAATTCAAAAATGAACTCAATTTCAAGAAAATAATTTTCTAAATATTTTTTATTTAATTTTTAAATAAAATCAGTATTTATTCCAAAAATACAACATTAAAACTATAACTCATTTTGTAACACATTAAAAACATAATCAAGGTCCCATAAAATTATCGTATAACCATAATAAAATAAAGTAAATATTTATGATTACATTTTTTGAAAATATATTTCCATTTAAAATTATTAAATTAATTATAAAATTGTAATTAAAATATTTATGGCATAAAAAAATAACAAAACTTATACTATGACTATTTTTTCACTTTTAAGATGTTTAAATTTTATTTATACATTCATTGGTGAAGTTTCTATTTTTTTGGCCAATCTACTATTCATTAATTTTCATTACTATTCATACGGGTAAGTTACTATTCATACATTACTATTCACTAAAAACTCAAGTTGATCTTATTAGACTCTAAATTTCTCACTAATCACAATTCTACAAGACCATTTTTTAAAAATCATTTCACATTATTAATTATTTAAAGAATATAAAAATATTTTAAAATACCCCTTTTTTCCTAAATTCATCAATAATACACATCATATATTTATCTGGATATATGAAATTCACAAACATTTTCCTAATAAGAAATTAAAATTTTATTTATATAAAAGCTTTACACAAAGCAGCTAAGGTATCGTTATATATCACCTTATAACACAATCATAGAACCTAAGTGTAAGATGTTCTATGGTGATAGAATCTTGGGGTGGCCCGGACAACATTGCCCGAGTGGTGATTTCTATCAGCTTGAACTTCTCCCTTAGGAAATTCCGTTCATACTTCATATGTTGAAGTTTGTCTTGGGCGTGGTCCAGAGCAATCCTCGGTGATTCAACTTCCTTCCCAAGCTCTAACAGATGGGCTTCATATGGCCCGGGTCTACTGGATGGGGCCATTCAATCTTCTTTTTGGATTAATTAACCAAGACAATTGTATTTATAAAAACATAACATTACGATTATAGTTTACAACAGTCATATTGACCAACGGTCATATAACAGTCGAAACCCAAGTGTCTCATTTTAATTATACCCACTTCATTAATTAAACGATATAGTTTTGTTGAGTATAAAATAAAATAACACAAAAATATAGGAAACAAATATAATTAAAAAGTTCGGGATCTTGTAAATATTTTTTGCTATAAATATCCATTAGAAATATAAAGAAATGTTCTATATCATGATATTTTATTTATAATTTAAAGAAATTAAATAAATAAATTTAATTATGACAAAATGGTGATGCATTGATTGCTTCATTAATAAAAGATTCAAATAAATGATATTATAATGGTTAAAATAAATGTAATTTTGTTATTTGTATGTCATCCTAGAATTTTTAGGATAATATATACATGTTATATTTGTATTAATGATTTTTTTTTGAAGTAATCAAGTTGTTATGGATTCTTAAAAAAGTCATGATATGAGTAGTGTCAAAATTGACCTAATTAATATTTTTAAATATAATATATTTTATTAAATATTATAAAACTAAAAAATATATAATATTCATTAAAATAGTTATCATAAGTCTAATATTTTATTATTGACTCTTAAATTAGATATTTTTCATGTTTTTGTAACTATTTTGATTCTCAATGTGTTAAATGCTTGATAAAATGGTCTATGTAAAAAAAGAGTAAAATAAAGACAACAAGGTTAAAAAAAATATCCAAAACCTATATAATTCTTATTGGATGATTTTCTTTTGACTTATATTCATCTTATCTTCGAAATAACTGAATTAGGACTCATTTATAATCGAAATATAATTTATAATAAACTAATATTTCCAAATATTTCTTAAGTGACTCTCCTCCCTCTTATAAAAGGTCACAACATCTAACCATTACTCACACCTATCAATCCCCCTTGGATCATAAAAACTCATCCTAAATCAGCTCCCAACATCCCTATATACCTCTTATAAGCCTTACATTGGGAAAAAGGAAATTCAATAAGGCTATTTAGCTTATATTAAAAGGATTTTCCTGACTTGAGGTGATGTCTTCTCTCAAGATTCTTTCATTTATTTTCCTTCTCCAACCCCCTAAAACCTATTTATTCCATTATTTAATAATAAAACCAGTATCATAAATATAAAGGTATGTTATTATGAGAATTATTTTAAATACACATCCACACATCTCTATCTAATAGATACGAACATTCTATTTCTGTGGATGATGAACTACTGCCTCACGAAACGATGATTGTACAATCATCTCTTACCACCTCTCATGGTGAACATTATGATGGCACTGAAATTACATATGATATTTATGATATTTATTTTATCTCTATTATTATGTAATTATCATTAAGAACATTCCTTTATTATTTTCATATTGTATAAATATGATAATTTCATTTGAGGAAGTGTGGACTAACACCCCCTCAAAGTGATATGATTCATTCATACTATACATGGAACATATAAAGGATTAAATTAATTGAATTATGTAACATATAAAAATATGATATTATACTATAATTTCAATATTCCTATGTATAATTATGTTTTCATTCCTTGAAATATAAAATAGAAAAGACTGTAGTGTTCATGTGTACGTACGACTTATCGTCTCCATGAAAGATACAATTCATTTCTTATATCCAAATGTAATGGAATATTATAAATACATATATACTGGGTATATATGATATATATTATATCTAAATCATTAATAATGTTCTTAAGATAATGTACTTTTGATCATATGGACAATTTGTAATTATAAAAAGATCATTTTGGAGTCATGTACCTAATATCGACAAAACGAACGATGTTAACTAAAATAATTATGTAATTTTTAGAACATGGTAATAAGTGAAATAAAATGATTAATAAACTAAAAAAAATTAATAATCTATTATAATTTTTCAGATGTTTATTTTTCAGGAAGAACAAGGAATATACGTGTTGAATCAGACTCAAGGTAAGGGAACCTTTTACCGTTCTCTTTTTGTCAAAGACTTATTTTATGTTATGCATTTTAATTTCCATTTTCTTATGTTGTTATATGTTTTCCTATATCCTTATTTCTATAAATTTTAGGTCCAAATTATTAGAAACCCATTTTTATCTCATTAACTTGTTTTTTAAATTTTTAAGTAACGTCATTAGGTTTCTGAATTTTCGTAAGGGAACTTCTTAACCCAATTTAAATTATTTGGGATAATCTTCTAATTATTGATTAAGTCATTCTATGAATATGTGTGAATGACCTATGATTTTTTTACACATAATATACAAATATATTGGGTCTGTTCATATTTTCACACATAATTATGTCATTTATTTATCCTTACTCTAATGATACAATCAAGTTAAGGGAATACGGGTCAATATCTTTTCATTGATGCATATCATGATATCTTTCACCTTTATTATCATATAATGATTATATACTATACTTTTACATATTATATCGTCAATCACTTTATTTTTAAGATATTGTATGTTTTGTTTAATATTATTCTTTACTTATTTTTATTCAATCATTTTCTCAAGTGGTAAGGGGCTCTTTAACTAATACATTGTTTTAAATGTTTTAAAGATTCAATCTTCCAATTCTTGCACAATAATGTCCATGTTTTCAAAATGGTTTGATGGATTTATTTATATGAGAATTAAGTTATTTAAAATTTAAGTTCTTTTAAAATATTTAAAGGGGTATGGGACACTTTGATTCAAAAATTTATTTATTAAATTTTTTAAATGGTTTTGGAAATTGATTGAATATTTTAATATATTGAATATATTTATTGATATTGATGAGTGAAATGTATATAATTTAAATATTTTCTATGTTATGATTATGTATTGGTACTTGGACATTTGATGGGCGTATTGTGATAAACCCAATATAGGTGGTTTCGTGATAAGCCTGGGGTGGGTGGGCCTGAGATAACTCTCTAATGCATTGGATAACGTGACAGAGCTAAATGTAATGGTTTCTACTAATATATTTAGGGAATATAATTTTATAGGTATTCTAAATGTAACTCCCTATGTAGTTTTGAAAGCTACAATATAATTTTGTTATAGATTCCACAAGTTACCATTATATTTTATGATTTCAGCATGTTATTTAGAAATCTTGTGATTTCACGAGGTATATTAAAGAGATTGGGTTATATGAGTGAAAATAATGATTTATTTATTTGTATGATTTGATGGACTCATGCTTTATTTCCTTATTTTATAACCTTTATTGAGATTTTTTTTTGCTCATCCCATTTTTTTAAATGTTTTTCACAGGTTATAAGGATGGGTATGAGAAATAATGAATTTAAGAAAATTTATATTAAGAAGAGAATTATTCATTTATTTAAGGAGTTTTATTATTGTGGAAAAATATGGATACCGTATAAGTGACTACATTGTAAACTTTTGAGATTTAATGTAATAGTTATGGCCTAATTCTCTAAATCTATAAACCTAAGAAGATCATCAATGAGAATTTTTTATTAAACTTGAGATTATATAATGTTTAAGGTTAGGGCTTTATAAGTAAATCCATTCAATTATCATCTCGTTAGTTTTTTCATGGAATTTTTCATTAATAGTATAATTTTTCCAATATTTGGTACTTAAATTAAATGATAAAATGTTTCTATTAAATAAAGAATCTTTTCTTTCTTTGATTAATAATCTGTTTTTTCCAAAACCATGTTTTATAAAAATTATTTCAAAAGTTTTTTTAAAATTAGAAAAATGTTTTTTATTTATTTTTTAACAATTTTTTTTATCATTACAATACTGCTTCAAAGGAATATTTAGGTTTTTTTCAAGACAACGGTCGTTTGGATTTTTTAGAAAAATTGAAAGTAATATTTATTTTAAAACATATCTCTTGAATAAAATTTTTATCCATCATGACCATTCAAATGTTTTTATTATTCATTTATATGTTTCAACCATTTAGTTTCAAAGAAAATTTTTTTCAAAAATTTTTTTAAACATTTAATTTTTAAAAGGGATTTTCAAAAAGAAAAAGGTATTTTCCTTAAGAATATTTTTGAAGATTTTTTTATTTGTATTTATATTCATCAATGGAAAAATCCTATAATTCATACTCCAATGGATATATATTTTATTAACACCATCCTAATTCTTCCTATAAATGGGTTATGATTATTTTGGTGAAAGATAGTATTTACATTCTAAATAGACCCAACTATGATCAATGTATCACTAATATGAGGGGGGAGAATTAGTGAAATATTTTTTCTTTTATGTTTTTTGAATCTAAACAAACCTTAACCAAATATTAAAGAGTAATCACTTTGTTAAAATAATGAAATTAACACATACACTAGAACATGAGTATTTTCAAGGGTCACTACCCAATAAGAGTAGCTAGTCCTTGGCATGATTTAGAAATAATACAACACCACAAAATCTACAAGAAAACAATCCTTTTGTGTGGATACAACAAGGAGAAAATACCCTTACTCTTGTGTAGAACTATAATCAATAATATAGTTCACATGAATCTTCTAGAATGAATAATGTAAAATAAGTTTGGTAAAAAGTTATTAATAATTCACCAGTTTGTTCCAAATATGTCATTGTGTGACTCTAACAACTTCCAAATTTTTTCTTTATTCAAAAAAAAATTCTTCACTTTCCCACTCAGAAGCAAGATTAAACAAATTGTTTGTTTGTTTTAAGAAAAGTCAGTCTAATGTCTCAGTCAGATTATTCTGTCCAATTCCTTATTCTGAAATCAATAAGTATTAATAGAAACTTTGTAAACAATTATAGACCACTTATTTCTTTCCCAATAAAAATCATTTCTATTACATAGTCTAATTCAGAAAACTATCAACGCATTATCTTATAAATTCTAATAATATCCAAAATTATTTCTCAAGAAACCTCCTTCAAAAATCCAATTCTTCAAAAAACATTTTAGCACTCCTTCTCTCTCCCACATGTGATCTGTATCTTCATTATCAATTGCATTTTTCTTCCACTTATAATTATTGGTATACTAGAAATAGAATGGCATGGAATCTGAATAGTTTTCCCCTCTTATAAAGGTTTTATAATACAAAATTTAATAATAGTTTCAACTTCATCTTTTACTTCTTATGTGCTTCTAAAATCTTTGTAATTTTTTTAGGAACTTCTCAGATCTTATCATAACTTCATACTACTATGAGATTACAAACAATGTTTAGTCTAATATAGTTTCTATTATGATACTTCTTGTCACACATATTTTCTTATTCTGATTAAATGTTTTAGAAACTAAATAAACCCATTTAAATGTTCCAACTATTCATATTTCACTAGAAACTTTGTTTCAAATACATTAAACTCTAATTGATTTACTTTATCATTCTCAAATAGATGGATCTTCTCAATCACTCTAGTGGTATGGTTTTTTTCCAAGATAATCATTTTGTTTTGTTCTTTCAAAAAAATAGTACCCCTCAAGAACACTTTAGAAACAGATTTAAAAGGTTTCATCGGTTCATCATTTGTTTAAAAAATTATTAGACTAATGAAAAACATTTCTGATGAAGTACAACAGTTGATGAATTATCGACTTCCTCATGTGTCTGATGAATGGGCCTCTGTTTCCCTCTACCAAATCAATTTCTAGTCTTATCTGGTGTCTCTTAACCCACAAGGAAGTTAAACATGAAATTTTTTCTAAAAACAAATAGAATTTCTCTATATGAAAATAGTTGACTACATTGTTGAGCATCATTCGATTGATTAGTCTCTATAGTTTATCTATTTTATCGATCCCAAAAAATTCAACTTATTTTCCTATCCCAACGTCATCTTAGAAAAATAATTATGATATTCCTTCAATAGAACTCCCCATATAATTCCTTATTAATGACAATAATGTGTTTCATGGGTCAATGTTATAACTCCTCTGATGAATCGGTGGAAAACCACATCTAATTGACCAGTGTTATAAGTGAATTAATCCTTTTACATTCTGAAAAAAAAAAGATTATTGATACTCTATATTGAATTTTTTGGTGGATTGGAGATTTTAATTTATCAGATCATATGATGGGTTGGTCTTTTATATCATAAGAAAAAACTTTATTCTATAAAAACATCACACTCCCCAACCATTATACAAAACTTGCATCTGGTGATACTCACACTAAGAGACTATGAATATAATACTTTGACTATATAAACATTCTTATTCTGAAAAATTCTTTTATCTTTTCATCACCATGATGTTAAAAAAATTAGGATTGGCATGGAATCATCTAACATACAAAGCCTTTTCTCCACCTTTCTTTTACAATGGTTGGATTGCATGTTTTTCAAACTACTTAAGAAATTAAAAGCGTAAAAACACCTTCAATATGTTTTTACTGAATATCTTGAAAAAATTATGACTCCAATAAAACTTCTCACTCCAAAAAAAATTTGTTTCAAACAAAATATGAGTCCAAAACACATCTTCATATAAAAACAATCTCCATGATAGAAAAATGAAACCGATGATCATTATTATGAATAGATCATCTGATAATTAGAGTATGGTACTCCTATAAGAAGACCACCAAAACATAAAAGGAGCATTGATTTCTCATAATGACAACATAACCCAAACCAATTATAAAAAACATTTTCCATCATTTGAAAAACACATTAAGCCGATTTTGTCCCACCAATATCCCCCCATTTCATTTTCTTGTGAACCATGTTTCCAAAATCACTAAAAAAGTTTACTTCAATCTATAGATCAGTAATAAATAATTCTAATCCTATGTGATCAAACACATTTTAGAAAATAATAATTATTGAAAGGAAAACCATTTAGTCCTTAATTAGTGACTTTTGAAACTTCTTCAACCTACCAAAATTTCCAAATCTTCACAAATTATTATTACTTAAAAATAGTTTCCTACAACCATATAGATAAACTATTAGATTACTTTACACATGTACATGTTGTTCTCACAAAATACCCACAACTCCCCCTATATACAAGTTTCCTTAAAAAATTTATCACATATCAATGCATACATTTATGAAACATAATTATTTTGCGCCTTGAAATCATTATCCAATGACTAGATGATAGAGACGATAGAAAGACATACATCAACCGTATATAGAAAGAGGTTAGAAACCCTTATTCAACCTTAGTTTTAAAAATGACTACTTTGGTAAATGTTTTGTGAAAATTTCAGTGACTTGTTCTAATTTCGAAACATACTTCGGCTTGATTTTATTCTTCTCCACTTTATATTTAATGATGTTATACCTGACATAAATATGTTTTGAATGAGCATTTATTGTTATATTTCATAGAAGATTTATATAACTCTTTTTATTATAACCCATGATTATGGGTTACATTACTTCAATAATGAATTATTCTAATTGATTCTTCATTCGAATTAGTTGTGTTGTAGCTTGAGTGGAAGAAACATACTCAACTCCATCTATGATAAGTGTTAATGAGTTTTATTCCTTAATATGAAAACATGCACATATATTTCTAAGAAATTAAACTCTCCTAGATGTGGATCTCCTATCATATACACTTCCATCCCAATCAGAATCTATATATCCAAAATAGTCAATTATTTCAAATCTATCATACATGATTCAAAAACATTTTATCCCTTTGATATATCTGATAATTCTTTTTCCATCCAAGAGATATGATTCCTTTTGTGAAAATTGAAATTTTTTACATATAGTAAAGTAATAAAAAATATTTGAAATTAAGGCGGTTATATATAATAAACATCTAATCATATTCTTAAACTCTTTAGAGTCAACTTCCTTACCATATCCATCTTTAGTCAACTATGTTCCCTCTGAATATTTTTTAGAAATAGATTTCAAATTATCCATGAAAAATTTCCTAATATGTTCTTTAGGATTATTTTATTTATAAATTAAAATTTATTTATTATTGTGGGAAATTTTTTATAGAATAAAGTATTTCATTTCACCAAGAATAGAAATTTCAAACTACTTATTCATTTCCCCAGTAAACTGTTCATCAGTTCTTTCATCATTTACAATAAAGATAATATATTAAACATTCCCAATAACAATGAGGAAAATCTTTTGAATTTATTTTATGTACAAATTACTCTAAACCCATATCATCTTCAATCTCAACATCCTTTTATAGCTATCCAATCTAGAATACCATTCCATCCGAGCATGTTTTACCCCATAAAATTCTTTCTACATAATTTATAAATAAATTTCATCATTTTCAGTAACAAACCCACATGGTTGTTCAAAATAAAATCTGTCTTTATTATTTAATTAATTTAGAATTTCTAACATTACATCCATATAAAAAAGTAACGTTGTTGTGCAGTAATTTCATGAATGATTTCAATTGTTTCTAACCATTCCACTAGAGAAAAAGTATCATAAAAATTAATACCTTCATTTTGTTAGTATCCTTTGAAACCCAATATTTATTTTTTTTATTATCATTACACTACCCCCATTAAACTTCCTTCAGAACGACCACTTTGTACCAATAATGTTATTTTGATTTGGTTTTAGTATGACTTCCCAAATATTATTCTTCTCAATATGATCCAACCCTTCATTCATAGCATGAATCCATTCTGGACTCTCAAAATCTGTATTCAAGTCTTTCGATTCAAATTTTGAATACAAATAAGTATATGTAATAAATTTTTATGTTCTTATTTTTTAAACCTTTTTATTTTGATTATAGAAAATGTTTTGAGCTTCCAAATATCTTCTCATCCTAGGATGAGAGGTACCAAAATTATTCTCTATCACTAAAAATAGTTGTGTTCAATTATTTCATCTATGTATCCTCGCTATTATTTGAATCCTTTTAATGTTTCTTATAAAAAATTATTTCTTTATCTTTATCTTCCTCATATAAATGTGTCTTGGAATCGTCTTCCATAGATTCTTAATGATCTTATACATCAATATAATACATTTTTCTTCATATATCTTTATATAATTGTCTATATCTTCTTCTATTTTGAGCATATCCAATAACGATTCAATTTTCTCCTCTCTAATCAAACATTCCATGGTTTCCACCATTGTACTTCATGATTCAGGGAATCTCAAAAACTCATAATTGTTAAAAACACCATGTTTTATCAAAGAAAATATCATAAGAAGTCATATTAGAATTTGGTTTTTAGAAACTCTAATTCTGAATATAAATAGTTTTTCTCATAACTTCCCTCTAGGAGTAGTGAGAAAGACCATTCTAAATAAACATTGTATACCACGACTCAACTAAAATTTTATTATTCCTTTTAGGAACAAAATTTTATTGTGATGTTTATGGTGTGATTAATTCATGATGAATTTCATATTTTTTAAGATAAATTTTAAACTCTTCATTAACTTTTTATCCAACCTTATTAGTATAAAACTTATTCATATAATACCCACATTTCCATTCATATTTTCTCCTAAAAATGTTAAATATTATCAAATTGTCCGATTAATGTTTTAAATACATAACACTAGTAATGTGTGTAAAATTATAAATGAACTAATTGAAGTACTTATTTGATAAATTTGATAGTTTTTAAATTTTCCAATAGATTTCAAAAATAATAAGTTCCCAGGGTTTAGTAAAAAAAAAATTTACCTTTCTTATGCATAAAGTTTGTAATCTTTGATTTCTTGCAAATTGAACAACACTGAAATATTCTTCTTGACATATCTAAAAAATCATGGGCACTATATTTCCTTGATAAGATGCTCATGTTTATCTAAAACATATGTCCAAACAATTTGTGCCACAACATATTTTCTTTCATCATGGTTAATTAACCTGAGTTCTTTACTTCATTGACATGAAACAAGTTGCCTTTTTTATTTGGCCTCCAGTAATGAATTTTCAATCTTTCACTCATTTCCCAAGAAAATAAAATTTTCTAAAAAAATTGGTATGTTTATTACAAAGTTTTAAAACACTCAACTTGTTGTATTTTAATGCATCTATAAAAAATGATTTCATCAAATTCATATTTTCATCCCTACTAAAATAGAATATAAAACCTTTGATTCTAAGGGATTCATCATTGAAAAACGTCACTATTCATTCTTTGAAATAATTCACATTCTTCCACAATTTCAAATATCCTATAATATGATAAGAATACCCTCTATAAAAAAATCCATTGTTATTATCTTATTGTATCTTTGAGTACAATTTCCAAAATATTATTTTTTTTATTCAATTTATCATTCTTCACATTCGAATTTTATAAATTTTTATATAAAAATTGATATTACAATTACAAAGCTTGAAACCCTTTTTCATGATGTATGGGTTGTTAACTATATTAATAAATTGTTTCAATGGGATGGAACCTGTTATCAAATTTCAATACATCCTTCTCATATTTATTCAATTGAGATGATTGAATCCCCCTCAAAATTTATTTTCTATAAATTATAGCTTTATTTTAATGTTTTTGATTGACCTAAAAAACTTTTTTTAGATTCCCAAATCCACCACAATACCAAAAGTAACCATAAAAAGAATATTTACCTCTATAGATTCCATACTTCCTAGAATTGTGAACATGTTTTTCAGAAACATTCGTATCTTTCACATCAAAACTTTTTTGTTGTAACAACCCAAATTTTGAATAAATTTTGTCTCCTAACATTATGTCTTATTTTATTTTATACTCAACAAAACTATTTCATTTAATAAAATGAGTATAATTAAAATAATACCATTGTCTTTAGACTGTTATATAACCGTTGGTAAATATGACCGTTGGAAACTAAATGTCGCGATTATTGTCTCTAAAAACAAGTGATCTTGATTAATTAATATAGAGAGAAGATTCGATGGCCCCATCCAGTAGTCTTAGGCCGATCAAAGCCCGTCTAATGGATCTTGGGAAAGAGGTAGCACCTTTGGGCTTTTCTCGGGACCAAATTCAAGCGGAACTTCATCGTGTGAAGCTAGAATGGAATCTCCTTCACGAGAAGTTCAAGATGGATGAAATCACTACTCGGGCAATGTTGGTCAAGCCACCGCAAGATTATATCACCCTATCACACCAAAAACTTAGGTCCAATGCTGGTGTTATAAGGGGCTACGTAACGAGACCATAACTTCCTTGTGTAATCCTTTGATTAAAATAAAAATTGTGATGTCTTTTTATGGTGAAGTTTGTGAATTTTCAAATGTCTGGATAAATATAGTGTGCATATTATTGATGAATTATATAAAAAGTATATTTTAAAATATTTATGTAAACCTTAAATAATTATTAATGTGTAATGATTTTCAAAAAATGGTCTTCTACAGCTGTGTTCAATATGAAATTTAGAGTCTAATAAGATCAAATTAATTTTTGGTGAGTGGTAAATTATGAATAGTGATTTTATGCTTATGATTAGTAATGTGACCAAATGGATTAAGTAACTTCACTTAAGAATGAATTAATATAATGTAGGCACCTTTATTAAGTAATGTGATTCAATAAAATCGGTAAAAACTGTATCAGAAATTATTGGTTAAGTATTAGTTTTTTTGGGTGAATTGTGTTTTTTATTTAAAAATTAAATTAAAATTATTTAGAAAATTATTTTCATAAAATGGAGTTCATTTTTGAAATCAGAGCATTGATTTTTGGTTAAGGTGATTTTTTGGGATTTTTCTGAAATAGTTGAATTTTTTATGAAGAGTGTTTTTATTTAAAAATTAAATTAAAAATATTTGAAATATTTTTTTCATAAAAAGGAGTTCATTTTTGAAATCAGTGCACCGATATTTGGTGAAGGTTAATTTTTGGGATTTTTCTGAGAAAGTTGAATTTTCAGTGAGTGGTGAAAATACAGTTTTTGAGTTTCCAGTGTTTAATGGCATTATTAAGGATGTAATAATTATGAAATAATTCTGGTCATATTATGAATAGTAAAATAAGGTATGAGGTTTCCCAAGTGGCCAATACCATGGAAAAATACCATGGGAAAGCCCATGGTTTTTCCAATACCACCGATGAGGTGTCCCTTGGCAATTAATGCTTTGTCCCCTCACTTCTCCAATAAATACCAAGCCATTAACTCATTCATTTCATTTCCAAATCCTCCCCAACAATGTTCTGGTATCTTTACCTCCCAATTAGTCCACCCAAGGTGCCCTCAAGCCTCCCAAGGTCCCAAAATTCAAGCAATCAAAGTTACTCTTCAAGGTAAGGGATCCTCTCACCCTCCTCTTTTAAGTCATGACTTCCTTTGTGTTGTGTCTTATAATTTCCATCTCATTATGTTAAGGTTATGTTCATATATGTTCTAATTTCTGTCCATTTCATTTCTAGTCATTTAGAGACCCTTTCCTCTCTCATCAATTTGTTTTATAAATTTTTAAGTGACACCGTTAGGCTGCCGAATTTTTCGTAAAAGAAATCACATCTTCTCTTTTCTTTCATTTTCTTTTTCATGTGCTATGTCATTGAAATATCCATACCATGATCTTATTCAGTACCCATACTGTATTATTAGTTATTTATGAGTGTTTGACCATTGTCCGCTCTCTTTTCTATGTTTTCTAAAACCATGCTATATAGATGTTAGGCTGCAGAAATTTCATTTCAAAGTTTCTATCTCTTTCTCTCAAGAAATTATATTGTTTATTTATGTGAATACCTAGACTTATTTCGTTTCCATGGGTGTTCATAAATATATAAAGATGATATATTTGATTCTGGAATTGTAATACATATAACCTTCACTCCCTTTCCATGGGTTATAAATGACATAATGATCTTATTTGTAAGCTCTTTTTAAACGTCATGATTTTGACAGGAAACCCATTTCTTTGATTCCATTTAGGTTATTTATGAAATGTTTGATTATGATCTATGTGGCTCACATGAAAGTAAATACATATTAAGATTTCTCCCTGATATCTCTCCAATTCATTGGGTAAAGAATTAATCTCTAGAGATGAAAAGTTTTTTGATACCTTGGTGAATAACCTTGGTAATATTTATGAAACCTTGGGGATGGACCTTGGTGTTATGTTCATTAATGTCTAAATGAAATGTCGTTGCCACATATTCAAGATTGTGTTCCATGTTATTTTCTTTACGATATTCAAATTATTCCATTTCTCATGCCTTCATGTTTTTATTAATGTTCTTATTGATATCACAAGTACATTGACTCTCTGGTTTACCCTTACTGGGGATTCTCCTCGCCCTTTCTTTTGATGTCTATCTCTAGGATATGAGATGAAGTAAATGTACATAGGATGAACCTATGACGAAGCCTTACAATTGGTTTAGAAGAATGTTTTATGTTGTTCTCATTTTTTTATGTTCCTGATTTACAAGACACTAGACTTTAAATATCCTCTCTTTGTAAAATGTAATGAAATGTTATGTAATAAAAAGGCGGGATGCCATAGTCGGTATCAAAGGATAGTTTAGTTATTTATGAAAATTATGATTTGAAAAATTTAGGAATAACCCTATAGAAAATTTTAAATATAGGAAATCTACCTAGTATTTTGGTGAGTATTGAGTAAGTGGTTTATCAAGAAAATACATCCATGTCTGGATACGAGTAGGTAGAGGTGGCTCTGGCACAGATGTACATAGGGATAAAACCCAAAAACACCACTTTGAGCTAGAATCGAACGAGAACTGGTACATGACAATGGGTCTTGCTGTACTCTTGGTTACGACACTCACGGGCGATATGTTTGGTTAATCGCAAGCTTTTTATGAATCATTATGATGGAATTATAAAAAAATGTAATTGTTTAAGCATGAAGTTTTAAGACATAAAATACCTTTTAAAAAATTCATAAATTAAATAATTTTCTCACGAAGGATTTATTCTTTTAGAAAATGTCCCCATCATCTAGGAATACATTCACGTATTTCATGAGGAGTTACCCGAACCTCCCCCAGAAAGAGAGGTGGATTTCTCCATTGAACTCATACCTGGATCTCATCTGATATCAATGACCCCCTATAGGATTGAAAATGTGGAGCTAGAGGAATTAAATAAACAAATCCAATATCCATTGGAGAATGGGTTTATCCACCCAAGTGTGTCTCCTTGGGGAGCACCAGTTCTCTTTGTGAAGAAGAAGGATGGATCGATGCAGCTATGCATTGATTATAGACAACTGAATAGGATTATAGTGAAGAACAAATACTCTATTATTAGAATTGATGACTTATTTGACCAACTTCGTGGGGATCAATTATTCTCTAAGATTGATTTTCGTTTTGGTTATCATCAATTGAGGGTGAAGAATGATGATAATTCAAAAACTGCTTTCCAATCAAGATATGGGCATTATGAGTTTGTTTTTATGCCTTTCGGACTGACTAATGCACCCGCTATTTTTATGGATCAAGAATAAGTTGATTTTGGAAACTTATGTTTTATCAAATGGATATCCTTTGTATAGGAAAATGATTTAGTGATTAAATATTGAAGGTTATTTTGGATGATGTCTTCTCTTTTGAAGTAATATATGCCTAAGGGAAATAAAGTACTACGGGATTTAAATTGAGGAGGAATAGTTGAATTTTTTTCATAAGAATTTATGTATTTATTATGGACATATGGTGATTTGGGTTATTTATAGAAAATGATGAACCTAGCGTATAGAATATGTGAATAGGTTAATTATACTTTAGTATGAGACTTTAATAGTAGTAGATGTTATTTAGAGATAAATTTTAAGATTTATTGGGGAAGACTATGTGATTAAATCCTTCTGAGTTTTGGGTTCCAATCTTTGTTTTGATTATTCTGAATAATTTTATGGATGATTGTGTATTGAATGGTCTATATAGAAATTTGGGTATTATTTTTAAATTTTGGATATTTATAGTCATATTTCTTTTTATAAAGGATTATCCATTTTTAGAATTATATGATCTCATACTAACCATTTTAGTTTTAGTTGATGACTAAAGACAAGGGAAAATATAGTTATTCTTTTGTGGATTATGTGATTATCTAGAAGATGATTCTTGTGCTTTTGATGAGACCAAGTCTTTTTTAATGCTCTTTGTTTGGAGAAAAGATTAGTCTTGGTGGAAAATTATTATGTGATGAAACTCTGCATGAAGGTAAGTATATTTCATTATATTTTTATTATAGGTAGTAAATGAATTCCTCAAAAATTATGAAAAGGAACATAAAACAAAAATGTTGTTGGTTTACGTTTCCTACTAGGTAATCAAAGACCATTTAACACATCTTAAGTTTGTGATCTTCTTGTGGTAAATTTTTTCCAAATCAGGTTTTCTATCACTCTCCATTAGAACTTGACCCTTTGTTTTCTCTTCCATATCCATTTTTTCCTATATGGAATCCTAGTATGGGTTAACTCGGGTGACCTTTGTACTTCCCTTTCTTTCTTTTAAAGTAATAGTTTTACTGACTCTTTTTCCGATCTGGAACTTTCAACACAATTTCCAAGCCCAGTTTTAAAATTGCGAGGAAACAATTTCTTAAGGGGGGAAGAATGTAACGACCTAAAATTTTGAATAAATTTTGTTTCCTAACTTTATGTGTTATTTTATTTTATACTCAACATAACTATTTCATTAAATAAAATGAGTATAATTAAAATAAGACCATTGGGTTTCGTCTGTTATATGATCGTTGGTCAATATGATTGTTGGAAACTAAATGTTGTGATTATGGTCTCCAAATACAAGTGATCTTGATTAATTAATATAGAATGAATATTCAATGGCCCCATCCTATAGTCTCAGGAAGATCGAAGCCCATCTGATGGAACTCGAGAAAGAGGTAGCACCTTTGGGCTTTGCTCTGGACCAAACCCAAGCCGAACTTCATCATGTAAAGCTGGAACAGAATTTCCATCATGAGAAGTTAAAGCTGATAGAAATCACTACTAGGGTAATGTTGGGCAAGCCACCCCAAGATTTTATCACCCTAGAACACCTTACTCTTAGGTCCTATGCTGGTTTTATAAGGGGCTATGTAACGAGACCGTTATTGCCTTGTGTAATCCTTTGATTTAAATAAAAATTGTGATGTCTTCTTATGGTGAAGTTTGTGAATTTTCAAATGTTTGGAAAATTTTAGTATGAATATTATTGATGAGTTCTATAAAAATGATATTTGAAAAATATTTATGTAATCCTTAAATAATTAATAATGTGTAATGATTTTTAAAAAATGGTCTTCTATAGCTGTGTTCAGTATGAAATTTAGAGTCTAATAAGTTCAACTTAATTTTTGGTGAATAGTAAATTATGAATAGTTATTTTATTCTTATGATTAGTACTGTGACCAAATGGATTAACTTCACTTAAGAATGTATTAATATAATTTAGGCACCTTGATTAAGTAATGTGATTCAATAAAATAGGTAAATAAATGTTTCAGAAATTATTGGTTAAGTATTAGTTTTTTCGTTTGAATTGTGTTTTTTATTTAAAAATTATATTAAAATTATTTAAAAACTTATTTTTATAAAATGGAGTTCATTTTTGAAATCAGAGCATCGATATTTGGTTAAGGTGAATTTTTGGGATTTTTTTGAAACAGTTGAATTTTCAGTGAATAGTGTTTTTAGTTAAAAATTAAATTAAAAATATTTAGAAATTTTTTTTCTTAAAATGGAGTTCATTTTTGAAATCAGAGCATTGATATTTGGTTAAGGTGAATTTTTGGGATTTTTCTGAGAAAGTTGAATTTTCGGTGAATAGTGAAAGTACAGTTTTTGAGTTTCGGATGTTTAATGACATCATTAAAGATGTAATAATTATGCAATAATTCTGGTAGACTTATTAATAGTAAGATAAGGTATGTGGTGTCTCAGGTGGCCAATACCATGGTCCAATACCATGGGAAAGACCATGGTTTTTCCAATACCACCGATGAGGTGTCCCTTGGCAATTAATGCTTTGTCCCCTCACTTCCTCTATAAATACCAAGCCATTCCCTCATTAATTTCATTTAAAAATCCTCCCCAACTAAGTCCTGGTCTCTTTAACTTCCAATGAGTCCTCCAACGGTTCCCTAAAGCCTCCCAAGGTCCCAACCTTTAGGCTTTCGAAGTTACTCTTCATGGTAAGGGATCCTCTCACCCTCCTCTTTTAAGTCATGACTTCCTTCATGTTGTGTCTTAGAATTTCCATCTCTTTATGTTGAGGGTATGTTCTTATATGTTCTAATTTATATCCGTTTCATTTCCAATCTTTGAGAGACCATTTCCACTCCCATTAATTTGTTTTCTTAATTTTTAAGTGATGCCGTTAGGCTGCCGAATTTTTTTTAAAAGAAATTGCATCTTCTATTGTCTTTCATGTTTCCTTTTCATGTGTTATGTCATTCAAATATGCATACCATGGTATTATTCAGTACCCGTACTATATTATGAGTTATTTATTAGTGGGTGACCCTTGTCCCCTCTCTTTTCAATGTTTTCTAAAACCACATTATATAGCCGTTATGCTACAGAAATTTCATCTCAAAATATTTATCTCTTTCTCTCAAGAAATTCTATTATTTATTTATCTGAATACCCAGACTTATTTCATTTCCACGGGTGTTCATAAATATATAAAGATGATATATTTGATTCTTTAATTGACATGCATGTAACCCTAACTCCTTTTCCAAGGGTTATAAATGACATAATGATCTTATTTTTAAGCTCTTTTTAAATGTCACGATTTTGACCTGAAACCCATTTCTTTGATTCCATTTGGGTTATTTATGAAATGATTGATTATGATCTATTTGGATCACATGAAAGTAAATACATATTAATGATTCGCCAAAATAGCTCTCTAATGCATTGGGTAAAGAATTAATCTCTAGAGATGACAAGTTTTAAGTTACCTTGTCGAATAACCTTGGTAATTTTTATGACACCTTGGGGGTTGACATTGGTGATATGTTCATGAATGTCTAAATGAAATTTTGTAGCCGCATATTCAAGATTATGTTCCAAGTTCTTTTCTTTATGATATTCATATTCTTCCATTTCTCGTGTCTTCATGTTTTTATACAAGTTCTTATTGATATCACAAGTACATTGACTCCCTTGTTTACCCTTACTAGGCCTTCGGCTCACACTTTCCTTTGATGTCTGTCTCTAGGATATGAGATGTAGTAAATGTACATAGGATGAACCTATGATTAATCCTTACAAGTGGTTTAGAATAATTTTTTATATTTTTCTCTCGTTTTATGTTCCTGATTTCCAAGACACTGGACTTTAAAGATCCTCTGTTTGAAAAATGTAATGAAATGTTATGTAATAAAAATGCAGGATGCTATATTTGTTCTCCAAATGTCATAATATTTTCCATAATCTTATTAGTCATCTTATATATATTACTAAATTTGTTATAAATAAAAGTTTTATAAACTCTTGTTTGAGATTAATAAATTTGTTAAACTTATGGTTTTACAACTCTATTGTTTTATTGTTATATTCATGATTTTTTCAGCTTTCTTTTTCATGGGAACATACTAAATTTTATATCAAACCTCTCAAGGTAACATTTTTAGATCCTTTTTTGGTTTCTCACTTCCTAAAAACTCACAGACATCAGATAGAGAGTTACTGAAACTCATAAATCCCTACTCAGCATTACAAAAATTTTGTGGAAAAAATTCCAACTCTTGGTCCATTTCTCTGAAAATTACATAAAGATGTTCCATGAATTTTTTTTTTCAAGTGACCTATTCATACAATTAATCTCTTCTAGAAACATATTTTTTCTTTAAGAATATATTTTTGATTGTTTGATATTGTATTTTCATATTCAACTTCTTTATTTCATTTTCAATTTTTACAACATTTTTGAGACCTTCTTTTAGCTCTCTTTTCATATGAAATTATAACTCAGTCTCTTCCTAAGTGATACTAATTCTGAACTCTTCATCATTAATTGTTGTAATAAAATTATTTTCTCTAACAACATCTAGGAACCTTTTTTATCCAACTTCATTATCTTCATATTTATCATCATTATAAAAAAATATCCTTTTATATTTGGAGAAATTTTTATCTTTTCCCTTGGGGATAATATTTTGATTTGTCACCATGTTTCTTCCAAAATCTTCTTTTCCTTCTATCATCTTCATCACTACCTTCTCCATTCATTTTTCAAGGAAAATTCACAATAATTTTTCCCACATCTCTACATTATAATTATTTTAGGGGTAGCTTTACATTATACTTTCTTGGGCATCTTTTCACATTTGAAATTACTAAAGACTAAAATTTATCAAGATTGGAAAAACCCACATTTTAGATTTAAAATCACCAACTTATTAATATTTCATAATATTTTCAGATTTTCTTTTGATGAACACCTTGAATGAAATTTCAATAAAAAATTCATTTTTGTTTCAGTACTTTCTCTATTATCATTTCATAAGCAATGAGAGTGCTACGAAGGTTATCCAATGATAGCGTTTTAGGATCTCTATCTACCAAATATGAAAATTTGGCATCAAAATTGTAAGGAAAAAATCTCAAGATTGTTCCAATAATATTTTAATCCTAAAGCATTTAAAAAAAATACATCATATAGTGCTAAAAATATAAATCCCCCTTATAAAAAGTCACAAATAGATTAATACTCACCAATTTTGAGAACATCGTACTTCATCCTCTAAATTTTAAATTTTAGCTTCTTCGCTTTAATATGGTCTTCATAAATGTTTTTTAACTTCTCACAAATTCATTTATTATTACTAACTCCCTTCACTATATAAAACTCACTTGTAGAAAGGTATTCGAGTATAATATTCTTAGATCTTTTATTATTCTCTAGAATCGTATTTTATATATATTTAAGTGAAACCTTTTCATCAAGAGGTGGAAATCTATAGATAGTAGTTTATAAAATACCAAACCCAATAGAAATAATATGCGGTAACATTCTATCATTCCTGATATGATTGTTCTATCTATAAAATAAAAGAATAACCTTACTATTCACACAATATGAATTCTATGTAATAAATTATCTTAAAAAACACATTAAAAATAGTAAATGGAGGGACCTTGTCTCAAATACAAATTTAAATGCACAAACTTGGATCAATGTATCACAGAAAGGGGGTGAATTAGTGATATCTTTTTTTATTTATGTTATCTTTCTTATAAAACAACTTTCACCTCCTATAAAAGTGTTATCACTTTTCTGAAAAAAATACATTCACACATCCCCAAGAAAATAAGTCTTTTCAAGATTCACTACTCAATAAAAGTAGATAGTCCATTTCATGGTTTGGAAAGAAAATAAACCAAAACATACACTAGAAAACCATCCATTTCCCTGGATACAACAATAAGAAAATATCTTTATACTTATGTAGAACTATAGTCAATACAAAAATACATGTTCTTATAATACCATGAATGATCTAAAATAAGTTCTTCAACAAGTTAATAAACCTTTATGAGTTGCTTCAAAACATTTCACTATGTTCATCCAACAAATTCCACTTTTTGAATTCTTTAAAACATAATTCTTCACTTTTCTATATAGAAATCGATATTAACAACATCCATAGACATTATAAAAACACATAGTTCGATGGTTCAATATGATTCATCATAATGGAAATAATATGTTTGAATAGATACCTTGAAAACAATTTATAAAAACTTATTTCTATCATAAAAAATGTCAATATAATTTCTCAGCCTCATCCAAAAATCTTTGACGACTTCCTCTTCTCTATTATTCTTATTTTTGGAGAAAATATCAATAAATCATCATTATAAAACAAATTCTACCACAAATCCATCATAAATCATTCTCATTTTTCACATAAAAATGTCATTTGTAAAAAAGAATATTTCACTTCCACTTCTATTTATAGGTGTTCTATAAATAGAATGGGTGGGAATCTAAAAAAGTATTTCCGCATAATAAAATTTAATTATATAGAATTTAAAATTTATTTGAACATATTATTTGATCACTTCAGTGCTTCTCAACTCATATTTATTCTTCTTAAAACATCTCAAATATTCCTATGACATCATCCTGATATGAACATAAAAATAATTTATTATTTCAATATAGTTTTCATTCTAGTACTGTTTGTCACACAAATTTTCCAGATATGATTGAAAATATTTAAAATTGAAAACATCCATTACAATGTTCCCACTAAACCTGTTATACAATAAACATTTACGAAACTTCATTAAAAATATGTTTCTTTAAAAATAATGGTTTAAAAAAATTAGATTTTATACCCTCTTTAGTTGAAAATAATTTTTCATCCATATCCATGATTTCTAAAAAATAATTTAATAATGTTTTTTATATTAAAATAATATTTCATAAATTATTTATTACCTATAAAAGATATTTTTAAAAAAAATTAAATTGTGTCTTTTTTTTTATTTTTTGAATGATGTACTTTTTCACTTTTAAGAAAAGAGTGAAGGGAATGTTTTATTTTATCTTATTCATCACGAATGGAATTTCCCACATCATAAACACTCAATGATTTGAATCATCATTTATACGATTACAGCATTGTTTTCAAACATAATTTTCCCTATTATTATGAAAATTATTAGTTTTTAAAAGTAAATTTCAAAGTGAAAAGGTTATTCTCCACAAAAAAAAATTAATGAAATTTTATGTTATTTCTATTAATAAATGACAAAAACCCTTATCATACTTATTTTACATTAGGCTTATGATGTAATAACACCATTCTTATTATTTATTCATATTTTTTATTATTAGTTTGAAGAGTGATGTACCATTTTGATACCATTAACCATATTACTCAGATAGTTTATGAATATGCATATTAATTGGGGGAATATATTAACATGTCACATGCTATTTTTTCTATATGAATGTTTATGTTTAATATGTTTCATACCTTTCTCAAGAGTAATGAATTATACTCTCTATGTGATGGGTGGGGCATGATATAGCCTCTTAATGCATTGATAGGTCTCCTAAGATAACCTCATTTGGGTATTTAGTTGAGGCCTTATCTATTTATGTCAAATGACATGGAATAAGGCCTTGATGGTATGTTTATGATGTCTAGAATTATGCATTCTATAATTATGAGATAGGTTATAGATGTGCATCTGATTATTTTATTTGGTATGACAACAATAGATGTGTTTCAAACTCCTTTTATTATTTATATTTAATTATTTGATCCTAATTTATTCCTTCCATATTATTCATCATGCTCAATTTGTTGAACCAATGGCATATGATTTTACTTATTTATCATACCCTATTGATTTTGACTTATGTATTCATGAAATCTTTTTCTATACACATACCCTTAGAGAGCATCTGAGAACACCACATTTAAAATTTTTCAATTAACTAAGATTCTATAAATTGTATTATGAAAAATATGATGGTACCTTCTTAATGTAATAATGGAGTTCTAAATGAAAATATAGTGTTGTATTTTATGTTTTTAAATATAATGTGAAATTCAAGTACGTATATGGTTTTCCAATTCCACTAATCTATTAGGTCCTTTGTGATGTGATCACTTGTATATAGAACCAATTTAATAATATTACCACTTAATTTAGGCTACCATAGTTGGGTTCGTTATATTTAGTAATCGATAAAGTTCAGTAGAAACCATGGGAACAACTTTATGGAAAACATAGATTAAGAAATATATCTAAATGACTAAATTTGAAGATAAATATAAGTATATGATAACATACTAAAGATTTTATAAGATAAATACTATATGGGTTTCCAAGAAAAGCATCCCTATATAGATAATACATGAGTATATTGCTCTGAAATAGTTATACCAATGTGAAATAACTCTAAAAGGGGTGTATTGGGATTTAACTCGATTAACACCTTGTTTATGTCAATGGGCCATGATAAACACTGAGTTTGAAACTATTATGGTATATTATTGGGTTAACATAAATTTTAATTACAAAAACCTATAAAATATTTGAAAATACTGTAATCAATTGATATTATTCAAAAAGATACAAAGATTATGATTTTGATATTTGTTGTGCATATATTTTTCAACTTCTCCCATGTATTTTTTGAAATTGTTAAATATGATTCATAATTTTTTGATATAATATAATATATTAAATATATTATAAATGTTTCAAAGTGTAATACATGAAAACTATATAAATTTAGGTAATCCATGGAATGATTTCCCTCTGGGGAAAGCTAATGAAGCGAGAGCTAGAACAATGGCTGGATTTGAAAACATTAAAACTATAATGGGGAAGCTGATATACATTATAACTTGTAACCATTCCCATATGGAATATCCCACTAACCTATAATGTGGTGTAAAAATGATATACCACTTCATATGTCATCAACCTCCATCATTTAATTAGGCTACAATTCCAATTATATCTGAGCAAGAGATAAGTTCATTAGAGATGATATTTATTCTTTGGTAAGTAATGAAAGGGAGAAGGTAGTCATTGGATTTTATCATCTCTCAGGGGATTTGGATTGATGGTTTTACTTTATTCAAACCCTAAGGAAAAGTAATAAATTTAAAACATGATGTGGATAGAATTAAATAACACTTATTTAACAAATATTTTCCTCACGAGGAACAACTATATATGTTGAGAAAAATAAAGAATGTAATAAAAAGATATATGAACATGTTTATTTGTATGAATCCATGAAATACCACTATATTTTAAAATAAGAACATTTAGTGTTTCTAATTTGAAAATCATATCTTAAAGAACACATGAAATATATTTATTTAAATTTAATGTCTTTGATATCTTGAGAAACATGGAACCCCAAGTCGAAATGAACCATAATATAGTATAACGTTATAATATAACCATTAAATTGGTGGATATGAATAGTTATAACTAAAATTTTAATATTATGGTTATTAATTTTTTATAAATAAAATATTATTCATCTAAAAGAAAATAAAATGTTTTCAAAAAAACTATATTTTTTCTAAAAGATTGTTTAATCGATCTTATCTCACATATTTTGAAATTATTTTTTCCAATATTATATAATTTATTTAGTAAATAGATAATAATTTTTTAAATCATCATGTAAAATTATCATAGGTTGATTTCTTTATTTGTTAAAAATGATTCATTTTTTGATGAATTGTGAAAATACAAAATTTTAATTGAAAACTATATTTTCTTTTAAATTATTTATAAAGTTATATTATATTTTAAATTTGTTTTAAAGTAAAATTTGATTCAAATTTAAGCCATTTAAATAAATTTAGGTCAATGTAACAATTTTCATATTGAAGATTTATATAAAATCTTCTAAACTTTTGAACATTTACGTTTTCAAAACCCGTTTTCTCGTCATGTTTATGAGAAGAGTTTTATATTACATTTTTCTAATTATATGAATATAATTTATAAAAATTCATCAAATATTTATAATAGTAATAATTTATATTATCAATGTTTGTATGGAAATTTTTTTACCATAACTAATAGAAAAAACAGTATAATTTATTTATAGTGAGTAAGGTAAAAATTGGTTTACCATGGGTTAAAACTAAAAGGATAAGGGTACAAATGACCAAGAAACTAATCTAAATATATTTTAAATCCATATAAAGACATTATAGTGTATTATTATGTATAATAACATTTTTTTTACACTTTTATAATGTGAAAAAACATGTATACACCTTTTCCATTTCAAAAATTATAAGTCTTCTGATCACCCTGCTTATAAAAGGTCACCCCCTCTTCTCTATTTTCCCCATCTTTACACCCATTAGGTTTATCCAATAACTTCCAAATTAAATTTCCAAATTTTATTCCATCAAAATATAATCCTTATTTTTTGAATAAATATATCCCAGGATGGCTTCTTGTGAAAACCTATATAGGTTATTTAAAGAAGAGGTAACATTCTTCAATGAGCGTTTTTATTTTATTTATTCCTCCGCCTCCATAATTTGTTATTAAACCATGATGATTTAATAAAATCAATATATTAAATTTAATAATATTCCTATATTTCATTTTAATTACATAAAACCATACCCACTTCCATCAAATGGGTTACGAAACCAGCATTCATATGTACGACATACTACTACCTCATGAACTGATGTTATTGGTTTTTCTATTACCCCCTCTCAAAGTTGGGTATGATGATAGATTTAAAATATTTTAAATATATTTATAACATAATTATTCATATTGAGTCATTATATCATATATCCCTTTTTAATTTCCATCCTATAGGGGATACGATAACATCCCTTGTCTATACAACAGATAACCGCCTCGTGAAGCAATGTGTTTCACTTTTCATTAATGCATTACATGGAAGGTAATAAGGATAATTTTAAAAAATTAACGTGACATACATAAAATAATTATGATATTAATTTAATATTTATAATTTTTAAAATATAGTATATCATTTTATTTCTTACTTTTCCACTCACTTAATGATGACAACATCTTTTTCATACGTGTGGAATACTTCCCTTACAAAGCATTGTTACTCTCCCTTTATCACCACACCACATGGATGATATATATATCTGTGTGTGTGTGTGTGTGTGTCTGTGTGTGTGTGTTTATTTATAGAAATAATATTGTATTAATTATTATATTATCATGTTGGGATTATAAAATATTATGTATCTCGTTTTCTTAATGATTGTTTAAAAATAGAAATGTTTCCTATGCATACATAAGACCTTCCATCTATATGATCATAATGTACTTAATCTATAAAAACCTTAATTCTTGAGTGTTATTAAAAGTATAACTGACCTATAAATAAGATAATTATCTAATTATTATTATTCTGGGTATGTTTTAATAACAAATTTTAAGACCATAGTCAACATACCAAAGTAATTTTTGATACCTAATCCAAATATCATCGAATCATACCATGTAAATTTAATTTACTAAGTGTTCATATATAAATTTTAAATAAGTAAAATAAAATTGATAATAAACTTAAAGAGGTAAAAATAATATAAATAATTAAATAATGATTTTTATTCAGGATGATAAATAACATATAGGATGAGTAAGACTCACTGTAATAGATTTCTTACCTCAATATTCATTAATTGGGTTAAACATCTACATCATTGATTATGTATTTCTAAGATTAAATGTGTAAAAAATGTTAATTTTTTATGTTTTATTTTTTGAATTTATTATTATTTACATTTGATACACATAATCAATACATTGATTAATCCCCACTTTAATGATATGATCATTTTAGGGGACTTCATCTCAATTTTCATTCATTAAGTAATATTATAATGTTATGAACCTAATACCATTTATATGGTGTATATACTACCCCTTTTACATGAAATATAATGATTCCTTAATAATTCATGGAATTTTATTTGTAAATTTCTATTACTTTTACCAAGGGGATTTGACTTAAGAGTTACCAACTAGTAATTAATTTAATAACACGATTTCTCTTCATTATAATATATTAATTCTTTATACTTTTTATTAATATGTGATTTTGTGAGATATTAATTTTTATTATCTAATGATTTATTTACAATAAATTTATTTGGATATAAATTTGATACACATAATTGATTCATTTAATAGTTATCACTTCATCATATTGATTATTTTGACAATAAATAGTGTTGACACTCACAATCTTGATTCATTTTTGTAGTCATTAACATTCCCATGAAATGATCACTTATTTTCTATCACTAGATATTATATTTTACATTGATATCCATATTAGTTACCAAGGACATGTTTATTTCTGAAACCACATATAAGTTCTACGTATGGTGTTCTACGCTGACTAAAAACATTATCTAGGGAAATATTGATAAATTCGTATTCTTTAGTAAAGAAGGGTATATTATGATAAGAAATATTGTTCTTTAATTAAATATATAATTTTTTATATAAGGAATTATTTGAACCTAAAAATATTGGTGGGGCCATTTATATAAGGAATTATTTGTACCTAAAAATATAGGTGGGACCATTTATAATTTTTTATATAAGGAATTATTTGTACCTTAGTTTAATGGGTTTCTAGTGTACACTACCAATCAGTTTCAAACTATCTTGATGAAATATCATGAAGGTATAGGTATCATGATACCTAATATCATGACATGCAATAATTAACATTTCCATCATTAAAAATTTAGTCATTTATATCCATAATATTTTTTGAATGATATTATATATAGACACCTTTCTTTCATAGTTTTCTATATAAAAGGCATGTGTTTTCATTTATTTAAAATTACATATTGATTATACCTTATGTAATTATGAGAGAAATGGTATTGATTAAATGGAATCTATTTTTGGTTATTTACCTTTCTATATAGATTATTCCATATCTAGTTTTGATATTAATGTTATTGATTAAATGGAATGTGTTTTCTGTTATTTACATTCCAATATTGATTATGTATTATATAATCATGGTAGTAATTTGTTTTTAAATGGGATTTCTTTTATTTATTTACATTCATATGTAATTTATACTTTTTTATTCATGACATATTCCATCTCACATAACCCTTACCTATCATTTCATCTCACCTTTATTCTTTTTCCTCTCCTAGGAATTTATGAAGTGTACTATGATTGATATGAAAGGATATGATAGAGGGAAGAATTTTATTACTGAAAAAACATGTGATGTATTTTGTGGCTTCAAATATAATATGTGAATAATGTATGTTTATAGTTTACTAAGACTACTAAACAATTAAGTCCTTCGGGATGTGATTCCTTATATCTTATGCTAATGAAACAAATCTGGAATCAACTCTTATCTACTGGGTTCTAGGTTGTTACAGTTGGTATTAGAGGATATTCTATAGAAGTCTTGGGAAATTGAATTATAAAAACATTGATTAGGGATCATATTCATATGATTGACATTGAGGATAAGTATGGAAGAACATCCTAATGTTTTGGTACGGTATATACTGTACTTTTTTCCCTTGAAATAAATCTATTTCTAGAAACCACAAATAGATATGGTTCTAGCACATATATACATAGGGAAATATATCTAAAAAGAGTGTGTTCGGTATGACCCAATCATCTCCCGGTGCTTGAAAATGGTCCTTACTGTGCACCTAGTTTGACACTCCTATGGAATATTCTTAAGAAAATTCAAAATTTCATTACAAAGCATTATAATGGATTTGAATATATAATGAAAATAAATTACAAAGGTTAAACCTAATGTGTATTATATTGAAAAGAATGCTTCATGTTTTAAACACCCTAAAAATTATTTTATGCATCACACTACTATTATTGTTTCTTAAACTATGATTTTTGATTTAGTCAATGCATGGAACTCAAATGAATCGTGTTAGAGTTTATTATAAATAAAATTTGATGAATATAAGAAACCAAATGGGATGATGATAGGAGTGAATGTTTATGTTATTATAACTAATTAGTTTTTCTAAAATAATATTAATAACCTAAACTATAACCAACTCTTGGACTCACCAAAGAAGAGAATTATGGAGTTCTCTAAGAGCATGAGTAATGGAGACAATAAAGGAAATAAGAGTCTATTTCATTCATATGATAAACATTTATGGAAGAACCTAGTAATGTGTATCAATGGAATAGAGAAATTATTTTTGTTTGTAAGGGAACATAATAATGAAAATAATTTTTGAGGAAACATAAAGAGTATGATGGATGGAAATAAATCTCAACCTAGGGATCTATTTCTAGTTCATTGAGTTAAATGTGGAGAACCTCAGAATTATCTGAGTTAATTACCACTTAAAAATTTTACATCCTAAATAAATAAAGACCTTATATTGAATTAAAATTTTTGAATAATTTATTTGTTTTCCAAAATTATATTATATATGTATTTTTTCTATTGGTACTTTGGTATTAAAACCCTTAAACATTTGAGGATTCTATTAAATTTCAGAAGAATACAAGTATTCATTAAGTTAAGTATAATTGATTCCACCATGGGTTTATAAGTTTATGTTCTATTACGAATTTATATTCATAAACATCCCATTTGAAAAAAAATTGTTGGAATATTTCATGATAAAGGATATTTTTGGTAAACATTTATGGGGATTCAAAGCATTGGATTATTATCTAAAAGTGATATTTGAGGGTGAATTCCTTTACTTGTTGGGAATAAGATGAATGTTTTTGGTAGACTTTAACGTGTATATAATATTTTATGTTGTAGTAATTATGGTTTATCACATTTTTGGAATGTTATAGGATTTATGTTAATATAGTTTTAAAAAATGGACATCCTGTATATCGAGTGAAAACCTATCAAATCTATTAAGGTCATGGGGCTTGAAACCATGATCAATAGATGATAAGGTTTTAATGGATAGCTCTAGCCTATGTGATATACTGGTTAATATTTCATTGTTTTTAGTTAAATGATATGATAAATAAATATTAATGATGAATGAGTGGTGTTACTATTGAGGTTTAGAGATTAATATATTATATTGGATAGCTTGTGCTCACAATATCGTATTTGAAAAATAGTTAGAGATATTCAAAATGAAATTTAAATCTATATTGTATTGTAAACCCTATTAAAGGTTAATTTTAGTACTTTAGGCATAACAAAATTCTTTTTTGGGATATCCATTACTTAGAGTAAGCAATGAATTGGAAATTGATCAAAGCACATCCAAATGATGAAATTTTTATTAGAAAATTAAAATTTATCAAGTAAGAATATTTCCATATATTCAAATATAGTATGTTAATTCCACAAAATGAGGTAAAATATATTGAAACAAAAAAGCTACATTATTTCCTTCATATATGATGAATCATATGGTCTTTTTAATCATCATGGATTAATAGTTTTTAGGTTCTAATATTTCCATTGATCATTCATTTGTTTCTGTTCATTGAACTATATCACTCTCTAAAATTAGTTATGCTTCTATTCCATGTTCATATCTATATAATAAATCAATTTTCTCTTAAATATGAAACTATTTTGGTTTTATTCTATATGACCCTCTAATGTCCCTTTATTTCTTATGAAGTGGATATTTTATTAAACCTTTTATGATATTATATTTCAACAATGGTTGTAACATCCCAGGTAAATAAAGAATATGAAATTTTCATATTTATTAATATTTTTGAATTAAATATTAATTTTAATTTAGATTGGATGCTATGTTTGATGGTGTACCCAACACACAACAATGGGTTTCTCCAAAATCTTACGCCGCACACAAGGCTGAGTCATACTGAAACACAATAATATAATATTATTTCAAATAGTAGTCAACTCTATGAAATTGTATTAGTGGTAATGGAAGGAACTAAATAAAATATAATTATACAAGTTTTTTAAATGTATTTAAAATTATCCAATAAAATTTCGATACTTAAAATGTGAATGAATCTAATTTTAAGCATGAAAAACTCTAATATTTTTAAAAGGTCGTTTTATAGTCATATGATGTAGAACCCCATTTAAATATAGTTTTTTTCACTTTTATGTATTATATTTGACAAAATAAACTTCTTCTTTAGAAGTGGGACTTCAAAATTTACTTTGGTTAAATTTTTAGTATTTTTTTGATAATGTTCATTTTTTATGAATAATGAAAAATACAGCATTTTAAAGTGAAACTACATTTTAATCTAATTTATTTATATGGTTAGATTGATCTATTTATTGTTTTTAAAGTATAATTGTATTATATTTTTATCATTTAATATAATTTTTGTCATTTTAACTAATTTCACTTTGAAATTGGATATAAACAAATGTCAATCTTTTGATAATTATTATTTCTTAAAAACATTCTTTTTGGTTTTGACAACAAGAATTAATTAAAAATTATTTTTTGAAACTTATGTGTTTTAAATTTATAAAAATGGATTACTTATTTGAAATAAGGAGTTACAAAGTTTTTAAATAATAAACTTTTATTTTTAGACATTATGAATATTAAATTTAGTAAATATTTTATTTACCATGGTTAGAAGGTAAATCGGGTAAATACGAGTAAAAAAATAATGCTATAATAATATTAAATTACCCTGGAACATGTCCTAACCATATTTTCTAATACCTTTATGATAATTTCCATCCTTGGGTTGATTTTGGGACCCCAAGGAGACACTTGTAAGTTAAAATGACACTTTATAAAAATTAATTTAAAGTTAAGGAAAATGTAACATAAACATATATCTTTTCACATATCAATTTTTATATAGGGTTATATAAGTGATAATTTATACTATAAATCTTAATTATAAATATAAATATATTTACTACATAATGGTATTTTATTTATAATTTTTAGAAATCATATAAATAAATTTATTTATGACACAATGGTGATGTAGTTGTAACCTTATTAATGAAAGATTTCAATAAATGAGATTATAAATATTAACATAAATTCATTTTAATACTTTTTAAGCCATCCACAAATTTTATGGATAATTATTACTTGTTATATTGTAATTAATGAATGGTTTTTTAAATAATGAATTTTTTTTTATTTTTTAAAAAGTAATGATATTAATAGTATATAAATTGACATAAATGAGTTTTGAAAAAAAAAACAATTATTTTATTAATTTATATAACAATTTTAAAAAACTAAGATTCTGAAAAATTACATAGATAATGTTTTTAATTTCATTAATTAACCAATTTTGGTTCGTTTGGAATTTTATGGTAGCTATATTAACCATATAGTATAAATATACAAGAGGACATAGTAAAAGTTAAATTAGTTATCTAAAGGTTAAAGCTAAAAGATACGGTTACTTTTATGCCCTAAAATTGTAGAAATCCTTTTGTATGAGAGGATTTAGAACAATACACACCTCATATTTGAATTAAATGATTTTGGGACCATTTTAACTCTAAATATAGTTTATAATAAAAAAATATTTTCAAACATTTTTAAAGAGCCCCTCCTCCCTCTTATAAAAGGCCATCACCTCTAACCCATTACTCATACCACTAAATCCCCTTGTATAATCCAACCATGGATCCAATAATCTCCCAAAATATTTATATTTAACCTATAATCCTTACTTTGCAAATAAGGCAATTCAAGAAAGCCTTTTGGTTCAAACCAACGGGAGTTTCCCAATTTAAAGGTAACTTCCTCTCTCAAGTTATTTTATTTTATTTTCCTTCTCCAACCCCCTAAAAATATTTATTCCACTATTTTATAAAAACACCAGTATCATAAATATAATATTATTTTGTTATGAGAAGTATTCTAACAACACTTCCAAACACCTCCATCTAATGGATATGAATATATTGTTTCAATGGATGGTGAATTACGGCCTCACGGAATGATGATTGTTCAAACATCTCCTACCGCTTCCCGTGGTGGACATTATGATGGAACTATATTTATATGTCATATATATTATATTTATACTATCTCTATGCTTCTGTATTTTTCATTTATATCATACCTTTATGGTTTCCATAATGGATAAATACGATAATTTCATTAGAGGAAATGCAGATTATCGCTCCCTCAATGTGATATGACTCGTTCATATCATACATGGATCATATAAAGGATAGTGTTAATAAACTTATGTAATGTATATAAACTATGATAGTATACTTGAATAATAATATACCTATGTATCATTTGGTTTTCATTACTTTAAAAATGAAAAACAAATGAAATGAAAGTAGCCTTCATGTGTATATACGGCTTACTGTCTCCTGGAATGGTGCATATCATTTTCATATATCCAACTAATATGGTCTATTATAAATACAAATATACTGTATATATATTATATTTAAATCATGAATACAAATCTGGAGATAATGGGATTTTGACCACATAGACAATTTGTAATTATAACAAGTTCATTTTGGACTCAAGTTTTGAACATCAGCAAAATATATGATATGAACTAAATTAATTAAATAATTATTGTAGAAAGGTAATAAGTGATATAAAAGGAATAATAAACCTTAAAATGTTTCTTAATCAATTATAAATTAACTTAAGTTTATTATTCAGGAATAACAAGGAACATACGTGACGAGTCAGACTCAATGTAAGGAAACTTCTTAACCCAATTTCCATTATTTGGATTGACCTTATACATCTTGATTATGTAATGATATGATTATGTGAGAATAATTTTTGATTTCCTATCTTGTATTTATACTTCATTTATGTGTATTTATTGTAAATACATACAATAAATCTATTTTATTTACAAAAAGATCTTTATATAAATACATATAATAGGTTCCTAACCTATAATATTAATCTATAAAATTAGTGGATCACATTAAATAGTTCATATAATATTTATTTTACTATTTTTAATACCATTTATTTCATACTTCTCTTAATAAAATAATTTCTACAACATTTTTGTATAATTATTAAATATACTTATTTGTTGCATAAAAATTAAAAATAAAATACTAGGATGAATCTAAATATTATAGATTTCATAAGAATACTTTTAGTCAGATTTATATTCTAAACCACCGAACTTTTAAAATGTTATATTTATTAAATTATGAAGGTGACAACTTTGACATCATTTAAAATAAAATAATATAAGTGTCATAATCACTTTTATAAGACTCCAAACAGTCATATATTCGGTAATTGGATGATTATGGTGTATATATATACTACCAATATGTTTTGGTCAGGTTTGTGAGCCTTTTAGTGTGTATTATTATTTCAATAAAAACTATATTACTTATTTTTCACTAAATAAATAATTTCTGCATCATTAATGTATAAGCTATTAAGGTAATTAAATATCTCTTAAAAATTATAAATAAATTACCATGATAAATAAAAAAAATTTATCTTTCAAATGAGTATTTATAAACGAATTAATATTCTGTATAAACTTATATTAAAAATATTTTAATTATTAAAGTTGAGTGAGAAATATTTCACTTTTCTTTAAATAAAATAAACTAAAGGTCTTAATCACCTCGAAGTGGGTTCCAATGAATTCCATTTCGACTAAAATATTCCTTAGGACAAAATTTAAGAATCAAATTATATTAATACAAGTGTTAGGATAATTTTATAATATTATATTTATCCTTTATTACCTGATTTACCTTTTACTATGGAAAATAAAATTTACCGTAGTTACTATTCATAATGCCCAAAAATAAAAAGTAGCTTATTAATATAATTTGGACCCACTGATTCCAAATATGGAATCCATTTTTCTAAATTCAATATACAAAAGTTTCAGAAATTAATTTAAAATTAATCCCGTTGTTAAGAAAACGAGTTTTAAAAGTTAAAACATTGCAAAAGATTGACATGATTTTACCTATGAATTCAATGTAAAATCAATGCTAATAACATAAATTATATTAAATGGTAAAAATATATTATATTTATACTTTAAAACCATTCAATAATATAATTTAACCATATAAATTATTACGATGAAAAAAGTTGTTTTTAATTAAAATATAACGTGTTTTTACTATTCATTAAAATATGAAAGTTATCAGAAAAATATCAAAACTTTATCCAATGTAAATTTTTATATCCTCATTCAATAGGAGAAGTTTATTTTGTAAAATTTAACTTATAAACTTGTCAAAAATTATATTTAAAATGGGTGCGCCATCAAAAGGCGGCAAAACTGCATTTTTTGAAAAAATACTTATTTTACCCGAAATTTTTTTTCTGTTCTCATACCATGTTCTGTTAAATGTGTAAGATGAATTATAATGTCATAAAATTCAAAATTTATTTACTACTATTCATAACTGGTAGTTTATAATAATATTATAACCATATATTGTTGTTTTGTGAAACCCGGTATTGCGTACAACACACGCTATCGAGGATGGTTGCAATTGTGTGTAATGCAAGCCAAGTCAGGGTTGCGTGTAGTGAAAGACTAATTTGTTGTTTTGTATAACAAAATCCAACCATATTTCATTTATATATTGAATATATATATATATATATACACTCAATGTTGTGTAGAATAACTACTATCAAACAAACTTGAAATTGTGTGTAACACAATCCAAGATTAGTGTTGCGTATACTGCAAGCTAATACGGTGTTGCGTATAGTGCAAGATAATATTGGTGTAGCGTACAATAGAATATATGAAAGAAATTAAAAAGAATATATCTTATAAAATCTCGGGTTGTTACAAGGATGATGAATCTGTTGTTACCTACAAAGCAAATTTTACAAGACTTGCAAGGTACGCTTCTGGGATTATTATCCAACCTGAGAGTAAGATTGATCAATTCTTTAGTGACTTAAAACCAAGTCTTCGAAGAGAATTAGCCATATGGGACTTCAATAGCTATGAGGAAATCGTTCTATGTTCTCTCAAGGATGAGATGGAGATTGGAGTAACCCATCAGTCATATGGGTTTAATAAGAAGAGGAAAATAGAATTCAAAGAAAAATCTAAAGACCACATTGAAAAGGAGATGAGTTTTCCCTTATTCTCAAAGTGTGGAAAGAAACATGGATGGAGTTGTCTTAAAGGGACAAGTAAATGTTTCAAATGTGGAAAAGAAGGTCATCAGGCATTTGAATGCCACAATGATGGGAAGAAGATGTCTAGTGATGCAAACAAAGAAAAGGCTACACAACGTGCATCTCCTACAATTAAATGTTACAAGTTAAAGGAAATGGAGCATTATTCCAATCAATGACCTAATACAAGGGTTGTTGATGATGATCAATGTCAACAAACTCTTAAGGATAAAGAAAAAGGAAAGTCACATGCAATTTCTATCAGCGATGTGGAGTATGATAACGAAGTGGTGAAAGGTACACTAACCATCCACTCTAAAGTAGAAAATGTTTTATTTGATTCTGGATCCAGACACACTTTTTATTTATGAAGAATTTTCTAAGGGTATCTCCATATTACCACAGCAGTTAGATATTGAGACAACCCCTAATGGCACAACAGTCGCATCAAAAGTTTATAATTCTTCTTTAATTGAAGTTTGTGGGAAAGTGCTTCCTAAAAATCATGTGATCCTTCCTATAGTGGAATTTGATATGATTCTTGTCATGGATTGGCTTTCTTTATATTTATCTCATATCAATTACCAAAGAATGGAAGTCACATTTCATATTCCAGATCAATCTATGATCATCTATCGATGCAAGAATGAACATAACCTTCCAGTGGAAATGTCATCCCTCCTATGGGTCTTGATTCCACTAAATGAAGGTTATTTATCTCAAATGGTTGGATAGAAACTCACAATTAAGAATATTCCCATTGTACGGAAGTTTGATGATGTATTTACGGAGGAATTTCCTGGTCTTTCACCAAATCGTGAAGTTGAGTTTTCAATAGAACTCATACCATGTGCTTTACCTATTTCAAAGACACCTTATAGAATGGCCCCAATTGAGTTGCAGGAATTGAAGAAGCAACTCCAAGAGAATATTTATAAGGGATTCATATGCCCTAGTGCATCACCTTAGGGATCACCTGTTCTTTTGGTTAAGAAGAAAGATGGATCAATGAGACTCTGTATTGATTATCGAGAACTTAACAAGATCACTATCAAGAACAAAGATCATCTCCCATGCCTTGATGACTTATTTGACAAACTACGCGGAGCTCAATACTTTTCCAAGATTGATCTTCGTTCAGGGTATCATAAATTAAGGGTTAAAAGGGATAATATACCAAATACGGTTTTCCATACAAGGTATGGACACTATGAATTTATAGTGATTCCATTTGGTCTTACTAATGCCCCTACTATCTTCATGGATCTAATGAATAGAGTCTTTAGAGAATATATTTATCAGTTTGTGGTAGTCTTTATAGACGATATTATTTTCTATTCAAAGGGCAAGGAAGAACATGAAGATCACTTGAGAATTGTATTGAAGACCCTGAGAAAGGAGAAGCTTTATGCCAAATTTACCAAGTGTGAATTTTGGTTTCAAAAATTCGCATTTCTGTGTCACATAATCTCAAAAGAGGGGATATCTATGGATCCAGCAAAAACAGAAGTTATCAAAATATGGTCGAGACCAACAATAGTAACTGAGATCTGAAGTTTTCTTGGTTTGGCTGGATATTATCGACATTTTGTGAAAGATTTTTCACGTTTATCTAATCCACTCACCAGGTTGACTCGAAAAGGAGTTAAGTTCATTTGGACGGAGGAGTGTGGAGATAATTCCAAGGAGTTAAAAAGAAGGTTATCCAGTGCACCTGTTCTCACACTACCTTGTAGTATAGAAAGGTTTGTGATCTATAGTGATGCATCAAAGAAGGGATTGGGGTGTGTTCTCATGTAAAATGATATAGTGATAGCTTATGCCTCACGACAGTTGGAAATCCATGAGAAAAATTACCCAACTCATAATTTGGAGTTAGATGCGGTAATCTTTGCATTAAAAATATGGAGGCATTATCTTTATGATGAAAGGTGTGATATTTATAGTGATCATAAAAGTTTAAAGTACATTTTCTTACAAAAGGATCTGAATATGCACCAAAGAAGATGGTTGGATCTGATTAAGGATTACAACTGATCAATTCATTACCACCCTAGGAAGGAAAACAAGGTGGAAGATGCATTAATTTAACAAGACCATGCTAGATTATCCATGATGAGGATCACAAAAGATCCAATATTTATGGATTTATAAAGGATGGATCTTGGAATTATATTTGAAGGGGGGAAATATTATCTTTCCCAAATGAATGTTCAACCATCTATACATGTGAAGATTAAAGAGGCATAGAAATAAGATGTAGAGTTACAAAAGAAGGTGATAAATGTTCCTGAATTCAACCTTGATTGTGATGGGATAATAAGGTTTAGGAATCGGGTTTGTGTTCCTCCCATCCCAGAATTAAAGAAGGAAATATTGGATGAATCTCATAGTTCTTCATTCTCTATTCATCCTAGAAGCACAAAGATGTATAGGGACCTGAAAGAGTACTTCTGGTGGGATGGCATGAAAAGATATGTTGATAAATATGTCTCTCGATGCTTGGTTTGTCAGCAAGTTAAAGCTGAGAGACATAAGTCTAAGGGGATGTTACAACCCTTACCCTTACCCAAATGGAAATGGGAAAACATCACTATGGACTTTGTCACTGGACTTCCCAAAACATACAAATACAATAATGCTATCTGGGTCATAGTTGATCGTCTTACGAAGTCGGCACACTTCATTGCTATTTGAGAGGATTTCTCTCTTGATTAGCTTGCCATGATATATGTAAAGGAAGTTGTAAGATTGCATGGAGTACCACTTTCCATTATATCTGATCAGGACCCGAGGTTTACCTTGAAGTTTTGGTGAAGTCTTCAGCATACTATAGATACATATTTTAGTTTTATCACTTCTTATCATCCTCAGACAGACGGTCAGTCGGAGAGGACAATTCAAGCTCTAGAAGACATGTTGAGAGCTTGCTCTATGGATTTCAAAGGTGGTTGGGATCAACACCTACCTTTGGTGGAATTTTATTATAATAATAGATTTCAGACTAGTATTTAGATGGCTCTTTATGAATCTCTCTATGGAAAGAAATGCAGGACTCCAACTTGTTGGGATGAAGTTGGGGGGAAAAAGCTATTGCTACCTGATATTGTTGACGAGATGGCAGAAAAGGTCAGATCTATTCAACAACACATAAGAGCAGCTCAGAGTCAACAAACAATTTATGTCAAAAACTGAAGAAAATACCAAGAGTTTGAAGTGGGTGATAAAGTGTTCTTACAAATATCTCCTTGGAAGAGAGTAATGAGATTTGGAAAGAAGGGAAAGCTGAGCCCTAGGTATATTGGTCCTTTTGAAATACTGGATCGTGTTGGGAAGGTAGATTACCGATTGGCACTTCCACCGAATCTCTCTCAAGTTCATGATGTGTTCCATGTATCTCTCCTAAGAAATTACATACTTGATCCATCCCATGTACTAAGCTCAGAAGTTGTACCACTGGAGCAAGATCTTTCTTATGAATAACAGCCAATAGAGATTCTGGATCGTAGTGAAAAGTCATATGGAACAAGACCACTCTCTTGGTGAAAGTTTTATGGAGGAACCACCAATTAGAAGAAGATAAATGGAAAATTGAGGATATGATTAGGGATAGGTATCTTCATCTGTTTGTTACAAAGTGACGAATTTCGAGGGCGAAATTCATTTTAAGGGGGGTAGAATGTAACACCTGAGGTTTTATGAGAAATATTTTGTTTTCATGTATTATGTTATATGAAACCCCAAAGGAATCTTTCACTACACAAAACATTGTCTTGTCTTTAATTGGACGCAAGAGCAACCTTCCTTGATATCTTGCGTTGTACGCAATACCGAGTTTCACTAAACAGTGATATGTTATTAAAATATTATTAAAACAAGCCGTTATGAATAGTAATACCCAATTTTTGAAATTTTATAAATTTTATCTTTCAAAATGGACATCATTTTTGGATTCGGAATATCGAAATTATCCTAGGGTGAATTTTTGGTATTTTTCTGAAAACTTTCAATTTTTGATGAATAGTGAAAAAAACTGAGTTATAGTTTAAAACCGAATTTTTATTTAGATAATTATTTATTTTATTTAAATTTATTTTATGTCAAAATAGATACATAATACCTATATAAGTTCAATGTAATTCATTTGAGTCATTTTATAATAATATAAATATATAAAAATTTTATGGAACTTTTTGACTGTCTTTTACCCACCTCCTAGGAGCATTTGTAATTTTACATAAAATGTAATTTTACCACTTTTTTGAGTTGAATTTTGAAAATCCTAGAGACACGGTTGACATCATAAAGTAAAATTTGGTTCAATAAGATAATAATACCTTTTGGTGAATAGTAACGTTTAACTTTTATTTACCATAGTTAAAAGTAAATAGGGTAATTAAGGGTAAAAATGATATTATTATTACCCTAACACATGTCCTAACTCTATTGGATAAGTTTAATTCGACCCAAAACAACCTTAGGGATAAAATATTACCCTTTAGGTCCACTTGGATTAGATTTGGACATTTATTATTATTTTATTTAAAGAATAGTTAAAAGAGTTAAAATCAATGTTTAATAACTAAAACATTTTTAATATAGGGTTATACATAAGATAATTTTGACTATAAATATTTATTAGAAATATAAAAATAATTCCTACATAATGGTATTTTATTTATAATTTTTAAACATTAAATAAGTTAATTTATTTATGACACAATGATGATGCAGAAATTAACTTATTAATTAAATATTAACATAATTGATATTATAAATACCCAAATAAATGTAATTTGAGACTTTTTATGAATTAAAATAATTTTATAGGTTAATATGACATGTTATTATTGATTTAATTAACTTTTGTTTGAACTAATCATGCTGTTATTATTTTCACAAAAATCAATTACCAAATAGTGTCAAAATTGACATAAAATAGTTTTTAAAACAAATATTATATTATTAATTGTTATTATATTCCTAAAAATCTATGGTTCAGCTAAATGACTTAGATAAGGTTATATATATTAATAATTAACCACTTTCGGTTCTTTTTTCTTGTTATAGTAATTTTATTAACCATATAGTGTAAGAAGACAAGAAGACACGGTAAAAGATAAATTATTTAACTTAGAGTTAAATTTAAATGATAAGGTTAAAATAGTAACCTAAACTTGTCTAGAAACTATTGGTTGAGATTATTTCCACCCCTCACCACTTTATATTCGAAATAAATCAATTTTGAGATATTATAAACCAAATATTACTTTATTATAAAATAATATTTTAAGTTTTTCCTAAGGTGCCCCTCTCCTCCCTTATAAAAGGGCACCTCCCCCCTCTCCTATTTACGCAACTTTCAGCCTTAAAGCTCGTTCAAACCCTACCCATTTCCCTTCTCAACTTCCCTAGTAACATACTAGAGGTTCTGGTCTTCTTCAAATACCAATTTTAGTGCCCTAAGAGGAGGTTTCAAAGAGGTGTGTTGAAGAAGAGGTAATATCCGTTACCGATTCTTTCAAATTTATTTCTTCTTCTACTTCCTCTTCTTTAGTTGTTTCATTATGAAGTAATAACATCAGTATCAATCATATAATTATATGTTATTATAAATATTAAACAACCTTATTTCACCTTCTATCCATCCTATGGAAAATGAAATCACCACGCATGCGTACGTACGGAATATCATCTCCACACCGTGGTGTAATCTGTTTTCCACCACCACCTTACTTGGATGGGTATAATGGTGTAAAGAATAACTATATATGATTATTTTAAAGTTATATTTATTCTAAAATATTATACATACACTTCAATACAATTCCACGATCATGGGAATGATATCATCGCTCGTGCGTACGTATGGCCTACCGTCTCCACGATGTGATGTGACTTGTTCTACGTGATATTCATTGAATAATGATTTTATAAATGAATTTAATGATTAAATATGATATATATTACACTAATACCATTATGTAAATTAGTTCTATATAACCTAAAAAAGAATAATAATAATGTATTCGACAAAACATGCATAAGAACATAAAGCAATGAACACCCGAATAACAAGTAGCAAGGAAATATTACTAATAAGAAGATAAGAATATGACCATATATGATATCATAACAATGAATATGATTATTTAATAAGTAAATGACATTATTTAAATCATTATATAGGAGGTTCGGATACGTGCTAAGTAAATCAGACCTAAGGTAAGGGAAAATATCACAATCTCATTTTTATCCGAGAATGTTTATACTTCAGAATTTACTGGGGAATATTTATCATCCACATCCATGTTTCCTAAATATGTAATATTATTTCTATCCTCCTAAAAAAATTTAAATCCAATTTTACCCATTGGTGAGTTTTTAGTAAATGATATAAAAGGAATCTTTTGTCGTTTTTAGTACGAGGTACATTTTGACTTTTCCAGCCAAAGTATGAGAAGAATATTTTATTAACTTATATGGCATGAATGGATTTTTATGATTTCACAGAATATTATTTCCATGAATATTCCTTTACAAGTTTTCAAGTTAATTTTTAATCAACTTCTTTTAGTTTAAAATTTTATGACATGTTAATAAAAAAAATTGAAGTAGAAAGGATATTCTCCTCAAGAATGGAGTTCAAGCGTTTTATCAAAATTATTTTCCATCTATGATAATATAGGGTTATGTTTCTATCTCTATTTTTACATTAATTTGATTATTTTATGATGTAATTTATTTTATGATGTCCTTTTATCTTATATGGATTATGTTATGAATACATGATGTTTAAGAATCCCATTTTTATTACATTGGTTATGCTATGATTTATGATTTTGTGGAACACATAAGAATGGTTTCATTATGATATGGGTGGGACCTATATTTCCGTACAATGCATTGGGTAAATATTTTTATCTCATGAGATAGACATGGCTGGAACGGAAAGTTAATCCGGTTCAGTGATACAGGACTGGAACGAGGAGTGAACTCGGTTCAGTAATGGACTTTTTCCGCTATGATGGTCTTGGAAATGAGCCTTGACTAATATGAAATGATTTTTTATGATTATGTCTGTATGCTACAAAGTTTCATGTTTTATGTTATGATTATTGGGATTACATTTCACTACTATGATTTATCCCATGTTATGATATTATGATCTCTTTTTCATGTTACGATTTTTAAAATTTTATGTTCTTAAGAATATGATATGATTGATATTTCTTTTGTTTACCCTTACTGGGCATTTGAGCTCACCCTTTTGTATATTTTCTTTTCCCCAGGTCAGGAAGAATGGTATTAAGTAGGATATGACAAAAGGGACTCTAGATATGATGAAATAAATGGGAGACAATGTAGATGATTTATGAACCAGTTGTTTATGTTTCCCATTTTCTAGAGACACTATACCTATACGGTCCTATCATGGTTTTTTTATATGTTGTAATAAGTATGCTTCAATTATGAAGTAATGACAATGTATGTAAATTATGGGTCATTATATACACATAGAAAATAATTTCATATTATTCAAGGGTAATTGTTGAGACCATCATAATGGACAGTGTCCATTACTGAACCGAGTTTACTTATCATTCCAGCCCTATATTACATAATCGGATTTACTTTCCAATCCATTCATGTCTATCACATGAGATATAAATAATTAACCAATTAATTGAAGGGATATATATTTCCCCCCCAATATCTTAATTAAACCATTCTTATGTGTGCCACGAAAACATAAAAATGTTCACCATAGCGTAACACATGAAATAAAATGGGTTTCTTAAACATCATTCCATTATAAAACATATAAAATAAATGGATTTCATAAAAATAAATCCATATTAAACACAATCAGAAAAAACTAATATTAGAGATAGAAATATAACCCTATGTAATCTTAGATGGAAAATACTTTTGATAAAACACATGAACTTAATTCTTGAGGAAAATATTCTTTCATTTTAAAAAATGTTTTTTATCTCAAAATGCCAAAAAAAATTAAAAGAAAATATTTTAGTCGAAAAAAATATTGAAATCATGTAGATGAATATTCATGTAATTAAGGTTTCATGAAACCTTAACAATCTAATCATTCCATATAAGTTTAAAAAATTCTCTATGTACTTTGGAAGAAAAGTAAAAAAGTACCTTAAATCGAATAACAACAAAAGATTCCATTCGTAAAGTTTGAATAAAATTACAAAAAGGGTAAAATTAAATTTAAAATAATTTTATAAGAATATAAATAATTTTAAATAATTGGAAAACATGGATGTGGATGATAAATATACCCCAGTTAATATTTGTGTATAAACAATCTCGGATAAAAATGAGATTGAAAAATTATCTCTTACCTTAGGTCTGATATCCTTCGTATGTATCTGAAACTCTTGTATAATGATTTAAATAATTTTATTGACTGATTACTTAATCATAATATTTTTTATGATATCATATATGATTATATTGTCATCTATTTCTTAATAACATTTCATTGTCACTTGTTATTCGGATATTAACTACTTTGTGTTCTTATTCAAGATTTTCCAGATAAGTTCATGATCTAGTTATTAGGTTATAGTTAAATAATTTAAATATTTATTTTAGTATAATATATATCATATCTATTCATTTAATTAATGTATATAATCATCCTTTAATGAATATTATGTGGAACGAATCGCATTGCACTGTGGAGACAGCAAGCCATACATACGCATGAACGACGATATCGTTCCTATAATTATTGAATGGTATTGAAGTTGATGGTGTATGATATTTAAGATTTAGTATAATGTTATAATAATAATATATAGTTATTAGTTCCACCATTATACTAATCCATGTATGTTGGTGCTGAAACAAAGATTGCACCACGGCGTGGAGACGGTAAGTCGTACGTACACACGCGTGGTGATTTCATTTTTCATAGGATGGGTAGAATGTGGACTATGGTTGTTTCAGGATTATAATAGAATAAAAATATAATATCTATACTTATTTTATTACTTTATAATGAAACAACAAATGAATATTAAGTAGAAGAATAAATATGTTTGAACGAATCAGTGAATGATATTACCACTTCTTCAATGTACCTCCTCTAAATAACCTCTTAGATCACTCGAGTTTGTCTTTGAATATGATCAGAGCCTAAAGAACGAAAATAGGGATGTTTAAAAGGAAACATTTCATGGGTTACCAGAGCTTGAAGGATAAAATTGGTGTGAAGTGGTGATCGAGGAGGTTCCCTTTTATAAGTGAGGTGAGGGGCACTTTAGGAAACTCCGTAAATAATAATTTATAATAAAATCAAAACCTTCCCAAAAACCACCAAAGTATCCCAATTTATAAGATTATATGAGTTTATGTTTTAATATTATAAACCAATAAACGTTGGACAAATTATTTTTTTCAATTTAAACCATATCGTTTTAATTCACACTTAGTTATTTTATTTAATTTTAATCGTGGTAATAACATTCTAAATATTTAATGGTCATAAATATTTACTTATATGGTGTCAATTTACCATAAATGAATATTATATGAAATTATAGACTTTATAATAATAAATTTTTAATTTTTTAAGATTTTTATGATTTTTAAATAATTTAATAAAATGTAATTTTTATTAAATAACAGTAGTTTCACTTTTGAAATTATTCATTTATTTGACTCTAAATACTATACAAATCAAAGATAAATGCATAAAAAACTATTTAATACACTCATAACATGTCATAGTCTCCTATAAAATTCATTTATAACATGGATTAGTTCATATGATATTTATTTTAATATTTTTAAAACCATTTATTTGATATTTGTATTTATAAAAACAATTTACATCACTATTGTGTCATCATTAATGGTAATTATTTAATATCTAAAAATTATTAATAAATTCCAATGACATAGGTAATTATTTTATCTTTCCAGATACTGTATATAGTTGATATTATCTCCTATTTATCCATATATTAAAATTAATATACATAGATAAAATGAGATAGTGACATTTCGTCACAATCATTAATTTTTCTTAGATTCATGTCATATTCATAGGGAAGTGGACATAAAGTGATTCCATTTAGAATAATATATGATAATAGTATAATTTATTCATAAAATAATATTTTTAAAAGGTAATTTTATTGTATTATTTTTACATTAAAATACCTTATTTACCTTTAACCGTGGAAATAAACATAATTACGAAAGTTACTATTCAAAATGCCCAAAAATAATATTATCCAATTAACATAATATGAACCTATTTATTATATCTATGGAATCCATTTTTTAAAATTCAAAACACAAAAGTTTCAGTAATTAATTTAAAATTATTTCCGTTGTTTAAATGAGAAAACAAGTTTTAAAAGTTAAAACATTAAAAAAGATTGAAATGTTTCTACTTGTGAATTCAATGTAAAATTAATTCTAATGACATAAATTATATTTAATGGTAAAAATATATTCTTTTTATACATTAAAACCATTCAATTTTATAAATTAACCACATAAATTATCTCGATGAAAAAAAAATTTAAAAAAAAAATTAGCATATTTTTACTATTCATCGAAAACATGAGAGTTATCATAAAAATATCAAACAAAATTCAAAGTAAATTTTTTAATACCAAATAAAAATAATATTTTTATTTTTTCATATAAAAATTATAAATTTGTAAAAATATTTATTTAAAATGGGTTCTTCATTCAATGATGTAAAATGAATTTTAAAAGGAATAAGTTTTGTACAACAAATTGGGTTTTACTCATACCCTATGAAAAAAATATCCATTTCATGAATATAAAAAATATTCTATTAAGTATATGACAAATGTATATCACATTAATTTTATTACCAAAAGTAATTTACTCAAAAATAAAAATATTTAATTGATTTATATTTTTCATAAATAATTGATAGCCAAATAATTCTCAATACATTTTTATAAGTTAGTTTTAATTATTCCTGTTAACCTAACAGCTAGGCTATAATGGTAATTTTATACTAATAGCATATAATTGTTCATTTAAACTAATTATTTTGTGAAATCCAATATACTAAAGAATAAAAAATTATTTAATGAAAAAAATTCATAAAAAACATCTCGGTGTTACATTCTACCCCCCTTAAACTAAATTTCGCCCTCGAAATTTGTCACATGGATACAAACAGATGAGGATACTTTCCCCTCATCATATCCTCAAGTTACCATGTAGGTTCCTCCATTAAAAATTAACCAAGGGTGTGGTATTGTCTCATACAACTTTTTCTATATGATCCATAATCTCTATTGGTTGTTCTTCATAAGAAAGATCTTTCTCCAGCGGTATGATTTCTGAGCTTAGTACATGTGAAGGATCGGGTATCTAATTTATCATGAGAGATATATGGAACACATCATGAACTTGAGAGATATTCGGTTGAAGTTACAATTGGTAAGTTACCTTCCCAACATGATCTATAATTTCAAAAGGACCGATATACCTAGGGATCAGCTTTCCCTTCGATCAAAATCTCATTACTCACTTCCAAGTAGATATTCGTAAGAACACATTTTCACCCACTTCAAACTCTGGGTATTTTCTTCGGTTGTCAGCATAACTTTTTTTCGACTCTGTGCTTATCTTATGTGTTGTTGAATAGATCTTGACTTTTCTATTATTTCATCAACAAGATCCAGGCCAAATAGCTTTCTTTCCCAAACATCATCCCAGAAAGTTGGAGTTCTACACTTCTTTATATAGTGGGATTCATAAGGAGCCATATGAATACTGAAGTGAAATATATTATTGTAATAAAATTTAACCAATGGAAGGTGTTGATCGCAACCACCTTTAAAATCCATAGAGCAAGCTCTCAACATGTCATGTATAGTTTGAATTATCCTCTTAGAATGGCCATCTGTGGGAGGATGATAATCAGTGATAAAACTCAACTCTTTATCCAAAGCATGCTAAAGACATTTCCAAAACATTTATGTAAACCTCAGATTCCAATTAGATATAATGAAATGTGGTACTCCATACAATATTACTGTATACTTTACATATATCTTGGAAAGATGATCAAGAGAGAAATCATCTTTAATAGTAATGAAGTGTTTCGACTGCGTAAGGTGATCAACTATAACCAAGATAGAATTATTTAATTTGGATGTTTTGGGAAGTCTGATGGCAAAGTCCATAGTGATGTTTTCCCATTTCTGTTCTATTATGGGTAATGGTTGTAACATCCCCTTAGACATTTGTCTCTCAACCTTTACTTATTGACAAACCAAGCATCAAGAGACATATTCTGCGAAATCCATTTTCATTCCATCCCACCAGAAGTACTCTTTCAGGTCCCTGTACATCATTGTACATCTAGGGTGAATATAAAATGACGAACTATGAGCCTCATCTAATATTTCCTTATTTAATTATGGTATGGGAGGAATATAAACCTGGTTTTTGAACATTAATATCTCTTCACAATCAAGGTTGAATTCAGGAAAATTTCCCACCTTTTTTTGTAACTCTACGTCTTCCTTCTACTCCTCCTTAATCTTCACCTATATAAATGATTGAACATTCATTTGGAAAGACAATAATTCTCCCCTTCCATTAAAATTTCAAGATAAATCCTTTATAACTCCATAAAAATTGGATCATTCATGATCCTCATCATGTATAAGCTTGAATGGTCTTTTTTACTCAAAGCATCTGCCATCTTTTTCACTTTCCCATAGTGATAATGTTTTGAGTAGTCGTAATATTTATTCAACTACAGCCATCTTCTTTGGGAATATTGAGCTTCTTTTGATTTAAAAATATACTTTAAGATTTATGATCTGTATAAATATCACACCTTTCACTAAAAATATAATGCCTTCATATATTTAATGCAAATATTACCACAGCTAACTCAAAATCATGAGTTGGGTAATTTTTATTGTGCATTTTTAGCAGTCATGAGGAATAAGCTATCACCATATCATTTTTCATGAGAACACATCCCAACACCTTCTTGGATGCATCACTTTATATCACAAACCTTTCTCCACTACAAGGTAGTGTGAGCACAGGTGCACTGGATAACCTTCTTTTTAGCTCCATGAAATTCTCTTCATATTCTTCTATCCAAACGAACTTAACTCCATTACGAGTCAACATGGTGAGTGGATTAGATAATCATGAAAAATATTTCACAAATTGTTGATAATATTCAGCAAAACCAAGAAAACATCAGATCTCGGTTACCATTGTTGGTCTCAACCAACTTTAAATAACCTATATTTTTTGATAGATCCACAGATATCCCCTCTCTTGAGATTATAAGACCCAAAAATGAAACTTACTGAATCCAGAATTAAAACTTGTTAAATTTGGCATAAAACATCTCCTTTATTAGGGTATTCATTAAAAATCTCAAGTGATCTTCATGTTATTCTATTCTCTATGAATAGACATTAATATTGTCTATAAAGACTACCACAAACAGATCAAGATAGTCTCTAAAGACTATTAATTAGATACCTGAAGATAGCAGGGTCATTAGTAAGACCAAAAGGCATCACTGTAAATTATAGTGTTCATACCTTGTACGGAATGTCGTCTTTGATATATCCTCCTTTTTGACCCTTTATTGATGATACCCTGAACGAATATTAATCTTGGAAAACTATTGAGCTCCGCGTAGTTGGTCAAATAATTCATCAATGTGGGGAAGATGATATTTGTTCTTGATAGTGATCTTTTTAATTTCTCAATAATCAATGGAGAATATCATTGATCCAACAATATTCTTAACAAATATAATAGGCTCTCCCCAATGTGATGCACTAGGGCATATGAATCCCTTATCAATATTCTCATGGACTTGCTTCTTCAATTCCTGCAACTCATTTGTGTCCATTCTATAATGGTTCTTTGAAATAGGCACAACACCCGGTATGATTGATATTGAAAACTCAACATTAGGATTTGGCAGAAGACCTAGAAATTCATCCAGAAAGATATCATTAAACTCCCATATAATGGGTGTATTCTGCATCATCAAACTCACGTATAGTGGGAATATTCTTAATCATGATTTTCTGCCCAACCATTTAAGATAAATAACCTTCATTTACTGAAATAAAGACCCATAATATGGAATAAATTTCTATTGTAAGGTTATATTCCTCCTTGCATCGATAGATGATCATATATTGATCTAGAATATGAAATGTGACTTCCCTTCATTATAAATTGATATGATATCTATATAGAGAAAGTCAATCCTTACCAAGAATTACATCAAATTCCACTATAGGAATGATCACAATATTTTCAAGAAGCACATTCCCAGAAACTTCAATCGAAGAAGAATTATAAACTTCTGATGTGACTATTGTGCCATTAGGAATTGTCATAGAGAAATAAAAATCTAATTGTTGAGGTAATATTGCGATACCCTTAAAAAATTATTCATAAATAAATGAGTGGGTGGATCCAGAATCAAATAAAACATTTTCTACTTTATAGTTGATGGTAAGTGTACCTTTCACCACATCATTATCGTACTCCACGTCGCTGATAGTGAATTCATGTGAATTTCCATTTTCTTTGGACTGAAGAGTTTATTTACATAAATCATCATCAATAACCCTAAGATTGCTGCATTTATTGGAATAATCACCCATTTCATTACACTTGTAACACTGGGGTGAAGGAGGTTCATTTTTTGTAACCTTTTCTTTGTTCACATCACTAGACATATTTTTCCCATAAATTCAGCATTCAACTTCCCGATGACCTACTTTTACACAATAAAATCATTTAATAGTCCCTTTAAGAAAATCCCCTCCATGTTTATTTCCACAATTTGAGTATAAGAGAAACTCATATTCTTTTTAGTGTGGTCTTTATATTTTCTTTGAATTCCATTTTCTATTCTTATCAAACCCATATGACTAATGGGTTACTAAAATCTCTATCACAACCTTGAGAGCACATCGTATATTTTCCTCATACCCATTGAATTCCCATAAGGCTAGTTCCCTTCAGAGGATTGGTTTAAATCCACAAAAGAATCGATCAATTTTACTCTCAGGATGGATAATAATTCCAAAAGTATACCTTGCAAGTCTTGTAAAATTTTCATCTTAGGTACCAAAGTATTGATCATACTTTTTATTAATTTCAAGAAACTCTTTCTCTATCTATGTTCGAAGACTATGAGGAATGTAGTTATTGATGAATAATTTCTTGAACACATCTCATTCCATGGAATCAATTTCATCTTTTTTCCTCGTATTATTGGTAATATTTCACCATTGATCAGATTTTCCTTTCATTCGATAGACTGCTAAGATGACTTTATCATGTTAAGAACATTATCAAACTAAAAATATCTTTTAGTGCAATCTATCCATTTTTCATCCAATAATGGATCAAAAGACCCACTGAATGAAGGTGGGCGCTATCTCATGAAGCACTTAACAGAATGTTTCTCCCTTCTTTTCTTGTTTTGATGTCCTTCATGATTCATAGCTTAAGAATGCGGTGTGATCATGGATACAATATATTTAATTCCTTCTCCCATAAAATTTTGTTTCTTAGGGGTATAATCATTGCATTACCCGTCGCATTCAGCATTAATGCAGTTCCTTCGGGTTTCATCCATTGACTAAAACCAGGAAGAATAGTGTGAGAAACACTAATCATAATAGGAAAAACACCTAATCAAGAATAAAATTTTATTTTAGGACACTTTAGGTTTTATCCTAGGTTATTCTTAAAGATCTCTAAAACACTAGGATAGGATTGTAACCTATACATAGACATATCCTCAGGGTTCTTACTAAGGTTCACTCATCCTGGTTTCAAAAGGTTTATTATACCTTTTCTTTGATACCAACTATAACGCCCCTTAATTTACATATAAATATTACATCAACATTGAATAATATTTATTACATAACACAAATATCATTCCAGGGCCATATAGGTTTAGTGTATTTAGAAACTAGGAAATATAAACAATTGGTTCATAAATCATCGACATTTTATGCCACTTATTTATTCATAGTTGGACTCCTTTTTAACATATCTTACTAAATACCCTTCTTCATGTCCTGGGGAAAAACATATGAAAGGGTGAGATGAAATCCTCAATAAGGGTAAAAAGGTAAATATCAATCATAAACATAACATTTGAAAATGTGATCCAGTATATAAAAGATCATAATATCATGTCACAGGAAAAATCATAAAACAGAAATGTTATCCCAATAGTCATAACATAAGACATGAAATTTCTTGGAATACAAACATAATAAGAAAAACCATTTCATATTATTCAAGGCTCATTGTGGAGACCATCATAGTAGACAAATCCATTACTGAACTGAGTTCACTCCTCGTTCTAGCCCTATATTACTAAACCAGATTTACTTTCCATTCTAGTCATTTCTATCTCATGAGATATAATTCTTTACCCAATGAATTGGATGGAGATAATGGTTAAAACCATATCATAATTAAACCATTATTATGTGTTCCACAAAAACATAAAAACATTTATCGTACCACAACCCATGAAATAAAATGGGTCTTTTAAACATCATTACATCATAATACAAAAAAAAATGGATTTCATAATAAAATTCCATCATAAAACCAATAAAATCAAATTAATAACAAATATATAAACCTAAATCTATTTCATCTTAGATGGAAAATAATTTTGATAAAACACTTGAACTTAATTCCTGAGGAAAATATCATTTCTTTTTCAAAAATGCTTTCTTTTCTCAAAATACCATGCAATTTTAAAAAAATAATTTAGTTGAAAATAATCTTAAAATCATGTGGAGTATGTTTCATGGAAATAAGGTGTCGTGAAATCGTAAAAAATCATTCATACTATATAAGTTAAAATAATCTCCTCGTACTTTTGAGAAAAATCAAAAAGTACCTTAAATCGAATAATGACAAAAGATTACATTCATAACATTAACTAAAAATAACCCAAAGGGTAAAATTAACATTTAAAATTAATTGATGAAGATTATAAATAATTTTATATAAGTAGGAAACATATATGTGGATGATATATATACCTCTGTAAATACTTATGTATAAATAATCTCGGATAAAAATGAGATCAAAAAATTATCCCTTACCTTATGTTTGATATCATTCGTATTTATATGAACCTCTTGTATAATTATATAAATATTTTTATTTACTCATTCCCTAATCATAATAATTTTTATTATATAATTTATTATTATATTGTCATCTATTTTTTAGTAACATTTCATTGTCACTTGTTATTCAGATATTATCTACTTTGTGTTCTTATGAAAGATTTTTCAAATAAGTACATCTTATACTTCATAGGTTTTAGTTAAAACATTTAAATAATTATTTTATTATAATATATATCATATTTATTCATTCAATTTATGTATATTATCATTCTTTAATGAAGATAATGTATAGATAATCACATCGCACCATGGATACGGTAAGTCGTACATATGTACGAGCGATGATTTCATTCCCATAATTATTGAATGGTATTAAATTTAATGGTGTATGATATTTTAGAATTAGTATCATGTTATAATAATCATATATATTTATTATTTCCATAATTATACCAGTCCATGTAAGGGGGTGGTGAAAAATAGAATACACCACGGTGTGGAGACGGTAAGTTGTACATATGCATGCTTGGTGATTTCATTTTTCATAAGATGGGTAGAAGGTGGAATATAGTTGTTTCATGTTTATTATAACATATTAATTTAGGATTAATAATTAAGTTATTACATTATAATGAAACAACTAATGAAGAGAAATTAGAAGAAGAAAGAAGTTTGAAAGAATCAGTAAATGATATTACTTCTTCTTCGATTGGCCTCCTCTAAATATCCTCTTAGATCACTAGAGTTGGTCTTTTAAGATGAACAGAACCTCTAGAATAAAAATTGAGAGTTAATAAGGAAAAAGGGTTGGGTATGGCTAACATTGAAGGCTCAAAATAGACTAAAGAGGTGAGGGAGGAGGCACCATTGATAATTGATGTGAGGAGCACTTTTGGAAACTCCATAAATACTAATTTATAATAAAATAAATCCCTTACCAAAAACCTCCAAAGTGTCCCAATTTAGAAAATGAGATGATATAGGATTTTAATATCATCATAAAATACATTTTTGATATCATATTTTATCAATTTAAACCATATATTTTTAATTGAAACTTAGTTATTCTGTTTAATTTTAATTGTGGTAATAAAATTGTAAATAATTAATGGTTATAAATATTTACTTATATAGTGTTAATTGACTATAAATGTATATTTCATGAAATTTTAGAACTTAAAATTATAAATTTTTAACCTTTAAATACTTTTATGATTTTTAAATAATTTTATAAATTGTTAATTTTCTAAAATATCAATAGTGTCAATTTAGACACTATTCATTTATTTGACTTTATATAAAATCCACATAGAAAATGAATTCGAAAAAATAATTAATACACTCATATAATTTCATAATCAACTATAAAATTCTTGGATCATGTTAATTAGTTCATATGAAATTTATTTTAATATTTTTAAAACCATCTTTTTGATATTTATATTAATAAAATAGTTTTTACATCACTATTATGTCGTAAATAATGGTAATTATTTAATCTCTAAATATTATAAATAAATTATTATGATGTTTTAAATTATTTTATATTTCCATAGACTATATATAGTCGATATTATCTCATATTTATCTATATATTAAAATTAATATTATTATTTAATATATGATTGTGACATTTTGTCACATTCATTAGTTTTTATTAAATTCATGTCAAATTCATAGGTAAGTGGCCATAAAGTGATTCCATTTAAAAAAATAGATGATAAGAGTAGAATTTAGTCATCCAATAAGATTTTTATAGGTGTTAAGGAAATTTTATAATATTATTGTTACCCTTAATTACCTAATTTACCTTTAACCATAGTAATAAAAATATTTTCCAAAGTTACTATTCATACTGCCCAAAAATAAAAGTATCATATTAACATAATTTTGACCTAATGATTAAAAATATGGAATAAATTTATCAAAATTCCAAAAATGGTAGTTTCATTAGTTAATTTAAAATTATTCCCATTGTTTAAATGAGAAAATGAGTTTTAAAAGTTAAAACATTACAAAATATTGGAATGTTCTTACCTGTGAATTCAATGTAAAATTAATGATAATTGGAAGATAAAAATATATTATATTTATAATTTAAATCCATTAAATATTATTATTTAAAAAAATAAATTATATTCATGAAAAAATTAGCCTTTAATTAAAAATTAGTGAATTTTAACTATTCATCAAAACATGAAATAATCAGAAAAATTTCAAAAAATTTATCCAATGTAAATTTTCATATCCCACTTCAAAATAAAATGTTTATTTTAGCATATAAGATTTATTAATTGGTAAAAATATAAATTTAAAATGGTCTCTCCATTCAAACATGTAAAATTTACCTTTTAAAAATAGGTTTTTATACATCAAATAGGTTTTTATTCATCCCTTAGGACTAAAATATCCTTTGGATGAATAGAAAAAATATTTTATTAAGTATACAACACACATATATATAACATTAATTTAATTACCAAATTTAATTCCCTAAAAAATATAAATTTATAATTGATTTATATTTTTCATAAATAATTGATAACCAAGGAATTCTCAATGCCTTTTCATAAGTTAGTTATAATAATTCCATTTAACCTACTTACTAGGATATAATGGTAATTTTAAAAAAATTGTGTATCGTGGTTCATTTAAACTTGTGATTGTGTTCAATGAAAACTACTATAGAATAAAAAGTTATTTTAAGAAAATATTTCATAAAAAACATCTTGGGTGTTACAATGACTTAGTTTTATTGTAATAATTTTAAAAATTCTATGTCTTCCCTTTCCATCCCTTATAAGTGGACACCATTTTATCTCAATTATTCTCGCCCATTTAGTCTATATAGATCTTTAAAATCCTACCAATTTATCCTATGAACATCCTTAGATAATATTCATTAGTACTTCCCTTCTCAAAAGGCCAACCCTAGTTTCCATAATAAAATATATAAGTGAGGTCTTCCAAAAAATTCGGAATAAACTTACCAGACATCATTTGATTTATTTTTCTTATACCACCTATAAATATTGTTTATTAAAAATAAAATAATAATTTCATTATCCTAACTATAATAAAATTTTATTAAGCTTATGAAACCACAATTATCCACACTCTTTTCCATCAAATAGAATGTGATCGTATCGCTCGTACGTATATATGAATTACCATATCATTGTTGCGATACAATTTTTTTTCATTCCCATATTTTATAGAGGATTTTTATTATGGTTTTAATATTTATATATGATATTAATGATATGTTTATTATTTTTAAATTATAATATCATATATACCTTCTTACCTTATATTCTGTTCGGAAACTACAATGTTGCTCGTGTATAAACATGGACTACCCCCTCCATGAAGCAATGTGATCTATTTTTTATTAAAGTTTTATATGGATGGAAATAAGGATTGACTCGAGAAAAAAAATTATATATATGATAAAATAATTATTCTTGAATGGTGTGATTTTATTTACCATAATTTCATTGCATCCGTTGAAAAGTGAAAAAAATGTTCATACAAACGTACGACTTATCGTCTCCAAGAATAGTTCAATTTATTTTCCCATCACTATCATTTTATAATTAAAATAAATAAATATATATAATTAATATTTAAAATATTAATATATTTTTTGAAATTATTGATATTATGGAAACATGATCAATATTCATGGACTGAAACTAACAAAAAACATAAAAAAATTAAGCTGTTGTCACCCGGAATAGTGATTCTAATAAAGTATTGCAAATAAAATAGGGATAAATGGTTCTAGGTAAATAAAAAATGGTATGATATGTACTATTATGTATCATAAATATATTTATATTAAACAAATATTTATTATTTAGGATTTCTGAATAAAAAAGAAGTAATTTAACATAAGTTAAGGGTTTATTTATCAATCTCATCATTATTCAGAACTGTTTGTCTTTATTTACCCACTAGGGGAATTATTTAATCATTAAATCTTAAAAAAATATTTCTTATCTTCTATTTTTGTTTGTAACTTTAATGTTTTTCATTCCTTTTCACCTCTTTAAAGACTCCATATACCAAAAAAAATGTTTTTATAGAAAAACAATTTTGTTTACTCAGCCATGAATATTTTTTTTAAGTTCCATATTTTCCAATAAATGTTTTAAAAAATAATTAACTATTTAAAATGATTTATTGAAGATATTTATTCCTATTTTTCACTTTATAAAAAATTAATAAATGGAATCAATTTTTTATTTTCTGAATGATATATGCTTTGAATTTTAACAAAAGTGTTAAAAAATATTTTTTTAAACTTATATGAAATGAATTGAATTTCCTACCATCATGACCATTAAATTATTTTAAGATTACTTTATAAAATATTTCAATGTGTTTTTGAAAATAAAATTTTTTCTTCAATATATTGAAAATTTATAGGCAAGTGTTTTCTAAGTGAAAATGGTATTTTTTCACAAGAAATTTTTATTCAATGATCTTTTGAAAGTATATTAATCATTATTGAAATACTTTATTGGATATTATTATTTAATAAGGATATAATATAATTATATCATTCACCATATTTATTTGGATGGTTTATTATTCATATTACTAAAGAATTTAATGATATATTATATTCCAACTCATTCAATACGAACATTAATTAATTTCTATGACATGTTTATTAATTGGTATAGCTTATTCATATGATGAATGAATTTGAATTATTATGTGATGAGTGGGGCCCTTAATTATAAATCCCATCGATATATATCTATGTTTTCTATGAATAAACTGTGTTAGGTCTTTGGCCAAGGACATACCAATTTATATAAATTTCTTTGGCACATACCCATGATGGTATTTTTAGATTCCTTGTAAAAAGGCCTCAATGGTGCTTTTTTAGATGTCTAAATTTATAAATTATATAATTATTAAATTAGTTATTAATGAACATTTTATTTTTTAATTGTTATGATATCCATGGTTGATTATATGTATGGAATTATTTAAAAATCATTTATTCATGCAATATTATTTATTCCTAATTATCTTCTATTATATGCATATCATTAATGAGAATATGAACTCAAACGTTACATATATTTCCATTCACAATGATATCAATAAGTGTATTATTACTAATATATAGGAATATACTAAAGGGAATAGTGGTATTCTATAACAAAATTCATATTTTTATTTTATGTTTTCTAATGTATGTGAGATTTTAAGTACGTAACATGTTTACCAATGTTACTAAACTACTAAATCCTTTATGGTGTGATCACATGTATCTAGTAAAAATGTATCAAAGTATCCATTAGCACTACTCTACAAGGGTTTTGTTCTTTATAATTTTTATCATAGATGTTTTAGTCCAAACCATGGGATGTCAATTTAGAAAAACATGTATTGTGGAATATAACCATATGACTAACATTAAGGATAACTATATATGTATTTGAAAAAATCATATTGTTTTGGTAAGGTATATATTATGTGGTTTTATAATAAGTATATCCTTCTATAGATACTATGTGTTGATATTGTTTTTTGAATAGATTTTTATAGGGGTAATAACCTTAAAAATCATTAGTCGGTTACATCTCAGCCGTCATTCTAATCTAGAGTAAATCTATCCAAGCTCTACATCTGGTTTGAAACTATTAATAGATATGCTTTGGTTAGTTCAAAATTACTTTATAAAAAAATTTGAATTATTTGAATTTATTTTTATTATTTGAAAATATTTTCAAAGAAACCGTGTTTATGATTCTAGGATTAGTTTTGTATAAATTTTAAACTTATGTCAAGTGTTTCAATTGTTTTAAAATAATAGATTGTGTTTCATAATGTTATAAATTAAGATACTATAATCCATTACTTAGATATGAATTCTAGAGTACGCATAACACCCAAAACAATTTATGGTGTGCTTCTTTAAATACATTCTATTCATAGCCTATATTTCATAGAGCACTAATTTCCTTTGAAACAACACTTGGTAATTTAGGAGATAGTCAAAACCAGGAAATTAAACATAAATTTTTTACTTCAATGTTTTGAATTTCGAAAAATAGTCACCTAGAGTTGTGACCAGTAATTCATTTGGAGTCTGATAGAACCAACATTATTTTTTGATGAATAGTAACATACCCTTATGAATAGAGATTTGAATAGTAATTTGACCCTTATAAATAGTAAATAATGATAATATTTTATTTTCTTAAAGTAATAAGATAATTAGATATTAATTAATTTTTCAATGTGATATAGAACTAATTGTACCTCTAAAATTGTTATTTTTTGAATTAACTATGATTTTATTTAAAAATTAAATTAAAAATAATTAGAAAATTATTTTCAGAAAATGGAGTTCATTTTTCAATTATACGCGCTGAAAAATGGTTATGGTGAATTTTTAGGATTTTTCTAAAATACATGAATTCTTCATGAATAGTTAAAATACAGTTTTGAGTTTTTCGGTAGCTTAATGACATCATAATGATGTAATAATTAAATATAAAAGTGTGGTCGACTTTTTTACCATAACTAATGACATGAGGTGTCCCAAGTGGCTAAAACCATGGGAAAATACCATGGGCTAGCCCATGGTTTGGTAAAAACCACTAATGAGGTGTCCCTTTGAAATTATTAAAAAACTACAACTCTTTTTCAATAAATACCCACTCATCCACTCCTTTTATTTCCTTCCAAATCCTTAATACTCTAATATATGTTGGTTTTACATCTCTAAGAGTCCTCCCAATGTTATATTAATCCCCCAAGGTCCCATCCATCAAGATCTAGGAGTTACTCTACAAGTTAATGGAATCCTTCATTCTGTTCTTTTAGTCGACACTTCTTTTATGTTGTATATTTGAAATTCCATTCTCATATGTTAAGGTTTGATTTTATTTATTATCATTACTGTCCTTTTGATTTCAATATGATGAGATACATTTTTTTCTCATCATTTCATTTTATAAAATTTTAAGCGACGCTATTAGACTGCCGAATTTTTATAGGGGATCTCTCAAATTTTCTTTTATTTTCAAGTTCATCTTTTTTCTTTTTCTCTTCTCACCTCATATATTAAAATGAACATGATAAAATCTCGTATCATCTATATACTGTAATTATATCATGTTAATGGAATAACCATCATCAATATTCTTACTCCCCCTTTTTATTTTTATAAACGAAATCAACGTCCACGAGGTTCCAATTTATAACCTTTGTGGACGACAGAGTTTTGTTCTTCACTTTATTTTAAATTAATGATCATGAAACCATTTTAATGGTTGAACCAGATCAGAATATATTTATTTCATGTCATTAATGTTCTGGAATCATTACACACTCATAATATGGAATAATAATACAAAACAAGTTCATTGTATAAAAAACTCCCAAGCTAAATCCAAGCATTTATCAAAAACATTTAACTAAGAATTCATCCTCAAGTATATGACCTAGAATAATTATAAGATAATTTATATCTATTTAATTTCATTGAGAATATATATTAACAATTCTATATGTTTAACCACATTTTAGACAAACTTCCATTCATGAATGCAAGTAAACGAATCATGAAAACCAAGGAAGAAAATGATTCCAAAACAATAAAATTGAACCTCTTAAACCCATTAAAAGGTCCATGAATGAACCTAATAAGGTTATACTAAATCAATTAAATATATAGTATGTTCTGTAATTATTAATTAATGAATCTAAATTTGATTATCCGGGTCATTAAAACCAACAAAGAACACACTCTGGCAAAAGCTAAGGGGTTTCTCATCTCATTTTCATTTCTGTGAGATTTTCATTGTTTTCCACTTATTTCTTGTATGTGGTATATGTGTACTTCCATTTGATACATAATAAAATGATTCTTTTTATATTTATGTTATTGAATTATCCATTTAATGGATATTAAGTTCTGGTCAGATGATTCACCAATTACATTGTGGTAAGAGACTTTATCTCAACTACTATTTTATTGTGACTAACTTTGTATTGTGTACCTAATAATCCTTATGTGGTGTACCTACTGCCCATCTAAGATCACTTTTCATTTGAAATTATATTAATATTACATATCCATAATCTCATATCATGGATATTTTTGTTGTCTAAATCGTATACCATTTTACATATGGTGTTTATTTGGAAAGTTATTTTAACTATGGAAATATTGATGAATCCATATACTCTATACGGATATTGAAAAGTCATAATGCTATTTTTTTTTAATCAATGTATAATGAATTATTCGTACATGAAGTGGTAGGTGGGGCTTTCTATATCCCCTCGATGAATCCGTAGGTCTCATGAGACAAATCAGTTTGGTGACAAACCATTCGAGTGTGTTTCCAAAAATTAGACGGGTTTCTACCCTTAGAACTAAAATATTTTAAGGGTATTATGGTTTCATATTCCAGATACATGACGTCCAAATAATAAGCATTATCTTTATTCATTATCATCTATTACTATCCCTGAGGTTTTCACTGTTGGAAAATCTATGGATGCAGTTTCATTATCAGTTTATTAATGGCGTGAGTTTTTCATTTATTTACCATGCCATGTTGATTATGTAAAATTGTTTACAATTCAGTTATTATTGGTTCATGCTTCCTCCATTTTTATCCCTAACTGACCATTTGATCTCACCCCTTACATTGTTTACCTTCAACAGGTGATGAAGTAGAGATCATTTACTTAGTTCCTATGGATGCAGTTTTTAGTATTGTTATGTATTGTATTTTGTAACCTTTTCCAATGTAAATTGAGTCACATTTATATATCTAGTTTCTTCAAGACTACTAAAATGATCATTCCTTCAGGATTTTCATTCCTTCTAACCATTCTAATATGACAAGTAATGCACTTGTTCTGGTCTATAGGGTTTGAAGTGTTACAGTTGGTATCAGAGGAAGTTTAGTATAAAACTAGGAAATTAGAGTTGGAAATGTATAATAGGAAACAAATCCCTAAGGATTATTTTAAGATAATAGTAAAATAATGTACTGGTATTTTGGTAAGGAATGGATTATGTGATTCTTTTTAGCAAATACCTCCCCGTCTAGATACGATCAGGTAGAGGTGGCTCTGGCACATATGTTCCTAGGAGTGAATGCTCTGACAAGGCATTTTGGGCTTGAACCAGGTTATCCTGGTACATGACAGCGGGCCTTGCTATACTCTTAGTTATGAAACTCCTGGGGGATATGCTTAGGATAATTCATATTTTATTTACAATCCATTATAAAGGATTGAAATGTAAATTATTCCTCAAAGAAATCATTTTTTTGATTATGGGATTATCCATGAGTAGGATCTCAATTTATGTTAAGTATTTTGTTTAGTTATGATTATACAATAGGATCCATACCCTAATCTAGTGTGTGAAATTATTTAGAAATGGCTTCTAATGGAAGGAGGGGAATCAATACTTGAGGTTAAGGTAGGGATCTCCCCACTGAGCAAGTCAACACAGTTAATGTTGGAGCAGATCAGATCACGACCATGTTGGGACAACATACTCAAGTTGTAACGAATAATCAATCCACACCTGTGTTAGATTGTTTCATATGGTAGAAGCCCCCATCTTTCAGCAGGACTACTAATATTGTGGTTGTTGAGCAATGGATTCAGACCCTTGAAAAGATATTCATGAAATTAAGATGTAATGAAAATGAAAAGGTGGTACCGGCGGTATATTGTCTCAAGGGTGATGCTGATCATTGGTGGTCCTTGATTCATAATACCACAGTGGAAGAAGAAATAGAATATATAGAATGGAGGACTTTTAAAGAAATATTCTTTGAAAAATATTTCCCTCGTGACCAACAAACTGAAATGTAGAGGAAACTCCTCGGATTAAAGCAAATGGAACAAGACAACATCGCGGAGTATGAGGCTACCTTCACAAGGCTATCCAGGTATACTATAGATTAAGTACCTGACTCTATAGAAAATATTGATCATTTATTTTAAGGTCTTATGATAATTATTCAAAGGACACTGGCTTCTCAAAAAAATTCATCATATGGTGAAATTGTATCAAGTGCTATCAAAACAGAGAAGGAATTTTCTAGACCAAATTTGTTCAATGGAAACCAAGATAAAAAAGAGGTCTTTAGATAACCAAGGGAATGGTTAAGCACCAAATAAGAACAAAGGAATGAATAATTTCCCATTATGTGAGAACTGTGGAAAGATCATCTTGATAAATGCTTGAAAGGAATGAGAGTCTGTTATAAGTGTGGAGAAATGGGCCATCAATATCATGAATGCAAGGAGAGGAAACAATTTGATGATGTTCAAAGCTACAATTTTAGAGATATGGGACACTATGAAAATGATTTTCCTAAGCGCTAAGGAAATATGCCTCAGAAAAATCCAAGAGAACAAGGGATAGATTAAGTGATTACAACAGCAGAAGTTGAAGTTCCTAATGGTGTGGTGGTAGGTACTTTAATTGTTTCCTCAAACTTAGCCAACACTTTATTTGATTTGGGGTCATCGCAATCATTTATATCTTCCCATTCCTCCATGAAAATTAGACATGCCCAATTTTATTTAATAAAGGATTTATCTTTCAAAACTCCTAGGGGATTCATTATTGAAACAAAGGCATGTCAACCAGTCCCTCTCCAGACACTAAAACATGCCTTATTTGCTAACCTTATCATCATACCAATGATTGAATTTGATATAATTCTCATTATGGATTGGATATCAAATTATTATATGAAGATTTATTGCAAGAAAAATGAAGTTACCATTTTTTAAAATGGTGTAGAATCTCTTATCATTAGAGCGGAGACCTCACCATCTAATTCTTATATAGACCCACCCCCAGTAGCTCTATTGAATGCAATTCTTGGAGAGGAAGAGAACCCAATATCTATGGTTGAGGAAAGAAATATTCAAATTGAAGATGTATGTATAGTGAAAGAGTACATTGATGTATTTCCAGAGGATTTACCTAGAAATCCTCCAGAGTGGGAAATTGAGTTCTCTATAGAATTAATTCTTGGTGAAAGACCTATATCAAACACTCCCTATAGAATGGCCACTATGGAACTAGTGAAGCTAAAGAAACAACTATAGGAGTTGAGTGACAAAGGATTTATACAACCTAGTGATTATCCATGGGGAGCCCTGGTCTTTTTTTTCAACAAGAATGATGGATCCATGAGGATATGCATTGATTACAGGGAAATCAATGCTATTAAAATAAAGAATAACTATCATCTACCTCGGATTGATGATTTATTTGATCAACTTCATGGAGCAAAATACTTTTTGAAGATTGACCTTCGATCTGGATATCATCAGCTGTGTATGCAGAAGGAAAATATTACTAATACAACATTCAGATCCAGGTATGGGCATTATGAGTTTACATTGATGCATTTTGGACTAACAAATGAACCCTCTATTTTCATGGATTTAATGAATAGATTTTTCAAGGAATATCTTGATAAATTTGTTGTGGTGTTCATCATTGATATCCTAGTATACTCAAAAACCTATGAAGACCATGAGGATCATTTTCAAACTATTCTGAAAACTATTAGAGGAAATGAGTTATATGGGAAGTTTAACGAGTGTGAATTATGGATTCAATCAGTTTCTTTTCTTGGCCATATTGTCTCTAAGGATGGAATATTAGTTGATCCTATGAAGAAAAAGGAAATCAAAGAGTGGCTCATGCCAATGAACATAACCGAGTTATGTAGTTTTATTGGCTTAGTAGGTTACTATCGGTATTTCGTTCAGAATTCCATATGGTTGGCTAACCCGCTAACCAAGATCACACCTAAAGGGGTTAAATTTTTATGGATGAGAGAATATACAGAATGCTTTGAGGAATTGAGAAGAAGATTAGTCAATACTCTAATGTCGACTCTTCCATCTGGAAGTGATGGATTTGTAATATACAGTGACACATCAAAGAATGGGTTGAGTTGCATCCTTACAAAAAATTTGTAAAGTTGTTGCTTCTGCATCAAGGAAGTTGAATAATTATGTGAAAAATTATCCAACACATGATCTGGAGTTTTTATCTGTAATCTTTACTCTAAATACATGGAGACATTATATTTATGTTGAAAAATGTGAGATACACACAGATCACAAGAGTTTGAAATATATTTTTACACAAAAAGAACTCAACATGAGGCAAAGGAGGTAGCACGAGTTACTCAAAGATTACGATGGTTTAATACACTACCACTCGAGAAAAGCGAATAAGGTGGAAGATGCATTAAGTAGAAAGGATCATGGACTTATGACTCAAACAAGGATTGAGAGAGATCCTATATTCATGGATCTACTAAAGATGGATATGGGAATTTTTAAGGATGGGGAAACATCTTTCCTCTTTAAAATTATTGCTAAACCATCTTTACTAGAGAAGATAAAAAGCTCTTAATATGATATGAAAATCTACACAAGAAAATTATTGTCGTTAAGGATGGGAGATTGGAAGACTCTGTTTATGAAGAAGGAGTTCTGAAGTTTGGGAAGAGGTTATGCATTCCATCAGTACCTGAGAAAAAAATGGAACTATTAGACGATTCTCATAGCTCAAATTTCTCTATACACTTGGGTAGCACAAAGATGCATAGAGATGTGAAGGAATATTTTTGGTGGGATAATATGAAGCGGGAAATTGTTGACTATATCTCAAGGTGTCTAGTTTTTCATCAAGTGAAGGCGAAGGGACAACATCCCAAAGGAGTGATGTAACCTATAACTATTCCTATGTGAAAGTGGGATAACATTACTATGGTTTTTTTCACCGGACTACCGATGACACCTATAAGGAATGATTAAATATGGGTAATTGTTGATCGTCTCACAAAATCAGCACATTTCCTTCCAATAAGAGAGGATTTACCAGTTGAGCACCTAGAAATACTTTATATTAATGGATTTGTAAGACTTCATGGTGCACCTCTATCAATTGTTCCCAATCGAGATCCCAAGTTTACATCAAAATTCTGGAAAAGTCTCCAGAAGGCTTTGAATACTGAGCATCGTATGAGTACTGCTTATCACCCCAAAACTAATGGACAGTCTGAAAGGACTATTCAAACTCTAGAATACATGTTGGGTTTGTGTTCACTTGACTTCAAAGGTATGTGGGATCAATACTTTCCTTTGGTGGAATTTTCGTACAATAATAGTTTCCATTATAGAATTCAAATGGCTCCATATGAAGCATTATATGGAAAGAGGTGTCGAACTCCAACTTGTTGGGATGAAGTTGGTGAGAGAAAAATTATAGGACTAGAACATATTGAAGAGACTACGGCAAAGGTAAAGAAAATTCAAGGCCATATTAAAGCAGCCCAAAATAGTCAGAAGAGTTATGTTGACAACCAGAGAAAGGATTTGGAATTCCAAGTGGGAGATAATGTCTTCCTAAAAAACATTCATCTAGATTTGAAACCTGTAAGTCATTTGGAGTCTGATAAAAACAACTTTATTTTTTTGATGAATAGTAACATACCCTTATGAATAGTAATATTACCATTATAAATAGTAAATAATGATAATATTTTATTTTCTTAAGTTAATAACATAATGAGAGCTTAATTAATTTTTCAATGTGATATAGAACGAATTATACATTTAAAATTGTTATTTTTCGAATTAACTAGGATTTTATTTAAAAATTAAATTAAAAATAAATTAAAAATAATTTTAAAAAAATGGATTGCATTTTTGAATTCTATATGTCGAAAAATTGTTATGGTGAATTTTTGGGATTTTTCTAAAATATAGGAATTTTCATCAATAGTAAAAATACAGTTTTGAGTTTTCGGTAGTTTAATGACATCATAATGATGTAATAATTAAATATAAAAGTATGTTAGACTTTTGTACATTAAATTATGACATGAGGTTTCCCATGTGGCTAAAACCATGGGAAAATACCATGGGAAATCCCATGGTTTGGGAAAAATCACTAATGAGGTGTCCCTTTGAAATTATTAAAAAACTACCTCTATTTTTCTATAAATACCCACTCATCCATTCATTTTCATTCATTAAAAATCCCTCATACTAGAATCTATGGTGGTTTTACCTCTCTAGTAGTACTCTCAAGGTGTCCTTAAGCCTTCAAGGTCCCATACTTCAAGATCTAGGAGTTACATTACAAGGTAAGGGAATCCTTCATTCTCTTCTTTTAGTCGTCACTTTTTTATGTTATCTATTTGAAATTTCATTCTCATATGTTAGGGTTTGATTTTATTTATTCTTCTTAATGTACTTTTTATTTCAATATGATGAGGTACCCTTTTTTCTGATCATTTTATTTTATGAAATTTAAAGTGATGCCATTAGAATGCCGAATTTGCATAAGGGATCTCTCAACTTTTCATTTATTTTTAAGTTCATCTCTTTTCTTTTCTCTTCTCACCTCCTCCATCCAAATGACCATAATAAACTCCAGTATCATCTATATACTATAATTATATAATTTGAATGGAAAAATCATCATCAATATTCTTACTCCCCCCTTTTCATTTTTATAAACGAAATAAATATCCATGAGGTTCCAATTTACAACCTTTGTGGACGACAGATTTTTGTTCTTCACTTTCTCCTTCACTACTGGTCATGAAACCATATTAAGGGTTTAATAAGATCATAATATATGTATTTTATATCATTAATGTTCTATAATATTTAAATGCTCATAATATAGAATAATAATACAAAACAAGTTCATTGTATACAAAACTGCCAAGCTAAATCAAAGTGTTTATCAAAAACTTTTAACCAATGATTTATCCTCAAATATATAACCTAGAATTATTATAAGATAATTTATATCTATTTAATTTAAATAATAATATATATTAACAATTCTGGATGTTTAACCACATTTCAAACAAACTTCCATTCATGAATGCAAGTAAACAAATCATGAAAACCAAGGAAGAAAATGCTTGCAAAAAAATAAAATTGAACCTCTTAAACCCATTAAAAGGGCCATGAATTAACCTAATAAGGTTACACTAAATAAATTACATGTATAGGGGGTTATTTAATTATTAATTAATGAATCAAAATTTTATTATTCAGGACATTAATACAAATAAATAACACACTCGAGAAAAAGGTAAGGGGTTTCTCATCTCACTTTCATTTCTATGAGATTTTCATTGTTCGCCACTTATTTCTTGTATGTGGTATATGTGTAATGACATTTGATTTATTATAAAATTATTATATTTATATTAATGTTATTCAATTATTCATTTGAGGGTCATTATGTTCCAGTCATATGATTCAACCGATTACATTATGGTAAGAGACTTTGTCTCAACTACTATTTTATTATGACTAACATTGTATTGTGCAACTATTAATCCTTATGTGGTGTACCTACTGCCCATTTGAGATAAATTTTCATTTTAAATTATATTTTTATTACATATCCATAATATCATATCATGTGTGTGTTTTTTTTTCTAAACTGTATACCATTTTACATATGGTGTTTATTTGGAAAGTTATTTTAACTATGGAAATATTGACGAATATGTATACCCTACTCTATATGGATATTGAAAAGGCATAATGATCTTGTATTGAATAAATTTATAAATAATGATTTTGACATGCAGTGGTAGGTAGGGCCTGCAATATCCCCTCGATGCATCGGTAGGTCTCATGAGACAAATCAGTTTGGCGACAAACCCTTCGAGTTTGTTTTTTCAAAAATCAGACGGTTTTCTACCCACAAAACTAAATTGTTTTAATGGTATTATGGTTTCATGTGCTAGATACATGACGTCCAATTAATAATAATTCTCTTTATTCATTATCAGTTATTACTATCCATGAGGTCTTCACTGTTTAAAAATCTATGGATGCAGTTTATTTCTCAGTTTATTAATGGCATGATTTTTTCTTTTCTTCACTATGCCATGTTGATTATGTAAAATTGTTTACAATTAAGTTATTATTGATTCAAGATTCCACCATTTGTATCCCTTACTTCTCATTTGATCTCACCCCTTTCACCATTTACCTTTAACATGTGATCAACCAGAGATCATTTACTAAGTTTCTATGGATGCATTTTTTAGTTTTTTATGTATTGTATTTCCAAACCTTTTCCAATGTAATTTGAGTTACATTTATGTATCTAGTTTCTTCAAGACTACTAAACTGGTCATTCCTTCAGGTTTTTCATTCCTTATCACCATGCCAATATAACAAGTAATGTACCAGCTCCGGTCTAGAGGGGTTGGGGTGTTACAGTAAGAAATGGGAACTCTATAAAGGTACATAATCTATATTGAATTTCACTCCATAGAAAGACAATGACTCTAGAGCTAGATCTGAATATGGATATGAGTATACTAAAATTATATTGGGGTATATGAATTAGTTGATGATAAATATACTTTTCCATATAGATCCACCATCTGATATACAATCCATTTTAATAATTTTACAACAATCCATGCATCGACAACATCCTTCATTCAATGGGAATAAAAATTCATTTATAATTGAGAAATGTATATGTTCTATAGAGAATTGATGTATCACCATAGGATATAATGAAATGGAGAAGGTTGTCAGGGAATTGTTTCTTCTCTGGGGAGATTTAGATCAATGGTGGTAATTGATTCAAAAAAATATGGATTATGATGAAATAATAAACATATTTTTTATGTATTTTTTGGATATTTTTTGGGAAAATAGTTTCCTTGTTAGTAATTAGTAGATATAGAGAGAAAATCCAGAGTCTAAGACTAAAGAAAGAGAAAAATGATGTTATGTGTGAAGAAAGTTTTACATGGTTATCAAGGCATGCTACAAACTACATATGTAATCCAAATAGAATAATTGACCATTTCATTGATGGTATTAAGAAAATACTTCTAAGGTAACTAGTCTCCAAAATAATATAATCATATGAGGAGATAATATCATGTTATATCATGATAGATAAATTATTTTCCATTATTTATGTCATGGAATGAAACAAATACATTAAGAGGAAGGAAGAGAATTACTATAAAAGGTGAATAATAGAAATAAGAATGTTCTAATATGTGATGTTTGTAGATGAAAGAAACTAGGCATATGCATAAATAAAAATTGATTTTTCTTCATGTGTGGAGAAAAACATCTTGTTTGTTAATTCAAGGGTATTTGATACTACATCATAGAAACATTATTTAACAATAAGGATATTGTTCATTATTTAGAACAATTCCTCAAACATCAAGAGAACTTACTGAAAAATACACTTATGGGAGAAGGCCATGATCATGAAATTACTACAGCGGAAGTGGATGTCCATAACGGCATGGTAAAAGGAATAGTTATCATCCACTATATGTTTGAAAATGTTTTATTTTGTTATGTTTCCACCCACTTTATTATATCTGATGAATTTACATAGGGTACCACAACACCATCTTTATTATTATATGTTTTGTTAGTAGTTAAAAATATTATTGGTTGGATGATATCTTCCCAAATATTCAAGTCCTTCCTGATAAAACGTCATGTAAATATTCTTTACATGAATTCTTTTATTATTATTCTAGTTGAATATGATTTAATTTTGGTTATGGACAAAATATATTTAGATAGATCCCATGTCATTTATTGAGTAATTTTAGTTACATTTGATGTTTCAAATAAACTTTCAATCATTTATCAATGCAATGAAAAAAATGGACACCTAATAGAAATTACATTCATCGAATGAGTTTCGCTACCTATTCATGAGGGAAATTTATCTCAATTTTTTAGAAAGAAAATAATTATTTAAAATGTTTCTATTTTTCAGGAATATGGTGATATATTTCTTTAAAACATTATTAGTCATCCCCAAAATCATGAAGCTGAGTTTTCAGTTGAAATCATACTTGAAATAATGCCTATTTGAAAGAATTACTATAGAATGACCCTGATTTAGTTATAGAAATGGAAGAAGAAACTCTTACAGAATCTTGATAAGTGATACATTAAGCCAACTTTTATGACATGGGGTGCACCAATTCTTTTTGTTAAAAGGACTGATGGTTCAATACATCTTTACATTGATTATCATGAACATAACAATTCCACTATTAGTAAAAATATCATATACCCCATATCAATGATCTATTTGACCAATTATGAGGATATATATTTTCATATAAGATTGATATTTGATTTTGATATCATTTGTTAAGGATCAAGAAATCTGATATACCAAAGACAGCCTTCTATATGAGGTATGGTCATTATGAATTTATATTAATGCATTTTGAATGAATAAATGACCCTTATAACATAATGTATTTAATGAATAATGTATTTATATATTAACATGATTGTATTTCTGTATTATCTATAGATTATATTCTTATGTTCTAAAATTCCATGGAGGAGCATGAACAACATTTGAGAATGGTGTTGAAGACCCTGAGGAAGAGAATTTGTGTGCTTAATTTTTCACATGCAAGACTTATCTTCTGAAAGATTCATTGTTGGGTCATAAAATATCAATTGACGGTATATCAGTAGAACCTTAAAATATGGTTTTTGATTAGAAATGACATAGACTAAAATTAGTAAAAAAATATATACTCTTATTAGGATCCCTATATACTACTGATTCTTTTTGATAAATTTCTCACTGCTAAATAATACAATCAATATATTGACATGAATAGGGGTAATGCTATTATGTGTAGATGACTCTGAATATCATTTTAAAGAACAAAATTGAAGGTCAGTGAGTTCCCCTTTTTTTACACTACCCTATAGTAGAGAAGGGTTGTTAATCTATAATTATACATCAGAGAATGGACTTGGATACATTCTCATTCAGAATAATATTTTGATAGAATTTGCCTCTCGCCATTTGAAATTTCATGATAAATTTACCAGACTCATCATTTGGGTATTTAAATGGTAATTTTTTAAATGTTGATATAGTTGCGTTATATTTATAGTTAAATGAGTGATATGTATACTCATTATAAATCTTGAAGTATCTATTTACATATATAGATTTTAACATACACTGGAGAAAGATCATATCTTCCACAAATGAAGGTTCAACCATCAATCCTTGAGATAATTAAGAAGTCATAAAAGGAAGATTTTGAATTATAGAATATAGTAATAAAGTTTCATTTGTTTAACTAAGATCAAGGTGGGATGATATGGTTAAGTTACCATGTATGTGTCTCATATATACTATACTTGAATATTGTGTTATTAGATGAAGCTCATAGTTCATCATTCTCTATTAATCCTACAAGTTAAAAGATGTATAGAGTTATGATGGTGTTTTATTTTAGGATAATTTGAGAAGGGATTGTGTAGAGTTTGTATCTATATGCATAGAATTTTAGTAATTCAAAGCAGAGATAAATAATTCTAAAGGGATGTTACATCCATTACCCATACCAGAATGGAAATAGAAAAACACCACCATGGATTTCATTATTTAGCTCCCAAAAACATATAAAGTTCACAATGAATTATGGGTTATAGTTGATCTCCTTACGAAGTTAGTGAATTTTATTGCTATCATAGAAGATTTATATATTTATTAGAATTTACAAATATACATTATGTCATAAGGTTTTATAGAATACCACATTCAATTATATCTGATTGGAATTTGAGGTTTTCCACAAAGCTCGGGTTAAGTATTTAGAAATATCTATAAAAAGTATTGAGTTTCATCACTACTTTTAATCCTCATACATATGGTTAGTTCAAGAGAACCTTTAAAACACTGAAAGGTATGTTTAGAGATTACTCTATGGATTTAAATGGTGTTAGGGATCAACACCTTACTTTGAGGTAATTTTCTTAAAATAATAGATTTCACTCAAGTATTCAAATGACTCCTTATAAAGAACACTATGGGAAGACATGTATAAATAAAATGTGGTTATAATTAAGTCTAGAAATAAAGATATTGGGACATGAACTAGAAGAGTAAATGAAATATAATATTAGAGCTACTCAACATCACATAACATAATATCATAGTAAAAACAATTATACTGATAATCATTGATGAGATCTAGAGTTTGAATTTGGTGACATGGTATTCCTATAAATATTCCTGGAAGAAGGTAATGATATTCAAAACTAAGAGAAATTTGAGCCCAAGGTATTTTCTTCCATTTGATATCATTGATCATATTAGGATTTTTTTCTTATCATTTTGTGTTTCCACAAATTCACCCTCACATTCATGATGGGTAGCATGTATCTCTCTTAAGGATGTGAATACCTAATCTAACCCATGTATTGAACCCAAATGCCATTCTAATACAGAATGATCTATCATATAAGGAATAACCTCTAAAGATTTTGGATCATAGGGAAACATTTCTAAGAAATAAGATAACTCACCTTGTCAATTTTTTAGTGAAATCATAAAATTGTGAATGCTACATGGGAACCTACGGATGTGATGAGAAAGAAGTATCCTGAATTTTTTTCATCAGAATAACAGAATTTTGGGAGTGAAATTATTTTAAAGGGGTATAATTTAAGACCTTGAGATTGAATGACATATTTTATTTTAGATAAATTTAATTTCATTAATATCATGTGTTTCATGAAATACCAAGTATGAACTAACCACAATATATTATTAAAATATTACTTAATAGTTTTAATGTATGCAATGTGTTTTTATCACAATAAATTAAACTGATCACTACTAGTAAATGATCTTTATTAAATTTATATATTTATATTGAAACAAATATTTTAACATTCACATAGATATTTTACCTAGCATGGGACAAGAATGAATTCAGTTTTAAGCTTAAAAACTATATTTTTCTAAAAAATAATTTTTATCATGTTTTGCAAAATTATTTTAAAATTAATTTTCTCTACTTATAGATATTGAATCATAAAATATGGATACCATATTTTTAATTAGGAGGTTAAAATTTGGTAAATATTCCTCTTTTTTATGTTGGTTCATTATAAATAGTATCTAAAGTAAAATTTATAAACACTATAAAGGATAAATCGTGTTCTCCTAGGTAAAAAATAAGTTTAAATGTCACTATATTTTAAATTAATTCAAAATTAATGAAGTAAATTTGAACCCCATCACATTATACACTTAATGTAAATATTTAATGTACACCTATCCATGAAAATGAAAAATATGTTAATTAAGTCAAAGAAAAATACAAAATTCCACACTCTTACTTTAAAATATCTATTTTGTGATCATATAGGGATAAAAGAAAGTTATAAATAAATATTAATGATTATTTTGAAATTAATGACATTATTTTCTAGTAATAAATTTATTTATCATTTTTTTATTATATAATTTCCTAAAATTCATACACAACGTTCATAAAATATTTCTTCAATTAATAATAAAAATAAAATAAATGATTTTTAAAATATTAAATGTAATATAATTTGAGAGAGTTATAGTGTTTTGTGAATTTAATTGATTAATATAACATATTACTTATTTTTGAACGTCTTATATTCTAACTGTACATTTTTCTTTATCTATTTTAAGTAAAATCGAATTAATAGTTTCAAAAATGATATTCATGATATTTTATGTAAACAATATTTTATTAAATTAATACAATTCTAAAAAGTTGTCAAGGGGTAAATATATGGTAAAAATTTTCATCCCTTCAATATTTATGTGCCAAGTGTTTCTTTACAAGTTAAATTGAAACCATTTAATATATAAAAATTCATTACCACGTTTAATATTAAAATTAGTTAAACAAGGGGTTAATCCCAACAATATGGTTTAAAAAGATATGAAAACCTATATAAATTACATTGGATGATGATATTTAAACCATAACCTCTTTTTGTGAAAATATATATCACTTTTGAAATATCTTTCCTGAGAATGTATTTGTAATATTTTAAAAAATAAATGTTTATCTTTTCCCTCCATTATAAAGGGACACCCATTTTATAAATTATTCACACTATATAGGGCCATATACCTTTATAAAACCCTAAACATTTCTCTTGTTCAGATATTTAGATAAATTATAGAGATTATAGTATTATTAAGTGAAGAACCATAGCTTCCATATGAAAATATCAAAATGAGGTCTCATAATAAAAAGGTAATCATCTTACCAAACCTCTTTCAATTTATTTATTTTTTTACTTCATATAAATATATGGTATATATCAAAAATTAATAACTTCATTACTCTAAATTTTTTGAAATTATATTATGATTATGAAACGACAATTATCCACCCTCTTTTCTATGAAAATAAAAATTGAATGTATTCTTCATGAGTATGTGCAGTTTACCATCTCCACATAGTGGTAAAATTCATTTTCCATCACTATCATTTTTTGATGGATATTAGGATGGTTTTAATGATTATATATGATATTTATGGAATAATTATTCTTATGGGATTTTAATATCATTTATATGTTTTTACCAACCAATATATTAGAAAATGATAATGTCGCTCGTGTGTATGTGTGGACTACCACCTCTATGAAGCTACGTGCTCCGTTTTTTTGTCTTAGTTTTATATGGATGGTAATAATTATATATTTAATGAAAATATATTATTTATATGATTTAATAATGATTCTTTAAATGGGATTTATTATCTACCTTTCTTTTGTTACATCTTTTAGAAAGTGAAAATATTGTCCATGTGTATATATGGCATACAATCTCCATAAATGGTGTAATTAATTTTCCATATATATATATTATGGGTGAATATAAATAAATATATAAAGAATATATATGATTTTTATATAATTAGTAACATTATTGATATTATCAAACCATGATTAATGTACATGGACCAAAATAACCAAACAAAAACATATATGAAAATGTTGCAGTAATCAACCAAAATAGAAATTTTAATGAATAAGTAATAATACAAGTGTGAAAAAATGTTATAAGTAAATAATATATACTACGATATATATATATATATCTGATTATGTTTCTAAAATTGTTTTATAATAAATAAAAATTTATTATATTTGAGTTTTGAACATATATGAAGAAAGTTGGACCTGAGGTATGGGTTTATTTCATGATATCATAATTATTCAGGATTGTTTATTTTCAAGTCTCCACTATCAGAATTAATTTATATTTCAAAAAAATATTTAATTTTACAATTTTTTTTCTTGAAATAAAAATATTTCATTTAATTTTTCTTTATTTATGGATTCATGACATTGAACTAATGTTTTCAAGGAAACTCGACATAGTTTTCTTTACTCATTTGGGAATCTATTCTTCCATCTCCATAATTTCCACAAAATCTTTTAAAGATTATTTATGGTTTTATCGAATGGTTTATTAAATATATTTTTTTACCATGTTTGACTATTTGATTAATTTTTTAAAAGTAATCATCTTGTATCTTTCAGAAAGAGTTCCTTTTTTAATTATTAAAGAAGTGTAAAAGAGATGTTTTTTAACTTATATTTAATGAATAGGATTTACACCTACCATTTCAAAACTAGATCTTCCATTCTATGCTTTGTTTCAAATCTTATTTTAGTTCTTAGTTGTCCCTTGGTATCCGGGTGTTTCGGGATTTGATTCGGTGTTTAAAGTGTTCCTGATCAGAGTCATTAGTCATGGATGTCTTGGATGGTATTTGGCCTTGTATTTTTTAAAATTGATGGTATAAGGATGAGGTGTCTTGGAATTGAATTTGTGACACTCCTTGCAGAACCTTTTTTGGGGTTTTTATATTGGGGCGGTTTCTTCAAGATTTAATCCAAATCGTTCACCCATTTCTAGATTTCAAAAAAAATTATTTCTTTTTTAACTTATCCATTTACTAACATTTTTCACTCATATAACTTTCCACTTGGCCTCCCCAGACTTATTCAAGCCACAATATCCATTTGAACCCCTTAGGAACTCATAATCATGGTGCATTTGGTGGTTTATTTTGGCATTGGGTTGATCCATGTACCCATTTCAGGTTTTTTTAAATAAATATTTTATTTAATTTATATCACACTTATTTTTTTAACATTTTTAGGTCATTCCACCTCTCACTCGAGCCCAAAAATCCTAGGCAAACCCCATGTTCTGTTTTCCCTCTCAGTATCTCATCTTCATCCTGTATTAGGGAGAATTCTTTCCAGGTTTTTCAAATTGTTAAAATTTTCAAAGGTAATTAGTTTCATTCATAAATCATTCATTTTTACTCTATTTCCCCCATTTTTTCCCCACTCATCCTCATTAACCTTATTAGAACCTCCCTTTCAATTTTGGCTACTTGTAGATTAAACTATTGGTGTATTTTGGAAAATTTCTTCAAAGTGTCTCAAGTAAGTGAATCTATCTCTTATTTCTTCCATTATTTTTAGGGTTTATTCCCTCTTTTTTGATGTTTCAAATGTCAATAAACTAGGGTTTCGTACCTAGGGTTTATTTTTTAGTTTATTGGTTCAATATTCTTGGATTAGGGTTCATTCTCATTCCCTTGTGGTGAGGTGATGGTGTAGTTGACATTTCACAAAACGATTTGGGGTTTTGACAAAAAATGTAGGTTATTTCATGTGTAAGAATTTAATGATGAGTTAGCTTGATTTATTTTCTTATTTATCATGTTCCTTATATGTTTTTTATGGTGATAAATCTATATTTTTATTGAATTGGTTTAGAATTTAATATTAAAGTTAAATTTTTTCATGAAATAGTGTGTTTTTAATGTGTAACTCTTATAGTATCATTTGGGGTTATTTTATAACATTTAAAAATGGTTTACTAAATTTGGATTGGGCTGCCAAATATTTTTTTTAGGTTTTTGGTGTTCTTTTGGCCTTTAAATAAGGGTTTTCAAAGGGTTTTATGTTCAAAATCTTGATATACTCATTGAAGTTGTTTTATAAAAATGTCAAATTGTTTATTGAGTTATATAAAGTGTGAAAAATATGTTGAGGTACTATTTTGGAATTTTTAAGTTCTTAAAATTGGTTTTTTAAAGAGAAATTGATTATTTGTGATTTCAAAAGTTTTGAGAATATTTTATAAATTGTTGAACGATTCATTAAATTGTGAGAATGGATCAAGATATGTTTATGGGATATTTTTTTGTGAGTGTGATGATAATATGAATTTGAATATGAAAAGGGGTATTTTGTGTCTTGTGTGCGGGATGTTTGATGTGTTTATGATTTTTAAATGGAATTTTCCATGTGAAATTATATTTTATAAGATGGGGAACTTGTTTGAGCACAAAAAGGTAAACCCAAGTATCTTGGTGGACAAACGTGTATGAGTATGATAGTGATCAGGAGTGGTTTTTTTCTATTTCATGTTGCAATTTTAATGATGAAAACACTAACTAAACTATGATTATGATGTTGGGGACCACTAGGTTATGGTTGATTCTCTTACAAGTGGTTTTTTCATTGGAACAATTATTTTTTATGGTTACTTTTCACCATGAAACGACATACATGGAGCTCACAACTAACTAGTTCCTAGGGGTGTTCCCGTGACTAGTGCTCATTGGATATTTTTTACTTATCATAGGAATATGACATGTTTGGGCTAGAAAATTCAGTATCAAGTGAATTTTCTTTAATATTTTTCATTATTTAAAAATTATCACTTTAAAACTGTTTTAATTGAAAGGTGCATCCTTTAAAATTGTTTACAACATTTCCTATTTATAAAAAGATAAAATTATTTTTGTATTATAATGTTTATCACATGGACACTTCTTTTAGAGTAATTTTATTTGGGATAATCTCACACCCTACTTATACCTTTGGGTGTATGTAGGCTTTCCAATATTTTTCATAGTTTTGGGTAAAGCTTTCTGAATCAGTGGTTTGGGTTTCTATCTTCCATCCTCAAGGTGGTGTTGTAGAGAAGGCTTGAGGATGATGAAACTTTGCCTTGTGGTGGATCTTTGGTTGTTTTTTCTACTAGTTTTGAGTTTTTCCCTTCATTTTATTAGTCTAAAACCATGTTTTTCAATTATGAATTTTTATAAAAGGCTTGTTTGGATTAAATTTTCATATTGAGTTTATTTGTTGCAGTTTTTGTTTTATGCTTTTAAATGCTGGAAAATCGTTCCCAACTTTTAATTTAACATATGCATTCACTTGTTCTAGACTATGGGGATCATTAATTCCTTTCATACCTTTCCATGAACAAGTTCGGGTGCTGGTTTTGATAGCAACAATATCCGGTTTGAGAAAAAATGGTATCGGATGAGGTTTTCTCTTTATGGGTCTTTTTTTTGGAAAGTGTCTGGGTAGACCAAAGATAGTATTTTTGTTACTTGACATTTTAATAGTGAGTAGTGTGTTATGCTATCACACCATGTGATGGGATTCATTTCTCTAAGGGAAGTTGAATTTTATTTGAGTGCTTTTTTCTCATGGTTTTTTCATGATAGGGGAAATGAAAAGAGAGATGGGTTAATCGTCTCAGTGAGCTCCTAGGTCCTGGACATCCATGTGGTGCCAAAGATATTTCCCTAGAACACTCTCTATGATGGTAAATTCATTGTCTTATTACTTCCAATCCTATGTCAATGCCACCTACCAGCACTAATTTCCCCTCACATTGTCGTATTTATTTTTATTTTGGGATTTTGGAAACTTGGTTTTAAAGAAAATAACGATTACTTGATTTTAAGAAGTGTGTATTTTTCTGAAATGATTTTCCAGTAATGTAAAAAAGGTTTTATTTCTGAAAGTGTAGAAATGAAATTGCAGAATTGTTTTTAAAGGGTAAATTGTGTGTTTATACATATTTTTAATGTATGAATTATGTTAGAGAGGGTTTTGAAAATATTTTTATAGTTTAATTTTCTAAGCCATTGAAAAGTTTTTTTAATTTATTTAAGTGTTCTAGAATTTATGTGTGGATTTTGAAAATTTCATTTCAAGTGGTAGTTAAAGGGATTTAAAAAAAGAGTTTCCGGAATTTATGGGAAATATGTTTTAAATGAGGATAAATGAGTGATTAAATTAGTGGGTTTGGGTGAAATAGAGTTTTTCATAAAACCAAAAGTGTTTTGAAATTGGCTAAATGTTTTGAATCTAATGTGTGTAACTTTAAAGTGAGTTTTTATTTGAATTTTTTGTGCTTTTTTGAAAATCTTGTTATTATTTGAATTGGGTTTTTATATTGTGGTTATAATTTTTTTAAAAAATAAGTGTTGGTATAATGTCTTGGTTCTATAATGTGGAAATAATTTTTATTTTAACCCTTGGTATTTATGTGAGCAACCACGGGCATGGGTTTATATGGAAATGGGGATAGTAATGGCCTGACCAGAGGACTTCTGGGTGGGATATGTGGAGGGCGCACAGTGTGGCATGGAAACAAGGAAGTGTGAGTCCCATGATATACCATTGGTAAATGAGCTAGTCGCCAATCCCATTTATTTTCAAATAATAAATTATTTAGTAAAATTTGATGTTTTGAAAATCGTTGTTTGGGTGGTATGTTTTATGTGATTTTTGTATTATTGTTGTGAGATGTTTTAATTTCGAGAAACTCTCTTGTTTAAATGATGATTTCGGTTTGGTTTCACTGGTGATTTGGGCTAATGTGTAGGCTAGTGATCTCTTTTCATAAATGTTTCAAGAATCCCTTGTGATTGTTCCCATAGCTTGTTTGGTTCTATTTTGTGGTATTGTTTTACCAAAGGAATGGCATGGTTGAGTCTTTGGGTTGTCTTTTTGTCTAGGTTACGTCCCCATAATGAGTTAATGCATGATTGAAGTGTAGCCCTAGATGATTATCTATTGGAATATCCTCTAGTTGATCAACATAAGGACCTTTTTCTTGGGATTTGGATATTAAGTCTACCCCTCTTTATTTTCGGTTATGTCGATCCCCTTATAGAGGGATAGTGGTTGGGGTAGGTTAAAATAGACCTTAGTTTCATGAGTTTATTAAATCATCAAAGGTGAAAGCATTCTAGTGTTGTTAGTGCAAGATTTTAATTAATAGGTTATTTGGGTCCTTCGTCAGTATATTTAATGAAATGGTTCATGTTTGGCCACCAGTGTGGAAAACATGGTCAAGAGAGGTTGTTATGGCCACTGGTAGGAATCGCGTGTGGGTTGGGACTCAGTATAAGGTTCATATCCTTATATTGTTTCTATCACTCGCAATGGTCATGTTCGTTGATTCCTTGCTTTGTCATGTACGTGTTTGACTGTAAAGGTGAACATTGAGTAATCTTATTAGAGTCACTATTTGGTCGAAGTGTGTCTCAATTTAGAAAATTTGGAATTCTTCTATTCTAGAGGAAGGTGTTTCTATGTGTCCTTTATTTCTGTTGATTCTCATCCAAATAAACAAGGGGTGATGTGTTTGCATATTCAAATATCTTTTTTTGGTAAATTGTTGGGTTAAGTGTCTCACTAGGTATAGGACTTTGTTTAGAGGCCCTTATGGGGTATTTTTGGGTGAGTCAAACTCAATATTGTTTGTGGAAAACCTAGGATGAAGGGTTAGGTGTGTGTTGTTATTTGTGGTTGTGACACCTGTTAGATGGGATCTTCCCTCCCCTCCCTTTGTTTTGGGGGGTGTTTGGTTAGTGTCTAGAAGTTTCTGATTGAATGGTTTTTCCCCTAGGGTTTACTTTCAGCTTTTTGGAGAAAATTATGAAAGTTGTCCAAGGATAATTAAAGCACACGGTTTTCACATGATTTGTAAAAACCATGACCCATCCTAGGAAATCGTGTTGTAGGAGGTAGAACCAACTACATGGCCTCATCACGGACGTGTGCCTTGTCTCAGTTAATTGTGTGGCTTGGTCCCTTTTTGAAGAGGTGACCACACAGTCTGTGCATAGTTTGGGAAACCATCCAACTAACCGTGTGGCCATGCCAGTTCAATGAATGTTGGGTTCCATTTCATGTCAGCCCATTCTAATAAGTTAAGATGGATGGTTTTATGGTAGGGAGACCCACCATGGGTTGAAGTTAATTTCTTTTGTAAAGATTCTATTATTATTCTAACCATTATGTGAGGGAGTTTATTCAGGACTCCCCTTGTTGGTGTTCAGGTTCTGTCTCTAGAAATTATGTTGTCTCTTATGGTGGGGAGTTCGTCGAGACCTCCCTTTTAGGGGTAAATCAGTTTGTTCCATGTTGTTGTCATGGAATTAGGTAGTCTCACTTAGGGGATATCAAGCCACCAACTTCTTTTTTGGGAAAGCTTTGGGATTCAAGCATTCCCAATAGTTCTATTGATGTAAGGCTATTGGAACCCTGTTTGAATTCATCATTCATTTCGGGTAAGTTTCTTGATCTTCATTTTGTAGTGGTTTAAGAGTTTTTATCATGGTATTTTTTTGAATATATTTGATCATTTCAGGTAAGTTTGGTAAATTTTAGTTTGTGAGAGTATCCCATCGTTTGATTAATCAATTAGAGGTGTTTTGGACTTTTAGGGGTGAGCGAACATGGCAAGGGAATCTATCTTGGTCTATCGGGCGGTTTTTATTTTTGCATCTAGTATTTCTATGGATTTTCGAGAGTGGAAAGATTAATGGTGAGGATAATTTTCACACCCGTCTATTCAATTCCATTCTTTGTTTCGAATCTTATTTTGGTTCTTATTTTTCTCTTAGTTTCTGGGTGTTTCGGGATTCGATTTTGTGTCTGAGGTGTTCTTGATCTTATCCATTAGTCTTGGAAGTCATGGATTGTATGTGGACTTTTTTAAAGGGGTGGTATAAGGATTGGGTGGGTGGGAATCTAATTTGTGATAATCCTAGCAGAACCTTTTGTGGGTTTTGTTTATTTGGGTGGTTTCTTTAAAATTTGGGTCAAACCTTGAGCCCATTTCTAGATTTCAAAACAGAATCTGTTTCTTTTATAACTCCTTTTTTTATTAACACTTTTCTCCCATTACACTTCTCGCATATCCTCCACTGACCTATTTAAGACACCATATACATTTGAACCCCTTAGGAACTCAAAAGCGTTCTGGATTTGGGTGATTTATTTAGTCATTAGGCTAACCCGGGATCCCATTTCCATTTAAAAAAATTATTTCTTTTATACCACAATAATTTTTTTAACATGTTTTAGTAATTCCACCTCTCACTCAATCCCAAAAACCATAGGAGAACCCCTATGTTCCATTTTCTCTCTTTGGAGCTCATCTTCATCATGGATTAGGGAAACATTTCTCTAGGTTTCTCAAATCATCTTAATTTTCAATGGTAATTTGTTTCTTCCATAAATCATTAATTTTTTAATCTTATTCCCCGATTTGAGTCCCCAATCAACCTCATTTTCCTTATTAAATCCTCCATTTTAATTTTGGCTTCTTTGATATTCAACTATTGGTGTATTTGGGGTCATTTCTTTAAAGTTTCTCAAGTAAGAGAATATTTCCATTGGTTTTTCCAATATCCATAGGTTTTTCCCTCTTCCATGATGTCTCAAATGTCCTAAAACTAGAGATTCGTAACTAGGGTTTATTTTTGAGTTTATTGGTTCAATATTATTGGATTTTGGTTCATTTTCATTCCCTTGTGGTGTGGAGGTGGTGCAATTGAAGTTTCGGACAACGATGTGAGGATTTTGAAACAAATGGTAGGTGATTACATGTGTATGAATTTATTACTAAGGTAGCTTTCCTTATTTAATTATTTATCATTTCCTTATATGTTGTGTGTGGTGAAAAAACAATTTTTGATAGAATTGGTTAAGGGTTTAATTTTAAATTTTCATATTTTCTTGAAATGGTTTGGTTTTATTGTGTAACTCTTTTGGTATCATTTGGGGTCATTTTATAGCATATGAAAATGGTTTATTAAATGTGTATTGTTCTTCCAAATATGGTTTGGTAGGGTTTTTGTGTGATTTTGTACTTGAAATTGGGTTTTGGAAAGGGTTTTATGTGAAAAGTCTTGTTATACTTCATGAATTTGTTTTATAAAAATATCAAATGGTTTGTGGAGTTACATAAAGTGTGAAAAAAATGTTGAGGTACTATTTCAGAGTTTGTATATTCTTAAAATGATATTTTTAATTTTAAAGTGATGATTTGTTATTTCAATAATTTTGAGATTAAATTATAAATTTTGGAATGATTTTTTACATTGCAAGAAAGGTGCATGACATGTTTATGGGAAGTTTTGGTGTGAGTATGATGTTAAAAAAATTGAATGTGAAAAGGGGTTTTTTGTGTCTTTTTTTTGGGTTGTTTGATTTGTTTATGATTTTAAAATTTCATTACCATATGCAATTATATTTTATAATATGTGGAGATTTTTTAGCACAAAACGTTAAACCCATGTATCAATGTGGACATATGTGTACTAGTATGCTAGTGATCTGGAGTGGTTTTGTCCCCATTTCACATAGCACATTTGACGATGATGACACTAAATAAACTATGATTTTGATTTTGGGGACCACTAGGTTGTGGGTGATTCCCCTACTAGTGTCTCGTGAATGAGAACAAATATTTTTTATGGTTACTTTTCATCGAGATACGAGGTACCTAGGGCTCACAACTAACTAGTGCCTAGGGGTGTTCCCGTGACTATTACTCATTGGATATTTTGTACTTACCATCGGCATATGGTGTGTCTGGTCTAGATTATTCAGTATCATCTACATTTTCTTTAAAAAATTTCATTCTATAAAGTTTCCCGCTTGAAAATTGTTTTCATTGAAAATTGTGTCCTTTAAAAATTATTTATGGAATTTCTTATTTATGAAAACATGAAATATTTTTGTCTTATAATTTTTATCACATGGAATATCTTTTTGGTGGAATCCTATGGGGATTAGAATCACCCCTTACTTACAAATTTGGATTTAAATAAGGTTGGATATCTTTTTCATAGGTTTGGTTAAATCTTTCAGAATCGGTGGTTCGAGTTGTTAGCTTCTATACTTAGTGTGGTGTTGTGGAGAAGGCTTGGGGATGATAACCCCTTGCCTTATGGTGGTTTTGGGTTTTTTCTACTACTTTTGAGTTTTATCCCTATTGGTATTTTTCTAAAACCATGTTTTTCAATTCAATATTTTTATTAAAGTCTTGTTTGGATTAAATTTTCATATGTAGTTTATTTATTAGAGTTGTCGTTTTATGTTTATTAATGCTCATAAATCATTCCCAACTTTTCCTTTATCATACCCAGGTACTTGTATGAGCTCATGGGGATTAGTAATTCCTTTTAGGACTTTCCATGGACTAGGTCGGGTGATGGTTTTGATGGAGACAAGATCTAGTTCATGACAAAATGGTATCAAAAGAGGTTCGCTCTGTTTGGGTCATGTTCTTTTCGAAAAGAGTCTGGGTAGACCAGAGATATGATTTTTGGGACATGACATTCTCATTATGAGTAGTGTTCCTAGCCATCACACCTTGTGATGAGATTCATATCACTAGGGGAAATAGATTTTATTTGAGTTCATTTTTTCTCATGGTTTATCGATGATTGGGGAAATGAAAATAGTTGGGTTAATGGTATCAATGATCTTGTATGACCTAACAATCCATGTGGAGCTGTGGATATTTCCCTAGAACACTCTTTTTGATGGTAAAGAAAACATTAAAATTTATCAAATTTCATTTCTAATTAAAAAAATTTTAAAATACTTGGGATGTTTTAAGATATGTTATATCGATGTGAAAAGGGTATTTTCATCAAGAAGTTTTTGTCTTTGATCATTTGAAAGTATTTTCATCTATGTATACATCCATTGTTTAATGTTATAATTTATTGATTATATACTCTATGTTACAATACTGTGTATTATATATTCAAACGATACCATATACCATATTTTATTGGATTGTTTATAATTAGTTTGAATAAAGAAATTATTGATATTCTATATTCTTATTCTTCTAATAAACAAATATATTGATTTTTAAGTCATGTTATTTAAGTTCTATTTATTATTCCTATGTTGAATTCATTGTAATTATTATGTGATGGGTGTGTCTTTTAATTACATATCCCCTCAATTTATTAGTATGTATTGTAAGGAAAACTAAATGTAGTATTTTTCCAATATGTTACCCATTCATGTAGATGTGTTGGCGCATAGCATTGATGGAGTTTTTCTATTTCTTTTCCTAAATCCTCAATGGTAGGATTCAGATGTATGAAATTTTTCATTCCAACATTGTAAAATAAATTATTAATTTATATTGGATTATTTTAATTATTATATTATTCATGGATAAGTTTCTAACTCCTGTGGTTATTTTTATAGAATTATGTGGCCATAATTTATTTGTGCCATATTATTTATGCATTATTTGCTTCCATTGTATACATACCCTTACTGAGAATCTAGTATTACCTATTTATTTTATTTACTTTTCCAATGATTTTAATAAGTGTATTATGGATGATATATTGATTTATTCTAATGGTAATAATGGTGTTCTCAAAGAAAATACATTTTTTATTTTATGTCTTCGCATGCATGTGAGATTTCAAGAACACATCCAGTTTACCAAGGCTACTAAACTATTTCTCCATTTGGGGTGTGATATATTATATCTAGTACTAATATAGTAAAGAAACTAATTGATCTAGGATACATGGTTTAGGGTATTTACAATTATTCTCCCCCGATTAATGAGGGTGAAATATTTAAATTCATGGGAATCTAATATTTTTCAACTCAAATTCATTTACTCTATATTTAGTATAGAACCATCAATAACATTATACCATTTTAATATAAATTTTTTTAATAGATATAAGTGAAATGGGGAATAATTTATACAATGATGAGGGGTAATCCATCTCTAAAATCATTCCAATCCTCAAACTTAAGTTAGAGAATCCCATATATTGTTAACATAACAATGAAAATATGAAATAATCACTCTAAGACTATTAGAGAAAATAAATAATTGCAAATATTCTTAAATAAACCATAAAACTATGTAGTCCATTAGGGATCCTCATGAATAATTATATTCTTAAAATTAAATCTTTAATTTTCTAAATGAAACAACCATTTTTATGAAAAACCAATCATGAGGTGATTAAAGTATAAATAATAAAAAGGTTTAATCTATAATTATATTAATTATTAAAATGAAAAGGGCTTCCTAAATGGAGGTACCATGGATTTAAAATACTTCAAGTTTTAACTATAATCCTACCCACTACTTATTTTCCATATTCATAATCAGGGAATTTATTTTTCTTCTTCTCAAAATCAATAGCATATAGGATTCCTCCTCAAACAATTCCTTCCATTACATTTTTCTTCTCCATTCCATTAGAATATTTACAATATCCAATGGGTCTCTACATTCATGAGGTTGTTTCAAAACTCTTTTAATATTTTCATAATACGAACTAACTTTAAAAATCACTCTCTTGCTTATTTAAAATTTATAAATAACACTAAACCACAAAATAAGACTCAACCACCATTTTGGTGACCAGATTCCTCTTGTCCTTTTTATTTTCTACGTATTTAGATAGAGCACCTATCTTTTCCCTGAAAAACTCTACAAGATAATCATTTTGACTCCATGACTCAAAGGGATTATTTTCATCACATAACACACGTTTCTTTGGTATCCATATTTTATTTTTTGGAAATGTATCTCATTTTTTTCATTATCCAAAAGTCTCCTTGAGTGTACCATGATGAGTAGATAGATTTTTTAATTCTAATAATACTTATATTCTTAATTATTCCCTTTGGATTTTCCTTCTAGAATTTTATACCAGTAAATCATTAAATTACTTACAAAGAAATCAAAAAAAAAAGAAACAACATTATATACATGATTCCTATAAAAACATATTATTATTTTTAATTTTATGTGTTTCATACCATATCATTAATTATCCATAGAAAAAGTGTCATTTTACTTTAATGAGGTAGTTATCAACCTCTTCTCAACATGGATGAGTCTCCCTCAAGAGTCTTGTTGACCCCCCCCCCCCCCCCTTCAGTTGGATGCATTTTCATCATTTATTTCATTCTATTACTAGTCTTGAAAAGTAAAAAATAGATCTTATTGAATATGATATTTAATTATTCTCATCCCATTCTCACTTAAGTTTCTACATCATTAGGATGTCCAATATGGAATTATTCCTACTTAACTCAATAGTTTTTTCACACCATTCAACTTTCAAATATTGTTAAATATTTTTAATTTTAAAATTAATTTTCGTCCTTTTTTTAGAGAACGCAGTAACACCCTATGATTTTAAAATAACACTATATTGGATAGAGTGTACATCAAGTAACATGGGGCTTAAACTATCTACAAAATTTACTAATTTATGAGAGATACAACTTAGATAATTCATGGGTATAAATAGAAGTAACAGAATTATGAAAAATAAATATAAATCTAAAAATAAATAAAAATATATTACTAAATTCATAGGAAATGAGAACCCAGTTTTTATTTGTTATTTAATTCTTCAGAATAAATTTCCTTCAAAAATATTTTTTATCAATTTTTAGACTAAATATTATTGATAATTTTTTGAATATTAAAAATTTTATTTTATAAAATTTATATGATTTTGGAAATAATCTTATAAAAATTAGTTTATGGTAAATTTATTGGATTTTTTTTAAATGATTTATTTTCCAGTGGATACTTAAAAATGTCAATTTTTATTGAAAAATGTATTTTTGTTTCAATCATTTACAACATAATTTTTTAAAATTGTTTTAAATTATATTTAATAATATTATATTATTATTAATAAAATAATGTTAATTTTAATCAATTTTAATCTTAATTTTAAATAAAAACTGTTCAATACATAATAAATACTTTTTTATGAAAAAAATATTTCTCATTTTGTTTAGTGTTTTTATCTTCAATTAACATCTTCCAATTAAATAAATTGAATCTAAAAAATGGATTCCATATTTTGAATTAGGAATTTGAAATTTTATAAATAGGACCCTCTTAATTTTTATCATTATGAAGAGAAACCAAAGTAAAATTTTATTACAAAGATAAACATAAAATGGGTTAATTAAAGTAAAAACTAATGTGATAAGGCTTAAAATTCATTAAAAACTATTCTTACTGTTCATTTTATAAGTTTATTTCAACCATTATCATCTAAACTTAAAAATATAATGTTCTTCCATTTAATGTTATTTTTTTGTATAATATTTAAGTAAAAGATAATGCTAGAAATATCACTTTCTTTGTTTTAATATCAATTATATCTTATGGAAGGGATAAAAACAACTTATTCTTGGTTAAATTTTTTTATTTTTATTATGAAAGAAGTTTTGTATCATTTTGAATTATTTTTTTATTTTTGGTGAAAGAATTATTAAAATTAATGTTTATCCAACACCGACACAACTCTTGTGCAAGCAATAATAAATTGTGTTAATGATTTTAAAAAATGATAAAAGAAATATTTTTTCGGAGAGTAATAGTTTAACATGAATTCATAAAAATAGATATAATATTAGGAATTTTTTATAGGTTTCTTTTCTAAATCAATTGATTCCATGTTTTTATCAAAATCAAATTATGTGAATAGTTACTTAAATGAAATTTATTGTATTTTATGTTAAACCTATTTTATAAAATTATTTGAAAATCATAATTTTTTTAAAGAAGATGAATAAACTAATAAATGGTATAAAATTTCATCCATTTTTCATTAATGTGAAAAATATAACATTATACCAAAAACTATAACCCTTTCATATTGAAAAATAAATTACCACGGTGGGGGATAGGATTGGACAACCAAGGGGATGAACCAAAATATATGGCTTAAAATGATATCTAAAACTACAAAAAAAATATTGTATGATTATATTATGATCATATCCACCTTATATGATAAGAAATATAATTTTATTACCATTTTTCATGAGTAATACACATATTAAATGATAATATTTTGTGTATTCATAAAAAATGACTGTAATTATATTTTTTTAATAAATAATATTTTATTAAATGATTTAAAATTCATAAAAATTGTATCTTCTTACAAATAAATGTGATGTGGTTAGAAACATCAACCATGGTACGTTTATTGCTCAATTTTACTGTGATGGTGATATTCAAGACCCATATAGAGTATAAAACTCAAATATTATAATAATGGAAGAAATGGTTAATAAGAGGTTAAAACAAATAGATAATTTCAAAATAACAACTAAACAGATCCAAATATTATATATTAGATGATTTATAATTATCCTTATCATGTATTATAAATATACCATTTTTTATCCACTTTATTATAAGAAAATTATATTGATTTAATACTTTAAGTAATTTAGAGAGTCCTCATCCACTCATTTATTAAAGGGAACCTCTTTTCATCTTCTCGTAACACCTTATTAACTTTTATATTTCCCTAACATAGAAAACATACCTTCCAAGATTCCTTTACCACATCCTATAACTTATAATGAATCCCAAATATCAATATTTTTTAGGATTAGAGTTTGATCCAGAAGATCATTCTCAATAAAGATATTTAACTATTAGCCAAACATTTTTAATTTTATTTATTATTCAACCTTATCAAAATAAATTTTATCCAATATAAAATAAATTACATAAAAATATTAAATATACTTATTTGTAATTTTAATTATAGAACAACTATTTCTCAAATTCATTTTATCATACAGAAATTGAAGACATTGCTTCTGCATATTTATGACTGACCGTCACCACATTGCGGTGAAATTCATTTTTCATCACCACATTACATGGTTGGTTATATTTATGTATTTAATAAAAATATATTAGTCATTATATTAATAATATTTTATAATGGTGAATAATTATATACGTTTCTTTCGTCCCGTCCAACAAAAAAAATTGAAACAACATTCATGTGTACGTACGTCATACTGTCTCCATAAGTTGTATAATTCATAATTCATTCTTTAAATATTATAGATAACTATTAATATATATATGCTGAATATATATGATATATATATAAAAACATTAAAATTCTATTGATTAAATATACATGATCAAAATAAAATGATTGAAATCTCAAAACCAAAACATGCATGAAAAACCAAAACAGTTAACACCTAGAAAAAACAATTTTAATAAATAATTATGAATGAATGGGTGTTGAAATGTATTAATTAGATCATATATGATATTATATGTATGATAATGATTCTTATACAAAAATATATTAAATTTTTATTGATTATAAAAGAGGTTAGATAACTTTAAAATCAAGTAAAAATTGACGTATCTAACAATGTAATTGATTATCAGGATTGTTTATAACTACGTTTTTATGAAGAAATTGTATAAAATATCTCTCATGAATCCCAAGAATTTTATTATCCTAATTTTATTTATAAATATTAAAATTCACCCATTATTTTTATAAGGCCACGGCCTTAAAGCTTACTTAATATTGAATTAAATGAATAATTCACATTGAGGATCTTTTTAGGTTTAGAGTTTTAGAGAATTAGGACATAACTATTACATCTCAAAAGATTACAAAGTAGAAACTTTTACTAAGTTTACATAAAATAAAAACTCTTAAAAAGAAACATGTCTAGTTCCATGTTTTAGGTTGCATGAATTTCCCTTGATCCCATCCTTGACCCTATTCCATGTTAAGTCTGTGAAAAACATTTCAAAAACTTGGGATGAGCATAAAAAGCTCAGTAAGGGATACACAAAGAATGAAAACTGTTAGTTTTTCAAACAACAAGTAAACCATGTATACTTTATCAAAGTAATACTTTTCACCTTTTCGAAGTAGTAAAACTCTTCACTGAATAAAAGTTAATTACTTACCCTTATGTAACCAAAAGATTACCATAAAACCCATATAAAGATCACATAACATATAAAGGTAACTTGGGACATAAACCTACTTAAGTGGAATAACCATAAGGTCGACTTCCACACATATCACTTAATGGAATAGTCATTTGGCCAAATTCCATTCATACTTAATGGAATAGTCATATGGACGACTTCCATACCCAATGCATTGGAGGTTATAACGTAACCACCCATCCTGGTATTCACGGCACCACCCGTCATAATGTCCAAGTACCATTATAAAATCATAAGACGTTAAAACTAATATAATGGAAAGAAAACATTTCCACATTTCGATCACAATATATCACTTAAATATATCGACATAAAAAATCCTTTATAAAAACCATTTTCAATACCAACATACATAAAATATTATATGGTATTTATTTCATTTTAAAAAAAACATTACGTCTTGTTGTGGAAGCCAAAGACCAAATAATACTCGCGGTGGTGGAAAAGGTCGTTGTCACCGCGTACGTTAAAAGAAACATTCCTTTTTGTCGTTTAGTAAAACGCTTCGTAGAAAAAGATTCCTTTTGTATAAAAGTAAAAGTCAAAGGGTTTTATATACCGTATAAAAGAAAGTTGTGTATAAAACGAAATATGAATCAATGAAAGGATATTGAGACGAAGTCCCTTACAAAGACAGTATCCTTGGTTTAAGTATAAATCAATTACATAATTATGTGTGAAAAATGAATACACCAAATATAAGTGGATATTAAGTGTAAAAAAATCATAGGTTATTCACACATATTCATAGAACGACATATTCAAGGAGTATAAGTTTATCCCAAAGAATCAGATTTGGGTTAAGAAGTTCCCTTGCAAAAATTTGACAGCCTAAATGGCGTCACTACAAAATTCATAAAATGAGTTCATGAGAGATAAAAAGGGTATCTCATCACATGGAAATAAAATTTAAATCAATAAGGATATAGAAGAACATGTCCCAAAATAATAGTATGTGAATTAAAAGACATAACAAAAGAAGTCTTTTAAAAAGAGTAGGGTGAAAGGTTCCCTTACAGACATGGGTATCTTTCGAAACATACACCCCGTGAAAGAATGAAAATACAACATTGATGTAAATACTCATAAATTAAATTATATTACACAATGAGTAAAATAATGGGCAGTACATACACCACTCAAAGGAAATTGTGGAAAATGTAGCATAAATCTCACAGGAATAAAAGTGAGATGAAAAATCCTTTACGAAAACTCGGCAGCTTAACGGCGCCACTTAAAACATCCAAAAATGGATTGATGAGATCAAATAGAGTATCTCATAATATTACAATAAAATGTATAGAAAGAGGAATAGAAAAGAACATCCCCCATCATAACAAATAGGAGCTTAAAGGAAGTGACATAAATGAGAGTACTTAAAAAAAAAGAGGTTAGATCTCTTACGAAAATTCGGCAGCCTAACGGCGCCACTCAAAACTTCCAAAATGGATTGATGAGAGAGAATATGGTATCTCATCATATGAACATAAAAATTACAGTAAGAGTAATATAAAATAATATCCCAATAACAAGGAAGATTATCTTTAAAAGTAATGACATAAAAGAGCGTACTTAAAAAGAAAGAGAGAAGTAGGATCCCTTACCTCGGGTCCGACTTGACTCGATCGTTCTTTAATCTCCTGAATAATAAACTTGAGTTAATTTATAATTTCTTAAGAACCTTTTTCAAGTTAATTATTCCTTTTAAATAAATTATTGACATGTTATAAACATTATGTAATCATTTAAGTTAATAATGTTTGTTTTGTCGATATTTGGTTCGTAAGTCAAAAGTGGACTTCTTGCAATTACATGTTGTTCGTGTGGTCAAAGGTTCTTTATATCCAGAATGACATTCCTGATTTGGATATCATATATATCATATATATCCAGCATATACATGTATTTATAATATTACATAATCATTTATAGGTAAGAAATGAAATGCACCGTTCATGGAGACGGTAAGCCGTACGTACGCATGAACGCTACTTTCATTTCTTTGTCATTTTAATGGAATTAAAACTAAATGAGAGTTATGTATATTTTAATTCCAGAATTATATTCATCATTTAGATGTATCATTCATCATATATATCCATTATATACATGTACTTATAATAGTATATTACATTTGGGGATAAGAAATGAAATGCATCGTTCATGGAGACGGTAAGCCGTACGTACGCATGAACGCTACTTTCATTTCTATCTCATAATTTAATGGAAAGAAATAATAATGATATAGAGGTATATTATAATTCCAGTATAACATCATATATAATAACTTTAAATCCATCCTTTATACGTCCCACATATGGCATTAACGAATCAAATCACTTTGAGGGGGCGGTAGTCCGCACTTCCTAAAATGAAATTATCATGTTTACCCACAATGGAAACCATAAATGTATACCACAAATGAAAAATACAGAAGCATAAGGAAAAAATAAACATAATATATATCATATATAAATAGAGTGACATATTAATGGCCACCTTTGAAGGTGTTATATGAGTGTTGAACAATCATCATTTCGTGAGGCAGAAATTCTCCATCCACAGAAACAGTATGTTCTTTAACCATTAGATGAATGTGTCTATAAGTGTAGCTCAAATAATTATTATAAAAATATCCTAATATATTAGAGATACTAGAGTTGTTACAAAATAAATGAATAAAAAGAGTTTAGGGGGTTGGAGAAGCTAAATAAAACAAAATAGCACAAGTGAAGACGTTACCTTAAAATCGGGCAACTCCCTTTGGTTTGAACCAAAGGGGTTTCTTGAAGAGCTTCCTGCCTAAGTTAAGGCTTCTAAGATGAGTAGATGGATTTGGAGAGACAAAATGATCAGAGATTGGCCGAACCAAAAGCTTGAGAGGTGTGGGTAAGGTGGTAGAGGTGGGGGCCTTTTATAAGAGGAGAGGAGGGGCACTCTTGGAAAAGTATAAAATGTTACTTTATTTTCAAATGGTTTTCAGATTTTAATGGTCCCACATTGATTTGTTTCTAGGATAAGGTGATAAGGGTTCTAAATCCACCCATCCAATAGGTTTTTGACATGTTTAGATCTTATATTTTGCATTATCTTTCCATTTTATCTAAATCGTTAAATAATGAGTTCATCGCTGCATCATCATGATGTCATAAAGAATTTAATTTATTTAATGTCTAAAAATTATGAAACAAATACTATGATGTATGAAATATTTTTATCTTTACAATTACTATTTATAGTCAAAATTATGACTTGTATAACCACATGTAAAAATTGTTTTAGTAAAACAAATCATGTTTGTGACATTTTTATTTTAACTTTAAATAAAAGGCATAAATGTCATTATCAAACCCAAGTGGCTCCATGGGGTACCCAAAATCGTCCCATGGGTTGTCTTGGTCGGCAATAACTCATCCAATAGGGTTAGGACAAGTTTCAATATATTTTCATTTTATTATAATATCATTTTTACCTTAAATCACACTAATTACCTTTAATCGCGATTAATAAAACTTAAAAGTTACTTTTCATCAAAAATTATTTTCATCACATTGAACCAAAGTTTACTTAACAATTAAAATCATTTAAATTGTATTTTTTAAATTCAAATCACAGAAGTGGTAAAGTCACATTTAAACGAAAAATCAAATTTTGTAACCACCACTTTGTGGTTTCACTATTCATCAAAAATTGATGTTTTTCATAAAAATACCAAAAATCACCCTAAGATATTTTTGATATTCCGAATTCAAAAATGATGTATATTTTACCAAATTCATAACATAGAAGTTTCATTAATTGATTTTATAATTAAATCCCGCTATTAAAACAAATAGTGTGTTTTTATGAAACAATATCTTTCAAAAGATTGACACTCGTTTATGTCCAATCTTAAAGTGATATTAATTACAATGACCACCATTGGATTAAATGGTAAAAAAATATTCTATTTACACATTAAAACCAATTAAAAAGATAATCTAATCATATAAATAAATTAGATTAAAAATAGGTTTTGAATTAAAAAACAACATTTTTCACTATTCATTAAAAATTGAACTTTTTCGGAAAAATACCAAAAATTTACACAAAGTAAATTTTGATGTCCCGATTATAAAGAAGAATTTTGTTTTGTCAAATATAACACATAAAATTGTCAAAAAGTGGATTTAAAAGAGGTTTGCCTTCAAAAGGCGGTTAATCGACCTTTGAAAGAATATTAGAATGTCTACGCTTAAAATTGGATTCATTCGGATTTTTAATCCTCTAACATTTGTTGTAAAGAGTAAAAATATTTTACAAACATATATAATCATTTTTTAGTTAGTTATGTTCATTCCCGCCATTACAACGGCTAGGCATTAACTACCATTTAAAATAATATTATTTTATTATTAGAGTGCAACGTAAGATTCCCAAGAAACTCGTTGTTGCGTATTGGGTACGCCATCGAGCATAGCATCCCCTTTAAAGTAATATTAATATTTTATTCAAAAATATGGATAAATACAAAAAATTTCATATTCTTTATTTACCTGGGGTGTTACATCCTTCCCCCCTTTTGGGAATTGCGTCCTCGCAATTTTAAAATTGAGCTTGGAAACATCCTTGAAAGTCCCACATCGGAACAATAGTTGGCAAAACAATCACTTTAAAATAAAGAAAGATAAGTACAGAGGTCACCGGAGTTAACCCATACTAGGATTCCAAGTATGAAAATATGAACATGGAGGGAAAAAACAAAGGGTCATGTTCTGATGGAGAGTGGTAGTAAACATGTCTAGGAGAAAGTTAACCATAAGAAAATCACAAACTTGTGATGGGTTAAACGGTATTCGATTCCCCAGTAGGAAAAGTTAACAGACAACATTTTTGTTTTAAGTTACTTTTCATTGAGGAATTTAATTCTGAGCTTAACTAAATCATAATGAAACATACTTACTTTTCACATAGACTTCCAAATTTTACTAGATTCCTTAATCAAACTCATATTTTCTCCAAAAGACGAGTATTTAGGAAGACTTGTTTGCATTAAGTGTACTATAACCAATTTCTAGAGAATCACCTAATCCACAAAAGAGAACTATAAACTTCCCATGTCTTTAGACTCTATCCAAGACCAAAACCAAAAAGGTTAGTACAAGATCAGATAATCCAGAAAAGGATAACCCTTTATAAAAAGAAAATCTATTCTTAATCTCCAAAATTTTCCCAACAAAACCCAAAGTTCAATGAGGACCATTCGATAAACAATTTGTCCATAAATATTCTTCAAAGTAAACCAAACTAAGATTGAATCCCAAATATTTGAATGATTTAGTCACATATTCTTCCAAGTTAAATCATAACATTTATCTCCAAACAACATCAGTTGCTCCTAAAGTCTCGTATTGAAAAGTAATTAACCTAATCACATATCCTCCATGATAAGTTAATCATTTTCATAAAAACCCAAAATCAACTTACTCTTAATTCATAAAGTCACCTACCTAAAAAGAATAAGTCATACTAACCAGGGACTTCACGTAGTCCAGTGGTAGGCGATAAATACCCATTGCACTTTGGTTGTGGTTCGATTCCCACAGCTTTGTCTGACGCGACGGGTTGTCACACGGTCTGTGTGTTGTCCTTTTTCCAAAACTACATAATTCTTAAAAAATTCCCCAATAACGAGATAAAATCTTCAAAAATAACCATAATGTAATTTAACCTCAATTTTATCTCATGACTTTCACTTTCCATTATTACATATAGTAACCCATAATTACCTCAAAAGTAAAGATCATATAAACCCAAATAGTTCTTTATAACTATGTCCACAAAAGAACAGATTACTATTCTTTGAATAAAATTTTCATATATCAAACATCAGTGTTACACATACAATAAAAAGTCTTCTAATGTACCCCATCATCAAAAGAGACTTAATACTCTTAAGAATTTCACCATAACTCTTGAATCCCTTATATGTTGACTTCTTACTCATTCAACATTATTCATGATCTATTAACCATTCCTTTCCAACTTATTCTGAAATACTTCTTTCCTACAAACATTATCATGAATAATATCCTAAGATTCCAAAATAGGAAAACAAAAGTTAAGAAATAATGCATACCTTTGATTGGTCATTTTCAGTTTCTTCATCCTCAATCGGAATGGCATTAGGTATTGTTAAACGAATATTTGTACGATCTTGGTGATCCCATTCTCGAAACTTCTTCATAGGACATGTATTTTCATAATGACCATGCACACCACATTTAAAACATTCAATTGATCCCTCAGAAAGAACTTCTTTCCCTTTCCTCGATTCAACTGGATGCTTCCTTTTTCCATGGAAGGTTCTTGCTTTATGACCAACATTTCCACATCTATAGCATATTTCTGTCCCTTTGAAACATTTTCCTAGGTGTTTCTTTCCACATCTATGACACATAGGTTTTTGAACACACTTACCTTTATGATTATTACCTGCAGTTTCGTAGATATTTTTTTCTCGCATATATGATGCCTTATAGAAATCACCAAGGTTTAGGTGGTCAATCATGACTCCAGATAGTTGGTTGAGGATAAACACAAGAGTTCTCATTGCAGCTCCCATATCATTCAGTTGCTCGCTCAGAAAACTGTCACAGTTTCCTTCACATCCACCGTTACTTTGGTGCCTGCTAGATCCATCCATTTACTAAAACCAAAAAGGTCAGTGTGAGTATATCAACAAAACCATCATGTACTAAAGAGGAAGATAAACACTAAGATATACTTACTCATTCACTTTATCTAAAACTAGGATTGTTTATGAAATCCTAACCATTATGGTCATGTCACTTATGCTTAAAGAATACCCTAACCTCTAAAGTTATCTAAACCGTCCTTTCATACCAACTATAAGGCCTCGGCCTTAAATCATACTTAATATTGAATTAAATGAATAATTCACATTGAGGATATTTTCAGGTTTAGATTTTTAGAGAATTAGGACATAACTATTACATCTCAAAAGATTACAAAGTAGAAACTTTTACTAAGTTTACATAAAATAAAAACTCTTAAAAAGAAACATGTCCAGTTCCATGTTTTAGGTTGCATGACTTTCCCTTGATCCCATCCTTGACCCTATTCCACGTTAAGTCCAGTGAAAAACATTTCAAAAACTTGGGATGAGCATAAAAAGCTCAGTAAGGGATACACAAAGAATGAAAACTATTAGTTTTTCAAACAACAAGTAAACCATGTATACTTTATCAAAGTAATACTTTTCACCTTTTCGAATTAGTAAAACTCTTCACTAAATAAAAGTTCATTACTTACCCTTATGTAACCAAAATATTACCATAAAACCCATATAAAGATCACATAACATATAAAGGTAACTTGGGACATAAACATACTTAAGTGGAATAACCATAAGGTCAACTTCCACACATATCACTTAATGGAATAGTCATTCGGCCAACTTCCATACATACTTAATGGAATAGCCATACGGCCGACTTCCATACCCAATGCATTAGAGGTTATAATGTAACCACCCGTCCTGGTATTCACGGCACCACCCATCATAATGTCCAAGTACCATTATAAAATTATAAGACATTAAACAAATATAATGGAAAGAAAAAATTCCCACATTTCGATCACAATATATCACTTAAATATATCAACATAAAAAATCCTTTATAAAAACCATTTTCAATACCAACATACATAACAGAGTATATGGTATTTATTTCATTTTAAAAAAACATTACGGCTTGTTGAGGAATCCAAAGACCAAATAATACTCACGGTGGCGGAAAAGGTCGTTGTCACCGCGTACGTTAAAAGAAACATTCCTTTTTGTCGTTTAGTAAAACTCTTTGTAGAAAAAGATTCTTTTTGTATAAATGTAAAAGTCAAAGGTGTTTATACACCGTATAAAATAAAGTTGTGTATAAAACAAAATATGCCTCAATGAAAGGATATTGAGACGAAGTCCTTTACAAAGACGGTATCCTTGGTTTAAGGATAAATCAATTACATAATTATGTGTGACAAACAAATACACCAAATATAAGTGGATATTAAGTGTAAACAATCAGAGTTTATTCACACATATTCATAGAACGACATATTCAAGGAGTATAAGTTTATCCCAAAGAATCAGATTTGGGTTAAGAAGTTCCCTTGCAAAAATTTGACAGCCTAAATGGCATCACTACAAAATTCAGAAAATGAGTTGGTGAGAGATAAAAAGGGTATCTCATCACATGGAAATAAAATTTAAATCAATAAGGATATAGAAGAACATATCCCAAAATAATATTATGTCAATTAAAATACATAACAAAAGAAGTCTTTTAAAAAGAGTAGGGCGAAAGGTTCCCTTACAAACATGGGTATCTTTCGAAACATACACCCCATGAAAGAAGGACAATACAACATTGATGTAAATACTCATAAATGAAATTATATTACAAAATGAGTAAAATAATGGGTAGTACATACACCACTCAAAGGAAATTATGGAAAATATAGCATAAATCTCACGGGAATAAAAGTGAGATGAAAAATCCTTTACGAAAACTCGGCAGCCTAACGGCGCCACTTAAAACTTCCAAAAATGGATTGATGAGATCAAATAGATTATCTCATCATATTAAAATAAAATTTACATCAAGAGGAATAGAAAAGAACATCCCCCATCATAACAAATAGGAGCTTAAAGGAAGTGACATAAATGAGAGTACTTAAAAAAAGAGAGAGGTTAGATCTCTTACGAAAATTCGGCAGCCTAACGGCGCCACTCAAAACTTCCAAAATGGATTGATGAGAGAGAATAGGGTCTCTAATCATATAAACATATAAATTACAGTTATATTAATATAAAATAATATCCCAATAACAAGGAAGATTATCTTTAAAAGGAATGACATAAAAGAGCGTACTTAAAAAGAAAGAGAGGAGTAGGATCCCTTACCTCGGGTCCGACTTGACTCGATCATTCTTTAATCTCTTGAATAATAAACGTGAGTTAATTTCTACTTGCTTAAGAACCTTTTTCAAGTTAATTATTCATTTTATATCAATTATTGACATGTTATAAACATTATGTAATCATTTAAGTTAATAATGTTTGTTTTGTTGATATTTGGTTCTTAAGTAAAAAAGTGGACTTCTTGCAATTACATGTTGTTCGTCAGGTCAAAGGTTCTTTATATCCAGAATGACATTCCTGATTTGGATATCATACATATCATATATATCCAGCATATACATGTATTTATAATATTACATAATCATTTAGAGGTAATAAATGAAATGCACCGTTTATGGAGACGGTAAGCCGTACGTACGCATGAACGCTACTTTCATTTCTTTGTCATATTAATGGAATTAAAACTAAATGAGAGGTATGTATATTTTAATTACAGAATTATATTCATCATTTATATGTATCATTCATCATATATATCCATTATATACATGTACTTATAATAGTACATTACATTTGGGGATAAGAAATGAAATGCACCGTTCGTGGAGACGGTAAGTCGTACGTACGCATGAATGCTACTTTCATTTCTATCTCATAATTTAATGGAAAGAAATAATAATGATATAGAGGTATATTATAATTCCAGTATAACATCATATATAATAACTTTAAATCCATCCTTTATACGTCCCACATATGGCATTAACGAATCAAATCACTTTGAGGGGGCGATAGTCCGCACTTCCTAAAATGAAATTATCGTGTTTACCCACAATGGAAACCATAAAGGTATACCACAAATGAAAAATACATAAGAATAAGGAAAACATAAACATAATATATATCATATATAAATATAGTGACATCTTAATGTCCACATTTGAAGTTGTTATATGAGTGTTGAACAATCATCATTTCGTTAGGCAGAAATCCGCCATCCACAGAAACAGTATGTTCTTTAACCATTAGATGAAAGTGTGTGTAAGTGTATCTAGAATACTTATTATAACAACATCCTAGTATATTGAAGATACTGGATTTTTTAAAAAATAAATGAATAAAAAGAGTTTAGGGGGTTGGAGAAGCTAAATAAAACAAAAGAGCACAAGTGAAGACGTTACCTTAAAATCGGGTAACTCCCTTTGGTTTGAACCAAAGGGGTTTCTTGAAGAGCTTCCTGCCTAAGTTAAGGATTATAAGATTAGGAGAGGGATTTGGAGAGACAAAATGATCAGATCTTGGCCGAACCAAAGTCTTGAGAGGTGTGGGTAAGGTGGTAGAGGTGGGGGCCTTTTATAAGAGGAGAGGAGGGGCACTCTTGGAAAAGTATAAAATGTTACTTTATTTTCAAATGGTTTTCGGATTTTAATGGTCCCACATTTATGTGTTTAGAGGATAAGGTGATAAGGGTTCTAAATCCACCCATCCAATAGGTTTTTGACATGTGTAGGTCCTATATTTTGCATTATCTTTCCATTTTATTTAAATCGTTAAATAATGAGGTCATTGATGCATCATCATGATGTCATAAAGAATCTAATTTATTTAATGTCTAAAAATTATAAAAAAATACTATGATATAGGAAATATTTTTAGATTTCCAATGACTATTTATAGTCAAAATGATGACTTGTATAACCACATGTAAAAATTGTTTTAGTAAAACAAATCATGTTTGTGACTTTTTTATTTTAACATTAAATAAAAGGCATAAATGTCATTATCAAACCCAAGTGGCTCCATGTGGTGCCAAAAATCGTCCCATGGGTTTTCTTGGTCTGCCATAACTCATACAATAGGGTTAGGACAAGTGTTAATATATTTTCATTTTATTATAATATCATTTTTACCTTAAATCACACTAATTACCTTTAATCGCGATTAATAAAACTTAAAAGTTACTTTTCATCAAAAATTATTTTCAACACATTGAACCACATTTTACTTAACAATTAAAATAATTTAAATTGGACTTTTAAAATTCAAATTACAGAAGTGGTAAAGTCCCATTTAAACGAAAAAATCAAATTTTGTAACCACCACTTTGTGGTTTCACTATTCATCAAAAATTGATGTTTTTCAGAAAAATACCAAAAATTCACCCTAAGCTGTATTTGATATTATGAATTCAAAAATTATTTCTATTTTACCAAATTCATAACATGGAAGTTGCATTAATTAATTTTATAATTAAATCCCGCTATTAAAACAAATAGCGTGTTTTTATGAAACAATATCTTTAAAAGATTGACACTCGTTTATGTCCAATCTTAAAGTGATATTAATTACAATGACCACCATTGGATTAAATGGTAAAAATATATTCTATTTACACTTTAAAACCAATTAAAAAGATAATCTAATCATATAAATAAATTATATTAAAAAGAGGTTTTGAATTAAAATACAACATTTTTCACTTTTCATTAAAAATTGAACTTTTTCGGAAAAATACCAAAAATTTACACAAAGTAAATTTTGATGTCCCGATTATAAAGAAGAATTTTGTTTTGTCAAATATAACACATAAAATTGTCAAAAAGTGGATTTATAAGAGGTTCGCCTTCAAAAGGCAGTTAATCGACCTTTTAAAGAATATTAGAATGTCTACGCTTAAAATTGAATTCATTCGCATTTTTAATCCTATAACATTTGTTGTAAGGAGTAAAGATATTTGAAAAACATATATAATCATTTTGTAGTTAGTTCTGTTCATTCCCGCCATTACAACGGTTAGGCGTTAACTACCATTTAAAATAATATTATTTTATTGTTAGAGTGCAACGTAAGATTCCCAAGAAACTCGTTGTTGCGTATTGGGTACACCATCGAGCATAGTATCCCCTTTAAAGTAATATTAATATTTTATTCACAAATATGGATAAATACAAAAAATGCCATATTCTTTATTTACCTGGGGTGTTACAATTTTTCCTCTCTTTAATGATGAATATATTGAAAGAATCTTTTTATGTCTATCTTATCGTATTTCTCTCTCTCATTATAAATCATTTTTCTTCCATGTTAATGTTTTGAAAGAATGTTTTCTAGATTGTTTTAGTATTATCCTATGATTTTTAAAGGCATTTTTACCTATGGTTAAAAAAATTTCTAAATGGTTTTAAAAAATATTCTTTTTATTTATCCAACATGATTATTTTGACCTTTTAAAAAAATTAGAAAGGAATCATTATTTTAACTAACATATAATGAATAGAATTTACCGACATATTAACTCCTAAATGTTTTGAATCATGCATTATATGTTACCAAGGATATTTTAAATTAGAATTATTTCCATGTTATTTTAATGTTTTATATTTTAAATAATTCATTTTTGAATGAAAATGTTATTTTTGTCAAGAAATATTCCAAGCGATCTTTTAAAGGAATTATCATATATGATGGCATACTTTGATGTTACATACATTATCATGAGTAAGTGACCCAATGATACCATCCCTGTTCTTTATATGGATGAATTATTATTATTATTATGTGATGTTTAGGAAACTAATTTATTCTTCATCGATTATGCTATGAATAATTATTGAAATTTTTATGAACCCTTTTTCCTTTCCACTGGTTATGAAATATGATGAATGATTTAATATTTGTGGCACACAAGGGAATGTATTTTGATTATATAATGAGGGGGAAAATAATTATATATCTCTAAAAAAATTTGGGTATAGATGATATATCAGGATATTACGATTATTATAATATTGACAGAACCCATTTTAGTTAAAGTCTATGTCCACTTGATAGGCTCATGGGTGATCATTGACTAAGGTTATGATGGAATATAGAGTTAAACCAATGAACTATGATAGTATTGACTATGAGCCTTGATTAAGGAAATGTGGTACTATTATGACCTATTCCAATGTTGTGATATTGTGATTTAAATTCTTTGATTGCATTATGATTAATGTATCATGAAGTTCCATGATTTTTTCCATGAATCACAAGTATGATATATGATATGCTGGGTATGGATTTAAAAATTTATTCTCATGTTATCATACTCATATTATCATATTATAATGAATTTATCATTAATATCTCCCTTTTTTACCCTTACTAGGTATATGAGATAACACTCTCATATGGTTCCTTTCCATGGGTTATGAACAAAGGTTTTAAGTATGATATGTCTTAGAAGAAAGATTGTTATGAAGAACTTAGTGGGAGATGATGTATATTATTTATGAAAAGGTTATTTATGTATCCATGTTATTAAATTCATTCATCCAATATAATTCTTGCATGTATTTTTATATAATGTATCGAAATACACTACTACAAAACAATTATTTAATAGCCCAGACCATTTTTAACACTTGTAAAAAGCACTGATAATAGTTCCCTTTATCAGTTTTTTTATCCCTAATAAAAGATACCCTTTATCAATGATTTTATAGCATTGATAAAGGGTATTCTTTATCTGTGCTTTATTTTTAGTGCTAATAAAGGGTGCCCTTTATGATCACATTATTTTTAGAATTGATAAACGGTATCCTTTATCAATATTTTTTATTTCTAACAAGTTCCTCAAATAAAATTAATAAAAATAATCTAATAAAAATAGAGATTAATATATTAAAAACTATATGAAAATTTATATTAATTAAATAATTATTGAAAAAAATTAATAAATTATATATATATATTATAAATAATAATAAATTATATATATTAAATATATATGTACGTAAAATGAATAAAATGAAATAGTGAGTCAATTAAAAATAAAAAATTAGCAAATTAAAAAAAATTAAACATTTTATTAATTAATTACTTATTGAAAAAACGAATAAATTATATATATTTATAGATTGATTATAAATATTAATAAGCACTAAATTAAATATATTTATATAAAATTTATAAATAGTAACAAATAAAAAAATAAAAATTAGCAAATTTTAATAATTAAAAAAATTAATAAATTAAATATTTAAATAACTCACAAAATATTTAAAAATTAATAAATTCAAAAATTGTTAAAAAAAATATTAATGAAACAATTATTAATAAAAATAGATATGTTTAATATAAATAGATATATTAATTAAAAACATTAATAAATAATATATGTTAAATATAAATATTGAAAATGAATAAAATGTAATAATTAAAAAACATATTAATTCTTTATTCATTTAAATTGTTTTTCTACATAATTATTCATTATAACATTTAATATAGATATATATTAAATTATATAATTCTGAAAATATAATTTATACAATAGAAAATATTTATTCATTTCATTAAATTAGTAATATATTTGGTGAATAATGGTTTATAATTATAAATTAATATTAATTAAAAATATTGACTAATTTCACCGAGTGAAGGAAATTATTGAATACTATTTTATTCAAAAATAGAAAATAATGAATTTTGGAAGAACAGAGAGAGTGGGGATCAATACATATTGTTTAAAATTTATTTATTTTGAAAAGTAACTACCTCTAAGGAATTATTTATTCATTTCTGAGTCCGGTGACAGATCTGTGGTGCACCATCTTTGTGTTGTAGAAATAAAGTGTATATTTCCACTATCAGTGATCCACACATGTTCAAAAAATCTCCAAACATCGCTGATGGAGTTTCTGAGTGCTAGCATGAAAGATCCTTTCACTTGTATTGTATGCCTTTGATCTCCTCAATAATCACTTCCAAAGTTTTTTCCTCGAGCTAGTGGAGGTGTATTGCTCTCTGTTCTTAGGAGTGTCCTTAGAAAAGGGAGATATCTAGGATTGATATAATCCTCTATGATTTTTTGTGCACAACCAGGTCAAATTAATTGGGCCCCTTGAGAAAATAATAAATTCTGCATTTCTATATCTATGATAAAAATAAAATAATTAAACAAGCACCCTTATTTATTTATTTAATGTTAGAAATACCCCATGTCAAATAATAATATTATTATTATTATTTATCAACATTCACTTAACTTGAGAAATATAATTAAATATTATTTAATTAAATAATATTCAATATTTATTTTTTCTCACTGGACCATTAAACTTAGTCTTCCATTCCTCCTCAATATTTCTCAGGCCCTGAATAATTTCTATTTATTTATTAATTAAATATCACTACATTATTCACCAATAAATAAATATCTTTTATATTTATTAAATATTCCAATCATAATATATTCTCTCGAATAACTAGTGAAGGAATATATGTAATTAAGAATATATTAATAATTATTATACCACATGCAGGGGTGAAATTTATTCAACCATTTAAATAATAAATAATAATATATTATTTAATTAAGATTTTGGATACACTTAGTGTGTGACCCTCTAGGTCACTTTCTCAGTGTTATTAGGTGAACCAATCTAATGCCCAAGGTTAGCGTCTAGCAACATGCCATGGAACCCATAGAGAAATAATTTAATGTTGTAATGACATGTAACCTTATATGAACGCTTCTTCTAGAATATGATCCTTTCATCCCAATATCACAAATCAAGCAGGTTTCATACTAGTGCCATCAACCTATATGCTCGATATCTCTTTCTGTGACATTCTGAAAAATGAACTTTCCTATAGAGCACCATATCCATGGATTTAATTAGGTTATACAATTTCTATCAAAGGGTCTAAAATATTAACTTCCATTAAATAATATGAGGGATAAATCATTTCTAGTGTTATTTATTAATTTAATATTACTCATGGTGCACCGAACATATCCTACCTCTCATCGAATATCTATTTTCACTATTTTTGTCAATACGTAAAAGTTTATGACTCGTAATACTCATTAATAATAGTCGTAAAAGTATAATTATCAATAAATATTTTCACATATATAAACATCCAATCACACATAAATGTGGATTTCCTACCGATGTTTATCATTCTCATAATTTCATATTGGATATTGTCGAGGGAGTACAGCTTGAGAAGGTGCCTAAAGGTTTTATGAGTCTCCACACCTGATAGCATATACCATTTGTGTCCCTTAAATAATATCATTCATCTATATAAAATTTATTCAATAATAGTTTTGTAGCACTTCTGTGTACTCATCATAGTGGGGAACTGCTATGACTTTTTTGTGAGATAACTACACTTAGGACAGTATTATATATTATGTCATGCAGAAGAAAAATCATGATGTGATAAGTAGTTTATTAATAATAAAAACAATAAATAAATTATTATAATAATGTATAATGAATTTGGTTCTAGGGAAACAACTCCAAAATTTAGTACGAGGGCTATAGCAGTATGGTCGGGTATAGGACGAGACATGGGTGTTGGAGACCGTCATATGTTCTCATTTTCAAAGAGTTATTCTTAGATGAAGATTCTCTACCCTTGGAAGATGAAATCAGGGATGAGTTCCTTTAAGGGGAAAGTACTGTAAGGATCTGGTTTTTAACACATCTATGGATCCATATGTTTTGTGTCTAATTATTTATTATGGACAAAATATGGATTCCCTTTGAAGTTTGAAAGGTTTTGGGGGTGTCTGGGGCTTGTTTGGAGCTAGGATCTCTGACCAGTATAGAAAAACATTAGGCTACATTGTTAGTATAATGTGTGTGGCCCAGCCTACATGGTCTCTCCTATTAGTGCAGTTATAGATAGTAGGGTGAATCATGGTGTAAGGTTTACCCTAATTGTGTCCCATTTGGTACACAACATTTAAAATTCCAATAGTTTTCAATATAGGAATATCAAATGGGTGTCACATGGTTTTGATAACTGTATAGCCTAACCATGTGGCTTCCCACAAAAAGTAGTTATATTGGGTATTCTATCCATTGATACTTGTTAAAATTTATTCTTTCAAGTGTTAATGTAGGTAAAGTCATCCTCGATTCTATTCAAGAGCTAGATCCAACCCATTTATTTTTTGTAATGTTGGTCTACATCATTATATTTCCACACTTCCATAATATATTCACAAACTGGATATTTATAGATGCCATTGGTGGTGGCCTACTATGATTTATCTCACACCCTATCCAGGTAATCTATGTAACCTAGGTAGACTATATTATTTCATGTTTAGATAAGATGAAGAATCCACTTATAGATGTGTGACTTCTAACATGACATTGGATGGAGTTAATAGCATGTCACTGAGTTGGATCTTAGGATGCTAGGATATATTTTTTCCATTTTGGATTCCTTTGGTATTGATTGTATTGTATTGTTGCAACTGTTTGTATTAATACATTCCTAATTTAAAAAAAGACATATATTATCGTATTTATATATATTATTCAATTTACTAGATTTGGTTATTGATATTAGTTGCTTGGTTATTTACATTTTCTTCAATTGTTCCAAATTTTGAATTTCTTCCCCTTTTTATCTATTTATTATACCATTGTGTTACTCTGGTAATTAAGTAATAGTATCCCCATTAACACACATACATCCATCACTTCTAGCCATAAGCCTATGGCATTCAGGGAGATGTGATTGAGGCCATGTGGCCCACCGGGATCGGGGCTCCTCTTAGTGACACCCATGTCAGAGAAATCACACAATTGAAGATGAAATTCTTGATGGTCCAAATTTTTTTGATAAGTTAAATAGTTGTGGCAAGATACCATTATATACTAATTGTACAAAACATAAAACATTTTTAGTTGTATAAATGTTATATGATATTAATGTTGTAAGCAAATGGAGTGACACAAGCTTTACAAAACTACTTGGTCTTCTAAATAATATGATGTTAGAATAAAATGAAATTCCATGTCAAAAATATGATACTAAAATGGTGATAAATTCATTGGTAATTCTCCATATAAATAAATTCTTCCCCGAATGATAGTATATTGTTTCGTAAAGACTATTAACCAATCATGAAATTCCTTAATTGTGGTGCAGTTTGACACAAGAAAAATAAATCAAGTCCTTCAAATGTTATATGGTAAATTCCTATTATTCCTAACTCTATTTGACTATATAGATGTTAGGAAACCATGAGAAAATTGATATTGTATACATATACAAGAAATAATGATGGGAACCTATGTCATATAGCATATTCTCCTCAATGGAAGAAACCCGATTAAGAGTATCCTAGATTTAGAAATAAGCCAAGAAACATTCTTCTAATGCGATATATATACAGAATGAATCTTTTTGGTATACAGAGTATTACACATAGTACATGGCTAATAATTTTGGTAAATTATAACTTTTCTACATTATTATTCATGATTTGCACATGTATTATGTTCTCTCTGCTTATATCTAGACCAAACCAACCCAGTAATGATATTGATGTATATTTGGATCCATTGATTAGAGATATGAAATTGATGTGGTATATTAGAGTTACAATGTATAATGCTCATAGAAGTGAAGAATTCGCAGTAATCACCATGTTCTATAGGATTATAAATGAGTTTATTGCTTGTGGAATTTTATCAGCCTATAGTATTAAAGGAATGTCAGGGTGTCCCATTTGTGAATAATGCACACAATTTATTTGGATTAAATATTCCAATAAGACATTTTTTAAGACATCAAATATTTTTACCATGAAAACATAAATATTGATCCTAAATGATATCATTTTATGGGAATATTGAACAAGGTACAACACCATCTCCACAAATTGGTGATAAAATATTTGATAAAGTAAAATATATTGATAAAATTTTCAGTAAAACAATTTATAAAAAAATAAAAAACTTGGTTGGAAGAATATAAAAATTTTATTTGAATTACCATATTAGAATTTTTGTATGTCAGAAACATTATTGATGTCATTAATGTAGAAAAAAATATATTTTATAGTGTTATTGTCATGTTATTAAATATTCATAAAAAATCAAAAGATAGAATTAAGACAAGGATGGACATGATTGACATGGTGGTAAGGGAAGTATTGGTATCTATGTAGGGTAAAGGGAAGAATTATTACCCTCTAGTAGCTTAGATTATATCTAGAGAGGAGAAATTGAAACTTTTCCTTTTCTTTAATTGTGTAAAAGTTATACAGGAGTATTAATCAAATATCAAGAATGTCATTTCAATGACTAATTTGAAGTTTCATGGAAACAAATTACACAACTGTCATGTTTTGATGAAATATTTGACGCATGTTCTTTTCTATTTAATTCTTCCTAATACAGTAAGGCATAAATTAACCAAACTATACTTGTTTTTCAAATCCACATAGATTAAATTTATAGACCTGATGAAGTTTTCAATCGCGAATAAGGAGTTTGTAGTCATATTATGTGAAATAGATATGTTCTTCCCACTATCATTCATTGATATAGTGGTCCTCCTAATGGTTCACTTAGTTAAATAGGTTTAATTATATTTTCAAGTCCATTACAAATGGATGTACCCCATTGAATGGTATATAAATAATTTAAAAGGTTATATTAGGAATCAAAGTCTAGTAGAATGTTTTATTAAAGAATTATATATTTTTGAAGAATCTATTGAATTTTATACTAATTAACTATCAGATGTTCATAGAATTGGTCTACCAAAGTCTTGATGAAATTAATGTCATATGGGAGATGGTATTTCCAGAAGAGACGTTAATACAATTACCTCCACATAGAGGGAGAAACAACAGCCTTACATTTTATATATTAATGTGGATGTTGATTCATATGTTGAATCCCATCAATCAATTCTTAGAGATTTGAATCAATCAAGGGATGAAGGATGGATATCAAATTCACATAATGAAATTTTTATAACATGTTTCTGAGATAAAATTTATAAGGAGTTATCTAAATATATGATTTCAATTGTCGAATGACATCAATTAATAGCCAGGGGACAGAATGAAAATGTTATATCTTACACTAGTTTTATAATCAATGGTTAAACATTCTATAAAAAATATCAATATGACTTCAGTACGATGGAAAATAGTGGTCTAATTCTTATGGTGGAAGCAATGAACATATATGGTTATAATGATAGAAATATAATTTTTTAAAATATTTCATAATTTGGATCTATCATAAATATATAGGAGTTGGATTATACAACATTTCAAATGCTTATTTTCTTTTGGAAATGGGTTAAAAATAAGATTGTGGTTAAAGTTAAAGAAATAGGATTTGTGAAGGTGAATTTCAGTGTGAAGGGGGGAATTTTAAGGCACTCATAATTTTATACCAAGAAGTGAAAGTATTTTATGTCTCAGATCCAGAAAAAAAGAATTTTTTGGATTATCTTTCTAGTGACTAAAAAAAATTTGGGTTTGATGAAAATTCAATATGAGGATAACTCGTTCCTTGGGAGATGACTATTAATTCATTCTATTCCCAGTGTAGAAAATATATTTTATGTTTTAGGGGAAAACAAAGTGGGGATATGGATTCTCGATAAAAGATAAAAATACCTAAAATCTTAAAAAAAAAATAGAGTTCAATGATAAGGTAAAAGTGTTTTTAAAATAAAAAATTTTCCTCAAAAAATTATTTTTTCACTACTACATTAACATAATATAAATTAAATGTTTTACTACTCATGTTGACCATGTGTTCTTTATAAGATGATTTTACCAAACCCATGCAAGAACATACTATAATAAAGGAAGACCTTTGGGAAGATGTAATGGTAATGTTAAAATATACATTCAATATTTTACTAAAAAAATTATATAACGAAACTGCAATTTACATTACAATATTCCAATAAGACATCATTTATTTTAGAATATTTATATCCATATTTCATTCCTTTCTGCACAAAAACATCCATAGACTTATTCTCCCTCAAAACCATTTCACCCCTTAAGTGTTGGAATTTATCACTTTCATTCACATTCCCTCCACTACCTTTACAGGAAGATAAATGGTACTACCTCTACTTAGTCACAGAGGAAATATTGTAGTTTACAAAATAAAATTATTTTCCATAGAATTAATTTATTATTACATATTTATGTTTAATTTAATTCTTTTTATTATTACTCGCATAAGAATTTTTTCCGATATTGGTATATTGTTTTGTTTTAGTTAGGGTGGTATTCTCAAGTATACTAATTCTCATGAGATATTGGACTTCGAGGCAGTAGGTGAGATAATGACAAAAAGGAAATGGGTGACGAATGTATAAAACCATCATGAAAAGGATAATTCCTACTACTTATTTAATTAATTTGATCATCTTTTAGTCTGCTATTTCTAAGTTAATTTCCTTATAATTAGTATATAATGGTTATTTAGTTCTTTTCACAAATTTTTTGTGATTCCTTATTTATTTTTAAAATTTATGTAGTAAGAAATATAGGATCCTCATAATGTTTCCACACATCTCATTTTCTTTTGTTTGTCAAACTGAAAACACTTTATATTGAGTCTATATTCTTAGCTGCAAACCCATTCTCATTGTGTTGATGTCTCATGATGAAACTAGAACAGGGGTTTCATATACACTTTTGGTTTTAAACTATGATAATGGTTTTTTGTCTACGAACATCAAATTAATATGTTGTGTTGATATTTTTACAAACAAATACAATGGAAAACAAGATAAAATTGGTAGTTTTGAATGTTTTGATGGATTATGACAGTAATACATAACTCATTTGGGAAGGGTAGGAATCATCATCACCTCAATCTGACACACAGTGTGACTAGTATGACTCCAATTGAATCTTTTTATTTAAAATTGACATTAATTATTATAAAAAAGGAAACTAACATACTCGTAACGAAGAAAAACATTAATATTATTTTGATACTTTGGAAAAATAATTCATAAGTCATTTGTGACAAGTATAAATCATTAAAACCTCAATATTATATATTATATTTCAATTATAACTCAATGTTTCTGTTATCAATTTCAAATTTATATTTTAGTTTAAAAAGGGTCACTCACTAAAAACCGAGAAAATGGGTTATGTTTTCTTGAAATTTTAGTTAAATGATTCATAATTCATTTTTGAAGTGTTCATATTAGTCACATATCGAATCGACGCACGGTGTGACCAGTAAGACTCAAAATACATGTTTACAGTTTAAAATAGAATGTTAGTAAAAATGACAAGTGACATAATCAAAACTAAGAAAATGCATTCATATTGTTGAAATAACTTATTAAAATGATCCATAAGTCATGTGGGATGTGTAAGAATCAGTTTCACCATAATCTGATACATTTTGTGATAGATATGACTTTAAGGGTGTATTATTACATAAAATGTTCGTTAATTATAGTAAAAAGGACAACTGAAATATTAAAAAACAAAGAAAATGCATTAATATTATTTTGATACTTTTTGAAACTGTTCCATTAGTGATTTTTTAGGTTTTGGAACCAGCTTCACCATAATTTCGATAAATGATGTGCCTGATATTACTCAAAGTGTTTATTATCAGTTTAAAATTGACATTTTAGTTTAAAAAGTTTCACTAAATGAGAAATAGTCAAAGTCCATCAAATTGTATTGATAATTAAGGAAAATAATTCATAAGTTAATTTTGATGTGTAGGAATAAGTCTAAAATAAAATCTACACACGAAGTGACCGGTAGGACTCAAAGTGTGTGTTTCCAGTTTAAAATGGAATTTTAGTAAAAATGGAATGTGACTTACTCAAATACAAGAAAATACATTTGTATTGTTTTCATAATTTTTGGAAATGATCCATAAGTCAATTATAAAGGTTGTAATTAACCACACATCAATCTGATCCATGGTGTGATAGATATGACTCAAAGTGTGTCTTTATATTTAAAATTAACATTAATTTTACTAAACAAGTGATCTTATATACTCTAACCTAAGAAAATGAATTCATGTTTTTTTATACTTTAGTAAAATGATCTATATAAAAAAATTTACATGTTGGAATCATTCTCCCATCAATTTGATATCTGATGTTGCTGGTACAACTCAAAGTGTATGTTATCACTTCAAAATTGACATTTTAGTTCAAAAAGTGTCACTCACTAAAATCCTAGTAATCACACTCAGATTGTATTGATAATTTTTGAAAATGATTCATAAGTCATTTTTGAATTTTAAGAATCATTCTCCCATCAAACCAACACATTATGTGACTAGTATGGCTCAAAGTGTATTTTTAATGTTTCAATTAACATTTTAGTAAAAAAATACAGGTGACATAATCAAAACCAATAAAACACATTATTATTAATTTGATATTTAGGAAAATGATCCATAAGTCCTTTGGGATGTGTATTATTTTTCCAAACATAAATTAGATGCACAATTTGACCGTTATAACTCCAAGTGCATCTTTTTATCTAAAATTGACAACAATTTTAGTAAAAAATAAAAAATGGCATTCTCATAACTGAGATAACTCATTTATATTATTTTAATAACTCAGTAAAATGATCTATAAGTAATTTTTTCCATGTAGGAATCATCCTCAACTCAATCTAAAACACTATCTACCTGATATATAGTCTGTTATCAGTTTAAATTTTACATTATAGTTAAAAAGGTGTCACTCACTAAAAATTGATCAAAAGTGCTCCTATTCAATTTATAACTTTGGAAAATTAATCAAATGTCATTTTTTGACATATAGAAATTAGTCTATTATAATACTGACACATGATATGACCAGTATGACACAAAGTGTGTGCTTCTAATTAAAAATGAAATATTAGTAAAAAAGAAAAGTGACATACTCAAAACTGAGAAAACAAATTTGAATTGTTTTGATACTTCAAGAAAATGGTTCATAAGTTATTTTTTTCATCTATGAATTAGTCTCACATTAGATTGAAACAGGAAGTGACTAGTATGACTCTAACTATGTGTTTCTAGTTTAAAATGACATTTTAATAACAAAAGATAAGTGATATATTCAAAACTAAGAAAATACATTCATCTTTTTTGATATTTTAAGAAAATGATCCATAATTCATTTGGTTTATTTAGAAATCAGCCTCACCTAAATATAATGAGTGGTGTCATGGGTATGACTCCATGTGCATATTTTTATTAAAAATTGTCATTAATTTTAGTAAAAAAGATAATAGACATACTCAAAACTGAGAAAACACATTCAGATTATTTTTATAATATAGGAAAATGATTTATAAGACATTTTTTATGTGTAGAAATAAACTACACCTCAATATAATAAACGATGTGCCCGATATGACCCAATGTGTGTGTTATCAGTTTAAAATTTACATTTTATTTCAAAAAGTGTCACTCATCGAAAAAGATGAATACAAACTCAGATTGACTAGATAATTTTTTAAAATGATTAATAAGACGTTTTAATGTACAAGAATTAGTATCACATCAAAATGACACACGATGTGACTAGTATGACTCAAATTTCAAGTTTTCAGTTTAAAAGGGTATTTTAGTAAAAAAAATACATCTGACATACTCAAAACAAATAAACACATTTGTATTGTTTTAATACTAGATGAAAATGATCCATAAGTTATTTGGGACATGTCAGAATCATTTTTACCTCAATTTGACACATGGTGTGATCATTATGACTTCAAGTGAATCTTATCTTTATATAAGCGTCATTTTAGTTTAATATGCACATCACATTTCCAAAACCTAGAAATAGAGCATAGATTATTTTCGCATGATTCTATCTTCTATTACTTAATTAATTTATTCACCATTTTAATATTATACTTATTTTGAAAATTTTCATAAAGATAATGCTTCAAAATTAACAATAAATGTATTGAAATGAAAGAATCAACTACAACTCAATCTAAGGCATAATGTTCATGGTACTACTCAATGTTTTGATTAAAATTAAAACATTATATTTAATTTATTTCTTTATACTAATTATAAAATAATTATTATTATCTTATATAGGTGAATTATTTTGTTTTATCAGGGGTGTTTTGTTTGACAATATCATGAGTTGGAGTCAAGGGATAAATATAAAGTATCATTGATGTTTTCAATGTATGTAATAATTTTTACTTACTTATGTCATTTTATAAAGAATTATTTGAAATTTATATAACATAGTGTTTTTTCTTTTTTTGTATATTTTATTTTATTCAAATTCTGTATTGACATACTATTTTGATTCTTTTTAATATTGTTTCTGGGGTTATAGTGTGTTGTCATAGCACACTGCACTGGTGTTGTAGTGTGCTATTACATCACACTGATGTATTCCCCACTATCATTGAAACTAAAGGATTTGATAAAGAGGTATGTTATAGGTACTTTTAAAATCCCTAAAAAGGATCCTTTATCAGTTATTTTATAATAACTGATAAAATCTTATGGATTTAAAATATTCTCTAGTATTCAATGCCTCACTAATGCTGAGAATGACCATTTTAGCATAGTTAAAGGTCTTTTTTTAGTAGTGTAATCATATAATAAGTTGCAATATTCATGTATGAAATGTATGGATACTTAGAATTGTTTTTAGATAAGGGATTCATAAATATTTTGAGAGTAGGAATCATGATATTTGGTGAAAATTTTGGGGGTAAATATAATTATAGGATAACATCAGAATTTTTTAGTATGATAAAAATTATGTGGTTTCCTAGAAATATTCCCCTCTTGGGAAGCTACATGTGGCTCTGGTTTTATCATGGATTCATGTAGGTGTAATAACCTTGAAATGTGTTGGTGGAGTATATCTCAGCCATCATTCTGCTACATGGTGAGTATGACCTTACTACAAATCTAGTTTGATACTCCCAGGGGAAATTCGGGGATCAACTAACATTTTCTTTCTAACCCTTTTAAAAGATTTGAATAGAAGGTATCCATTAGTGGACTAGGTTGTACATAATATTTCATATATTGAAAAAAAATCCCTATTTTACACATCAAATGAATTATTTTTCATGATTACATGATTCTTAAATAGGGATACATTTTCTTACATTATCATTTTTCATTTTTGTCAACGGATGGAACCAAGATGAATCATCATCATCATCATCATGAAAATTTTATTCAAAAAGAAAGAAGAGTACATGTAAGGGCCAAAAATGTATGCCTGGACGAACAAGACTATGTGGGTCTAAAATGGTGAAGACTAAGGCTATATCCCTTAAGAATAGTATTTCTCATCAGTGTTAGGATATGAAAGTCATGAAAAAATAATCTCTCCAATTCTGGAATTTCGAGTGAGGATAGATTATTTGTATCCTTATTTCCCTCCCACCAGGTGTGGGGTACTTTTATGTTGTTGTCAAGGATTTCATGGAATTTGAGAATTATATATTAAATAGACAAAGGCATAACTCGGAGACCCTGTAGTACATTGGATTCAAGCTTGGAATCAGTTTCAACCTCCATGAAACCAAACCCCAATTTTGGGCATACTGTGAGACTAACCAGTATAGCCTTATCCTCAATTATAAGAGATGTATTATGGCCCAACCAAGTAGAAATAGATAGGATGGTCGATCCATTAGTGTAAGAATGATCCCCCCACTACATGTGATACCCAAGACATAGGACCCAATTTTATTGAGTTTGAAGCCCCGAGGCGGAGGGTACCATCTGACCCAATTACCAGAAATGGAGTTGGTGAAAGAAGGAGGAACTTAATGGGTAGGAAGGATCTGTTGCGGAGTAGGATCCTCCCTCCAAGTGTTGAGAGTGCTGACGATATCAATGAGTAGGTTTTTAGTTCATATAGTGATCTCGTGCGTAAACAAAGACACCCCATTATAAAGATATCTATTTTGTGCCTCTTCAAGCACTAGCAGCCTGCGTTCAAAACCAAAGATCGAGCCCCTTTCTCCATGCCCTGACCACCTGAGCCATGGAACCATCGAACAAAAAAGGAATGTTCTGCAATGGTTGGGATAAAAAATGCATTTAAAACAACAAAATACTCCCAACACTCTTTTTCCCAATCACTCTCAAAGAACATATGATCCGAGATTTCCTCTGTGTGCCTCTTATAGTAGACACATTGGGATACCATGATCACGCTGCAACATTTAATATTCTCATCGGTGGGAATTTCTCTTTGATGGAAATTTAAATGATTTTACTCATTAAAAAACTAAAAATGGTGGTGGATGATGAAACCTTGTGATTACTCCTAATTAGTTATCTCCTCATAGAATTAGAAATCTCAACATTTGTTAGTTTCTTGAGACACATAATAAGTGAAAAATTGAGTTTCATGAAGACCATAGAGGGAAGAAGATTCATCATTCTATAGGACATATATATGGGAAGAAGTAACGAGGAAATATTTTTTAAGGAATGAGAAAAAATTTTATGTATGAATATTAGGGGATTATATAATGTAATTACTAAGTAAAAAATAATGATTTTGGTATAGGGATATGATGTCCATTCTAAAGTACAATTTATAGTTTAATGTCTTATTTGTAGATATTATGGGAATTATCTAATACAATTCCCAAATCCAAGGGTTAACTATTGTATAAGGATGGTTCAATTCTATTTTAATCAATAATGTGAAAATATTGAAGTGTTTATATATTGGGATTTGAGAATTATGTTATTGAAGTGTTATATAAATGATGTTTTCATTATAAGAATCATGAAACATCTACGGATTACTCCATACTATTTTTTCATTTCGGTATTTGTAAACATATTTAGAGATAAGGTATATTTTATAGAGACCTATTATTAAGGTATGGATAACCCTTAATACATTCATTATACTGAGATAATAATGTTTTCTTGGTATAAATAGATGATAAAGTAAAATGGTTAGGATTTATGACTATAAAACTGATTGGTGATTTGCTGAAAAATTGATTTTTGTGATTTTTGGAGATATTAACAACTTTTTTAGATTTATGGTGTATTTTTAAATTTTATATTCATTTATGATTTCATTGAGATTTTATGTCATGCGATTTTGAGGCGACTGGAAAGGTTTACCTCTTTTTAGGAATAATTCTTTATTGAGGTTAAAATAAAAAAATATATTTATTTTATGTTATATTAATCATTACCTATTGGATAGTTGGATATATACTCTTTTGATTGTTGAAAAGTGATTCAGTGATAAGGCTATAATTTTTTTTAGATATTTATGGTTAAGCTAAGTATTATCTTTTAGGTTAGTATCAAAAAAAAAATATTACTATTTTTTTCATGTTTGCAACATTATATGATAATATATTAATTTATCATGATTATTAACAGTATTTTGGGGGATGTTTCATTTGGTTGATATATATATAACCCTTATGTTTAATGTGTAATTTGATATTAAAATTTATTTAAGAAGAATATAATTAATTTTTTGGGATGTAAGCTGAAAGGTAGGAGATCACCTTTGAGTTTAAAAATTTATTTAATGTTAACGTTCTTGAAGTAATTTAAGATATAGGTTTATTTGTTTATGGAATTATATTAGATGAAAATTTGGTTTTATTGTGGAAATTTTGGAAATGATGTATTTCTAATGATCAAATCATACATATCACATAATCTTGAGATTGAAGTCGCAATTTAATTTTCATACAATTGTATATAATTATGGTTTACATATTTTGAGAATTAGTAAATAACCTTTATATAAATATATATTATATAATAAAGTTGACACCTTTTTCTATTATCCATTTTTTCAAACAAAAAAAATTAGGAAATAAATTTTTTTCTTTTCATCACATATCATAAAATATTTTATATTTACCTCATCATTATGCCAAAACAGCATAAAAACCCTATGAGAAAAAAAATTAAATAATTTATGCACACAAAAATCTCAATAATAGATATATAAAAAAGAATGAATGAAACATTTTAGTTGATGAATTATTATAGAATATATTTTTTAATTAAACATTTAGATCAAAATAAAAAAACATATTACCCAAGAAGTCAACATTTCCTCAAAAATATTTTCTTAAATCATTTCATATAAAATATTAAAAACCAAATAAAACTAATAATGGTTTCTTTTAAGTCATGAAAAAAATATTAAAATTTTTTATCGAAGTTATACATTTCTCCCTTATAAAGTAGCATATAATTTCCTTTAAACATATTCTCATGAGAAATCACATCGAGTCATAGCCTAATGACCATAGTAACATAAGATCATGGATATATTGGGAATGTAGAATAATTGAAAACATAAAATTAGAATAATTCATGGATAACAACCAATACAACATCATATGGTGGATACAATACAATCATAGATTATTTTTACTCCATAATCCCATACATAATTTCTCATGAGATAAAAGGATTCCTAATGAGTTAGTTTTCTATCTGAGCATACCCATCAAAACATTTTCATAATTATTTTTTCAAAAAAATAATTCAATCATAGGTTATAATAATAATAAATTCCCATGTAAATAAATGATTTTAATAATAATTCATTATATCATAATCAAAGGAAATTTAAAAATAATGGCATTTGAAAATTAACTTAAGGAATGTATTACCTAGTCAGAGGAAGGGACAATAAGATAGGTATCTATAAATACGAGAGAGATATATGCATAATTTAAAATAATTTACCAACATTAAATAGAGACAGTGTGTGAGTTATATATAGAATGATCAAAACTCATAAGAAATGGTGGTTTTTGGAGATCCCATACACACAAAATCAAAACATTTACATATATCAAAATATCAATTCCATTTAAAAAATATTTAAATTACATAAAAAAATGGAAATGGGTTTTAATTAAGAAAATAGGGAATATTATAATGAAATACTAATATTGAATAATGGTTTTGATAGAGAGAGAAAATTTTGGTGTTGTATATGTTAAACTATAACATTATTTTTGTAAATAAATTCAAAATGTTCGGTTTAATATATATAAAAGAGATTAATTTTGAAAAATATTGATGGAAATTCAAAGTTTACCTGATATACCATTTATAATTCATTTATGTCCATAGAAATATATTAATAAAATAATTTCTTGAATATGGACATGGAGAAAATTGAATTAGAAAAATAAATCATTAAAAAATTTAAAATGAGGTTTTAATAGTTAAGTTTATATTTTGTAAAACCATAAAAATATTACATTTAAAATAATTGAAAAGAAATTAAATTATGGTAAAAAATAAACATTTTCCTACATTGATGAATAAATGTAAATTTTATTGAATTTCTTTGAACAACATGGATATAGAATAAAAAGATTTAGAAGGGAAACATTAGAAGATTATTTTCTTAAACAATGAATCATACCTAGATTCTAACTAACCATGTATGTTACTCTTAATATTTAATAGTAAAATTATTTAAATTATTTTCTTGTATAAGAATATTTTTCTATTTTTTTATCCATTTATTCTGTATATTATAATGTTACATTCAAAAACATAATAATTTAAATTCATGCCATATGTTTTGATGATATTCAGCTCTTTAGTCCAAAATGTCTTCGAAATGTTTACTAAGGTCTGCGGGGAAAATATTTAATAATATATATAATTATAAACATTAAATAATTATCATTTTTTATAGATAAATTATACTTTTAAAACCAAACATAAAATGTGGTTATGAAAAATGGACAATGTTACAATCCTAGAGACGGTAGCCCATTTGTAAGCATGAGTAACCTTTCCAATTTTCAATAATTAAGATAGAATGAGGTTTGGTCTTAATATATCCATCAATAATGATAATTATTTCATAAAAATAACATTATTTCTTTAAATACTCATATTTATACCATCCTTGTGATGTGGTAGTGAAAAAAAATCATGTCTTTCCATAGAGGTTGAAATCCACACTTACACACAAACAACATTATCAAATTCTAATGAATGTAATGGTAAGAAAATATATGATATATTAATTTTAAATTATTATATATATTTCATAAATATCATATATATATACATCAAATGACTCACCATAAACATTTATGAAAGGGGGTGATGGAAAACAAATTACATCAATTCGTGAGGCTAGAGACCACCGTACACATGAACAATAGTTTCATTTCCCATTTGATAGAGGACAAGGCAGATGTCTGTTATAAAATTAAAAATATTGAATATATGAAAAATATCTCAAGAATAACATTATGTATCTTATCCTATGGAAATTCTTTGGGAATATATGTCTTCATTTCATTTTACCTTCTTTATTTACTTGAGAGATTGAATGAATATTTAAAGTAAATATAACTTTTTTTCTCTTCTGTCAAAACTCATTTTTAATGAATGAATACTTTTATAAAAAATCCATAATGTTTTACTAATATCACATGATTTTTTAAATCCATATTTACCAAATATTAAAGTTTTAATAATTGGTTTAAAATGATTATTCTTGTCATTTTTTTAAATGAGGTACTTTTGTATATTATTAAATGTGTGAAAGAAATAATTGTTATAATGTACACTTCTTGGATTGAATTTCCCACCATACTAACCTATCAATGTACTAAATCTTCCTTTAATAGTTTCCATAGTTTTATTGAGGAAAATTTTTTCAAAAATATATTTGAAATTTTTAGATTTTAAAGTTGTATTTTCAAAATGAAAGTTTATTTTCATTAAGAAATCTTACAAGTGAACTATTAAAATAATTTACATCTAATGTGAGATCCATTGATTTTACTTATGATTTATAGAGGATAATATTCTGTGATACCATCGTTATTCTTTATCTGTATGTTATATGATTTTGATGTTGATATGTTTATGAAACAAGTTTATTTTTTATGGATTATAAAATAAGTAATTATTGAAATATTTATGAAAACTATTTTATTTAAATGGGTTATGATATAAGATAAAGGATTTATGATCTTGTGGATCTCATATAGAAGTATTGTTATTATATGACAGGTGGGACCAAAATTATTTATCCATCCAATGAACTAGCTACAGAATGATATCACATGAGTTAATAAGGACTGGAATAGGTAGTGAACCCAATTCAGTTGGGGACTCCTTCCACTGTGATAATTTCTTGAGTGAACCATCCTTAATGATATGATGGAATGGGGAGTGAACCCAATCCACTATACTAGTCTTTTTTGTGTTACTTAAATAAATAAATTATTTTCTATGCTTATGTGAATTCCATAAACGTATTTCTTATTCCATCGTTATGTTTCAATGGATCATGTTATTTTATTCCTTTTAGATTCATATCTTATAAACTGGCAAGATATATCATATGACTCTATATTAAGATCTATGTTATACAAGTTAGGGTTTTCAAATTTTAAACACATAATCATATACACTTATGACCATGTTATACTTAATTGATCATTGATATCTCTTTTTTTACCCTAACTGGGAATCTGAGATCACATATTATTATTATTCCATTCCCTTTGTATTGAATAAATATTTTTTATATGTTATATCTAGGTAGTATTATAGTTATGAATAACTTAGTTGGAGATGATGCAGATATTTTATGAAAAAGATGATTATGAATCCAAGTTTCCATTGACACTATATCTATATGATTAGGGTGTTAATAATTATGTCATGTATTGAATATTCATCTAATAAGATGTAATATTTTTGTATTAAATGCATGGGTCACTACAATACTATTGGATTTATAATCCAATTCAAAAGTTTCATGATTTTTTTTATATTTCCATACAATCTATTACTGAAAAAAATATGAAAAGTTCATGATCCGCCATGTTCAGATAATTAAAAATTTTACAATTGGTATTTACCAAATTAGGGTTCTCTAATTATACAACATCATATTTTTATTTACATACCCTTACCAAGGCCTCCTTATATTCATATGATAATCCTTTAATATTGGCTTGGTGATTCATCATTTTAGATTTATTGGAATCTACATCATTTATTCTCTATGTGGTTCATATATTCTTGAAATCCACATATTCTTAAGAAAATCCATGCCTCCATTAAACAATCATGTTATTTGTAGCACCCATGGATTGAGGTATGTAGCCTTTTTTATGCATTTTTATGTGTTTAAAGTGCATGGGATGAGTTGGGAAGAGGTTGGGAGATTTTGGGATGGTTTTGGATGAGTTTGGAGGCTTTTATGGGTACACGGTTTGAGCACAGCTAAGAGAAACTGTGCGGATGCTCCAGAAAACCGTGCAGGGGGAGACAGTAGGCTTCGCATAGCTTTCGCATGGTTTTCCAAACCGTGCAAGGCAACCATGCGGACCCTTGATCTCGAGGCAGTAGCTTGTGCACGGTTAGAGCCCGGTTTTCTAAACCATGCAGGCTAACCGTGCGGCCACTTAAAATAGGGTTTTAAAACCCGAGTTCACTCAGTATTGCCTCATTACTCTCCAAATCCTCTCCCACGTGAGCCTCACTCAGGATTTCAGGTTCTCAATGGTTGAGAGTGATCTCCCACACGTTTTCGAAGTAAATCAAATAGGTTTCAAGGTGACTTCAAGGTGGTTTCTCCCAGGTAAGTCTCTCCACATTGTTTCCTTGTGTTTTCCTCTAGATCTACATCCCTCTATTTCTTGGTTTTATTGATCTACACTTGTTTTGTGTATATCTTGGGTTTTGGTTGCCTTGTATGATGATTTTAAGGCTTATGAATGTAAGGGGAAGGGATCAAGAGAGGTTTCGGGGGTGTGTTCGCCGGATTTGAGGTGTGGTTTCTTGTGGGTCGATTTGTCAGGAACCCTGAAGGTAGGTGGCTTCTCTCTCGACTCCGCTTGGTTAGAGCTAGTGGTTTTTGGTTACAATTAATTTGGTTTACTTGAAATTAATTGCGTTTTGATGTGCAAAGATGGTTGGAAATCCATTGGGGGATTTTTGGGGAAAAGGGGGGTTTATGGTGAAAGGCTCTTGTTGTGTATTTTAAAATAGAGATTTTAAAATGGGTTGTTGAGATTGATTTGGGAAAACAGTTGATGAAAAATGGTTTTCAATAAAGATGTTGTTTTTATTGAAATGTGGTTTGGCAAGGAAAATGGTTTTCAATAAATGGATGATTTATTGAAGTGGATTGGTATGTGATGGAATTGGTTGATTGCATGTTGTTGTGACATTGGTGGGTTATATGCTTGGTTGTGAATGGTTGAAATGTTGTGTGAAAGTGGGCTGGAAGTCTCGCTATAAAAGGGTGATGGATAGTGGTCGGAAAAACCACCATATGAGTAATGGTCAGGAAGTACCTCTAGTTGTGAATGGGTGAACGGGTTGGGCGGAAGTCCCACCGTTTTGGTTGTTTTTGTGTGAATGGGTGAACGGGTTGGGAGGAAGTCCCACCATTTGGTTGTTTTTTGTACAATGCTTTGCATGTAGGAAATTGTTGTGCTAGAATGTAAATGATGAAATGTATTGTGGCGTGTTTATTTGGATTTACCTTGGTTGCTTGGTTTTGGTGATATAGCTTGGTAATGATGTGTCCGGCTTATGGTAATGGTTACACTTGTGATTATTTTATACAAACTGTTTTATATAAACATGCTAAAGGTTTTATCCTAGTGGCGTGTGTAGGGAAGTCATTTGGGGAAATCTTACCGTGTAGTTGTACTCACCCCCTGCTTTGGCACATTGGTGTCTTTTTAGATGTTCTGTATCGTGACGTGGGAAAAGGTAAGGCATCACCCTCCTTTAGTGGTGCATCGTGATGTCTGGGTGGATCTTGGAGCATGGAGCTTGGTGTGGATCCTTGGAGTGTGCCTTGGATTATTTTGGGTCTTTTGTTGAGTCTTCTGCATAGTACTCTTATATGGTATCGGTTCTATTGGTTTTGGGTTGTATTTTGGAACAACTTGGTTGTCCTTTGGGGAATACATGCTTGAATGTTTCGGTTGACACACATCATATAGTGATTGATAGTGGATGGTTTGGTTGGTTTTGTCTTAAGGGAAAATTGTTCCCCAATTTGTTCTTGAATCCCTCAGCATTTATTTCCATCCATTGTCACCTTGGGAACGTCGCTTAAGTCCAAGTAACCCTCACTACCTCCTTAAGCTAATGAGGTAGGGGAGGGGTATTACAAGTGGTATCAGTTTGTTCGGTCCTTAGCTTTCAAGTGAGAGTAGTTGTTCAATCATTTGTGTTGATCATTGGTTTTGGATTTGATATTAATTGGGGTATATTTTTTGAGTTGGGATGGTAGAAATTCATAGTAATGTCAGAACTTGGAATGTATAGCATAAAAGAACATAGCTAACCCTCTTATGTTGAAATTCAAGTTACCAGGGAGTTCGGTAGATAAGTATTTTAGAGACACTTATTGGCATTGAAAGTCTCATTGTCATGGGTGTAGCCAATGAGATGTGCATGGAATATAAGCTAGAAATTACTTCCCTCCAGGATGCATATTTCATTGGGGTATAATGATTTATGGTTTGATATGCATGTGTGAAATTGTAATGTGAATAAATTGGTATTTTGAAAATGGTTTGGTTTTCAAAATGGTGAAACATGGAAAATGTGAACTTGTGGAAAGCCTTATGAAATAGTGTTGTGTAATGTGATTAGAAATGATAATTCTTGATGTCTACATAAGTGAGACTCATGGTTGTTTGTTTTATGTTGATATAAATGGCATCGGGTAGGAATCTTAGAGACCAACTGAATGTGGCTGATGAGAACACGGTTTCACCTGAGCCCCAGGTGAACCAGTAGTTAGTAAAAAGCATAGTGCAAGATTTCCAAGCTGTGGAAAGTGGAAATAAAGTGGATTACCTAAGGCATGTGGATCATGCGGTTCAGTTTCAAAAGTAGAATCCACCCATCATCAGCGGTGATTCAGAGCCAGAGAGGGCAAAATCATGGTTTAATAGAATGAACAAGATCTTCGAGTTCTTGGGAACACTGTTAGAATTTAAGGTGAAGTTGGCCATGTATATGTAAGAAGATCTTACCCTTCAGTAGTAGGAGTTGGTATTCCAAGATGGGACAGACCAGGATATGATGTGGGAAGGCTTTGAAGAATTGTTTAATAAAAAATTCTACCCAAATACGTTCAGAATTCAGTGTATGGATGATTTCTTCAGTTTGACGAAAGAGCTTATGTTTGTGACGGAGTATGCATCTATGTTTATGAACATAATGAGGTTTGAACCTGAGGTGGGAGGTAGCATGTCGTTGAAGGTAAGGATCTTTGAAGCGGGGTTAAGGAAAGAGATCCATTCAAAGATAGCAGTGCTGTGTATTGGTGACTACACAGAGATGGTGAATCAAGTATCTGTGGCTGAGCGGGATCTTTTGGGAGCTCCTGGTGGAGGAAGCATGGTGGTACCCATGGGGAATATTGGGAACTCGAACGCTAGGTTCAAGAAGGGGAGCGACACTTATTCCCAATATGGGAACTCTATTGCTGCATGTGTGGTTGAGTTGCTGGGTTTAAGGGTAGAAATGATGCCTTTGGTTTTGAAATTTCAAACTCCTCTAGGTCGAAGAGAGGGTCGAGCCTTCTTTTGTAGAGCATGTGGTATTGATGTGTGAGAGGTTGAGATAACCTAGAATTTCTCACTGCTTGATATGGATGGATATGATGTAATCCTGGTAATGGATTGGTCAGTGGTGTTTAAGGCCCACATCGATTGTAATGCACGGACAGTGGATTTTACGACACATGTTGGCGTCAGACATCTCTTTAGAGGAGAGAGGCATGAAAGGAAGGGTTAAATGAGTTTGTTGGCACCAGTAGTAGGCACGTTATCATATCAGTTGGCGGTTTTGTCGTTGGAATTGGTAATGGGTGTTGAGAAGAGTGTTCTTTCGGCTGTGGTGGATCAATTCATGGTTTTTTTACTGAATAATTCTCTAGCTTACCTCTCATAAGATAAGTAGAGTTTACAATTGATCTCCTTCTGAGGACCAGTCCTATCTCACTTCCACCTTATCGGGTGGCCCTTACTAAATTGTGGGAATCGGAAGTCCAGTTGGAAGAGTTAGAAAAAAAAAATGGTTTATCTGGCCTAGCATGTCCCAGTGGGCAGCGCCGGTGTTGTTTGTGAAAAAAGGCAGATGTAACTTTGAGGCTTTGTGTTGATTATCATTGACTTAACTAGGTTATGATAAAGAACAGATATCCACTTCCATGAATTGATGATTTGTTCGACCAGTTGAGGGGAGCCCAGTGGTTCTCCAAGATCGACCTGAGGTAGGGATATCATCCATTGTGGTTTCGTATGGCTCACGGCAGTTGAGGGTTCATTATAAGAACTACCCAACTCATGATTTGGAATTGGAAGAAGGGGTACATGCTTTGAAAATGTGGCTTCATTATCTATTTGGTGAGAAATTCATAGTATATACAGATCATAAGAGCTTGAAGCACATTTTCTCATAAAGGTATTTGAACTTGATGCAAAGGAGATGGATGCAATATCTCCAGATGTTTGATTTTGACTTAATGTACACACCAGGTAAGGGAAATTTAGTGGTGCATGAATTAAGTAGAAAATCATATACTCAGGTGGTAAAATAGTCATTGGACTAGGGACATTTGATGTCATTTATAGCTGATATATGGTTGGAATGTGAGGACCAGGGCGATAGAGTGGTCTTTTTTCCAGTTTTGTTGATTCCTGACTTGGTTGGATTGGTTAAATAGGCACAAATATATGATTCTGAGTGTGTGACCATGGGGTCAAGACTTAATTGTGGGGAGACCATAGAGGGTTGGAAACTGAATGGAGATTTAGTTTTGTGTTTTCATAATCGGATGGTTGTACCAGTTGCTTTTAACGAGGATCTTCTCAGGGCGTATCATCATTCCAGGTGAGTTGTTTATCCTGGAATTCAGAAAATTTATAAATCATTGAAAGAGCACTTATGGTGGGCTGGTATGAAAAGAAGAGTGGCTGAGTTTGTTTCGAGATGCTTGACTTGCCAACAGATCAAGGCAGAGCATCAGAGGCCAGCAGGAATATTGCAGGTTTTAACAATCCCTTTTTAGAAGTGCGAGAAAATAGCGATGGATTTTTTCATAGGTCTCCCAAGAATAGTCAAAAATCACAATTCCATTTGGGTGATAGTGGATTGGCTAACGAAGTCGTCCCATTTTATCCCGATTTGTGAATCTCATACGCTGTAGAATCTGTCCAAAATCTATATCTGGGAGGTGGTAAAGAGGCATGGTGTTTCAGTTTCGATTGTATCTGATAGATATCTGAGGTTTACATCTTGTTTCTGGACATCCTTACAGCAAGACCTTGGAACTAAGTTGACCATGAGTACGTCGTATCACCCTCAGACGGATGGTCAATCTGAGCGGATGATACAAACTCTGGAGGATATGTTGCGGGCTTGTGTTATCGATTTTGGTGGATCGTGGGAGGAGCACTTGTCCTTGGTTGATTTCTCGTACAATAACAGTTATCATTCATCCATACATATGGATCCGTTTGAATCTTTTTATGGGCGGTCATGTCGTTATCCACTATGTTGGGTGGAAATAGGTGATTCCTCGATAGTTGAATCGAGCCTTGTCAAGGAGACTATGGAGAAGATCAAGTTGATGAGGAAGAGAATGGAGATGGCTCAGAGTTGTCAGAAATTGTATGCGGATCATCATGGATGGCCACTGTCGTTCGAGGTGAGTGATCATGTTTTCTTGAGGATCTCTACTAGGTTGGGACATCGTCATTTTGGGAAGCATGGAAAGTTATTTATGATGTATATTGGACCTTTTGATATTCTTGAGTGGGTTGTTGAGGTGGATTATCGTTTGGATTTTCCACCTAGGTTCAGTGTAGTGCACAATGTGTTTCATGTGTCATAGTTGAAAAAGTATATACCGGATCGTAACCATGTGATTCGATTGGATCATGTTGAACTAGAACTGGATATTTCATTGGTGCACGTGCCAGTCTGGGTTGTGGATAGGAAAGAGAAAGTCTTGAATGGTAAAAGCATCGGTTTAGTTTGTGTTTTGTGGTAGCATGGTCAGATTCAAGAGGATACTTGGGAGTGGGAGAAAGAGATGGTCGAGCAGTGGCTCGAGCTCTTTCAGCAAAGGGTGGGTTCACAACTTTCTAGGGACGGGAAGTCCAATGGTGGGGAGAATGTATCACCCTCGGTTTGAGGTATTTATCCTTTTTTTATGCCTTTTATGTGTTTAAAGTGCATGGGATGAGTTGGGAAGAGGTTGGGAGAGTTTTCAATGGTTTTGGATTAGTTTGGAGGCATTTCTATGGGTGAACGGTTTGAGCACAGCTAAGGGAAACCATGAGGATGCTCCAGGAAACCATGCAGGGGGAGACAGTAGGCTTCGCACGGCCTTTGCATGGTTTTCCAAACCGTGCAAGGCAACCGTGCGGACCCTTTCTCTCGAGGAATTAGCGTGTGCACGGTTAGCGCACGGTTTTCCAAACCGTGCAGGCTAACCGTGCGACCCCATAAAATAGGGTTTTAAAACCTGAGTTCTCTCAGGATTGCCTCATTCCTCTCCAAATCCTCTCCCACATGAGCCTCACTCAAGATTTCGGGTTCACAGGGGTTGAGGGTGATCTCCCACACATTTTCAAAGTAAATCGAAGAGGTTTCAAGGTGATTTGAAGGAGGTTTCTCCCGGGTAAGTCTCTCCTCTTGGTTTTCTTGTGTTTTCCTCTAGATCTACATACCTTTATTTATTGGTTTTCTAGATCTACACTTATTTTGTGTAGATCTAGGGTTTTGGTTGCCTTGTATGATGATTTTAAGGCTTGTGAATGTAAGGGGAAGGGATCTATAGAGGTTTCAGTGGTGTGTTCGCCGGATTTGAGGTGCGGTTTCCTGTAGGTCGATTTCTTAGGAACCCTAAAGGTAGGTGGCTTCTCTCTCGACTCCACTTGGTTAGAGCTATTGGTTTTTGGTTAAATTAATTTGGTTGGACTGAAATTAATTTCGTTTTGATGTGCAAAGTTGGTTGGAAATCCATTTGGGGATTTTTGGGAAAATGGGGTTTTATGGTGAAAGGCTCTTGTTGTGGATTTTAAAATAGAGATTTTGAAATGGGTTATTGAGATTGATTTTGGAAAATGGTTCATGAAAAATGGTTTTCAATAAATATTTTGTTTTTATTGAAATGTGGTTTGGCATGGAAAATGGTTTTCAATAAATGGATGATTTATTGAAGTGGATTGTTATGCGATAGAATTGGTTGATTGAATGTTGTTGTAACATTAGTGGGTTATATGCTTGGTTGTGAATGGTTGAAATGTTTTATGGAATTGGGAAGAAAGTCTCGCTATAAAAGGGTGATGGATAGTGGTCAGAAGAACCACCATATGAGTAGTGGATGGGAAGTACCGCTAGTTGTGAATGGGTGAACTGGTTGGGCGGAAGTCCCACTGTTTTGGTTGTTTTGGTGTGAATGGGTGAACGGTTTGGGAGGAAGTCCCACTGTTTGGTTGTTTTTTGTGCATTTCTTTGCAAGTAGGAAATTGTTGTGATTGTATGTAAATGATGAAATGGCTTGTGGCATGTTTATTTGTCTTTCCCTTGGTTTCTTGGTTTTGGTGAGATGGCTTGGTAAGGATGTGTTTGGCTTATGGTAATGGTTACACTTGTGATTATTTTATATAAAATGTTTTATATAAATTTGCTAATGGTTTTATCCTAGTGGTGTGTGTAGGGAAGTCATTTTGGGAAATCCTACTGAGTAGTTGTACTCACCCCCTGCTTTGGCACGTTGGTGTCTTTGCAGATGTTGTTTATCGTGATGTGGGAAAAGGTAAGGCATCACCCTCCTTTAGTGGTGCATCATGATGTCTAGGTGGATCTTGGAGCATGGATCTTGGTGTGGATCCATGGAGTGTTCCTTGGATTATTTTGGGTCTTTTGTTGAGTCTTCCGCATAGTACTCTGATATGGTATTGGTTGTATTGGTTTTTGGTTGTATTGTGGAACAACTTGGTTGTCCTTTGGGGAATACATGCTTGAATGTTTCAGTTGACATGCATTATATAGTGATTGATAGTGGATGGTTTGGTTGGTTTTGTCTTAAGGGAAAATCGTTTCCCAATTTGTTCTCGAATCCCTCGGCATTTATTGCCATCCTTTGGCACCTTGGGAACGTCACTTAAGGACAAGCAACCCTCACCGCCTCTTCAATCCAATGAGGTGGGGGTGGGGTGTTACATTATTTTTGTGATTATTATTTTTTTATTTATCGTGATCTAGTGAATTCCTATTGGTAATGAAATGAGAATCTTCAGTGGCAATAATCATTATGCCTAACTTATATTCCACCTTTTTATTTGATTTCTGAATGCATTACTTCCTATATCCTTCACTTATCCATTGAGAACAATATCAAAAACTCTAGTGGAAGAATCATCTAAAATTCAATTCATAGTATATGTGAGAAATCAAATATTTTTGGTAAAAAAAGATAAAACATTAGGAACAAGATATCTCTAGTAATATATTTATCAAATAAAAACCTCTCGAGAAGTTTTGGTTTAAATTTAACTTTGGATTTCAAATTACTTAGGTCAAATCATATAACATTTAATTTATTCAATATGAACATCAAAATTAAATTCACGAATAATTATTTCTTTAAAGACTTTTAATCCAATGTGGGGTTATTGGGTGACTTTTACTTTGATGGTCTACAGAGTTTGAAATCAATTTGTATAGGATAAATTATATATCATATCTAAAACATTAAAAAAAATATTTGGATGTGATCAATTTGGGTGATCTGAATATGATAGCAATTTAAAGTATTCATATGGTGATTCAAAACCACAAAATGGGTGTGTGAATCAATTATTCATGTCATATAAGAACTGTTCTCGAATTTTCCTCCTTTTTATGATAATTTCCCACATTTTTTTATTGTATATGAATCTCATCATGATCCAATGAATAATAATGATATTGAAAAAGAGGAATAATTATATAAAACACATGAAATAGGTGATTAGAATGTTTAAACCAAACTTTTGATTATGTGGTTATGTCTATAGTGAATCATAAATTATAATCCCAATGGAAACATCTACACCATAATATTAATGAGAAATTACTTGATGGATTGGGAAAGGGAATGGACCTGAACTCCTACAAGAATTTAAACTAAAATTATAAGTGAAATTAACTAGTGAAAATAGATATCTCTAGCATGTGTGATCTTTATTTGGTATTCCGAACGTGTCTCTATACATTGGATTGTGTGTGTACCCTTGTTCATCCTTCAATCTAGACTCTTAGGAGTGAAAATATCATGACATCATCTAGTCAACGACCATTCAAAATTTTTAACATTTTTTTTCCATCATAGTTGATACTTTTATAGAAGAATCTCATGTCTATATATCTTAAATAGTAATCCTGATAAATCTATGAGACCCAAATATTCTCACCTTTATACATAACATACCCTCCTTAAATCCTTAGTAAATTTAGTTTTTTTGACTACTGATGTTTTATATTTTCGATTCCTTATTTTATTACTAAAAGATAGTGAATAAGATTTTTGGATAATTAAAAATTAACTAAATTCTGGTGTGGCATATCAACGAATACTACAATTCATGATTCTATTTCATGATATATTGTGTTATCATATAGTATTTGATCAAACATCATTTCAGAAAATTAAGACTAAAGTCCCTCATCAAATCTATCATCATATCAATGAAATACACAATCGTCTTATGGCATGATAATGTAGCTTGTGATGTGGAATTTATATCTCTCCATGTTTTTCACCTTATAATGTAGTAGGTTATAACCTCAATGACACTATGATTATGAAAATTATATAACCACCATTTCTTTATACTCTCACAATATAAACTATTGGGGTGTCTCTTCTTTTATTGGGATATGGTTTACAATACTTCATTATACCCTATGATGTGAACTATTTCATTAAAGAACATGATCATTTTAATATATAACCATGTATTCATAAACATATATAATTTGGTCATCATGGTGCATTAAACTCATATTTAATTACTTATATGTATAGTCACTACACAATCGATATGCGAATAAAATGATTTGATTCATGTTAGATTAACCTAGTTGTGAAATCATTCAATATATGAATAAATTATGTGTGTTGTTGAATGGCCATCATTACTCACATGTTGGTTTCAACTTTCTGAAAATAGCACTATCTCAAAATTAAAATATTTACTAATCATGTAATATAATTACAATGCGATCTTTATTTTTAATAATATTTATTTCTTAAAGCTGAACTAATCATGACACATTGATCTTCATTCCACTATGATATTCTAAAAGTTATAGAATTATCCAAATTAGATATTTCTTCTTGTTCCATCAACCACTTCTGTTTCAGTCTTCTCTATCATATATAAGAAATTTTCTAGGGTGTGGGAGAAGTGGTGGTTAGGTTTCCATATATGGGTTTTTATCGGTTTAAATGGATAATATCTAAATAATATTACAAAATAAAATCCCATAATCTCATAGAAAGGTTCTTTAACATTTAATTTATAATTATTTTAAAACTAGAATTACAACAAATAATTAATTCCATTTACCAATATTTTTTTCCAATCATTCAGAAATATCATTTCTATTGAGAATCCAAATGAAAAATCATTTAGCTTTATCCACACATGATCCAAGAGTAAATGGATATCAGTATTGGTATTGTAAGTGATAGTATAGAGGAACATAGTTCATTAAATGATTTGATTTGGATCCCAATAATGTTCAATTATTATCATAATGTTATTATGAGATTTGAAGGGAGGATTATTATTATTAGGAATGATGGAATTCTAGAGATATTTTTATTGTGCACAATAAGTCTCATAATAAAGAAAAGTGAATGATTTTCATTTATAAACATGGGGTTAAACACATATCCATGTAAAAATACCCTTATAAATATATTTACTTTATGTAATACCCAATATAGAATAATAATAATAAAATTATTATTATATATAATGGAATGAACTTATTTAAATTTCAATTTCTAAATAAGTAAAAAATATATTTTCAAAGGGTACTAAATAAATTATATCACTTCCATCAATACATTAACTAGGACTATTAATCTTTCAATGAAATTTATCAAACCTTGAGTAATAATTTTTTTATTAAAATACATATTATCAATATTATAAATAAATAAACATTATATACAATAATATTTTGAATAAACACATATTTTCATATTCATATTACTAAATAAATATTTATATTTTAATATACACCAAAATCTATAGGATAAATATTTCTTTACTTATTAACTTGTGATTAAAATATAATATAGAAAATTAAACTCCTATATTCTATTCTTAGAAATATTGGGATTAAATATTTGGGGTAATGTTTCCTCAACTAATTATTAATCAAAAGGATAAGAATAATAATAATTCTTGTTATTAAATTCAATAGAATTTATTATGATTTTGGATACACTTAGTGTGTGGCCCTCAAGGCCCCTTTCTTAATGTCATTATGTGAACATACACAGAGTACAATATTTCTTTCTAGTAACATATCAAGGTAACCATATAGATATATGTTAATGTCTGAATGAAAATTAACCTCCTACAAATTCTACTATGCAATATAATACAATTCTATAAAAATATCACTTAAAGTGGCATGCATTCTTTTTTCATCACCTTGTAAGTCAAATAATATTTCTTTGACATTTTGAAATGAACCCATAAATGAAATATCATTTCCATGGAGTTATTCAAAAAGTTATATTTCATTCAGAGGATAACAGATATCATGTTTCATTAATAAGGAAGGGATAAATACTTTCTTGACTTATTCACTTCATAACATATCCCTTATGACGAACCCAATGTATCTTAACTCACCATAAGAATATGTCATCATGGTTTTTATCCATACATTATTGTCTAGGATTTATGATATACTAAAAATAATCATAATTACAAGGACCAATACACATATTCTAACAAATAAATACTTATCAACACATGTTCATATGGAATTCTTATTAGCGCTTTATTAATCATGAACATCCTTCTTGAATATCACAAAATGGAAACATCCAAATAATATGTCTCAATATATTACGAGCCTCTACCATTATATAATCAAACATCTTATATGTTTTATCAAATATATTTTATATAGACCATAGGATATATGTTTTAGAATATTATTATAGACACTCTAGGTTCTCATTCTTGTGGAGAACTACTATAAAGTTATGAAGTGAAATTAACTCTATCCAAATTATCGCATTAATTTTATGAAGAATAACAGTCATTATGTCCTAATATATTTATTTTTATTTAGGTAATAAAAAGTAAAAATTTATATGATCCTAGGGAACTATCTTTAAAAAAACACCCACTTACACTAGACCTAATGAAGTGACCCTAACCCTAGTAGTCGGGATCTGGTGTATGTTTTATTATATTGGAATTAGATATTAGTAATCACATCCTAGAGTACATAATATCATTATAGTCTTCTTAAACTAGATATATAAATGAGTACCATATTACATTTGAAAATACAAATTGCAACACAATGTTTTTCAAGAATATAATTATTCCCTCTATCACATCCTTAAAAATTAGTCATAGAACACTTCATGGATTCATGGGAAAGGATAAAAAATATGGGTGAGATAAAATTCTCAGTAAGGGTTATGTACAATGGATGATATTCTGAATCAATAAGTATAATCAATATGAAAAGGTAAATACATGAACACAAATACCATGTAATCAATAAACTGAGAAGTAAGTGAATTCATATATAATATCAATGTGAAAATATCATGGATAATAATCAATATATAAAGTTAAATAACTAAAAATACAATTAATTTAATCAATAACTAGGATATCATGAATTGATAAGGCTAAATAAATTTTGAAAGGTAAATAACTAAACACACATTCCATTTAAAAAATAAAATGATAATAAAATATATCCAAAGATATTATCATTGTGAAAGTATCATTGATAATAATAACTAAATTCTTAATGAAGGAATTATTAATTATTAGATGACATGATCTCAAGAAACATGATACAACTACTATGAATACCTTTCAAAAGATGGTTTAAAACTACAGGTAGAAACCCATTTAATTCTAGTTTATTGATTCACCTCATGATACTAACTATGCATTAAGGGGATATATAATCAAGGGACCCACCCATCACTACATGTCCAAATAAATAATCAATTTAATTATGAAACAATGTTCCTTATCAACAAATATCCATATTGAGTAAAGAATATAAATTTATAAACATTTTCACAATCAATTGAACAACATTCGATTTAAAACACCATATGAAGAAATAATATAACATTTAAGGAATAAGAATATCAATGATAAATAATATGAATATTTAGGGTAAATTAAATGTCCAATAATCATAGTAAAGTGAATATTTCAAGGGAAAGTTGATGACTAAAAAATTAATCATGAAATTGAATACCCATACAATCCTTAATAAAAATGATCATAAACCATCTTGGGGAAGAATATAATTTTATGAATAAAACATATCCCTGGTGTAGTATATGTAAACTAATTTTTTTCATCAATGAATAGAAATAAAATCAAAATATATTAAAAACTTTATTGATGAAAATACCCTTTTAATATTGAAAAAAAATTTTTAAAACTAAATATCCAAAAAATATTTAGAAAAAATGGTTTTTGAAACCAACCTTTTATACATATAATAAAATATTTAAAACATTGAGTGTTCATAATGGAATGAAATTTTGTATAAGATGAGTATATTAAAACAAATATTTCATTCACAATTTTGGTAAAAGACAAATGAGACTTATGTTGAAAACCAAAAGAACAGTCCCTTTAGAAAATTTTCTAAAAAGTAAAAATTGGAAATATTTATTTAATAAATCATTTGTAAAATGTTAAAAAAACTTTTTGAGTATTTTTTAAAACATTATTTTGGATGAAAAATCTTTTCTAACTGAAAGGGGAAATGATGTTGGATTTTATGAAAACATTTTCTCAATAATATTAATTTCCAAAGAGTGTGAAAATGGTACTATTATTTAAAACATCATGATTAACCAAAGGAGAAGAAAACTAATGGTTTTATTATCCAATAATCAAATAGTTTCTTTGAATTTAAAACCATGTATAAACAATCCTGATTAAAATGAGATTATAAATAAATGCTTATAAAGGTCATAACATTGAAGTGAAGAATAATTAATGAATTAGTTATGTGTATCAAATCTAATTCCATATAAAAAATAATAATTACAAAAATAGATAGTTAAAATTCAACACACAAATAATCATATAATATCAAAGACAATGAAGGAGTAATATTACCCAATTAAATGAAATTGATTCATGAAATGTTTTACCACTTGGAAACATTTAATTCAAATACACTTAAACAAAGTAATTCAAATGGAAATATACAATATCATCAAGTATACATTATTTATGATATTTTATGAATTAGGAGAAGTTTATACACCCTAAAAAATTATTTTCATACCATTACAATATGTCTCAATGAAATGAAATTGAGATGAAAACCCTTACATTAGAGTTCCTTTTGGTTGAACGCAATTTAAAATCATGGTTAGTAGTTTAAAGAATGTTATTATTTTATAAATGAAAAATATTCATCTTTATAATATTATATATGATCATTTTTTAATTTATTATTACACTTTCATTAATGATCTTTCATCACTTTAATTGTTTCAGGTGTTAATTTATTTTTTCTCATGTGCGTTTCATCATGAAAGATGTGTTTCTCGGGTATATGATATAGATAAATCATCTCAAAAATAATAATAATTACATAATTTTTATATTTATACACAAATTATACTTTTAATACCATTCCTGGATAATGTGTTTGAGAAATTAAGTTTTTTGCATTCATTGAGATGGTTGGTCGTACGTACACATGAGTAATGTTTCAATTTTTCATTGATCATAATGGAAATGAGGTAAGAAATATTTTATCTTCACAGAAATATAATTATATAATATTATATTATTTTCTTATATATAATTATTCATATCATCCATGTTGTGTGGTGATGAAAATATTGAGTCACATCACTCTATGAAGGTGGATGTCTACACGTACAAGAATGGTGTTATCATCTTGAAGTGAGTGAAAATGAAAGAAAGAAAATGATATATAATAATTTAAGAATTATAAATATATCATTAATATCATAATTATTTTATTTATATATCATATATTAATTAATATTATACTCAATTACATCCATGCAAAGCATTAGTGAAAACATGAATCACATCACTTCATGAGGCATTAGTTTGTTTTACACATATGAAACATTTCCATGCCACCTAAAGACTATAAATTGAAACAATTATATATGATATAATTAATAAATAAGTACAATTATGATATAATTAACATATATGTACTTAATATCTATCATAATACCCATCTATGATATGTGGTAATGGAAAACTCAACAACATCGGTTCATGAGGTGGTAGTCTACCGTACACCAAAATGATGATTTTATAACCCATTTGATGGAAGTGGGGATGATTTTAGGTCAATAAATTATAATAAAAACATATATGTGTATTAATATATTGCGGTTATTAAATCCTAATTTTTAATAAGAATTTAAGGAGGGGAAAAAATAAAATAAAAAGTCTTTTTCAAGAACATTACATATTCATCAAGAATCCTCCTTAATTGTTTCACCAAAAGCCTTATAAAGATGTATTTATGAGAAAAATAAGGCCTATATGATGATATTATGGAACTTTTGAAGTTCTTTTGGAAGGTATTGGCCTAATATTAAGGGTTTTAAAGAGTGAAGAAGAGGGGAAATGGGTTTTCTTTTTATAAGTGAGGTGAGTGGCACACTTGTAATTTTTGAAGAGAAAATGGTGTACCCACATTTTTTACAATACATGAGGGTAAATAATAGATTAATATCATTAATAATACATTATATGATCTAAATATGTCGAATACAAATATTTCAGACATGTTTTTAGAACATTTTATCCATTAACTGTTTAGTTTAACACCTGGTAAATCCATTTTTACCATAACTATGGTCAACAATTTTTATTCTTTTTACTATTAGTTATGGTAAAAAACTAAGTTGAACTTATTATATAATATAAAATATTATTATTCTAATTATGGAATAATTTTTTTCTAATTTCATTCATATATTTGGAAAAATATAATTTAAAATTAATTCAAGAGATGCGACAAAAAAGGGGCGTTTTAATGAGAAAATGTTCAAATGTTTACTGTGTTTTTATATCAAAATTAAATATAAAAATTATTAAAATGATCTAAATGGGTTTAATTTATATATAATTTTACTAATTTTATATTAAAATAAATATAATATATAATATATCTTTAAAAATAATTTAAAATAAATGATAAATTTTAATTAAAATTTAGCCTTTTCACATTTAATTGTAAAATAAAACATTTTAGATAAATAAAATAAATTCACCCTAAGATATTTTTTATATTATTATTTCAGAACGTATTTATATTTTATCAAAAAAATTAAAATGGTTTTTAAAATTAATTTTGAATTATGTTCGTTGAGAGTGACTAAACTGTCTTTTGAAAAAAGACAGTTTTACAGAAAACATTTCTTTTTTATTTAAATTATTTTTATTGTATTTATAATCAATAGATAAAAATATTTTTCATTATTTAGTTATTATTATTCATATCCACCAATTTAATAGCTAGTTTATAATAGTATTGTGTATTATGGTTCATTTAGACTCTGAGGTTCCTATTCTATAATCTATCAAAGAGAATAGATTTAAAGAATTATATTTTGTGATTTATTTAAGATTAGTGATGTCTATCACGTAAGATATAAAATAATTTAATATAATTTTAAAATTTTTGGTTGTTAAATTCCCCCACCATAAGTAAACTGTATCCTCACAATTTAATGTTGATCTCTATAATCAATGGATTATAATTTAATAATACTGTTATTGAAAAACACAAATCGTAAATGGGTTAATAAAATATCTTCTTAATAGAAGATAAAGTGATTTACATGGGACATATAGAATAAAACATAACTTGTTTTCTATGTAAGAGAAAATTTGAGGCATGTGAACATATGGACATCAAATAAACGTGTAAATATTTATATATAGTGATAGAGGTCATTGATCATAAAAAATTGAATGATTAATGGAAATTCAAGGACCAAAAAACCATAAATATGTGATCATTTAAAATTCCATTTTATTTATCATATATTAGGATAATAGGATAACAAAATAGTTTCAAGATCTTTCTCATAATATTGAGGAATTATTTTAATATTTTTTAATATAAGGAAATATACATGTTTAATACATTTATATTTCATAATCACAGTTTCATCCTTTGGTTGTGCTTTTATCCATTTCTAATTCATCACTTACTCCAAGAAATAAATTTCCAAAAATTATTTTTTTAAGCCTGATACACTAAAATTTACTTTTAATAGATCTATAAATAAATAAAATAGTTATAGGACTGTATGCTTGTCTTTATCTATTTTCAAAGACAAATGTGGTTAGCACAAATTATCTATTACAATACATTATTCTATAAAACTCAAAAGTAACACCACTTTTTCATAGTTAATATTTAATTTTCATTTCATTTAACTAAAAATAATGACATAGTAACTAGGATATACCATAGGCTAGTGGTAGTAATTGAACCCTTATTGTCATTTAGTTATGGGTTCAAGCACTGCATCCTTGCTGGAAGTGATGGTTTTCATACAGAATGATGGTTGTCCATTTTCTAAACAAAATATTACTATAATTCCTATAACATTTCCAAAAAAATACGATGAACTTATATGAAATAAAATTAATGATTACATAACCATTTTACTAATGTTTTCAATAAAAATTATTTTTCCATAAATGTTTAATAATCTTATTTTAGTATTTTTATAATGTAATTAATGATAATATTAATGATAAATGTTATCAATATCCTTATACATATGTCTAAATATGTAAATAAATTTTCCCTAAAATAAATTTTCCACCATAAAAAATGCTTTCAACAAAGTTATACTAAAATAAAATTAATCATAGTAGACTCCCATCACATTAAAGATAAAATGGGGTTTTTATGAAATTGATATTATGATAAGTCTTAAACTGATAACCCATTATGTTTTTCATAACCCTTAAGTTAATGAATAAATATATGCTTCTAATATATATCATAGCAAATAGATATCTCATGATTCTTATAAACAAAATATCATTCATAAATTTACTTCTATAATTTAATTCTTCAATCCCAATAGATAAATACTTTAATAGTTTTATTTCAACATAGATCCTTTCATACTCTAAGAATTAACTTTTAAAAGAGGGAATTTACTCAAATAAATCTTAATTTATTTATAATTATGAAAATGAACTATAACTTGATCCCTGGGACAAAATTTATTTCGTTCCACTGTAATCATATTTTTTCACAAAAAATATTTTCTTTATTCCCTTCATTTTAAAAAAATATATAATTTACTCATCCCATTAAGACACTTTACTGTGTTTCCTTTCCAATTTCCATAGATGATAGAAATAGTGCCTTCATTCCTCCATTGTCTCCACCACTTGAGATCCTATCAAACTCCATTCTTCTCTTCTTTGGAGAGTTAAATTATTGGTTAAGGTAGATGTTATTAATTATATTTTGAGATAACTGATTGTTAATAGTTATAATATATTTCACTATAATAATTATCACATTTTTTCATGGTCCCCACCTTGTCCTTCATATTCAATGTTAACATGATTCCTTTGAGTTCCAACCATTTACCAAAACCAAAAAAGTATACTATGAGCAATAGAAATATTACTGGGAATAACATGTAATCATTTATTGTATATTTAAATATTCACACATTTTTTTAATCTATTCCATATTAGGTTTAACCTAGGACATTTACTGCCATCATCTATTCAGATTCTTCATAATGGTTGGTAATGAAAATGTGAATTATCATAAGAATATATCCATATAATGTAAAAATAGGTGCACAGTAAGGCCCATTTTCATTCACTTGGGGAAGAGTTGATCAATCTTAATAGACCCATTTCTAAGTTATTACCCCTAAGTAAAATTAGTCCAAAATTATGTCTACTTGTAGTATTCAGATATGTATGTATACCAAGAATAAACCACATAATCTCAACCTTAACAAAACATTTGGATGTACTTAAATACTTATTATCAATGTTTATCATAGGTTTATGATCCATAATCTATGTTTTGTTAAATATACTTTCAAAGGAAAATACTAAACCTCCTTTTATACTAATTATATAAATATCATGCTAGGTTACCTAGAGCTAGTGATTTCATTATGACATCAGAATAATATATAATGAATCGCATCCCAAAGGACTTAAGAGTGTGTTAATCTTGGTAAACTAGATACATAATTGAGTCTAATAATACAACTGAAAACCAAAAATAAAAAATATTTTTTTTCAATAATATCATTATTCCCACTATCATATCCTTACATATTAGTCATAATACCTTTCATGGATTATTTAGAAAGGAAAAAAATATTTGTGAGCTAAAATTCTTAGCAATCATTAAGTTCAATGGATGTTATCACGAATCAATAAGAATAATCAATACGGAAAGGTAAATAACTAAACACACATGCAATTTAATAATTAAAATAAGAAATAAGTGCATCTAGAGATAAAATTGATGAAAATTTTTAATGTATAGTAATCAATATATAAATGTAAATAATTTAAAACACATTAAATTTAATCAATATATTGGTTATCATGAATAGATATGTCTTAACCAATATGTAATGGTATAATAATGAAGAAACATTCCATTTAAACAATAAATGGAGAATGAAATAAATCCGGAGATAATATAATTTAGAAAATCTCATGGATAATAATAACTACATTATTTATGAATATAAATATTTATTATAGGACTCTATAATCTCAGGAATAATAATACCTCTACCATCATAACCATTCACAATATGGTTTAAAATTACATGTACAAACCAATTTAATTCAATATTACTGATTCTTCTCCTGATACTACTGATATATCAAGGGGATATATAATTCTAGGCCCCACTGATCATTTTTTGTCCTAAAAATTCCTCACACATCAAATAATCAACTTAATTAAAGAATATTATTCCTTATCACCAAATATAACTTCTGAGTAATGAATAGATATTTATGAATATTTCACTCGTAAATAAAACCAATTTCAATATAAAACAGTATATACAGAAATGAAATATAGTTTATGAAATAATTATGTCAATGATAAATAATGTGGATATTTAGGGAAAATCTAATGTCCAATGATCACAGGAAAGTGAAAATTTCAATGGGAAGTTAATGACTTCAAAAATGACACATGAATGTGAATTTCCATACATTCCTTGGTAAAAATGATTATAACCCATGTGTTGATGAATAGATATACTATACCAAAAAATTTAAAAGTATCTTGAGGAAAATATAATTTTCATTTTGAAAAACAGCTTTAAAAACTAGATTTTCTCAAAATAGTTTGAAAATTATTTTAATCCAAAATAAATTTGGAAACTTATAAATTAATCTTTAAAACCTTGAGTGGTCATGAGGGATGTAAATTCCAAACATTCCATGTATATTAAAATAATAATTCCTTTCATGTTTTTGATAAAATCCAATTGATCCTTAATTTTAAAATGAAATGAATTTTCCCTTAAAAATTCATTAAATGTAAAAATGGGTAAATTTGTTTTTAATAATTAATTTTTAAAATGATAAAAATATATTTAAAAAAATTAGAAATTATTGTATTTAAAGGAAAAATGTTTTCCAACTGAAGAGAAAAATGAAGTTTCATTTTATTAACAGCATTTATCAATAATTTAAGTTCCAAAGTGTGGGAAAAATATAAAATTACATGAAAACATAATGATTAAACATATAATAAAAAAATTAAAATTTTTATTATCCAATGTTCAAATAATATCATTCAATGACAATTCAAGTATAAATGTTCTTGATTAAAATAAGATTATGAAATAAAACCTTAGAATGGTCATAATATTGAAGTGAAGAAAGAAAAATGAATTGATTATATATATCAAATTTAAATAAAAAATAAATAAATAAATAAAATAGATATTCATAATTCATTACACAAATAATCTGATTATATCAACGACAACGAAGGAGTAATATGACCCCATGAAAGGAAATTAAGTTATGAAATTATTTACCACGTGGTAAATTTTAATTCAAATACCCTTTGATGTAATAACTCAAAATAAAACATAAAGTATCATAAAGTTTAAATTATTCTTGTTATATCATGTAAAATACAAAATATATACACCATATATTAGAAATTAGGCGCGTAAGATTACAATATTCCGTAATGAAGTGAAATTGAGATGAAATCCCATACAGCACGCTTCCTTTTGGTTGAAAATGCCTTAAAATCAATTATAATGGTTTTAATAATTTCAATAACCATATTGATATTTATAATAACATATTTAATCCTTTTAAGAAATAGTTTCACACATTTGTAAATTATATTTCATTATTTTCATTGTTTCATGTCTTAATTTCTATGTTTTCTCATGTGTATTTGGTCTTGAATGGTCTTGTTATTGGGTGTATGATATGGATAAATTATATCAATAATAATTATTATTATATAATTATCTTATTTTGAAATCTATTATACTTTTAATACCAATAATGAATGACTATTTTGGAGAAATGAAATACGTTATGATCATAGAGATGGTAAGTTGTACGTATACATGAGGAATATTTCCATTTTTCAACGATCTTAATAGAAAATAGGTAAGTAATATTTTATCTTTCAATAATGAACAAAATATCAAATTATTTAATTAAATATACTTATAATTATTATACATGTGGTCTGGTGATGAAAAGAAAGAGTCTCATCACTTTGTGAAGACGATAGTCCACACGTACACAAATGATGTTATCATCTTTAAATGAGTGAAAGGTATGAAAGAATATGATATATTATATTTTAAAAATAATAAATATTTTATTAACTTAAAATTATTTAATTTATGTCACAAAGATTAATTAAAAATTTCCTTATTATCTTCCATGCAAAGCATTAGTGAAAAAATGAATCACACCACTTCACAAGGTAGTAGTCCACTGTACATGTGAGTGACATTATCATATCCCCAACATAATTGAAAGTAAAAAAAATATTTGTATGATATAATGAATCTATATATTTAATTATGTTACAAATAATATATATATATATACATTATTTACATCATCTTATCCAACCTTGATAGGTGGTAATGAAAAAAATCAATGACATCAGATCATGACATGGTTTCCCTCTATACACACGAATAATGATTGTGTAACCCATTTTATTGAAGTGAGGACACTTGTAGTTCATGTACTAAAAATAACAATATGTAAGTATATTTATGATACTTATGATATTATATAAAAAATTTTAATAATAATTTAATGAGGATAAATAATAAATAAAATAAAATAAAACATGTTGAAGAATGTTACCTCTTCTTTAGGTAACCTCCATAGGTTTTCACAAAAAAAATAATTTTAATGAGGATTTATCAAAAAAAATATGCTTGTATTATGAGAGGAGGGAATTTTGGAAGTGATTTGGTATGGTATTATATGAACCAAAATGGTTTTGAGAAGTTAATAAGTAAAAAGAGGGGCTGAAAATTTATATATGAGGTGAGAGGCACACATATATTTTTTGAAAAGAAAAATGTTTACCCACGTTTTTTACTTGAGTAATGTTTCCAAAACAGACTATTAAATGGAATTATTCATTTTAGGGTTTAAATATATCAATAAAATATATCATAGATATGTTTTTAGGTCATTTTAACCCTTATCTTTTTTACTTTCAAACCCCGATAAATCTATTTTTACCATAACCATGGTAAATAATTTCTCGTATTTTTACTATTCATTATGGTCAAAAATTTAGTTAAGACGATATAATAGATAATATAAATTATATTTACTATAAATAAAAAACCCATATTTCCAAATTCCATTAATGGAAACGGAAAAAAAAATTAAAATTAATCTGGCAGATGCGGCAAGAAAGAGGATTTTCCAAGATAAAACGTTCAAATGTTTGTAGTGTTTTTATATAAAACATTCAATATAAAAATGGTTAAAATGACATAAAGTGGATTAATTTATATATAATTTATATAATTTTACATTTAAACAAATTTGAAATATATTTCATTTTTTTAAATATTTTAAATAAAAATGTATTTTTCAAATAAAATTCCGTATTTTTTACTATTCATTGAAAAATTAAACATTTCATAAAAATACCAATAATTAACCATAAGATGAAATTTACATTATAAGTTCAAAATTTATGTTAATTTTATAAAATAAATTTTCTTAAAATTTGTAAAAATTATTTTAAATTATGTAAACAAAGAGAGACTAAACCATCTTTTAGAAAAATACAGTTTTTCAGAAAATGTTTTTTTTCTTTTAAATAATTATAATATTATTTAAAATCAATAGATAACCTTAAATTTTAAAATTTAAATATTAATATTCATAATAAATAGTTTAACGGATATTTTATAACATTATACTATATTACGGTTCATTTAGCCTCATGGTTTCATGTTCCATAAGCTATCCAAGCGATTAAATTTAAAGTAATTTATTCTGAGAGTTGTATAATCTCAGTGTTTCTTTTAAATATGATATCAAATATAATGTTCTAATTTTATAATTTTTTTGTGTTACATATAATTTTATCTAACTTTTAGACTTCTAGTTATCACATAATAATTATTATTCTACTAAGAAGTGTATTTTGTCAATAGATTTACCACATTTTCATATATATCTACTCTTCTTACTGTGACGTCACCTATTTGTGGAAAATCCATCAATAGCTGATACATATGAAGTATATTGTTTATCCATTTTTTTGACTTATACTTTTAAGATATAAATAATAACATTTTATTATCACAATACATAGTGAAAACATATTTACTACTAGGTACAACACCATGCTCCTAGATGATGGGGTGTGTACACTATACTTCATTAGCTACCTTAGAAGCTAAAATATTATTGGAATTAACTATATAATCATATAAAACTAGTTTTATAGAACTCTTCCAACTCAAAAATCCTCCATTAATAAAAAAATGTATAAGTCAATTGTTATTTCATGTCATTCTAATTTGTTTAGAAACTTTCATCTTCGTATCCACTAAAAACTAGTCCAAGATCTTCACCATGAAATAGGAATATATACTTTGTAACCCTAAGCCACATTAAGGATTATTTTTATAGTAAAATAATCTATCCCTCAATAGTATTTTTCAATATTCCTACCATGATCAAATAATATGTAATATCATGCATACTACATTGAATGACACACAAGATAGATCCAATGATTGATGATTAAGGGTTTCTAAGCATCTATTTTATCACTCTTATTATGTATAAGGGAACTTTTTTTGGAGAGATATATGTCAGTTCTTAAAGACTATAGTGATAACACAAGAGGGGTTTGAATTGTGTTCTTTTAAAAAATCACAGTTCTATCGATTCATATCAATAATAGATAGAGTTGGTTAGGTTTCTGTATAGGAATATATATGCATCGGGTATTAACAAAGAACAAGGCATAAAATTTATAGTGGTTCGGGGCACAGAGATCCCAAAGTCCACTCCACCAACCAACCTCTATGTGGGCTTGTTGAATTTCACTAGTAAGGTCAACGTATTATAAGATTGATCCACAACTGAGTATAGGAAATTTTCACCCTTACAAAAATCCATACAAAATAGATCATTTTGATTATTTTATAGGGAAATGATAAAACCACACCTTAGTGCAAGAAGATGACACTCTAGCAAGACTAAATATGAGCAATCGAAACTCAAAATAGATAATATGTATTATTGATGAGAAATAGATGTAGCTCATAGTTTTAGTAGTACGCAACTGATAAAAGATGAATCTTCTCTTCAGAAGTATAATAATTTTTAAAAATCCTTGAAGTGATCAGGTTGCACAAGAGATATTTCATTTTTAAAAACAAAAAAAAACAGAGCATCATGGTTCCATATTTAAACATTTATATATCCAAAATTTAGTCCTTGTATCTAAGATTCTTGATCACTGTAGTAGTGAAATAATTTGTACAAGAAATATTGAATAATAAGAATTATAAATATAGACAAGAAATCTATAGATCATCATATCTAATTTTTCAATAGAGAAAGATATATAAAACTATATATCTTGTAATAAGATTTCAGATCTACAAAAGATGCATGATAAATCAAGTGAATTCAAATTCAAAGAATACATCTCAGAGTAGTCGTAACTTCCTATAAGAATATGAGAGAAAATATATATTGTAAATGGATCTTTAAATCATTTAAAATGAACTTTGAATCAATCCAAATCGAGATTTAAAATGCCCAAACATTTTGCAAATACTACTGAAAAATGCTCCAATAAAGACATAAATTCAAATTTCTGACTTTGAAACGTCAAACGTAATGTTCTTTCAAAAAATGAAAAAATAACAAACATACGGTTCAATATTCATAATGTAGGTTTGATGATCCATACATTTTTTCATGTTAGTATAGATCCTTGAAAATTACCTTGATTATCCATTCGTTCATTTTTTCAAACATAAGGTTGATAGTGTAAGGTTGATTACAAAAGTAAAGTTGATGATCCATACCTCCAATGGCCCAAAGGCCTTCATTTTTTTATTGATTTTTGATAATCCACCTATCAAGGGGTGAGGTTGAACCCTTACAAGGCCCATAGGAATAAGTATTACATGGCCCATAGGCCTTAGAGGAATTCATTGCCCGTAGGCTTCAAACATTACATACATCCCAGACTAACTACTTGGAACTGCTCCACCCCAGCATCTTCATCATGAAATCAGCTCTCCACCTTCGCATGGATGTTTGGATAGGCTTTCCCATGCATGCACAAGCTTATGTAGGGTTATTTAACCATATGTTTCCTTTTAGGAAATTTTAAGGTTATTATCCAAATGTAATGTTTCTTAAGAATATGTTTCTTCAAACGTATGGTTGATTACCCATACCCACTGATCCTTCAACATAAATGTAAGTTTTGTTCTGTACATTACTTTCTTTTATATATTGAATGAATATAATTTCCAGTAAACAAAAAATGGTTAACAGTGTTTCTATAATACGCTTAAGAGCATTTTGAACACATTAAATAATATTTCCCACAAATAAATAGTTTAATACTCTTTCAAGATAAGAATTATAAGAATATAAATTTCTTGAAATACACTCAAAATAAAATCATTAGTAAAATAAACAAGGGTATTTGTGAGAATAAAAATCATTAATATTTATAGAGTATTATTGACACAATACATGCCCAATAATCTCGCCCTTTTTGATGATCACAAAACCCATTAATTAATACTATAATTTTAGAAAAATATTTTAGAATTTTGAAAACATTAAAAGAAAATAATTTCGATTTAACAGAATTATTTTGATAAAGAACAAATATTTGAATTTTTCTCCCAAAGATAAATTTCTAATAAATGTTTATGATTGTCTAAATTTTTCAAATAAAATTATTTCCCAAATAAAATAAATGTTGTGTGTATCTAAATTCCCCCCCCCCCTTTGTGATATCAAGAAGAAAGTATAGAAAAAATCAAAACACATTTAATATGAAGATAATGATAATTGAATGTTATAAGTATCTATATAGATTGGCTAGATGAGAATTTTGTATGGCTTCAAACATGTCCTTCAGATCATCCATCTGCAATCTTAGATTCTTCATCAAAATGTCTCCTAGATGAATTATTAACTTTCTAGAGTCACTATTTACATACATATTCTCCACTATGTTTACATTCAGAAACTCATGAAGACATTCCTCTTTCTTCAAGAACAACTCATACTTTTTTGAAAACTGACTCAGTATCAGTCGAATTCAAGGTTCTCCCTAAGTTAACAAATCAACTAGAAATTTCTAATTGTCCAATAAAACAAAAAGAGGAGCATTATTTCATTGAAGGACCTAAAAGAGAATATTCATATCTACTATAATAGATGTAATGGCCTGAAATATTCTAATAAAATATAGACTAGTCACTGGGGTATGAGTAGATGCACAAGCATGATTCACTGAACCTTTTACAGATTCAATTTGACTTCCCAAGTACCACATTAATTCTGCAAAATCTGTTTTTGAAACAGCTTTAGATTTAATGCTCTCAATCTCATTTAACATGTCTCTCTTGAAGGCATCAAAATACCTTCTAGAAATAGTACCCTCATTAAGATCCTGAGTCTTTTTCATTGCAACTTCATGTTCCTACCACAGAGTACAATTCTCCACTTGAGACTTGTTGAATTTAAGTACAACTTATTCAACATGATGAGATAGCTAATTAGATGTCCCCTCATCTACATTCATATATTGATTTCCAATTTTTAGTAGGAAAAGGATCTACCATTATTTTCATTATAGATTCTTCACAATAAAAAGATAGATTATCCAAAACATTAGTCTTCTCACCAGAAATATGATCTGACTATCCCACAATCTGATCAATCATTAAATGTTGAATTTAGGTAACTGATTATAGTAAAATCTCTCCTTCTTGAACATATCCTTTTTTTAGTTACTTCTTCTATTAAAATCATTTATTTAACATTTTCATATGGAGTATGTTGTTGTTGAATTTTTTCTACCAGAATTCTTTCTTGATCTTGATCACTCAGCAAAGGTACAATTGCAAACACTCTAGCTTGAGTCTCTACCTGTATTTCCTCTTCAGCAACTGTTTCTTCCAAATTCACTAAGCATGTTGCTTCTCCCGAAGCCAACATTTTATCTACAACTTGAGGAACATTTCCTTTTATAGGTTTCATTAAAATTCATTCCTGACTTTGTTCTTCCTATTATTCTTATTCAACGTGAAATCTAAGCCTTCTCTAAGATGGTTGTGAAACTGAATCTGTTCAATATTCAGCTACACCCTCTTTTTTAACAACTTATTTCTCCCCCTTGAGAAAAATATCTTGAGCCATGTTCTTCCTCAGATCTAAAAAGAAAAATATATTCTTTTACAGTGATTTAGAAAAATTGATGTTTTCTTAATGTTCCAGTATTAAACACATTACTATGATGATATTTTACTCTTTCCTCAACCATTATGATCATATCCTTTTTAAACTAAATCCTTGAAATTATCTATCCATATGGATACAAATTCATTATCACATCTAGTGAAAAACAATAATGAAGATACTAAAATAAAAACTGATGAAAATGCAATTTGATGTCACTCGGAAAAAGAAACATGATATACATGTCTGGATAAAGAAGTTTCTCTATATCATCCATCCTTGGTGTTATTCCAGTCCGAATAAATTTAACAAAAATATTTTTATCCAGTTCTAAATCCTAAAATAACATCTTTATGATCTTCTTCTAGTTGAATAGAAAATACATGATGTCTTTAGAAGAATGGTCCTTATCACCAATCGATTTAAGATCAAAATGAAAAAATCCTTCATGTGGAAATTTCAAAATTTTCTCTACCTTAATAGAAGAAATAGGGAAATTCCAATCTTTGATACTAGAAAAAATCATGTCCTATGTACCTCCAAAAATAAACTACACACTATTATAAAATGAATTCAGTTCCACCTCATAATGAAATTATGAGTTTATTTCATTGAAACCTATCTCAATATCTAGAAAATATAGCTCTATATTTAGAAGTAAGTTCATCTAGTATAACCATCTGAGACCTGTCACGACCCGTCCTCGGGGCTCGTGCCGTGACTACCCCAAGCCCACCTTCCATAGGCCAGGGGCTCCGACTAGCATCAAGGTGTAAATCCCGGTAAAAAGGGAAGGCATTGCCTTTGTAAAGTAAACAAACACCACAGAGCAAGCAAGAAGTAGAAGTAAACACTAAGTAAAAACTGAGTACAACAGTAAGTGCGGAAAAGTAAGTGGGCCAGAATACAAACCCAAACTGAAAGTAAAGTACAACTCGAAAGGGAAAACAGAAACTGAAAAGTAAAGTCGTAGCGTCGATCCGTCCACTGGAAGTCCCACCTGAAGGGTGAGTACAGATAGCCTCCACAGCTCCTCGGGTCCAGCCGTCCGCTCCGAGTACGTCTCGCCCAGTGGTCCACCTTCGGGTACCATCCTGCTCCACAAGCCTCAACCACGATCAGCGTTGTCCATCTTCTGCAACCAACACAACGTAGTGCGGGCATAGCCCGTGCAGGGGTGAGTATAAGCTACTCATTAGGGACCCCAAGACCCCCAAAGGTCTCCCAGAATCCACAAAGGAAAGATACATTCATGAAGTAACATCTGACACTACTTAGGTATATGCCCATACATATACCTAAGTCACCAATTCCAGTTCTCTCCAACCTGCGAGCCCAAGTACAACCCAGTCCACATAGGAAAACCCAACTCAATCCACACAGGATAGCACAACACAATCCACAAGAAAAGAAAATCAGGATTCAGCTCACATAGGTATACTTCTTCGTATGATGATAGAGATGATCAGATATAGCCACTGATTCATCTAAGTCATTGGACCCACAAAGGATCGATAGGTACGAACCCCCGAAAAGACTCACACAGGATCAATAGTTAACTAACCCCCGCAAAGACCCACACAAGATCGATAGGTAACTAACCCCCGCAAAGACCCACACAGGATCGGACCCACACAGGATCTGTAGGCACTGGCTCACACAGAACCGTTGAGCGCTGACCCACACAGGATCGGACCCACACAGGATCGGTAGCACTGATCCACGTAGGATCGCTGAGTGTTGTAGTCATCACCGTCGAATCCACTGAGGATCTCCGTACAGTCGTCGTCGTCATCACAGTCGCAAACGCAGTCAGCTCTAGGGTTCCTGCACACAGCAAGCTCGTTCGGGAGGGTCCGCTCCACGAGCCGAGAGGCTGATACATCAACTAACACAAAGTGCGGAGTTGATGTATCTAAAAGTATCGTATCGCCAACAGGAACTCAGCGTCACAGACGGCGCGTCAATCGGACGCCCGGTCTGGAAGTTATTGGCTTTTTTGTCCGAGGAGCCCGGTTGGCTTTTAAGTCAAAACCAACCCGACCGTACTCCACCTACGTCCAAACCTCGGGCAAAGTAATCCAAAAGATCCATCTCACCAATATGAATCCAACAAAGTTGACGACACCTCAATCGGACGTCCGGAGCTCAAGTTATGAGCGTTTCCGCTCCGAGGGCCCGGTTGGTTTCGTGTACGAACCAACTCGGCCGAACCCAAAGTATTCCGAAACCTTGAGTGCAATATTCCAAAAAGACCGTCTCGATCCAAGGATTGCATCTCAACTGACAGTGCGTCGATCGGAGTCCCGTAGCTCACGTTATGAACAACCGACCGGAAGAGGTTCGGTAAAAAGGGGTTCGGGCACGGTCCGACCCGGCCCGATAGCCCCAGGGTCGGCCCGAACCGGGTCCGGGTCCGGCCCGCTTGGGCGCGCTGGCCAGGAGCTCGGCCAAACGGCTGAGCTGTTTGAGGGGGGGGTGCTTTCCCCCTTGCTTTGTAACTGCGGCCCCCATAATGGGTGACCGCTTGAGCTGGCCGTCGGGGGTTTGTAACCCCCGGCTTCTCCCCTGTCCGTCCGGCCCGCCCTGGCCGGCCGGCTATTGCCACCACGGGACCGGCAAGGCTAGTCCCCCTTGCTCCGATGTCGGCGGCCCAGAACCGACCGCCGGTCTCTCAGCTCCGCCGCGGCCCAGAACCGGCAGCGGCCTTGGTTCATCTGGCACGGCGTGACGGCACCACACCCCTCTACTGCGGCCCCGCTCCGGCCGCGGTGTCTTCGGGTTTTTCTGGCATGTCGCGATGGCACCATGGCTTGGTTCATCTTTCAAATGCACGGCGTGACGGCGTTTCACATCTTTGTCGCCCATCCCCGTGCGGTGCGACGACACCGCGTCACTACCCTTCGAACTGCAACCACAAATAATAAAAAGGGAGGAGGGTCGGCCGTGTTTGTACGGTCCGGCCCCCTCCTGTTAAATGATATCAAGTAAGTCCAAATAATGAGGATAGATGACTAAGAAAACGATGGAAGTAATCACGAAAAAAACGCATAAAATCCCTACCTCATCGAACATGTTGGGTGAGGATTCGTCACGGAGATATCCGTCACGGAGGGAGACGTTGCGGAAGGAGACGTCGCGGAAGGAGACGTCGACCTCTGAGGAATCTGGCATTCTTCGCATTATTCGCATTCTTCGTCGAAGAGGAAGAAGTTCTTCATGCTTCTCAACTTTTCTCCCAAGACTCACCCAACAAGCATTCAACCCAAAATAAAATAAGTCCCTTACTTATTTTATTAACACAACTTAAGTTTGAAAATAAAAAGTTGGATTTAATCCACATAATTAATTAACTCAAGTTGTCAAATTAAATGAAGGGTTATGGAAGGTTAGGGAAGGTGAAGGGGTAGGGTTCATGTGGGGCCCACCACCCTCATAACCTCCAAATGGAAGTTGGGTGGTTTCCCCTAACTTCCACCTGAATCTTTAAACCACTTAGAGAAAAATAAAATGGATGCTTAATTTTACTTTACCTTCCACAAAAATTTAACAACTTCTCTCGTGTAAACGCAACTCTGGAAAAGGTGTTCCTAAGAAAAAACTGGCACTAAAATTCCATCGGTGCCCTTGGAATTCGATTCTGAGCACCGGTTCAAGAGTTATAAATTCTCGCTCGTTCGTTCGCTGAACGTACCGAAGCTAAACTTCGGATAGAAATTCCAGGCACACCGGGCCTCGGAATCAAGTGCCGTCAGAAACTGCGTTCTTGTAAAATCTCAAAAAAATAAAGAAAAAAATTTCCTTGAATTTTACAGGTCTTTAAATTACTCCCACATCAGGGATTTATGTCCCCGTAAAGATACATCGAAAACTATGGAAACAAAAGTTAGTACTGAGCATGAATCTGAGCCTCTTGCTCCCAAATGCTCTCCTGGAGATTCATGTGCTGCCATTTGATACGCACTAGAGGAATCGACCGTCCACGTAGGACCTTCTCCTGTCAATCCCCGATCTCCACTGGGACCTCCGTAAAAGTCGCCCCATCATCAATGTCAAGCTCCCCATGGTCAATGATATGTGTTGGGTCATGCACGTATCTCTTTAGCTGAGATATGTGGAAAACGTCGTGCAGTCGGGGCAACTGAGGTGGTAGAGCCAGGCGATAAGACACCGCGCCAATCCTGCTGAGGACCTGGAACAGTCCGATGAAGCGTGGAGACAACTTTCCACCTTGGGAAAATCTCCGAAATCCACGTCGAGGTGAGACCCGCAAGAAGACGTGGTCACCATCCTCGAACTCCAGTGGCCTCCGCCTCCTGTCAGAAAAAGACTTCTGCCGGCTCTGAGCTGTCCTCATCCACTCCTGGATGAGCTAGACCTTCTATCTTGTGGCCTAGACCATCTCTGGTCCCACAAGTGCTGACTCCCCAGGGTCTGTCCAGCACAAATGATATCTTCAAGGTCAGTCGTACAACGCCTCGAATGGTGCCATCCCGATGGTGGAGTGGTAGCTGTTGTTGTACGCGAACTCCACCAAGGGTAGGTGATTCTCCCAGCTACGACCAAAGTTGAGGACACATGCACGGAGCATGTCCTCGAGAGTCTGAATGGTCCTCTCTGTCTGAACATCCGTTTCAGGGTGAAAGGCAGTGCTCAAACGTAGCTGCATCCCGAACGCCTCCTGCAACCCCTTCCAAAGCCGGGAAGTAAAGCGAGCATCTCGATCAGAGACGATAGATGATGGCACACCATGGAGCCGCACAATATCCTGAATGTAGAGACGTCCCAAACTCTCCACTGAGCCCTGCACTCTGATGGGTAAGAAGTGAGCCGACTTGGTGAGTCGGTCGACAATCACCCAAATGGAGTCGTGACCTATGGAAGTGTGTGGAAGTCCAGTCACGAAGTCCATAGATATTCCATCCCACTTCCACTCCGGGACCTCTAAGGGATGTACCAAGCCTGCTGGTACTTGATGCTCTGCCTTCACCTGTTGGCAGGTGAGTCATCGAGAAACGAACTCTGCCATAGCCTTCTTCATGCCCGGCCACCAGTGTTGTCGTCTGATATCCTGGTACATCTTCGCCACTCGAGGATGTACCGCCAAAGGGGAAGTTTGAAACTCTCTCAGCACCTCCTCCTGTAAAGCAATCGGTACCAAGGTACGTCCTCTGAAAAGGACATCCTGCTCTCCTCCCATGGAGAATCCATCAGGTGCATGTCCTGAGGATATCTGCGCACGCCGCATCTCACAGTCAGCGTCCCCACGCTGTGCCTCTATGTCCCACTGCAGTAGTGGATGAATGACTGTGAGTGATTGAAGAAAGGTTGCTCTATCTCTATCCACGATGGATATCTGCAAAGCGGATAGCTGCTCTGTCGCCTCCCCAAGTAGTTGAATGCTCGTCCTCCTACTGAGAGCATCAGCTACTACGTTCCCCTTCCCAAGAGTACAGACTATCTCAAAGTCATAGTCCTGGAGGAACTCGAGTCATTGCCATTGTCTCAGGTTCAGGTCCTTCTGAGAGAAGATGTACCTGAGACTCTGATGGTCAAAATAGAATGTAAAGTGCTCGCCCATCAGATAGTGTCGCCACATCTTCAGAGCGAAGACCACTACTGCTAATTCCAGGTCATGGGTAGCGTAGTTCTGCTCATGCTTCCTCAAATGATGTGATCCATAGGCGATCATGGCCCGCTCCTGCATCAGGACACATCCGATTCCGGTCCCTGATACATCGCGGTAAACTACGTACCCTACTACCTCCTCCGGCAACCTCAAGATAGGTGCGCTGGTCAATCTCTGTCTCAGCTCCTGGAAGCTCTGCTGACATCTGTCTGACCACACGAAGGGTTGCCCCTTCCTCCTTAACGTTCTGCAAAGCTGCAATGATTTCCCCTTTGCCGAAAAGGGAAATCTGGTCTCATCCCATGGATGAACCACGTTCCTTTCCTAACACAGTCAATCCCGTCATGATTAGTTAATTCATGGCATGGATGACGTCATAAGGCCTCGACGCTACTACCAAGAGATCCAACCGTAACTCTAGCCTCCAAGGGTTCAGTCACACTGTCGGCATCAGTGTGTGGTCACTGTGTCTCCTCCAGTAAGAATCTCGCAAGTGAGGGTCAAGTCAACAGTTTTTTTAACCGAAACCTCTTAGTATTAACAAACAAAAGACAAGAAAGAAAATGTCACTATTACAAGCGTCTTTTATTACTTGAACTCAAAGTACAAGGACACAAGGCAACACAAACAATGAAGATACAGGCATAATGGGCAAAGGCCTCTATGCCTGGAGCTAGACCTGAACTTTTCCACCTACTTCTGGAGATCCATGATCGTAAGCTTCAGCTGCCTGAAGTTGTGCTCTCCCCTGAGGTTAGGGTGGACCTCCTGGTTGTGGTGGTGGTAGAGCCTCAAAGCGTTTCCCACCACCTGCTACTCGGCCAGCTCCTCTGTCTCGTCTGACTGCTCCCTGTAGACCACCACGGTCAAACCTCTGCCTCTGCCTAGGTGGTTCCTCAACCGTCTACGCTCCTCTGCATGGCGGGTCGGGCAGTCACGATCCACGTGGCCCTGCCCGCCGCATGCATAGCACTGTCTTCCAGTCGTAAGACTAGTCCTGTTGCGTGTGCCCCGCACCTCCAAGCCAGTATCATGTGGTTGTCCGCCCGATGGCCTGACCCGCTTGGACCTCTGCGACATATGTCTACTGCCGGCTGCAGAAGACTCTGCCACATGTTTCCCTGCAGTAGGTCTCGCCGCTGGTGTAGACTCAGCAAGAAAACTCTCGATTAGAAGGGATCGCTCCAGTACTCCTGCCTGAGTCGGAATGCTGAGGGAGATCAGCGATGCCCTGATCTCCTACCTCAATCCCTGCTCGAAGGTCTGGGCCCGGAAGAATGGGTCCCATACCATGTCTGTCGAGTAGCACGAGAGATAAGTAAATCTCGCTGAGTACTGGGTGACCGTCAAGCTACCCTGTCGCAGCTGTAAGAGATCCTGGATGCGCACCGCATGGAGGGTGGCTGGGATGAACTCTGAGAAGAAGAGGCTCTCAAAGTTCATCTAGAGGAGAGATGCCTCGTCATACACCTAGAGAATCAAGCTCCACCATCTGCCTGCTGCCGCGTGTAGTAGGCTCGCTGCGAGGATCACCATGAGGTCTGCTGGTGTCCTCACTAACCTGAAAACCCGTACAACTGCCTCCAGCCAGTCCTCGGCTGCCTGGGGGTCCGTCTCCCCGCGGAACCTCGGTGGTCGCTGGAGCTGAAACTCATGCAGTGCACTAAGGCGACATGCATCGTCAACGGTTGGGGCTGGTAGCATCGGTGGCTCGGCGGGTAGAGGTACTGCCGGTGCCTCTGTTGTCAAAGGGCCCTGTACCGAGGCCTCGTCGCTCAGTGGGCTGTCATCACGCACAACTCTCGGAACCCTAGCTGGCTGCCATCGTGGGGCCATCCTGAAGAAAAACAGGTGTACCACGGTCAGAACAGTATACCTGGTGAACTGACACAAAGTAATCACAAAGAAAACTTGAAACACACATGCAATCAATGTTTTCGTGCATTAATTCGGAAATCAGAAGTCAGGGTCCTGGTGTACGGATACGTCGGCCGCCGCACCAACACTGGACTCCCTGGACTGATAACCACACCCAATACTCTTAACACTATTGATTCACATAGAAAAATATCAGAGTCTTGAGTTCTGTGGTAGAACCGAACTCCTCTGATACCAATTTGTCACGACCCGTCCTCGGGGCTCGTGCCGTGACTACCACAAGCCCGCCTTCCATAGCCCAGGGGCTGGCGACTAGCACCAAGGCGTAAATACCGATAAAAAGGGAAGGGATTTCCTTTATAATGTAAACAAACACCACAGACCAAGCAAGCAGTAGAAGTAAACACTAAATAAAAACTGAGTACAACAATAATTGCGGAAAAGTAAGTGGGCCAGAATACAAACCCAAACTGAAAGTAAAGTACAAATCGAAAGGGAAAACAGCAACTGAAAAGTAAAGTCGCAGCGTCGAGCCGTCCACTGGAAGTCCCACCTGAAGGGTGAGTACAGATAGCCTCCACAGCTCCTCGGGTCCAGCCGTCCGCTCCGAGTACGTCTCGCCCATTGGTCCACCTCCAGGTACTGTCCTGCTCTGCAAGCCTCAACCACAATCAGTATTGTCCGTCGTCTGCAACTAACACAACGTAGTGCGGGCATAGCCCATGCAGGAGTGAGTATAAGATACTTAGTAGGGACCCCGAGACCCTCGAAGGTCTCCCAGAATCCACAAACGAAAGATACATTCACAAAGTAACATCTGACACTTCTTAGGTATATGCCCATACATATACCTAAGTCACCAATTCCAGTTCTCTCCAACCTCTGAGCCCAAGTACAACTCAGTTGACACAGGAAAACACAAACCAATCCACACAGGAAAGCAAAACGTAATCCACACAGGATATCAAAACACAATCCATAAGAAAATAAAAACAGGATTCAACTCACACAGGTATACTTCTTCGTATGACGATAGAGATGATCAGATGTAGCCACTGATTAATCTAAGCCATCGGACCCACAAAGGATGGATAGGTACTAACCCCAGAAAAGACCCACACAAGATCGATAGGTAACTAACCCTCGCAAAGACCCACACAGGATCGATAGGTAACTAACCCCCGCAAAGACCCACACATGATCGATAGCTAACTAACCCCCGCAAAGACCCACACAGGATCGGACCCACACAGGATCTGTAGGCGTTGGCTCACATAGAACCGCTAAGCGCTGACCCACATAGGATCAGACCCATACAGGATCGGTAGCACTGATCCACGTAGGATTGCTGAGTGTTGTAGTCGTCGTCGTCGAATCCATTGAGGATCTCTGTACATTCGTTGTCGTCGTCGCAGTCGCAAACGCAGCCAGCTCTAGGGTTCCCGCACACAGCAAGCTCATTCGGGAGGGTCCCCTCCACGAGCTGAGAGGCCGATACATCAACTGACACAGAGTCCGGAGTTGATGTATCTAAAAGTTCCGTATCGTCAACATGAACTCAGCGTCACAGACGGCGCGTCAATCGGACGCCCGGTCTGGAAGTTATTGGCTTTTTCGTCCTAGGGTCCCGGTTGTTTTTTAAGTCAAAACCAACCAGACCGTACTCCACCTGTGTCCAAAACTCGGGCTAATTAAGCCAAAAGATCCATCTCACTAATAGGAATCCAAAAAAGTCGATGGCACGTCAATCGGACGTCCGGAGCTCAAGTTATGAGTGTTTCCGCTCCGAGGGCCTGGTTGGTTTTGTGTAAGAACCAACTCGGCTGAACCTAAAGTATTCCAAAACCTTGAGTGCAATATACCGAAACGACCATCTCGATCCGAGGATCGTATCGCAACTGACGGAGCGTCGATCGAAGGCCCGTAGCTCAAGTTATGGACAACCGACCGGAAGAGGTTCGGTAAAAAGGGGTTCGGGCCCGGTCCGACCCGGCCCGATACCCCCAGGGTCGGCCCGAACCGGGTCCGGGTCCAGCCCGCTTGGGCACGGCACGGACTGGCGAGCGCGGCCCGGCCCGGCATGGACTGGGCGCGGCGCGCTGGGCATGCTGGCCAGGAGCTCGTCCAAACGGCCGAGCCGTTTGAGGGGGGGCGCCTACCCCCCTGCTTTGTAACTGCGACCCCCATAATGGGGGGCCGCTTGAGCTGGCCGCTGGGGGTTTGTAACCCCCGGCTTCTCCCCTGTCTGTTCGGCCCGCCCTGGTCGGCCTGTTGTTGCCACCACGGGACCAGCAAGGCCGGTCCCCCTTGCTCCGACGTCGGCGGCCAGGAACCGGCCGCCGGTCTCTCAACTCCGCCGCGGCCCGGAACTGGCCGCGGCCTTGGTTCGTCCGGTGCGGCGTGACGGCGTCGTGCCCCTCTGCCGCGGCCCCGCTCCGGCCGCGGTGTCTTTGGGTTTTTCTGGCGCGGCGTGACGGCGCCGCGCATCTTTTTCGCTCGTCCCCACGTGGTGCGACGACACCGCATCACTACCCTTCGAACCGCAACCACAAATAATAAAAAGGGAGGAGGGTCGGACGTTTTTGTACGGTCCGGCCCCCTCCCGTTAAATGATATCAAGTGGTTCCAAAGAACGAGGATAGATGACGAAGAAAACGACCGAAGTAATCACGAAAAAAAATGCATAAAACCCCTACCTCGTCGAACAAGTTGGGTGAGGATTCGTCGCGGAGATAACCATCATAGAGGGAGACGTTGCGGAAGGAGACATCGCAGAAGGAGACGTCGACCTCAGAGGAATCCGGCGTTCTTCGTGTTCTTCGTCGAAGAGGAAGAAGTTCTTCAAGCTTCTCAACTTTTCACCCAAGACTCACCCAACAAGCATTCAACCCAAAATAAAATAATCCCCTTACTTATTTTATTAACACAACTTAAGTTTGAAAATCAAATGTTTGAATTAATCCACATAATTAATTAACTCAAGTTTTCAAATTAAATGAAGGGTTATGGAAAGTTAGAGAAGGTGAAGGGGTAGGGTTCGTGTGGGGCCCACCACCCTCATAACCTCCAAATGGAAGTTGGGTGGTTTCCCTCAACTTCCACCCAAAGCTTTAAACCACTTAGAGAAAAATAAAATGGATGCTTAATTTTATTTTACCTTCCACAAAAATTTAACAAATTCTCTCGTGTAAACGCAACTCCGGAAAAAGTGTTTCTAAGAAAAAACCGGCGCTTCGATTCCATCGGTGCCCTCGCAATTCGATTTCGAGCACCGGTTCAAGAGTTATAAATTCCCGGTCATTCGTTCACTGAACGTACCCGAGCTAAACTTCGGATAGAAATTCCGGGCACACCGGGCCTCGGAATCAAGTGCCGTCAGAAACTGCGTTCTTGTAAAATCCCAAAGAAAATTAAGAAAAAAATTTACTTGAATTTTACGGGTCTTTACAAGACCAATCACCTTTCCCTGAGTAATATTTCTACTTAAAACTCTTTGATGTTTTGGTTCACTCTCTTTTCCTTCTTTGATTCTCTTGGTTTTCGTCATTCTTGAAAATTTGAAAATTTGAGTTTTTTAGATTCTAGGGTTTGAAAGGATGAATGAATATTGAGGTTTTGATGAAGAGGGGATTTTTTTGGTTAAACCATAGGATTGGAAGACGAGGGGTTTGGAAAATGAACAATTTCTAACAAATGGAAGATGTCCTCGTTTCTTATGTCGTAGAGTAATTATTACAACAAATTTAATAATTACGCAGCATAAATAGATTTAAGATAAAATATATTATTTGAAATATCGTAAGATAAAAATAATAAAATTATATTATATTTATGGAAATAATTTAATCATAAAAAAATTGAAATAAAAGTAAAGTAAATAAAATAAAATAAAATAAATATTTAATTAAAAATTAAATAAACCTAACTCACCCTTAATAAAATCAAAACTAGTCATGGGAAGTGTTTTAGTAAAAATATCATCTAATTGATTTTTAGTGTTAAAAATTTATAAAGGTATATCCTTTTTGAGAACATTATCTCTTAGAAAATGATGTCTAATATCAATATTCTTTGTTCTAGAATAACTTATTAGATTTTTTGAAATGTTTATAGAACTTGTATTATCACATAAAATAAGTGTATTATTAAAATTAAGTCCAAATCTCATTAGAGTGTTTTTCATCCATAGAACTTGTGCACAAAAACAGCCTGCAGATGCATATTCTCCTTCGATTATTGATAGTGCAACTGATTGTTGCTTCATACTTGACCACGACACTAATGATTTTCCTAAAAAGTGATAGGTTCCTAAAGTACTTTTTATATCTAATCTACATCCTCCAAAATCTACATCAGAATATGATAATAAATTAGAATCCAAAGTTTTTGGATAAAGAAGATATTGAATAATTGTTCCTTTTAAATATCAAAAAAACCTTTTTTTAGTAGAATGATGGGATTAATTAGGATTTGATTGAAATCTAGCACAATGACATACTAAAAACATAGTATCAGGCCTTCTAGTAGTAATATATAATAAAATTCCAATCATACCTCTATATAACATGTTTTCCACTGGTTTTCCAGCTTCATCCAAGTGAAGTTTAATATTAGTACACATGGCAGTTGAATATGTCTTGTTGTTCTCAATACAAAACTTTTTCAATAAATAAGTAATGTATTTAATTTGATTTAATATGTTTCCATAATCTTTTTTATAAATTTGTATTCCTAAAATGAAATTTAATTCTCCCATCATGCTCATTTCAAATTCTTTTTGCTTAAGTTTTGAATAATATTTGTAATGTTTTTTATTTATTGATCCAAAAATAATATCATCAACATAGATTTCAAATAATAATTAATTAGAACAAACTAATTTTATAAAGAGGGTTGTGTTTTCGAAACCAATAGTGAAACCATTTTTCAAAATAAAAGAACATAATCTTTCATACCAAGCTTTAGGTTCTTGTTTAAGTCCAAAGAGAGCTTTAATAAATTTAAAAACAAAATCTAGTTTTTGTAAATTTTCAAAAATAGAAGGTTGATCAACATAAACTTCCTCCATTAAATATCCATTTAAAAAAGAAGATTTTACATCCATCTTATATAATTGAAAATTTATATGAGATGCATAGGCGAAACAAATTCTAATTTCTTCTATTCTTGCTACAGGAGAAAAGGTTTCATCATAATATATACCATATTTTTTATTATACCATTTTACCACTAATGTAGATTTTTTCTTGTTATAATACCCTTATCATCTTTTTTATTCCTAAAAACCTATTTATTTCCCATAACTAGACTATTCTATGGTCTTTAAACTAATTTCCATACATTGATTCTTTTAAACAAATTTATCTCTTCTTTCATTGCTAAAAAAATTTCATCTTCTAAGGATTCTTTAAAAGACTAAGGCTCTAGATAAGATAGAAAATAAGGAAATTATAATAGGTTTACTACACTTCTTCAAGTTTTTATTATTTTTTCTAGATCTCCTATAAGAGTCTCTAAAGGGTGATTCTTCAAGATTATAGACTTTCTAGGCCGAGCACTTTTAGGTTTATCAATATCATGTTTTTCTAAATTGGACTGGATTTTATTTATATTTTCAAAATAATTTTTCAAGTTATCAAGTCTCATGTTGTTATATAATCATCAGCTTTATATGTTTGATCTTTTCCTTTATTAAAAGGATCGATTTTATCAAACTTCACATGAACTGATTCTTTAATAGTCCTTGACTTTATATTAAATACTCTATATGATTTAGAAGTTATAGAATATTCTAATAATATTCATTCGTCATCTTTTAAATCAAAATTTACAACCTTGGAGTTCAAGATATATACCTTGCATCCAAAAACCTTAAATTAATTTACCTTAGCCTTTTTGTTATTCCAAAATTCATAATAAGTCTTTTTGAAAATAGGTTGAATTAAAACTCAATTCATAATATAGCATGTCATGCTTATAGATTCGTCCCAAAATTAGATTGGAAGACTGTATTCATTCAGCATTGTTCTATCCATTTCTTGAATAGTCCTATTTCTTCTTTATATAATTCCATTATGTTGAGGTGTTCTTGGTGTAGAGAAGGTGTACTTAATAACAATATTTGAGAAAAAATAATTAAATTTTTTATTCTCAAACTCTCCACCATGGTCACTTCTTAATGAAATTATCTTAAAACCCTTTTTATTTTAAACTCTTTTATATAATGTTTTAAAAACAGAAAAAGCTTAATTTTTTAGTTTTAGAAAATATAACCAAGTAAATCTAGAATAATCATCAACTAAAACATATACATATAATTTACCAACCAAACTTTCTATTCTAGATGGTCCAAAAAATCCATATGAATAAGTTCTAGGGGATTCTAAGTAGAAATTTTGTTAACGGATTTGAAGGAGGATTTGTGTTGCTTTCCTATCTGACATGCGTCACAAAATTTATCACTATCAAATTTCTGGTTTGGAAAATTTTAAACTAATTGTTTCTTAGAAAACTTATGTAAAGAAAAAATATTACAATGACCAAGTCTTCTATGACAAATCCATGACTCATTTACATTAGTAGTTAAACAGTTCAATTTCTGTTTACCCAATGAATTTAAATCCAAAGTGTAGAAATTATTTGTTATGGGTTCTCTAAATTTAAGTGAATTATCATTAAAAACAGAACAATAATTATTAGAAAAATCAACAAATTATTCATCATAATAGATTTGAGAGATAATTATCATATTGTGTTTCAGTCATTTTTTATAGAGTAATTTAGTAATCAAGATAGTATCTGGATCTCCAACAGCTCCATGTCCAATAATTTTTCCTTTATTATTGTTGTCGAAGGTGACTAGGCCTCCATCTATTTTGGTTAGAGTTCAAAAATTTGATTAATTTATCCTCATATGTCTTGAAAATCCATTTTTAATATACCATATATATTTTCCTCCCCTATGGACCATTACCTTCAATGTCAAATTAAATAGAAATTTGTTTTGTTACCCATTTTGTTTTGGGTCCAGCAGTGTTAGTTATCAAAAGACATAGGAATCCAAAAAGATTTATCTTTATCAACACTATTATAATTAAAAGAAGATAATGCTTTTGAATAATGAACACTCTTGACATGACATAATTGAGTTTTCTTATATAACTGTCATTAGTATAATGTCCATTAATACCACAATGAAATCATTTAACAGTAAACATGCATTTTCTGTTAAAACCAGGAACAAAATAGTTTTTGTGTAGTTTCGGTTTTTAACCCTTACTGCCTATACCAAATCTTTCCTTTTTAATTAAATTTTTAACAAGTATTTTATTTAGTACATTTTCACCTTTTGTAAATATAAAAGAATAACTTCTATAAGTTTCTACTTCATCTTGTAGTTTTTTAATCTTATTTTCATGGTCATCACAATTTGTAGTAGATGAACTAAATTTCACAATTAACTCTTGATGTTGTTTTCATAAAGTGTCCCTTTATCCTAAAATATAACTTCAAATATTTTTAAATATTTTTTTTATTTAAGAGTGAGTCATGTCTTTCATTTAACATAGTACAGTAGGAAGTCATTTTATCATTTGAGTGACTAGAATTAGAATCAGATGAACAGTAGGATGGTACCTAGTATTCTTTAGCCATAAAGCACATATTAGCTTTCATATTTGATTTTACCTTCTCTAAATCATATATTGATAAGCTACTTGAGTCTTAAAAATCACTCCAAGTTGCTTTCATAGCTCTTTTTTCCTTTTTCTCATAATAAACATTCTTCTCATATTTCATTTTAATCTTTCTCTTCTCTTCTTTCAATTGTGGACAATCAGGTCTTATATGAACCAATTTTTTTCATTCATAAAGTCTTACTTCCCTTGAGTCCTTCTCATCATTTTTAAAGGTTCTTATGAATTCTTTCTTCTTCCTATAAAATTTACAAAATTTTATATTTAATTGAGCCAGCTTAATTTCTGAGTTAGATGAGTCCGAATTTATTTCTTATTGTTTCATATATTTGTTTTCTACTTTTGGGATAAAACTTTTAAAATAGTGTTATCCTTTTTTAATAGGAATTTGTAATCATCAAATTCATCTTCCATTAAAGTCTCATACATCATTAAAATTATAATAAATTCTCTCATTGTCAAATTCTTGACAGGTGCAGATTGGCAGATTGCAGCAGAAATTCAATTCCACATCACAGGTAGAACTCTTAGAACTTTCAAAGATTTGTCTGGTTGGGTAATAACCTCACCTAATGATGTAAAATTATTAACAATTTTTGTCATCCTTCCATTCTTATGTGTGATGATCTCTCCATCATACATTCTGAAAGTGTAAATCATTAATTTCATTATAGCATATCTCATTTGTCTAACATTGTCAGTGACTTCATAGGCTACTACAATTGTCTGCCACATTTCATAGGCTGTTGGGAATTGTGATACATGTTTAAATTCCTCAGGTCCAAGACCATAAATAATGGAATTCATTATATTATAATTCATATCATACTCAGCCTCTGTAGTAGTATACCAAGTTTTGTTTTTTTCATGAATTGTGTAAGTAGTAACAATCTTTGAGTACACTCTAAATCCAATATTTTTTTAAGTAAATTATCATTCGTGACTTATAGCATCCATAATTATCACCATTGAAATATGGAGAATGAACCATTAACATTCCTTGGTTGAGATTCTCTATTTCCATCACTAATATATATCTTATGCTTTTATCTTGTTATAGCTCTATTGAAAATCTCAACCGTTGATACCAAATGTTATGTCGGAAAGACTATAGTGATAACCCAAGAGGGGGTAGATTGTGTTCTATTAAAAAATTTCACAATTATGTCGATTTATATCTACATTAGATAGAGCTGGTGACATTTCTATATAAGAATATATACAACGGATATTAACAAAGAACAAGGAACAAAAATTTATAGTGGTTTAGGGCACAAAGATCCCCTAGTCCACTCCACCAATCACCCTCTCTGTGGGATTTTTGAATTTCACTAGCAAGGTCCTCATATCATAAGACTGATCCACAACTGAGTGCAGGCACTTTTTACCCATACAAACAATGGATTACAAAACAGAGCCTTCAGGTTCTTTTACAGGGAATCGATAAAACCACAGCTTAGTTTGAGAAGCTGTCACACCACCATGACTGAATACGAGCAGTCAAAACTCAAAAATCGATTTGATGTAGTTTTGATTAGAAATAGATGTAGGTCATAGTTACATCAGCACACAAATGATAAAGATGAATATTCTATTTAGAAGAATATTAATCTTGAAAAATATCTGAAGATATCAGGTTGAAAAATAGATCTTAAATTTTTATGAACAGCAACAAAAATAGAGCATTGTGATTCCAGATTTAAACATGTATATCTCCAAAATGTAGTCCCTGAATCTAAGATTCTTGAGCATTATAGAAGTGAAATAATTTTTACAATAAATCTTAATGAATAAGAATTATCAATACAACCATGAAATCACTAGATACTTGTATCTAAATATCAGACACAGAAAGATATATATAACAATAAATATCATACCAAGATTTCAAAATTACAAAAGATTCCTAATAAATATATTGAATTTAAATTCATAGAATATAGATCATAGTATTTGTAACATCCCCTATGAATAGGAGAGAAAATCACCATTGTAAACAACTCTTTAAATAATTTAAAATGTGATTTGAATCAATATAAATTGAGCTTTAAAACGCCCTTAAATTTCGCACAGACTATTGAAAAATTCTCCAATAAAGATGTAAATTCAAATTTCTGAGGTTGAAAAGTCAAACATAAGGTTCCTTCACAAAATGAAATAATAAAAAATGTAGGGTTCAATATTCATAATGTTGGGTTGATGATCGATACGTTTTTCCATGTCAGGACAGATCTCTAAACGTAACATTTATTATCCATTCATTCATTTTTTCGAATGTAAGGTTGACAATGTAAGATTGATTAAAAAATTAAGGTTGATGATCCATACGTTTGTAAAGTTTCATACTTACATAGGGTTATTTAACCATACTTTTCCTTTCAGGCAAACATAAGGTTCTTATCAAAACGTAATGTTCCTTAACCATATGTTTCTTCAAACGTATGGTTGATTAACCATATGCACTGATCTTTCAAAAAAACATAAGATTTTTCAATATGTTACTTTCTTCGATATATTGAATGAATAGAATTTCCATTAAATGACAAATGGTGAACGGTGTTTACATAATATGCTTAAGAGCATTCCGAACACTTTAAAAAATATTTCTATCAAATAAATAGTTGAATACTATTTCAAGATGAGAATTATAATTTATATAAATTTCATAAAATACACTCAGAATAAAATCCTTAGTAAAACTAACAGGGGTATTTGTGAGCATCAAAATCATTAATATTTATAGAGTATTTTTGAGACAATACATTCCCAACAATGTATATCATCATATATTTGAAACAATACCCTTTTGTATTGATTCATATTGAATATCACAAATACAATTTCTATGTATATACCATTACATAGTCCAAAAAACCTCTTAGATCAATCTTGAATGATCTTGATCGCTAGAATGTATACTATTTCACCCAAGTCTTTCATAGAGAAGTACTTATTTAACAATGTCTTAATTGACCATAGGACTAGTATATAATTTCCCATTATTAATATATTATCAATATTTATTATAATGAATAACAATACACTCCCACTAAATATCTTATTGACATAGGGATCACATTTAATCTTTATAAAAAAAATATCTTATGGATTCATAAAAAATTGATTCAAAATCTAGATGATAGATTAAATCAAAAAATTGATCTTTAAAACTATAAAAACTTGTTATAATCCTTTTTCATTAAAAACACTTATGGGTTTTTCATATATACATCTTCCTTATGGTTTCTATAAAGAAATGGAATCAAGAAAATCATTTTCCAAATATGATAATAATTGAAATTTATTTATTATATTTATAATTCTAATGGATTTTAATGTAACTACTAGTGAAAATGCTTTGTAATTTCCCAAGCCTAAGACCACCGACCAGGGGTTCGGTTTGGTTCACCGCAAAACCTTAGGTATACCTCTCCATATACCCAAGGATTCCCACTAATAGTGAAGCTCTATGGTGATATCGTGTGAATATTATACCCTTAGTCAGAGTTTTTAATAATAGTGGATATGACCAATAAACATAAATATTAAATAATCATAAAATTATTAATGTATAAAGAATAATTATGTTATAATAAATTGAATATTGTATAAAACAATCATACATATCAAATTATCAACCACTAGGTCACTTGCGTAAAATAAAATTAATAAAATAATTAATAAATAGAGGCTCTACTACAATACAAGAGTCACATCACATCCCAATACCCAGATTCTATTAGAGCTATCTCACTTTATCCAGGGAAAATAGGTCTCTACATAACCTATACCCTAGAACAATAATGTATGCTCGGGTACCAAAGTGTTTGGGTTACTCGATTAAGGTTTTAGAAATACTCAATAGGGAACCGATAATAGAATTAATAACAAATCCAATATATATAGTGTCTATTTATGTTATATGCTTTGCTTAATAAATAAAATATTAAAACATAATAATATAAACCACTTTGGAACCTTTCTTAGAACTGCATGTCTCTGACCATAATATCATCATCTAAAAACATGGGGAATGCATTCTCCACTTCAAGAAAACAATAACCTCACTTAGAATATAGGGGTAGACACTTCTCACAATGATTAAAGTTACATTTCATTTGGAAACTTAGGGTCATCTATCCTTATTTGGAAACAAATGTTAGATATTTTGTAACCAAGGGTAAGATAATATATTCCATGAAATAGATATAGATCATGTAGAATGCAGTGGTAGAAACTCCATTTTAGAAGACACATATAGATCATCCATAACCCAATGGTGAACTCTCCCTATTGGGACTCACATATTGATCATCCAAAACCTTGGGGGAAACTCTCCCAACTAGGAAACATATATAAAATAATAAAGTAACATGGGGTAATACACACTCCACTCTTAGAAAAAAATATCATAAAATTAGATACTCTCACTTACTATTATCATACATTGTACTCACATATTTTGAACACTTGCCAAACCTATCACATATCTTTGAGGTTGTCCTCTCACATGAACAAAACCTCCAAGTCATTATAAACACAATATTCCCATGACGTCGAATATATTTTTCTAGGGTGACAAACTAAATAAAAAAACCTTCTTACCTGCACTAATTCACTATAGGGTCAATATAACATTAGGGCACCCACTATGGTCCCCTAAGTCACGTTATATCCTAGACATCCTATAAGTATTTCTCTCTTTAATTTCAAATATCTAGTGATGAAACATGTCACTATGTGGGAATAATATCTCACATCATTACAATGATCATATTACCACCTCACTTGTCTAATAATAAAATGTCATGTTGGCATCACTCTATAAAGATAGAATAGTTCCCAAGTCACATTCCAATTCAATGGTTGATTCCTCTCACACCCAACTTATACATAAATCATGTCAATATTATTCCCACCGTAGTAATCACATACTAGTGTGGTGAAACCTTTTGAACATTGTATAATCTTTTCAGATAAAATTCTATAAGATGTATCATAGATCCATCATGACCTACTCGGGCTAATATTTCTAGTCTCACACTATCCTCTTCAAGAAGGTTTCTAATGAAACCCATTCCAGGTCTAGTACATTCATTCATTCAATTATCTATATACTTAAGGATCCATGAATGTAAATACATTCATTTTAGGATCAAGAACTTATCCATCAGTGGTTGAGACAATAAGATATTACTCTGTGGTCCATTCTGGCCCTTGGAACTTATGTCTATCTATATGAATTTTATTCCAAGGAAAAAATTAATTTAAAATAATGGTCAATATACCATAGTGGTGTGACCACATATCATATAAAAATAATAATATTCATATTCCATTGGGAGATTCTAAAGTACCACCAATCTTCTACACCATGCCACACCCGTTAAGAAAGCTTATCCACCACCAACCAAGCTCATCCAAGCCCCATACATTCTCTTATTAATATCTAAGAATATTATCAAGCCACAATACATAATGAAATTATTTAAAAAAATATAATTTATTATATATATTATATAAAATATGAATAAGATCCAAAAACTCATCAAGTAATATACACTCACCAAAATAGAGACCCATCACACCTCAAATGTCTATAGTGCACTCCTGATACCATCCCTAGATAAATTCCTATCAACATACACCATTTTATCCATAAAACAAAATATTGTTTCATTAAAATCCAAATAAACATCATTATGGATACATAATTATAAAGAATCAACATGATACAACTCATTTTCATCATCACATGGAATCCTTTATCCATTGAATAAGAAATATTCATCATACTGAGATACTTCTACCATGATCTAGTAGAGTAAATAATTAATCCCAAGATCCAAATAATCCAAATAAATTTATCGAAAGGATAATAAGTATTAATTAAGGAATATTAGATAACATAACACATATCATTGAAGAATTAACTAAGAACCCGCTCATCTCAAGGGGAATCATTCCAGAAGAAGAGAGAGAAGCCTAATGGTTTGACCACCTGTGAGGGAAGAAAAGAGTGGTGGAATATCAATTAATGAGGTGTAAAATCATTCATTTTTACACTTTTTAATGAAAATTCAAGAATTCTCAAATTTACTTCATATTTTTCCAAATCATTATCTAACAATGTGGCTGACATTGTCTTATTATGTAACCTTACAAATGGTTTGACTACATGGTTTCCCAAAAAATGAACCAACCATATGACACCTGTAACACCCCAAGATTTCATAGTGTGTTATTTCTTCAAAATAATACAATAACTTGCACTACACACAACACCGAGTTCAAGCGCACCATGACTTACCAAACAAGCAGTTCAAAAGAGGTTATGAATAGTATTAACTAAATTTTAAAACTTTATATAATCCTTATAATTTTAGAATCCATATTATGAGTTTCTTAGACATAATGTAAGAACAAATTCATTTTCAGTATTGCACTTTTACCAACTTTTAATAGTGAACCATTTTTAAATACAATATTTTAAACTTTTTGAATAAATGGAGACATCAAAAATTTAAAATGAAACATCCCAAGATTCCACGGTACGCTTTCCTTTGAATAATACAGTAGCGTGTGTTATACGCAACTTCGAGTTCTTACACACACCACAACCAATCAAACTAGCCGTTATGAATAGTAATACCTAATTTTTGAAATTATATATATTTTATATTTCAAAATGGACTTCATTTTTGGATTCGAAGTATCAAATTTAGCCTAAGGTGAAATTTTGGTACTTTTCGGATAACTTTAATATTTTGATGAATAGTGAAAATTACTAAATTTTAGTTAAAAACAACTTTTTTAATAAAAATAATTAATAGTGATAAATTATGAATTTGAGTGGTTTTAAAGTATAATTAGAATATATTTTTACCATTTTATCCAATGGTGTTCATTATAATTAATTTCACTTTGAAATTGGACCTAAACAATTGTCAATCTTTTGATATATATTGTTTCTTAAAAACACGCTATTTGTTGTGACAATGGGAATTAATTATAAAATTAATTAATGCAACTTATATGTTTGGAATTTTTTAAAATAGACATCATTTTTGAATTCGGAATATCAATTATAGCTTAGGGTGAAATTTTGGCATTGTTCTGAAAAACTTCAATTTTTGATGAATAGTGAAACTACTAAGTGGTAGTTAAAAAAAACTGAATTTTTCATAAAACTTAATTTTACCACTTCTGTGAATGGAATTTCGAAAATTCGAGAGACACTGTTAATATCAAGAAGTAAAATTTGGTTCAATGAGATGAAAATAATTTTTGGTGAATAGTAACTTTTTACTTTTATTTACCACGGTTAAAAGTAAATAGGGTAATTAAGGGTAGAAATGATATTAATATTACCCTGACACATGTCCTAATTCTATTGGACAAGTTTATCTCGACCAGAAACAACCTTAGGAATAAAATATTATCATTTAGGTCCACTTGGATTAGATTAGGACATTCATTATTATTTACTTCAAAGAAGAGTTAAAAGAGTTAAAATGAAAGTTTATTTACTAAAACATTTTTAATATAGGGTTATACATAATATAAATTTTATTGTAAATATTCATTAGAAATATAATAAGATTTCCTAAATAATGATATTTTATTTATAATTTTTAGACATTAAATAATTTAATTTATTTATGACACAATGATGATGCAGGTAATTACCATAATAGTGAAAAATTAAACTAAATGATATTATAAATACACAAATAAATATAATTTGAGACTTTTAATGAATTAAACTAATTTTATAGGATAATATGACATATTAGGATTGATTTAATTGACTTTTTTAGAAATAATCATTCTGTTATAAGTTTCACAAAAATCAACTATTGAATAGTGTCAAAATTGACATAAAAGAGTTTTTAAAACAAATATTATATTATTAATTGATATTAAATTCCTAAAAATCTAAGGTTCGGCCAAGATACTTATATCATGATATTTTTATCATTAATGGACCACTTGTGGGGTCTCTTGGATGTATATAGTAAGTTTATTAACTATATAATATAAAAATACAAAGTGCCATGGTAAATGTCAAACTAATTAACTAAGAGTTAAAACAAAACGATAAGGTTAATATAATGATCCAAACCTATCTAAATTATATTGGTTGAATGGTTTTAGACCTATAACCACCTTAATCTTTGAATAATCAACTTTCGAGCCATTAGGAACCGAATATGAATTTATTATAAATTAATATTTCTAGCTTTTCCAAAGGTGCCCCTCACTCCTCTTATAAAAGGGCACTCCTCCTTCTCATTTATTAACACATTAAAAGCCTTTTGGTTCGGCCAAACTCTGCCCAAATACTCTCTCAACTTCCCTCACTACAACCTAGAGGCCTTATGGTGAAAATATTGACATTTCGTATGCTAGTTTTAATTCGAATGTTTATGTTATCTTTAAACCTTTTCATATGGGAATGAATTAGACTTAATATGTGACTGGTGGAGCCTGCTATAGCTCCTCGATGCATCGGTAGGTCTCATGAGACAAACTAGTGTCTTGGCACAAGGCCTTGTCAAAATCTTATTTGTAGTCTTGGCACGAGGCCTTGGCTATGTGGTTATGATAGTCTGGCATTACGCATTCCATCATTATGAAAGTGGTTATTGATATTGCATGTGATTATTCTATTAGTAGAATATCCATGTGAATAAGTAAATGGCATTATTTCATTTTACTTTTGCCATACTATGTTTAAGTTCAAGTTTAAAAGGATTTTGTTTTAGTTATACATTGCCTTAATTTTTATTCTTATTTATGAAAGTTTCCACTTTATTGTTATCCTTACTGGGCATTTGAGATCACCCCTTTTCTATGTTTTATTTTTCCCAGGATGTGAAGAAGTAATTTATGAATGACCTACAGGGATAGTATGTGGCGATATGAGTGTGGAATATGGAGACAATATATTCTTGTATCTTTTCACTTATTGATGTAATGTAAAACTTTATGAATATATCTAGTGTTTCCAAGGCTACTAAACCAATCGGTCATTCGAGATTTGATCTTTCTCGTGATCATGCCAATGTTATGTAATAATGCACCGACTCTAGGTAATTGGGGTCGGGGCGTTACAGTTGGTATCAGAGGAATCTTAGTACAAACATTGGAAGCTAGATTTAGGTTAACTCTGATTAGAGCACATAGACCTAAGATGGACCTTGAGGATTAGTATAGAAGAACTTCCTAGAATATTGGTATTGTAGAGATTTTGTGAGTTTTCCGAGCAATACATCCCTGTCTGGATACGAGTAGGTAGAGGTGGCTCTGGCACAGATGTACCTAGGGGTAAAACCCAAAAAACACCACTTTGAGCTAGACTCGAACGGGAACTGGTGCACGACAACGGGCCTTGCTGCACTCTTGGTTACGACACTCCTGGGGGATATGCTTAGGATAATTCTCATTTTCTTTACAAACCGTTATTAAGGGTTTATGAGTATATACTTCCTCAAAGGAGACATTTTTATGATTATGGATTATATCCATAAACTATTTAACTTATGTAATGTGTTTTACAAGTTTGGGATTAGGTATTGTTATTCATAAAATAATCTAGTGTATGCCATTTTTTAGAAATGGTGCCTAGTAGAAGGAATGCGAACTCCAGCAATACACATGATACAAAGAGAAAGAAGGATCATATATTTCATGTTCTTAAGCCAGAATTTATAAGAGAAATAGTCTCCCATGTATTATCATCATATGAAGAAATAATATCATGTGTTGATAAGATAAGTAAAGAGTTTACTGAGTCCTATGTCTTTGAAGGGAAGCAAGAGAAGAAAAGGATGGAAGAGAGCAAGATGGATAAAGGGAAGAGGGAAAAGAAGAATTTTCCCACATGTGATAACTGTGGGAAGAAACACCCTGGAACTTGCATGAAATGAATGGGAGTTTGTTATAAGTGTGGAGGAAAATGGCACAAAGTGCGTGACTGCAAGGGTAAGAAAATGGTTTCAAATGTACAATGCTTCATTTGCAAGGAATTTGGACACTACGCGAACCTATGTCATAGTCATCAGACTATGCCGCAAATGATGCTATTGGATAATAATCAAGTTATGATAATACCACAGATGAAGAGGAATGATTAGAGTTCTTGTGTTGATTATGTTATTTGAGTGTTGTATCAACAATTTACTTGTTATAATAATTATGGAGTATATAAGGATTGTACTGCAGTACTATTTCATTAAGGACTTGAGATTGTGTGGAACAAAGAAAAGTGACTCAATAGCGGGATAAATTTTTTGAAAATATATGGTTGAGAGAATGATAAACCATAATATAGTTCTCATACCGACGTAGTGATTTTGGAATAATACATGATTGATTTGGATAAATTATATTGGATATTCTTGACTACCTTGAAACAGATTAATGATTTGTATATTCCATCATTGTTTGGGTTTAAAAAAATTTGGATTGAAGGAGTATATCTATTATTCTTTAAGGAATAAGGGATCATGAATGTAATCAATAAGGTTTTATGGTAATTCAGGATGTTGCAGTGTTTTAAAAGAATACATGATAAAGGTTTTCACATGTTATTAGGTGGAAAAAAGGATCTTTATTGTGTTTACCTTCCTTATAAATTTTGGACTGAAGTATTTTGGATAGTTCTAGTTTGGATTATTTTGGATTTCCATAAAAGGACAACCTGGAGGTCGGGTGGCAACCCGTCGTTTCTGGAAAGGCCGCGAGACTTGAACCCGCAACCGAAGGGCGAGAAGGGTGTATCACCTACCACTGGCCCATGAGATGTCCTGGATTAAATAATGTAGTTTTTTTAAAGATCTGGTAGATGAATTATAAATTCGTTTATTTTGGAACCCTGTACGAATAGTATAAATAGAATTTTTTTTACGTTCTATTATCTTTTAGAGTGAAAGATGAGTTTGTGGTAGAAATTTATTAATGGATAAAACTCTAATTATAAAGTAAGTATATCTCCTTATGATCTTATCCAATCTCATAAATAAATTCTTCAACATTAAGAAAAGGAAATTAGAACAAAAATGTTTTCCTAGATGGTACCTTAAATCATCACTAATTTATGGCTTTGGGGTTGTTGGCCTTTTAATAGCCATGTTCTCTACCACTCTCCATCAGATAATTGATGGTTAGATTTCTCTTCCATATCCATATTTTCCTACATGGAACCCTAGTATGTGTTATTTTCGGTAATCTTCATACTTTCCACTCTTTATTTTAAATAGAGGCCTCATTAATTCATTTTTCGATGTGGGATTTCAACTAAGATATTTTGAAACGTCAAAAATGTGTTATCCTAATACCTTATGTTTTGTTGAATCGATGGTATTTTAAATCATCATAGATTGATGAATTTAAGGACCTCAATTTTAAACTTTTCTGTGATTGATGACCTCAATCACTACCTATAAATATTTACGTTTTTCCTCCAATTATATGTCTCTAATTGCCACCAATGTTCTCCAAATCGAGATCATAATTTGGTGGTAACCCTTTCATTTCTCTTTTCCTCATATTAAGACTAAATTTTAGTAACCCAATTTCCGATGTGGGTTTTCCCACAAAGATATTTTCTATTTTCAACCTTTTATTTTCAAAGAACAATTTCAAATTACGAGGACGCAATTTATTAAAGGAGGGGAGAATGTAACACCCCAAGATTTCATAGTGTGTTATTTCTTCAAAATAATACAATAACTTGCACTACACGCAACACCGAGTTCAAGCGCACCATGACTTACCAAACAAGCTGTTCAAAAGAGGTTATGAATAGTATTAACTAAATTTTAAAACTTTATATAATCCTTATAATTTTCGAATCCATATTATGAGTTTCTTAGACATAATGTAAGAACAAATTCATTTTCAGTATTGCACTTTTACCAACTTTTAATAGTGAACCCTTTTTAAATACAATATTTTAAACTTTTTGACTAAATGGGGACATCAAAAATTTAAAATGAAACATCCCAAGCTTCCACGGTACGCTTTCCTTTGAATAATACAGTAGCGTGTGTTGTACACAACTTCGAGTTCTTACACACACCACAACCAATCAAACTAGTCGTTATGAATAGTAATACCTAATTTTTGAAATTATATATATTTTATATTTCAAAATGGACTTCATTTTTGGATTAGAAGTATCGAATTTAGCCTAAGGTAAAATCTCGGTACTTTTCGGATAACTTTAATATTTTGATAAATAGTGAAAATTACTAAATTTTAGTTAAAAACAACTTTTTTAATCAAAATAATTAATAGTGATAAATTATGAATTTGAGTGGTTTTAAAGTATAATTAGAATATATTTTTACCATTTTATCCAATTGTGTTCATTATAATTAATTTCACTTTGAAATTGGACCTAAACAATTGTCAATCTTTTGATATATATTGTTTCTTAAAAACACGCTATTTGTTGTGACAGCGGGAATTAATTATAAAATTAATTAATGAAACTTATATGTTTGGAATTTTGTAAAATAGACATCATTTTTTAATTTGGAATATCAATTATAGCTTAGGGTGAAATTTTGGCATTGTTCTGAAAAACTTCAATTTTTGATGAATAGTGAAACTACTAAGTGGTAGTTAAAAAAAACTGAATTTTTCATAAAACTAAATTTTACCACTTCTGTGAATGGAATTTCGAAAATACGAGAGACATGGTTAATATCAATAAGTAAAATGTGGATCAATGAGATGAAAATAATTTTTGGTGAATAGTAACTTTTTACTTTTATTTACCACGGTTAAAAGTAAATAGGGTAATTAAGGGTAGAAATGATATTAATATTACCCTGACACATGTCCTAATTCTATTGGACAAGTTTATCCCGACCAAAAACAACCTTAGGAATAAAATATTATCATTTATATCCACCTGGATTAGATTAGGACATTCATTATTATTTAATTCAAAGAAGAGTTAAAAGAGTTAAAATGAAAGTTTATTTACTAAAACATTTTTAATATAGGGTTATACATAATATAAATTTTATTGTAAATATTAATTATAAATATAATAAAATTTCCTAAATAATTATATTTTATTTATAATTTTTAGACATTAAATAATTTAATTTATTTATGACACAATGATGATGCAGTAATTACCATAATAGTGGAAAATTAAAATAAATGATATTATAAATACCAAAATAAATATAATTTGAGACTTTCAATAAATTACACTAATTTTCTAGGATAATATGACATATTAGAATTGATTTAATTGACTTTTTTTTAGGTAATCATTCTGTTATAAGTTTCACAAAAATCAACTATTGAATAGTGTCAAAATTGACATAAAAGAGTTTTTAAAACAAATATTATATTATTAATTGATATTAAATTCCTAAAAATCTAAGGTTCGGCCAAGAGACTTATACCATGATATTTTTATCATTAATGGACCACTTGGCGGTCGCTTGGATGTATATAGTAAGTTTATTAACTATATAATATAAAAATACAAAGTGACATGGTAAATGTCAAACTAATTAACTAAGAGTTAAAACAAAAAGATAAGGTTAATATAATGACCCAAACCTGTCTAAATTCTATTGGTTGAATTTTTTTAGACCTATACCCACATTAAAATTTTAATAATCAACTTTGGAGCCATTAGAAACCGAAGATTAATTTATTATAAATTAATATTTCTAGCTTTTCCAAAGGTGCCCCTCACTCCTCTTATAAAAGGGAACTCCTCCTTCTCATTTATTAATACTTTCAAAGCCTTTTGGTTCAGCCAAACTCTGCCCAAATACTCTCTAAACTTCCCTCACTACAACCTAGAGGCCTTAGTTTGATCATAAATCCAAACTAAGGATCCCTTTTGATCAAATCAAAAGGAAGAACCCGAAGAAGAGGTAATGTTTTCACCACCCTTTTTCAAATTCATTTCTTCTTCCACTTCTTCTTTCTTTGTTATTACCATTATAAAATAATAACTCCAGTATCTTATATATACTGTGATGTTATTATAAATATGGTACAACCATATTAAGTATTCTATCCACCCTTTGAATAACATGTCACCATACGTGTGTACGTACGGCTTACCGTCTCCACGTTGTGGTGTAATTGTTATTAAATATATTATTATTTGGATGGGTATAATAATGATGTGTAACTCATGTAAATAATAAATATAACATGATAATGATTCTGTATATATGATATAATATCCAATTATATATTATTTTAATATCAATATAATGATATTTTCGCTCGTGCGTACGTACGGACTACCGTCTCCACGAACGCGATGAGATTCATTCTCCATCATATCCATTCAAGTATAATTATCATTTGATGATTTAAAAATAATTATTAAGGACTTGATATAATTCTGAATATGAAAAATATACAACCTAACCATTACAAACATGGCTTACGTAACAAAACATATAAAATAAAACAAGTAAGTTAACACCCGAAACGATGATAATACTAAGATATTATTAACAAAGATATGTTAAAAGATCATATATGATATCATATTAATATATATGATTATTTTATAATTTAATAACAATTATTTCACCATTATACAGGATGTTAACATACCCTCATCCAAGGAAAATTACAAGGTAAGGGTTTATTTCACAATCTCTTCATTATCCGAGGTTGTTTATATGCAATTATCTACTGGGATCTCTTTATCATCCACATCCTTGTTTCTTCGAAATGTATTTCAAAACATTTTTACTATTTAAAAAGAATATGGGTTAAAGTAATTTATACCCTTATGTGTTTTTAAAGGAATCTTTCCGTCGTTTTCCAAACAAGGCACTTTTTACCTTTCGATAAATTTAAGTTAAGAATGTTTTTTTAACTTATACGGCGGGTGCGGCTATTTACCGCCGTTATAAAATCGTTAAAGTTTCCCTTACAAGATTATAGGAATATTTTCAAAGTAAATGTTTTATTTTATAATTATGTGACTTTTAAATGATTTCAAATTGAATATTTTAAGAATTTTTGAAAGGTACTCTTTATCAAGATCATAATTTTTAATGTTTTAAAGATTTATCTTTCTAAATATTTTTAATTAATGTCCATGTTTTCAAAATGAATTTAAGGATTTATTTATATGGAAATGAAGGTTTTGAAATAATATTTATTTTCAAAATTTTCAAAGTGGTATGGGACACTTTGATTCAAAAATCTATTTTAAATTACTTCCTTTATAAATGTGTGACTTTTCAATGATTTCGAGAAAAAAAGATATTTCTCTCAAATAGTTTTGATTTCATCTATGTCAACATCCTTTGATGGATTTTAAGCTTATTTGAAGTTGATGTATTATGATACAAAACTTCTATATTATATTGAAGGTTTTGTGATATGTTTGACTGTGGATGTGCTATTTTTATACCATTCATGGTTTATGGTGAAAATATTGACATTTCGTATGCTAGTTTTAATAAGAATGTTTATGTAATGTTTAAACCTTTTCATATGGGAATGCATTGGACTTAATATGTGACGGGTGGAGCCCGCTATAGCTCCTCGATGCATCGGTAGGTCTCATGAGACAAACTAGTGTCTTGGCACAAGGCCTTGGAAAAATCTTATTTGTAGTCTTGGCACGAGGCCTTGGCTATGTGGTTATGATAGTCTAGCATTATGAATTCCATCATTATGAAAGTGATTATTGATATTGCATGTGATTATTCGATTAGTAGAATATCCATGTGAATAAGTAAATGGAATTATTTCATTTTACTTTTTCCATACTATGTTGAAGTTCAAGTTTAAAAGGCTTTTGTTTTAGTTATACATTGCCTTAAATTTTTATTCTTATTTATAAAAGTTTCTGCTTTATTGTTATCCTTACTGGGCATTTTAGCTCACCCCTTTTCTATGTTTTATTTTTCCTAGGATGTGAAGAAGTAATTTATGAATGACCTACAGGGATAGTATGTGGGGATATGAGTGTGGAATATGGAGACAATATATTGTTGTAGCTTTTCACTTATTGATGTAATGTAAAACTTTATGAATATATCTATTGTTTCCAAGGCTACTAAACCAATCAGTCTTTCGAGATTTGATTTTTCTCGTGACCATGCCAATGTTATGTAATAATGCACCGACTCTGGGTAACTGGGGTTGGGGCGTTACAACACCCACTAAGAAGTATATGTATCTTTACATATTTTAGAATGAAATATTATCTAAACCATGTTCAAACCATGAATCACAACATAATTCTAAATCTATCCAATTCAGTTTTCCTTAGTCACCTAAATTTTTTCCCTAGCTGTATAATGGCTGTGTAGATGGTTAAAAACCTTCCAAAATTCCAAATTTTACTGATATTATCCATATCGTCACTGAAGAACATGATAGCACTCTTCAAACTTGATTAATATCTAAAAACATCTCCTTGATATATTCCATATCTAATGATATCGATCTTAATATAGATTATTAAAATATCCCCTTATCTAGAGCCAAAAATTTAAATTCCCTTTGAAATTCACAACTTGTAAAGATATTAGTTTTTACAATCTCCCAGCCAGATCACATCCCATCCAAATGAAGTCTCTATTGTATTTCAACTATAAATAAATACATACCATGTCTATCAATTCATCTTTAACTCCCCATGTTCTACCCCAAATCATTGGAGTAGATTACACTATGTAAATCCACCCTTAAGGAAATATATTCAAAAATGGTTGAGATACTACTTGTTAAGATAACTAAATCACAAAAAAATGGTCAAATATACATATATATCCCAATAAATGATAGTTTGATCAATCGATTCATTCCTAAGTTTATGGTACTCCACTATATAATTCATTGTTCATAAAAGATGATTAATGAGACTTGGATCTCCACATAAAAATAATATCCTTGAAGAAACAAATTTATATTGTTCTATTAATACAATCAGTTTGGTTTTTACCTCAATGCATCCAATCTAAAATGAAACCACTGTTCAGGACAACCCTATATAACCTCTCCTCTAAACATTTGATCCCAATACTATAGTGATATAATTCCCCATGATCATGATTCCTAAATCCTTGGAACAATCACAATATCATCCAATTATCGATAAAATATTATGAACTGAACACTTAGTGAAATTCCTTATTTAGATAATAAACCAAAAATTCTTCTATTGTACTCCGCCCGTGAGAACCAAATCACCTCTAATTTGACTCATACTTGGATCACATTAAATCGATCTCATTCTTTATTCAAAAACATGAACCATATCCAACACCAAATCTATATCCCATATATACTATTCAATATGAAAAATTAGTAAGTCATATATATCAGGACACTATACTAATGATTTCATCTTGACCATATAGTGGTTGGTCTCACCTCATCCACGACCCTTACAGTGTGAGAGTCATAACTTTATGATTGATATTATTATCCCCACATAGGAGTGTCCTTATCATCACTATATTAAACTAAAAAATTTATCTACATGGCTCATTATCTATATATATCTAGATATAATTACTATATGTGATCATTTTGTTAATACCAAAGTGCCAATACAACATCGATATCAATATGTTACTAGCTAACCTGGAGAAAACCCTTGACATCAACCAAATTTCAATCCATAATTTGGGTCAAAACCTAAATGGATATGGTTTTTCCCCACCATATGTATTTCATTATTCCACTTCTCAAACAATGTACTAACTAGTATCATCCCTACATATGGGTTACATCACCTGAGACCTACTCGTCTATCCTATAAATACCTAACACTATCCATCCATGATTTCATTATCTTTACACATTGGAAACATTACTCTAAATCATGTTATAATAATTTTGAAACCCATACCATCACCAAAATTACAGAACACCATCTCTATAATAAATTTTAAGGGAGAAACATTCATAAGAACATGCATGCCCCCCTCATACCAAAACATATATATTTATATTTAAATATTATTAAAAAATTGTTTCTAAAAATTATAACACCTAGTTCCACCCCACCATATCTTTTGACATGATCTTCCTTGAGTAAGTACCCAACAATCCTAGGATTTCATTCCAAATCACTAACCATACTCACATCATGTCAATTTCATCTAAAAAAAATCATCGTGATACTTTTTTCCCAACAAGACCAACATCTCAATAATTCCAACATTGGACATATAATCACCCACCAACCATAAATTATCTCAATTACATGAATATACCTTCCCCCAATACATCCTTTATACAACTATATTGGATTTTAATTTTCATCCCCTTTAGGAATCGAACAAAATATCAATAGGGATGGTATTCCCATCAGTCATGCCTTCCAAACTCCATCATTGACAAAATAATTAGTCAATGTGATTTACATAAAAAAATAATAAGGAAAATATATTCATTCACCATATACCTATTAATACTATCAATGTTATAAATATAAAATAAATTCACCTTCCCATGTTTTTTATCAGTAAGGGAGCGCCCAATTATTGGTTAACACTCTCACAAGTAAATGTCATATATTATAAATCTATCAACTTTGATAGAAAAATTGTATGATTAAAAAAAATAACAATAAGCTCCTAAATATCTTAATCCACCTTGAAAATCCACTATGATCTCCCATATATCCCACAAATAATATCTCACAAAGGTAAAAACTCCCTACTCCAACACAATATATTATAATGAAACTCATGTAACAAACACACCCAATATCAGGTTCCCAGATATACATATTAGGAATCACATTACAATATATCCTCCCACTATAGGCCATAAATCATCACTGAGAATCTTCCTAATAGACTAATCCTTAAAGGACCATGTTCTCATCTCATGTAATAAAATAAAATCTCTATGTGATGATTTGTATCATGTATGATCAAAGGCATATAGTCTGGTCAAGTTTAATTCCACCAAGAAGATATATGTGAAAAACAAATAGGTTTTTATAGAAATATTATGTAACTAAACCCATTCATAACTACCCACAATGGGATTATCACTAACGTATCCAATTCCTGAACAAAAATATTAAGGATATCCATAAATCCCATATAATGATAGATATAATTGTTTTCATTAGAGAATATCTCATGCTCGGATCCACATGAACATTCATTAGTAGAAAATAATGTTTGTCAACTAAGTAGAATTCTTCCAATAAGTTATATAGGAAAACTATATTAAGGTTTTTTTGAAATTTTAATCAACTAAACCCTCAACATCATTGATACCATTAACATGTGATCTTGTGAATTCCTTTTGAATATTACGTGAAAATAATGTGGTGTGTATATAAACATCTTTCCAATGTTCCCACAACCAAAACAATAAATATCGATCTCAATAAAAACATCATATTGAATAAATATCTCAAAATTAAAATTGAATAAAAATAACAATAATCACTTTTCCTCAGTAACTCGTAAATCCCATGGAAAAATGTGTTCTTGGAACACTAGTTTAGGGTCTATCATAAACTCCATCATGCTCTTAATCAATGTATAATGAGGTGAACCAATCTAAATATTCATTTATTGGAAATAATTTACATAATAGATACATCAAATTACATAATAAACTCAACATATTGAAATTATAGAGAATTTGTATCTTTAGAAAATATATATATAAGAAAATAATTTTACAATGCTTATGAAAATCTACAAATAATTTCATCATACTATTTCTTCTTTTAAACATCTCCCAAGATAAATTCAACCCCATGCAATTGGAAATATAAATATATGAAAAGGGTGGGATCAAATTCAAAATAAATTAAAAAATTAACATGTCAACATGTTATGAAAGTTGATATTATAAGAATATGGGAAAATAAAATAAGGAGATAAATATCTGATTAAAAGAACCTGGAATCAAAATAATGATTTATAAGTCATGGAGAGAGATAATGTAATCTCATAAGATTTATATAGTATGGTACAAATAATGGGAAAACAAGATACTTAAATAATAATCTAGTGTGTATAACATAGTCACTAATCAAAGGAGTGTGGAACTAACATAATCACAGAAATACCAAATTATGGATTGGGAATCACCACCATTTTCATATAGTGTATTAGGAATCAAAAAATATTTCCCATAGTTGATCGATCATCACAATAAATTTTCCAAACAAGAAAAATAATATAAACCTTTTTAAAATTTTATATTAATAATAAATACTCATTGCACCATTATATATTTAGGTGTAAACATTTAAACATTCCATTATGGGGCTATATCGGTCCCACCTATCACTTAAGGATTAACTATACAACATGTGTGCTGTAAGAAAACATCCACTAATCAAATCACCAAAACCTAGAAATAGTAATAGGTTTCAAATTTAATTTAAAAAATTAACAAATGAATAGAAATATAAAACATACCATTTAATGTAAGACTAAATCACCCAAAAGTGTATTTTCATAAAATCATTTGGAGGGTGAGTTAAAAAACACGACATAGTGGAAAGTAGATCCCTTTTGAGATAAAGTGAAAATCTGATTCCAAATCATAAAAGGGATTAAAAAAGATTATATTTATAAAGAAATTATGAAAATAAAAAGAATTTTTACATATTTGGATGTCAAAATTATAAATGATAACTTTGGTGTAAGGTGAAAACATGGACATAATAGAAAGAACAAATTTAGAGAAATCAAAAATTAAGAGGATGTAAATTATACCAAACATATTATAATTTTTAGGAAAAAAATATAATTAATTGAAAGTAATTTTATTTAATAACTAATTCCCTCAATTGAAATAAAATTAGACATCATATGTAAAATGTGATCATTGACTATAGGGTACATTGAAGTTCAAAGTTCAAAAGAAACTGTATAACTTAAAGAAAGATATCAGAGTTATTAATCATCATTATAAATCAAGGAATGATTGAATAAAAAGAATATTATAGGGAGTTAAAAATGATCATTAAAATATCATGAAATGTAAAATCATAACCTTAATGTAAATAAATATTGTATTTAATACACCATATAGAAACCAATTATGTGTGACATACATGTCTCATGGAATTTAAGTAGAAAAAATAACCCATACCTTTGAACATGTCTTCTATGGATGCAATCAAAACTCCTTTTAATAAACATTAATGTATTAAAAACAAATTTCAAACCCATATTCATGCCTAAAAATAACTATTACTTTTATTTATAGTAATTATAAAAATGTATATTAGTTTTTTTTTTATAATTTTATACATTTAGTATTCATAATTTTAAATGTTTGAATTAGTTTCGATGGATTGGTTTTGGATTTCATTCTTCATAGAATGTTCAACATGAAAATCATTAAAAGTACTATAATTTAAGACTTATAATTATTTATAAAGTTTCAATTTACATGGATGAGTTTTTCATTCTTTATCTATAAATATGAAATCAAAAAATCACCGATTTTTAATTTTATTAACCAAGAAAAGGGTTTTTTCATTATTATTGAGCTAATTATTAAATTTTTCCTTCAACAAAACTAAAATCATTTATATAATTTTGTATATAATATTACACTATTAATGAGGTTTTTATTGTCATATAGGATATAATTTCATGGAATTGATCAAGTAGGTGGTCAAACTAACCCAAACAATAACATACCAAAACTAATGGATGATTATGAAGAAATATAGTGGAAATATCATGAAATAAAAATAATAATGATATTTTTTTCATGTTTATTAGTTTGATATATCAAAATTATAAATAACTAGGATAAGATGTGATTGATATGAAACAAGAATATCAATAAATGATATATAAAATATTACTCATAGAAAATAAAAATTAAACATATTCAAAATCCTTGAAACCCTCAAAAATAGATTTCAATTCATCACTATGTAGAAAAAAAATTAAACTCAAATTCCTAACATAAAAGGAATCAAACAATTGAAAATAGAAATAATATATGCTAACCTAAACCGATTGGTTCCACTCCCCCAAACATTAATTATCATTATTCCCACTTTTTATTCATAAATGTTTTGATCGTCTTTGTATGCATAATTTTTTTGGGGATGTAAAAAATAAAGAATATGAGTGATAGAGAATTACTTATTAGTAGTGATATCCTTTAGTTATGGTTGTAGTTAATTCCCCCTGAGATACTAAAAATAAAATCATTGAATAAAACATGTAAAATTCACTAAATGAAAAAGATAATTAACAAAAAAAATATATAAGGATACATATAAATATTCTTTTGGACCCCCAGGTTGTAACTAGGGTTTTACTTCCCCTATAATGGTCATTTCAACTCTTATACAACATATGATGGTGAATTTTTAATGTTACAATTAGGACGTTTATGGTCACTGAGAGGGGCAAGGGAATTAGTGATCTTATCTTTTTATGATTTATAACATCAAAAAATAATTCACATCCATTTAGTTAGAAATGAAACCTCTGGAAAATAATCCAACAAGAAATCACATAGGAATATATGTATTAGAATGGTTTAAAATAAATAAGAGTAGCTAGTCCTTAAAATGGTTGGGAATATTTACAGGAGCACACAGACACTAGAAGAAAAACCTTATGGTATTTAAAACAAGAAAGGAATATCCTTTCACCTTAATAACACTATATTTAATTGAATTTGTATGTGCTCCTTGCATAGATAATATGATTTGAAAATGTTCTATAACAACAGTAAGAACCTTCATAAACATTCTTCATCTTTTTTGTAGTATGACTTCAACTTCCTTCACAATTGACTAATTAAACATTCTTCAACCTCTTCACTATCATAAAAATTAGTGAGAAAAAAATTATCCCTTTACATATATATGAAATAGTCCATCTGATCACTTCTCAATATAATAACCTTGGTCTAATAAAACTTAGTCTAGTTTGAAAATTATTTTATCACTTCTATCTTACCAATATCTTATATTTAACTAATCATTTTTTCATAAGGTTATTTTGATTCCCCCTTAAACTTTTTTTCCTAATAGATTCTAACACCATATTCCTAGTGATAAATAATATGAAAAAATATTTTTGTTATTCGTTAGATCGACACCTATTCACACTATTTGTATTATTTCCTCTTCCCTTCTGCATCACAGCACCAAATTTAAATTAAATCTTCAATTATTGTCTTGGTTATCCATATCCCTTTGTATAGGAATCTCTTTAATGATATTTTACATTGGATCATGAAATTCATATTCAAAATTCACACTAAAAACATTGATCATTCAACTCATAATCACCCTTGGTTTGGTATTGTAAAAGTCTCCTAAAAGATATTTGTTTTCTTTAAGACCCAACCTCAATGAACTCCTCAAAACATTACACTAAAAATGACAAGAATTTTTACTTTTTTATTGATTATTAAGTCATTATATTCCAGCTTTGTATCATCTCATTTAAAGGATATATAAAAAATTCATAAATATTTCAAAACATTACATTCGTTGAAAAATATTTATAGAGTTCCTTCAATCCTTTATAGTAATAATGTTGAAACTTTTTCAAGACTCTTCCTCAGTTAATTAAAATTACTTATAAACCTATATCTATTTCATTCTCTAAGAAACCTTTATCTATTGAACTACATTAAAATATATTTTTTATGAATTCATACAAATAATTATATTAGATAAATTGAATACTTTTATTGACCATTATATAAATTATTTTATTTGGAAGTTAAAATTTTTACTAGTACATACAATAAAAAACATTCATAAGAAATAATTCTTCTATATGATTACTTTTTAAGGACTCTATCAAAATCAATTTCATTTGGAGAAACCATCACCACATCACTACCAAATTATTTTTCCAAAGTTTAAATTGGTGAACATGATCTAAAAACCATGTTATTTCTAAACTAATAAAACATCAATAATCCGTATATCCATATAATTTATTACCATGATATGTCAAATATAAGGAATTGATAACTTTGTGAAAGTCCATATGATGTCATCCGTCTGATGAAAGTACTTGGAGTTCTCTATTAAATAATTCTTCAAACATCTTATGATTTAAAGATATTATAAATCACTAAATAATAACACTATATATTTCCAAAAATACATATCATCATTGTATTTAACCAACTGTTTTGTTATGATGCATTACCCGATTTATCTCACCATATGTCCAAAAGCATGACTCCCCAGACTCCAGAGCCTTCCGACTATGGATAAGGGTCTCAGAGACACCAGGTGGATAATATACCCTATGGTAAAAGTGAATCATCATTGTAAAATAACCAAAATCATACACAGTGACAAAAATTATAGTATATAAAATAAATAACAAAAATAGAAGAATTATATAATAAATGAGATGCAATATATAGTCACATGGACTCAATGAATGTAAAATAAATAATATCTGGTCTCCCAGTGGGCCTATAACATACCCAAAAAATGAATATAAAATAAAATAGGCTCTACTAACAATGCTTTGAATACCTACATAATTGGTCTCCACACAACTTGATATGAACAATCTTGATTCGGATAATCTACACTAGTGGCTTCACTAGATCAAGAAACCACTGGTCCACGACACCATCCATCACACCACCTATGCTTCAAATAATATATTAAGTTTTCATGCTCATCAATGTGCATATATAGGGGTGATAAATGAATAACAGTAGCGCACCCCCAATAATGAAACTATAATATTCTATCATAAAAACTTCACGCACATGTGATTTTCCCATCCAAGCTGGAGACTAATAATATCTGGTATATAAAAATAAAAACTACATTAAAAGTAGTGAAAAAACAAGAAAACATCCAATAGTAGGTTTTATTCTTTCACCCATATTAATTCTACCCCATATATATTTTTTATAGCATATGGAACACATATACACATGAAACTGTTGCATCTTCTAGATATACACAGTATGTCCAAGATTTCTAAATTCAATGTCATGAATTTAGACCCCTATGGAATAATCATATCCTTACAAATTAAAAGGTGCATATAATAGAATATAAGACTCTAAAAAATGATCCAAACTGGTGATAGAACCTGCACTGCATAGGTAAGAGATCTTTCAGATCATAGAATTCCTATATAACAATTCAGGCTCCACCACGGACCAGTCAGTTAGAACACCCTATGGGATCCTTCCATATAGAACTTATGAACACATTTCGCAGGTCTCCATAAAACAAACTATGAGTGATAAAACATTCAATGCTAAAAAAACCTTCTAGCCATAGAGTACATTCCAAAAGAGGGGGCCCACTCATCTAGATCTCCATTAAGATCCATAATCCCTTCTAGCCATATCCATCCAATATAAGAGAAAACTAGATCGAAACTCAATCTAAAATCCCAATTCATATTTCACAAGGGTGTCATCCTTCAATCAATGCCCTAAAAAAACTACCTCAAACTTCCTAGATAAAGGATAACCAAATGTGGGTTGGTATACTTCTCAAACCCATTATCCAAATAGTTAAACTAGAAGTTCATATCCACTCTCATCAAACAAATCATGGGTCCCCTCAACACATGGGATCTCAAAATCAAACAAATATTTATCACGTGATCTCAATGACCACCTCTAGGCTAAAATAAATATTGTTGCTCCCATAGTCCCTACATATATAGTATAAATAGATTCCAACCATGGGAATCCCCTTAAAAACCCATGTTCTCAGTCCATGGATGTAGAAGCATCCTCAAATGGACCAAAGGCCACAAAAATATAATGACACACAATGTGGTGTTCCTTTAGATCAACCAAAATCATAAAACATGACTTGTTCAGAAACATCCCAAATAGATCTCTGTGGCCTCCAACTGATCCTTGTTAAAAAACATTCCCAAAGGGCATCCAAAAGTAAAACATGCCTAAAATTCAATATCAATGGTCCCCCTGACCACCTCAAAACAAGAACCATACTAGGGATCCTTGATAAATTCCAAACCATAGGGAAAACCCCATTACAAGAAAAACTCAACAGACATTTCCAATAAACAACCTACCCATGCATGCTAACTCACCCTCCAGGGAATCCAAAAAAACATTGAGACACACAATAATTCTCAACATATGACTACAACATCCACATATAATTTGTTAGAATTGATCACAGAGGGTCATAGTAAATATTTCTTCATATACATATCAATATAACAATGGAAAACAATAACTTCAATACCCAAAATCAGCATAACCCAAGGTCTCTAATAGCTCTGGTCTTCAAACCCAAGAGCTAACCTCAACTGCTCAGACATTTAGCAATTGGTCATAAAAATATGGGACAATCCAATATCCCCTTAAAAATACCATGTGATTCCACATTATAGAATCTATCTAAAGGACAATCAAGTAGATCCTCATGGAATGCTCGATCCAAAAAGATCACTGATATCAAAACCCTCACCCATGCCTCATATCTCCCAACCCAACCCAAATGTATTCTCAAATTGAACCTCAAATAAATACTCTATCCAAAAAATTCTAGTCAAAAACACTATCTAGATATCTTTAAGATTATAAAAGGATTCAACAATCATGATCGATGTAGAAAATTTATTATAATGGACTACTCACAAGTCTAATTATCACTTAAGGGTGAAAAATGAAAAAATAAGCCAAGGAAGAAAAACATATGGGGTGTGTAACCCCAAAGGTCCTCCCCATCCATGTTCTTTATTACACTTGGCATGTACTTCTCCAAAGTTAATAGTGTGTTATCCATGTACATGGTGTGTACCCCCACATGGTACCTACCCATGTACCTCAACCCCACCTAGTATGTACACCTCCATACTACATGCCATGTAATTCCCTGTACATTACTTATTCCCTGCATGGAATACCCAGCAAAGTATTTTTCTATGTACCTCCATATTGGGTTAACCATGAATAGTACATAACCAATGGCCACATACCTCTCACATGATCTCGTCATGTACCCTACATGGCCTTGTGCCCTGGCACACCTCGAGTTTCCACTATATGGTGTTTACCACCAGTACAAGATATGTATCCCCAAAACCCCATATTCCCCCAAATAGAAATAACACATGACTCGTGTTTCTCTAAACAAAATGTCATGTACATGTGTTTTTTCAAATGGAAAATTCACAAAAAAAATATTAAAACACCTTATTTCTCCCCAAAAGTCATACATTAACCCACACTAGATCCCCATACGTGGGATTAAAACATAAAAACAATTAAAATATACGAATTTGTGGTGAGAACATAAAAATGGGACTACTAGTGAGAGGATTCCACTAAATCCTCAAGGAAAATATGACACCTGTAGTCACCACACTCTAATCTGGTCCCAGGACGAACCCCCGGTTATGCCTCCTCCCTCTCCCTATCCCTCTTCCCTCCCTCTCCCTCACTCATCCATGGAAAGGGAATCAAATGGTGCAATTCATGGTAGGAAAGAGGAGAAATATGGGAAAGTAAAAGGGGAAAATAAAAAAAGAAACAACAAAGAAAATCAAAAGAAAAAGAAATGGGGCCAAGCCCAGGCACCTGATGAAAGGTTATTCCTCACATATAAAATACCCATATTTTGGACTCAATAATATAGATTAAAATCAATATAATTCTCTATTTAAAATATATCACTGAATTAAAACATGTTAATAAATTAATACTTAATTAATTAAATATTTATTATTATGTGAAATTTTAAAAGGGTTAGATTTCCCCCAAACTCTAGTTTGAGGGTAAACACCATATTTTATAACCAAAAAAGTGTTCAGAACAATTATCATAGATTATATTATATGATAATTTACCATTTTCTACTAAACACCCTTGGGAACAAAAAGGTTCAAATTTATCTTAGTTTTCACAACCCGTGGTGATGTGGATCATCAAAAACTCCCCCACAAAAATAATTCTAGCCCACAAGAATCCTTAGTGGTATAATATAGGCCATTACCTATATAATCACTATCATGGTAGATGTTACCTCATCTATCCAATGACTAGTCTTGCAGTTTTTTCAACTCACTCCAAAAAATGAGATATATTCATCCATGAAATATCTAATGCCCCCCAGTATATGAGTATCTTTATCATATCCCTAATACCCTAACATAAATCCACACCACCATTACTTTTTACAACACAAAATGAAAAGGATATACATGGACAGAACTCTTAGACATGATCAGGATCACAAAAATTGACAACCACTACACTCAATAAACCACTTACACTACAACAAAACAGGAGTTTAAAAGTGATAGAAAAGGGAATTTATCATCACTTATAAATCATTTTATATATAAGATCTATTAAATATAAAAGCTTTAACAACCCTTATAAAAATAATTGGTAAAGGGATCCTTCAACAGGTTTAAAAAACAGCTATTAATGGTCCCATTTAACAGCACCTTTTTATCACTATTACAGGACACATTTAATAGTGTTTCTTTTTGCATTTTTAAAGGACCCCTTTAACAGCTTTTTTTTAAAACTGATAAAGGAACCATTTATCATCTCTAACAATTATTGTTAAAGTGGGTAAAATTTTATTTTTTCATACCTCTATGAACCCGACCATATCAGCACTTCTAGTACCCCTTTAATAGCGCTCACCCCCTTATTAGTGTGTTTCACCCCACCACCCCTTAATCAATGATTTGAGATTTTTATAGCCTCTTGGACCCTCCTATATTTAAACCATGAACCTCTGCTTTGAATATGTAATGCCTTTACCACTGCACATTGTTTTTTTTTTGTATTATGATATTTCTGTTTATATATATATATATATATAACTCATATATGTATATAGTTGTTTTTAAATAAATTTATAAATATGTTATATATTATATATTATATTCATTTACATATACAAGAATATAATATAAATATATACCATTTACTAATACACACGTATATTTATATATTAACATTACATATATATTTGTATAATTTAAAAAATAGTAAGATATTGTTTTAAATACATTTTTAAGGTTTTTATTTATTTATATATATTAGATCATAAATATACATATTCATATATATTTTTTAATTATTTACACACACATGATTATATATAAACATTAATTTTATATGTATATATATACATATTAATTAATTTTTATGAGGTAAATCAAATTGATAATTTTATAATTGAAATAAAATGAATAATTAATATTTATTTTATATATTTATAAATATATTTACCTATAAAAATTTCAATATATGTATATTATATAATTTCTTTATTATAAGTAAATACAAGAAAATATGTATATAATTAATTATAAATATAACTAAATTGTGAAAAATGATTAAACTTAAAAACCATAATATCAACATGAATGCAATTCCTTGGAATAAATTTAGTTCCCAATGAAAATGAGAAATAATACCCCCTTAAATGGGACTATAATTTCATCAAATTTAAAAACAATTGGGTACCCCAACTAAAAACATGGTTTTATAGGCCATCTAGGCCTTTTTGGCCTTAAAAATTTAACCTAGGCTTTCCTCCATCACAATGGTGTAGAGATCATAAAAGGATTCGATTTTATCTGTGGTAGAGCCCAAACAGACACTTGGATGAAATGTTATGGTCGTTTGAAGTTCTAGTTACCTTTTTAACAAATTTTAGAACGTTTATTAATTTAGTTATTTTTCTTATCTTCAAATTGTTAATAAATGGCTATTGCTCGAAAATAATTAGAAAATTATTAATTAAAAATAATTATTAAATTATTTTATAATACATTTTTACAAAAATTTATTGTATATTAAGTGTAAATTCTTATTTATCCTTATCTAAAACATATTTAAGAAATATATATTATATTTATATATTAATATATTGTTTTAAATAAAATATAATTTTTCATAAAATATATCCTTTATCAGCACTAGTAAAAAATAACTAATAAAGGTGTGTCTTTAAGAGTACTTCTATAAAAGCACTGATAAGGACCCCCCTTTATCAACTCTTTTTTACAAGCAATGATAAAGGCCCCCCTTTATCAGAAATTTTTTACTATAATTAATAAAGGGGCCCCTTTATCAGTAATTTTTTACTAGTGCTGATAAAGGGGGGACTCTATCAACTCTTTTTTACAAGCACTGATAAAGGGAAACCTTTAACATTGTTTTTTTATTGTTGTTAAAGCCTTGGAATTGGGTAAACCCAATTTGGTAATATTTTCAAATGAGTCCCATGACCTCCAACATCCTATAGTTCACTCCCCACAATAATTCATTTTTTAAACCACTATCAATAATTCGACCGGATGCGCGCTCATTTAATAAAGCCTCTAACAAAACTATCCTAACATTTCTAAAACCACTAACCTTAGTCCTCTTGAAATGCAACTCAAACAAACAATAGTACCCTTAGTACTCCCCTTTTAAAAACCAAGGCAGTTCCTTTGTTCTAATATCAACCATGCTACCATCCTCCCCTGATATGTCGAACTAAATCCATAATCATCTAACCATCCTCTCACTGCAATACCTTAAGCGCAACCAAAACGAGAAGGGATAGGGTTCCAACCAAACCTGCCCTCATAAGAAATCTATAAGGTAGGGATCACCCTCATCCCTCCCATGATTAGAAAATAGGAATACTTGTATCTAAACCCATCCTAGTGATATAACTCCATAAAGGCCGAACCATGGAGGATTAGATACACCCACCCATGCCATTAGTGATACCAAGCACATGGGACCCACAATAAGACTTCGTAGACAACATGTGCCAAAATGATCCCTATTAATAAATAGAAACCTATGAAATCATGGGAACAACCACCTCATAGAAACTCAACCCTAATCCAAACACCTCCTAGGAATCCATTCACTTATTGATCCACCAATATAGCACTCAAATCCCACACAAACTTTCTAGGGTTTCTAAGAATGCCTCGATAAAGGGACTGCATCTCCATCGCTAGTGACTATCACTTCACATGACCAATCATATGAAGAAAATATATACATAAATTTCAGTTATGTGAAATCCATTATGTAATTATATAAGAAAATATAGTATGATCATTAGTTGACACTTTACAAAAATTAACCTCAATTGTTTTTAAAACACTATAGAAAGATATATTTCATGTGAATACTACATTCCAATAATTATGCATGAACACAAGCCTCTTTACCATGGGAGAATAGACAAAACCCAAAATAAACCATAAATATAAAAACTTAAGTGCATCTTTCAAGAGGAAATCATGTAACCATAAAATAAAAAAAACATGAATAGTAATTGCATGCCATGGAAACTTGGAATTAATATTGAAAAAGGTGTTCATGATACACCTGTATGATATCCATCACAACAATTGATATATTATTATAAAATTTTTCCACCAACTCCCTATATCATAAAAAAAATCATGGATATCACTTTATAACAAACCATCCTGAATCATCCTGATATTTCACCTAATCTAGCTCAATATAAGGCCTCAAGCATGTCACCCCAAATGAAAGATGCATCTGATCAATGGAAATGGTCTAAGATACACCATAGGTAGATTAAACCCTCTGGTTTGAGTGAAATATTAGTAGAAAGTGACAAAACTCATACATAGGGATAATCATTAAAGTAAATATAACAAATAAATGAAAAAAAAAGGTTTTTTTAATAAATGGGATAAAAAATAATGTCATATGGACTTAATGCATGAAAAATAGACAAAAATTGTCTAACCATTGGGCCAACCACATAAAAAACAAAAAAACTAAAATTAAAATACAACAAGCTCTCCTACCGATAATGATCCTAACCACATACCCAATACACATGACACTTGAGATGCACCAGCCCAATCCTAAAACTCTTCATGATCATCTCTTATCGATTAGGAAATTTTTGTCCTTAGATGAATCTATCATGAAACATTTTATCCAACCTAAGGATTTACATAATGTATAAACACACACTTAGGATCATGTTAGTCTGGTGATAAATAAATCTTTATAGGCCCCTACAAATAGTGAACCTATAATTTGATGTCATAATAAGTGAATGAAAATTTCGTATTCCTATATTGGTCAAACAAAAATAAAAACCTCTACGAAAAAGGAAAACTATATAAACAAATCTAGAAAAAAAATATCACATACCACAGGTTCTAGTCTAGCTCCTGAGGTAAATTTACCCATGACTTTGGCCCATGCCAAATGATTTACCACACGTGGCTCCCAAAACCACATGACCACTGGAGGATCCTCCATATCTTCACAAGAGATCCATTAATCTAAGTGAAAATCCATTAGTGATATATCCTAGTGTTTAACCATAGGAATACACAAAACAAAGAATACCAAATGGTCTCTAAAACTCCAAGGGTATGATCTGAACTAGATACATAGCCTCCCTTCCACATGTTAGGGAAATGTGATGTTCTAGAAGTCTAGAAGATCAATGTGACATCAACCATGAACCCATAAATTACACCACCCAATGGTATCCATCTATATAGAGTTGATAGATTCACTACATAATTATCTATAAACCAAATCGGTTGTGATACTGCATCTATAGCTAACAAAACCCTCTATCTAAGTTGTATACTCAAATTGAGGGGGAAAACTCATCCAAATATCCCATTAGGTCCAAAATATCATCTAACCATAGTAATCTAATAGAGGAGATAACCATAACAAATATCATGGAAAACACCTGATACTGGACATCCCAAGGGTCTCCTCCTCAAAAAAATGTCCTCATAAAAAACTACATCAAATGTCATGGCCAAAGGACAACTCGGTGTGGGTCAATCCACCATTAAAACCCACCATCCATATGGTTGAACTCGAAATTTGGATCCACTCTCATCCAACAAAGAATGGTTCATACCCTAAAATTGGATCTCACAATTCAACAAAGATTTAGAACAGGATCTCTATTACACACCTCAGGGTAAATCCAAAACACATGTCTCCCCCAACCCATGGGTTCATAGAATAAATTAATGCCCACCACAGGAATCCCATACAGCAACCATGATCTCAGGCCACACACACAAAAACATCCTCAAGTATCTCAAATGATAAAATAAGAGAAAGACACCCTTTGAGGGGTTCCTATAGGTAAAGAAAAATCATGGGGCATACCATGTGTGAAAAAATCCCAAACAGACCTCAGTGGCCTCCAACTAGTCCTTCATAAACAACGCTCTTAAAGGGAATCCCAAAGAAAAATAATCCTATAAAGGAATATAAACAGTTCTTATAAACCCCTTAAAAGTAAGAAACTACCAGTGCTCCTTGGAACAATCCAAACCATGGGGAAAATATCACTATAAAAAAACTCACCAGACCTTCCTGACAAACAACCCATCCATGAGAACTGAATCACCCAAAATGGGCATAAAAGCAATGTTTTACCACCCAATTATTCTCCACAACAGAGCATGACATCTGTTGATCACCAAATCATAAACCATCCCATCAGGGAATTTAGAATAACCCCTAATATTCATCTCAAAATCTCAATGGTACCCATTTGTAACCACCATCCCATGACATCGACTCTTCCAAAAGGCTCAAAAAGATCCAGTATTTAAACCAATAAGTGATCCCAAATGTCACTAAACTCAGTAAATAGGTCGTTATATGTAGGGAAAAACCAAAATCCCCTTATAAATACCACTAAATCTTGTTTTATTAAATCCTTTAAAAAAAACATAAAAAGATCACCATGGCATGTTTGAGATAGGCTAAACACAGAGATCACAACCCTACCCCATGTCTCACATCACACAAGACAACCCCAATACGTTTTTAATGAATAAACTTAATTAAATACTCCTTCAAAATATCACAAAATCGAAAATAACATATAAATTACCTCTATTCACCAAAATTATTCCTTAATTATTTTTCTAGATGTAAAAATACTTAGAATGGATTATGCTTAAGTATTATTTTGAATCCAGAGAAAAAAACATGGAATTTTTTCCATGGAATGAAAATGTATTTTTCTTGTACTTTGGGTATAGGGATTGTGATTCCAAAGGTCCTACCTAGATGTTTTCTTCAGGACACATCTCATTTACTTCTCAGAACAACATGGAATGGTCACTCTACACATGGCCTCTACCCCCGCATTAGTACCTCCTTGTGCACCTCATCCCCACACATCATGCACACCACCGTACCAAACATCATATAATTCATCATACATGTTGTGTAACCTATATGGAGTGGCAAAAAATGTACCTATAAATATACCCCCACACAAGGTCAGCCCAAACATATGATATGGTCAATGGTAGTATACTTCGTACATGATCTAGTTGTGCACCAAAAATGACCATGTGGCCCCAGAACACCCCAAGTCACCAATACATGGAATTTAGTACCAAAAACTCATCTTTCCTGAATATGAAGAACACACGTCATATGATTCTCTAAACTACACACTATTTATATGGGTTTTCTTGAACAAACTACCCCAAAATGGCCAGAAACACCTGAAATCTCCCCAAAATATCCAGATCAACCCACATGGGGTCCCCAACAACATATCATGGGATTTAAACCTTAAAATTGCTTAATTTATTGGGGTTTATAGAAAAATATTAAAAACATGCCAACAACTACGTGGAAATCACAATAACATTACATCAAATCCACCACATGTGGTTGCAGCACTTCGATCCAGGGCTTAGAAGAACCCTAAGTTGTGATTCCTACCACTCCCTCTCCTTAATATCTCCCTTTACTATTATCACATCAGTGAGGGGAACCCCATATGGAAATTCATTATAATACAAAGTGGAAAATAAGAGAAAAATAATGGAAAAAAGAGGGTAAACGGGAGAAAACATAAAATTAAAAAGAAATAAAAAAATTTCAAGGAACAACCCTATCAGATAACACACAGTTCTACCTCACCAAGGAAAACCCCTCTATTTTGGACTATAAAAATGGAAAAAATATCAATATGATTCATCATCTAAAATATATCACTTAATCAGCATGTGAAATTAAATTAATATTTAATAAATTACATATTAAATATTCTATGAAAATTCAAAGGGCTCAAGTTTCTAATAAACACTTTTCCTAGGGTAGAAATCATATTCTGAGATCAATAGAGTGGTCATAAAAAAAATTAATCATGCATCATATTAAAGGATAAATTTTCATTTCTCACATTAACACTCACGTGAATAAATTTTTTCAAATTTCTTATTCTTTTTACAAATCATGATGATGTGGATCTTTACATTCATTACCTTAATATATGAATCATGAAACCTCATTACATTAAATATTATACTTCTCACATCCAAACCTCTATACCATAATATATATATTTTATGCACTTCATGATAATTCATAGCATATACATTTTTATTTCCATAGCTTAAGCTCCCCTATATAATCATCCTTAGATCATGATAAATTCGGTAATCACTATGTTTGATACATTAGGGATAGAAAAAAATTACCTACTATACATTTTCGAACACCAATATTCAATCCAACATTGGGAGAATATTTATATAAACATTCATCACCACACATCATTGACTAAGGTGGGTCTGTTGGAGTCCATTCGTTAAACTTGTTCTAATAAAAATTCTATTCGATCACTTCAGCACATTAGAATCTATCAATGGAATTTGTAATCTTCAAATGGAAAAATTATGCCCCAAAAAATTCTAAAGGAACATCCTTAATAAAACATCATAATGTTGATGATAAATGTGATTCTACAACCATTGCAGCATATGTTTTAGATATTAATATTAGATGAAAAATCGTTTTATTTTATTTATCTTTTCCAACATAAGATAATAAAAAAATCAAACTTTCATTATTATTTAATCATTATTTTCATAGCACCTCCTTCTTCTTTGAAACACCTCAAAATCCATTTTACCGAAACAATCTCCACTTACAGATTTTGTTTTCGAAAAAATCAACATAAATCACTGAAACATTGTAACTAAAAAAATGGATCACTTATCCAATAATTCTATACCCATGTGATTTGACTAGATGTAAGAAATAAAAATCAATGAAAAACTACCATGTTATCCATAATGATATGATTTATAAAACATTTATAAATTTTTTTTGAACACCTCCTCATAATGTCACCATTAATAATAAAATAAAATTAATCCTATAAGAATGAACTTTTTCATCCATATAAAAAAATTCTAAATAGTTCAAACATTATAAATTCACAGCTTAAACCTTTTGAAAACTCCCCATATATATATATTTGAAGGTACCCAGAAAACCCTAAGAGGGGAGGGGTGAATCAGGGTGTCAAAATTTTATTTTAATGTGAAGGATGTTGTTCTCACGTAGGTAGAAAATTTTAAAATCTATCTTTTGGTAATGTTTTTTAATTTAAACATGTACATAAAAAAGGACCACACAACTATTTTACATGGTTCATCAATAAGGGCCAGTCCAGGGACTAAATTGTAACACCCCGAGATTTTATGAAAAATATTCTTTTTAATTTCACTAATGTCTTGTGTTGTACGCTACACCAAAAGGAGCTTGCACAACACGCATCCTTGACTTGCCTTTCATTACACGCAATCACAACCTTCCTCGATAGCATGTGTAGTACGCAATACTGAGTTTCAAAAAACAACGATATGCTTTAAAATATTATTAAAACTAGCCGTTATGAATAGTAATAACCACTTTTTGAAATTTTGTAAATTTTATTTTTCAAAATGGAATTCATTTTTAGATTCGGAGTATCGAATTTAGCCTGAGGTGAAATTTTGGTACTTTTCGGATAACTTTCATATTATGATGAATAGTGAAAATTACTAAATTATAATTAAAAACAACTTTTTAAATCAAAATAATTAATAGTGATAAATTATTAATTTGAGTGGTTTTAAAGTATATTTAGAATATATTTTTACAATTTAATACAATGTTGGTCATTGGTTGTAATTTCACATTTAAACCAGACATAATCAAGTGTCAATCTTTTGATAGATATTGTTTCTTAAAAACACGCTATTTGTTTTAACAGCGGGATTTAATTATAAAATTAATTAATGCAACTTCTATGTTATGAATTTGGTAAAATAGACTTCATTTTTGAATTTGGAATATGAAATATAGCTTAGGATGAAATTTTGGCATTTTTCTGAAAAACATCAATTTTTGATGAATAGTGAAACTACTAAGTGGTAGTTAAAAAATGAATTTTTCATAAAACTTAATTTTACCGCTTCTGTGAATAGAATTTCAAAAATCCGAGAGACACGGTTGATGTCAGTAAGTAAAATGTGGTTCAATGAGATGAAAATAATTTTTGGTGAATAGTAACTTTTTACTTTTATTTACCACGGTTAAAAGTAAATAGGGTAATTAAGGGTAAGAATGATATTGATATTACCCTAACACATGTCCTAATTCTATTGGACAAGTGTATATCAACCAAAAACAACCTTAAGTGTAAAATATTATCATTTAGACCCACTAGGATTAGATTAGAACATTTATTATTATTTAATTCAAAGAATAGTTAAAAGAGTTAAAATCAAAGTTTATTTACTAAAACATTTTTAATATAGGGTTATACATAAGATAAATTCGATTGTAAATATTCATTAGAAAGCTAAAAAGATTTCCTACATAATGGTATTTTATTTATAATTTTTAGACATTAAATAATTTAATTTATTTATGACACAATTATGATTCAGTAATTATATTATTTATGAAATATTGACATGATTGATGTTATAAACACCAAAATAAATTTAATTTGAGACTTTTTATGAATTCCACTAATTTTCTAGGTTACTATGATATATTAGTTTTGATTTAATAAACTTGTTTCGAACATATAATTCTGTTATGACTTTCACAAAAATCATATATCAAATAGTGTCAAAATTGACACAAAATAGTTTTTAAATCAAATATTATATTATTAATTGTTATTTTATTCCTAAAAATCTAAGGTTCGGCCAAATGACTTAGATAAGGATATATGTATTAGTAATAAACAATTTGGGGTTCTTTTGGCATGTTATAGTAAGTGTATTAACCATATAGTGAAAGAAAACAAAAAGACACGGTAAAAGTTAAATTATTTAACTTAGAGTTAAATCTAATTGATAAGGTTAAAATAATATCCTAAACTTGTATAAATCCTATTGGTTGATAGTATTTCGACCCATCACCACTTTAGCTTCGAAATAAGACCCTTTGGAACCATTATAAACCGATTTTGACTTTAATATAAAATAATATTTTGAGATATTCCTAAGGTGCCCCTCTCCTCCCTTATAAAAGGGTACCTCTTCCCCCTCCTCCTCACACCAAATTGAGCACTCAAGCTCGGCCAAACCCTGAAATTTTCTCCTCTCCACTTCCCTATAATAATCCTCGATGTCCTGGTCTTCTTCAAAGACCAATATTAGTTCCCTAAGTGGAGGATTCAAAGAAGCGTTCCAAAGAAGAGGTAATATCCATTACCGATCTTTTCAATTTCTTTCTTCTTCAACTTCTTCTTATTTAGTTGTTTCATGATAAAGTAATAACATCAGTATTACTTACATACTGATATGTTATTATAAATATGGAACAACCCTAATTCACCTTCTATCCATCCTACGGAAAAATCAAATCACCGCGTGTGCGTACGTACGGAATACCGTCTCCACGCCGTGGTGTAATCTATTTTTCACCACCACCTTACATGGATGGGTATAATGGTGTAAAGAATAACTATACATAGTTATTACAACATCATATTGATTCTTATATATTTTATAATCCACTCCAATTCAATTCAATAATTATGGAAATGATATCATCGCTCATGCGTACGTACGGACTACCGTCTCCACGACGCGATGAGATTCATTCTTAATAATTAACCATTCATGAATGATTATAAAGTATATATAATAAGTTCTAATGAAATATATGACATAATAATGATACTGGAATTATTTATATTTATATGTATGTCATATACTTAATTCCATTTAATTCAATAAGGAAACGAAAACAGCGTTCATGCGTACGTACGGACTACCGTCTCCATGAACTGTGTATTTCTTTCCATTTACTGATTCATTATATATATGTATATTCTTAATATATATATATAAATCATGTTTTATATTCTGTAATTAAGTAATCATGATCTAAGTAATCATATGAATAATTACAAGTCAAAACACGGACGACAAATGAAACAATTTTACCCAAAACGCTCTTTAACATGAAATTTATAAAAGAATGGGTAATATAAAGTCATAAGTGAACCATATATGATATAATAACAATTAATATGATTCTGTAATAAGTCAATGACATTATTTAAATCATTATACAGGAGGTTCGGACACTTACGAAGCAAATCGGTCATAAGGTAAGGGAAATATCGCAATCTCATTTTTATCCGAGATTGTTTATACTTTGGTATTTACTGGGGTGTATTTTATCATCCACATCCATGTTTACTCAATATGTAATATTTTTTCCATCCACCTACAATTTTTTAAATACAATTTTACCCTTCGGTGAGTTTTTAGTAAAAGATATGAAAGGAATCTTTTGTCGTTTTTCGTACGAGGTATTTTTTGACTTTTCCGACAAAAGTACGAAGAATTTTTTTTTTAACTTATACGGCATGAATGGATTTCTAAAAAATTATTTCCAAGAAGCTTACTTTACAAGTATTCAATTTTATTTTTAATCAACTTCTTTTAGTTTAAAATTGTATGACATGTTAAGAAAGGAAAAGTGTTTTTGAAGTAGAAAGGATATTTTCCTCAAGAATGAAGTTCAAGTATTTTATAAAAATTATTTTCCATATAAGATAATAAAAGGGTTCTGTTTTTATCCCTATTATTACATGGATTTGATTATGTTGTTATGGAAACATTTTTATGAATTCCTTTATCTTATATGAATTGTTTTATGATGTCATGTTTAAGAATCCCATTTTTATTACATGGGTTATGCGATGATGTATGATTTATGATTATGTGGCACACATAAGAAAGGATTCATTATAAGATGGGTGGGACCTATATCTCCCTCCAATGCATTGGGTAAAGATTTTATATCTCATGAGATAGACAGGGATGGAACGGTAGGTTATACAGGTTCAGTGAAACAGGACTGAAACGAGGGTTACTCGATTCAGAAAGGGACTTTGTCCACTAAGATAGTCTTGGAAATGAGTCTTGACTAACAAGAAATGATTCTCTATGATTATGTGTGAATGCCAAAAAGTTTCATGTTTTAAGTTATGATTATTGTGATTACATTTCACTGCCATGATTTATCCCATGTTATGAAATTATGCTCTCTTTTGCAGGTTAAGATTTCCAAAATGTTATGTTCTTATGAATATGATGTGATTGATATTTATTTTGTTTACCCTTACTGAGCATTTGAGATCACCCTTTTATGTTTTCTTTTCCCCGGGATATAAAGAAAGGTTTTAGGTAAAAAAAGGGGAGGATCTTTATAGGAGATGTTGAAGATCTTTCACCACGATTAGAAGATTACGTTCCGAGTTTCCAAAGACACTAAACTATTACGATCCTTGTGTGTGTGTTTTTGTTATGTACTAAGTATTCCACAAAAGTAATGTAATGTCCTTATACGATAAGCTTCGGGTATCTACAGTTGGTATCAGAGGAAAGGTTTAGTCAACCTTTGGAAACTAGGATGCGAAAACGTTAGTGAGATCCCTAGAGATATTTCTAAGGTATGTCTAGGGATGTCCCTAAGGAAAAGTATACGTATAGGATCTAATCCTAGAAATATGATAACGATCTTATAATTTAACCTAAGATGTTAGATATTAAGGGTACTCCCCCTTTACTATGTTGTTTTCCCTAGCATTATTTTGCCTCTCACACTATTCTGTTTGGGTTTTAGAAAATGGCCGGAAACAAGATGATTCACAATAATGGAGGATATGATGGACAATGGAATGATATTCTTCATGAGAAACCAAATGAAATGGGATTTGGATGTCCAAACATCATTATTATGCCGAATCAGAAATCTCATAATATGATCAATAAAGTAAAATTTGGTAAGTTTCCTGACTCGACTAATAAGAGAAAGATGGAGTTCCATGATGATCATAGAGGAAATAAAGTTCAATTTCCCCTATGTAAATCATGTGGGAAGAGGAATCAAGGAGAATGTTTCAAAGGAACTGGAAGATGCTTTGGGTGTGGAAAAGAAGGACACAAAGCAAGTAAATGCAAAGGAAAAGGTTCAGTTAACACCATGGATGAGGATAATGGTATTGCTATGACATCAATAATGGTTAAATGTTTTAAATGTGGAATGTACGAGCATTATGCAAACCAATGCCCTAAGGGAAAGTCTCATGAAGATAATCAGTATGGTCGTATGGGAAGTATTTATGTAGATGATGATGAAGAGACTACAAATGATATGTGAGATGAAAGAATTGTTGAAGCTCGGTCAATGGTTTAAGAATGTAGTGAAATGATTACATGTTTATCATGAGTAATGTTGTATAAGTAATCTCATGGTACTATGGAATAAAGAGACATCTAAGGATTGTTACACTGTTGTCTTTCATTGAGTTTTGAAAGTGTATGATTAATGTTACCAGTATCCATGAAAGGTTATTCAGATACTTTTGGAACGTAGATGATATGCGCATAATGAAGGGATAAAGAGAATCTAATATGTTTGATAGTATTCATGAGCTCATGATTGATATAAGGACTAAGTGATATCATGGTTTGAGTATATAGAATTTTGAGGATTTTGGTATGTGGAAAGTGTTAACTTTAAACTGCATTCGTGTTTTCACTAAGGTATTCAAGAGAATACATGATTAAGGCCTTTGAATGTTTGGAATGTGACCAACAAGACATATATATGGGGATTAACGATAGTATTAAATCTCTGGTAATAGTTTTCACTATATTATGAGAGTGGACTGCAGTATTATGGATAAGCCTAAAGATTAGAATGGATTATGTTGGACATAAGTTAGTATTGTTTAAGGATAGAAGATTTTCAATATTATTAATGGGATGTTATAGTATTATAGTTTTAGAAAAAGGACAACCTGCAGGACGGGCGACAGCCCATCCCTTCGGACAAGGTTGTGGGAATCGAACCCACAACCGAAGTGCGACTGGCCTTTATCACCTACCACTGGCCTACAGGAAGTCCCTATTTAGTAGAAACTAGTTTTATTTTATTAAGCGGTATGATATACGAAGTATAAGTTAATTTTTGGAACCATATACGATTAATCTAACCATAAGATGAACTTATAACTTTTTGAACCTTTTGTTTGAGACCGATGGAATGACCCATCATTCTATCACATGATCTGCTAACACTTCACTAATAACAAATTCAACTTCATTTATTTAAGAGATGAAGTAGAAATTGTTCAAGGCACGAACAACAGCGAGATTGTACCAAAATAAAGTAAGTATTTATTCTAATTCAAACTCTTCAACTTTAGGGAAACGATCTTGAAAACCAAAAATGTTGTCCTAGTGATCTTATACCTGATGAATCAGATGGTACATTATATCACCACAAATCTATGGATTTGTGATTACTGGATTTTCCATAGCCATGTTCTCTACCACTCTCCATCAGAACATGATGGTTAGATTTCTCTTCCATATCCATATTTTCACCTATGTGGAAACCCAGTGATTAGTTTATTTGGGTAGCCGTTAAGTTTCATACTTTTGTTTTAAAATATTGGTTTTGGTATTCCTTTTTACGATGTGGGTTTCTATTAAATAAACTTTCTAATAGTAAACCATTTATAACCCCAACGAATTCCGAGGGCGAAATTCATTTTAAGGGGGGTAGAATGTAACACCCCGAGATTTTATGAAAAATATTCTTTTTAATTTCACTAATGTCTTGTGTTGTACGCTACACCAAAAGGAGCTTGCACAACACGCATCCTTGACTTTCCTTGCATTACACGCAATCGCAACCTTCCTCGATAGTGTGTGTAGTACGCAGTACTGAGTTTCACGAAACAACGATATGCTTTAAAATATTATTAAAACTAGCCGTTATGAATAGTAATAACCACTTTTTGAAATTTTGTAAATTTTATTTTTCAAAATGGAATTCATTTTTAGATTCGGAGTATCGAATTTAGCCTAAGGTGAAATTTTGGTACTTTTCGGATAACTTTCATATTATGATGAATAGTGAAAATTACTAAATTATAATTAAAAACAACTTTTTTAATCGAAATAATTAATAGTGATAAATTATTAATTTGAGTGGTTTTAAAGTATATTTAGAATATATTTTTACAATTTAATACAATGTTGGTCATTGGTTGTAATTTCACATTTAAACCAGACATAATCAAGTGTCAATCTTTTGATAGATATTGTTTCTTAAAAACACGCTATTTGTTTTAACAGCGGGATTTAATTATAAAATTAATTAATGCAACTTCAATGTTATGAATTTGGTAAAATAGACTTCATTTTTGAATTCGGAATATGAAATATAGCTTAGGATGAAATTTTGGCATTTTTCTGAAAAACATCAATTTTTGATGAATAGTGAAACTACTAAGTGGTAGTTAAAAACTGAATTTTTCATAAAACTTAATTTTACCACTTTTGTGAATGGAATTTCAAAAATCCGAGAGACACGGTTGATGACAGTAAGTAAAATGTGGTTCAATGAGATGAAAATAATTTTTGGTGAATAGTAACTTTTTACTTTTATTTACCACGGTTAAAAGTAAATAGGGTAATTAAGGGTAAGAATGATATTGATATTAGCCTAACACATGTCCTAATTCTATTGGACAAATGTATCTCGACCAAAAACAACCTTAAGTGTAAAATATTATCATTTAGACCCACTTGGATTAGATTAGGACATTTATTATTATTTAATTCAAAGAATAGTTAAAAGAGTTAAAATCAAAGTTTATTTACTAAAACATTTTTAATATAGGGATATAAATAAGATAAATTCGATTGTAAATATTCATTAGAAAGCTAAAAATATTTTCTACATGATGGTATTTTATTTATAATTTTTAGACATTAAATAATTTAATTTATTTATGACACAATTATGATTCAGTAATTATCTTATTTATGAAATATTGACATGATTGATGTTATAAACACCAAAATAAATGTAATTTTAGACTTTTTATGAATTACACTAATTTTCTAGGTTACTATGATATATTAGTGTTGATTTAATAAACTTGGTTCGAACATATAATTCTGTTATGACTTTCACAAAAATCATATATCAAATAGTGTCAAAATTGACACAAAATAGTTTTTAAATCAAATATTATATTATTAATTGTTATTTTATTCCTAAAAATATAAGGTTCGGCCAAATGACATAGATAAGGATATATGTATTATTAATAAATAATTTGGGGTTCTTTTGGCATGTTATAGTAAGCGTATTAACCATATAGTGAAAGAAAACAAAAAGACACGGTAAAAGTTAAATTATTTAACTTAGAGTTAAATCTAATTGATAAGGTTACAATAATATCCTAAACTTGTATAAATCCTATTGGTTGATAGGATTTCTACCCATACCCACTTTAATTTCGAAATAAGACCCTTTGGAACCATTATAAACCGATTTTGACTTTAATATAAAATAATATTTTGAGATATTCCTAAGGTGCCACTCTCCTCCCTTATAAAAGGGTACCTCCTCCCCCTCCTCCTCACACCAAATTGAGCACTCAAGCTCGGACAACCCCTGCCATTTTCTCCTCTCCACTTCCCTAGAATAATCCTAGAGGTCCTGGTCTTCTTCAAAGACCAATATTAGTTCCCTAAGTGGAGGATTCAAAGAAGCGTTCCAAAGAAAAGGTAATATCCTTTACCGATCTTTTCAATTTCTTTCTTCTTCAACTTCTTCTTCTTTAGTTGTTTCATGATAAAGTAATAAAATAAGTATCACTTACATACTGATATGTTATTATAAATACGAAACAACCCTAATTCACCTTCTATCCATCCTACGGAAAAATGAAATCACCGCGCGTGCGTACGTACGGAATACCGTCTCCACGCCGTGGTGTAATCTATTTTCTACCACCACCTTACATGGATGGGTATAATGGTGTAAAGAATAACTATACATAGTTATTAAAACATCATATTGATTCTGATATATTTTATAATCCACTCCAATTCAATTCAATAATTATGGAAATGATATCATCGCTCGTGCGTACGTACGGACTACCGTCTCCACGACGCGATGAGATTCATTCTTAATAATTAACCATTCATGAATGATTATAAAGTATATATAATAAGTTCTAATGAAATATATGAAATAATAATGATACTGTAATTATTTATATTTATATATATGTCATATACTTAATTCCATTTAATTCAATAAGGAAACGAAAACAGCGTTCATGCGTACGTACGGACTACCGTCTCCATGAACTGTGTATTTCTTTCCATTTACTGATTCATTATATATATGTATATTTTGAATATATATATATAAATCATGTTTTATATTCTGTAATTAAGTAATCATGATATAAGTAATCATATGAATAATTACAAGTCAAAACACGGACGACAAATGAAACAATTTTACCCAAAACGCTCTTTAACATGAAATTTACAAAAGTATGGGTAATATAAAGTCAAAATTGAACCATATATGATATAATAACAATTAATATGATTCTGTAATAAGTCAATGACATTATTTAAATCATTATACAGGAGGTTCGGACACTTACGAAGCAAATCGGTCCTAAGGTAAGGGAAATATCGCAATCTCATTTTTATCCGAGATTGTTTATACTTTGGTATTTACTAGGGTGTATTTTATCTTGCACATCCATGTTTCCTCAATATGTAATATTGTTTCCATCCACCTACAATTTTTTAAATCTAATTTTACCCTTCGGTGAATTTTTAGTAAAAGATATGAAAGGAATCTTTTGTCGTTTTTCGTACGAGGTACTTTTTGACTTTTCCGACAAAAGTACGAAGAATGTTTTTTTAACTTATACGGCATGAATGGATTTCTAAAAAATTATTTCCAAGAAGCTTCCTTTACAAGTATTCAAGTTTATTTTTAATCAACTTCTTTTAGTTTAAAATTGTATGACATGTTAAGAAAGGAAAAGTGTTTTTGAAGTAGAAAGGATATTTTCCTCAAGAATGAAGTTCAAGTATTTTATAAAAATTATTTTCCATATAAGATAATAAAAGGGTTCTGTTTTTATCCCTATTATTACATGGATTTGATTATGTTGTGATGGAAACATTTTTATGAATTCCTTTATCTTATATGAATTGTTTTATGATGTCATGTTTAAGAATCCCATTTTTATTACATGGGTTATGCGATGATGTATGATTTATGATTATGTGGCACACATAAGAAAGGATTCATTATAAGATGGGTGGGACCTATATCTACCTCCAATGCATTGGGTAAAGATTTTATATCTCATGAGATAGACAGGGCTGGAACGGTAGGTTATACCGGTTCAGTGAAACAGGACTGAAACGAGGGTTACTCGATTCAGAAAGGGACTTTGTCCACTAAGATAGTCTTGGCAATGAGTCTTGACTAACAAGAAATGATTCTCTATGATTATGTGTGAATGCCACAAAGTTTCATGTTTTAAGTTATGATTATTGTGATTACATTTCACTGCCATGATTTATCCCATGTTATGAAATTATGCTCTCTTTTGCAGGTTAAGATTTCCAAAATGTTATGTTCTTATGAATACGATGTGATTGATATTTCTTTTGTTTACCCTTACTGAGCATTTGAGATCACCCTTTTATGTTTTCTTTTCCCCAGGATATAAAGAAAGGTTTTAGGTAAAAAAAGGGAAGATCTTTATAGGAGATGTTGAAGATCTTTCACCACGATTAGAAGATTATGTTCCGAGTTTCCAAAGACACTAAACTATTACGATCCTTGTGTGTGTGTTTTTGTTATGTACTAAGTATTCCACAAAAGTAATGTAATGTCCTTGTACGATAAGCTTCGGGTCTCTACAGTTGGTATCAGAGGAAAGTTTTAGTTAACCTTTGGAAACTAGGATGCGAAAACGTTAGTGAGATCCCTAGAGATATTTCTAAGGTATGTCTAGGTATGACCCTAAGGATAAGTATACGTATAGGATATAATCCTAGAACTATGATAACGATCTTATAATTTAACCTAAGATGTTAGATATTAAGGGTACTCCCCCTTTACTATGTTGTTTTCCCTAGCATTATTTTGCCTCTCACACTATTCTGTTTGGGTTTTAGAAAATGGCTGGAAACAAGATGATTCAAAATAATGGAGGATATGATGGACAATGGAATGATATTATTCATGAGCAACCAAATGAAATGGGATTTGGATGTCCAAACATCATTATTATGCTGAATCAGCAATCTCATAATATGATCAATAAAGTAAAATTTGGTAAGTTTCCTAACACGACTAATAAGAGAAAGATGGAGTTCCATGATGATCATAGAGGAAAGAAAGTTCAATTTCCCCTATGTAAATAATGTGGGAAGAGGCATCAAGGAGAATGTTTCAAAGGAACTGGAAGATGCTTTGGGTGTGGAAAAGAAGGACACAAAGCAAGTAAATGCAAAGGAAAAGGTTCAGTTAACACCATGGATGAGGATAATGGTATTGCTATGACATCAACAATGGTTAAATGTTTTAAATGTGGAATGTACGAGCATTATGCAAACCAATGCCCTAAGGGAAAGTCTCATGAAGATAATCAGTATGGTCATATGGGAAGTATTTATGTGGATGATGATGAAGAGACTACAAATGATATGTGAGATGAAAGAATTGTTGAAGCTCGGTCAATGGTTTAAGAATGTAGTGAAATGATTACATGTTTATCATGAGTAATGTTGTATAAGTAATCTCATGGTACTATGGAATAAAGAGACATCTAAGGATTGTTACACTGTTGTCTTTCATTGAGTTTTGAAAGTGTATGATTAATGTTACCAGTATCCATGAAAGGTTATTCAGATACTTTTGGAACGTAGATGATATGCGCATAATGAAGGGATAAAGAGAATCTAATATGTTTGATAGTATTCATGAGCTCATGATTGATATAAGGACTAAGTGATATCATGGTTTGAGTATATAGAATTTTGAGGATTTTGGTATGTGGAAAGTGTTAACTTTAAACTGCATTCATGTTTTCACTAAGGTATTCAAGAGAATACATGATTAAGGCCTTTGAATGTTTGGAATGTGACCAACAAGACATATATATGGGGATTAACGATAGTATTAAATCTCTGGTAATATTTTTCAATATATTATGAGAGTGGACTGCAGTATTATGGATAAGCCTAAAGATTAGAATGGATTATGTTGGACATAAGTTAGTATTGTTTAAGGATAGAAGATTTTCGATATTATTAATGGGATGTTATAGTATTATAGTTTTAGAAAAAGGACAACCCGCAGGACGGGCGACAGCCCATCGCTTCGGACAAGGCTGTGGGAATCGAACCCACAACCGAAGTGCGACTGGCCTTTATCACCTACCACTGGCCTACAGGAAGTCCCTGTTTAGTAGAACCTAGTTTTATTTTATTAAGCGGTTTGATATACGAAGTATAAGTTCATTTTTGGAACCATATACGATTAATCTAACCATAATATGAACTTATAACTTTTTGAACCTTTTGTTTGAGACAGATGGAATGACCCGTCATTCTATCACATGATCTACTAACACTTCACGAATAACAAATTCAACTTCATTTATTTAAGAGATGAATTAGAAATTGTTCAAGGCACGAACAACAGCGAGATTGTACCAAAATAAAGTAAGTATTTATTCTAATTCAAACTCTTCAACTTTAGGGAAACGATCTTGAAAACCAAAAATGTTTTCCTAGTGCTCTTATACCTGATGAATCAGATGGTACCTTATATCACCACAAATATATGGATTTGTGATTACTGGCTTTTCCATAGCCATGTTCTCTACCACTCTCCATCAGAACATGATGGTTAGATTTCTCTTCCATATCCATATTTTCACCTATGTGGAAACCCAATGATTAGTTTATTTGGGTAACCGTTAAGTTTCATACTTTTGTTTTAAAATATTGGTTTTGGTATTCCATTTTACGATGTGGGTTTCTATTAAATAAACTTTCTAATAGTAAACCATTTATAACCCCAATTAATTTCGAGGGCGAAATTCATTTTAAGGGGGGTAGAATGTAACACCCCGAGATTTTATGAAAAATATTCTTTTTAATTTCACTAATGTCTTGTGTTGTAAGCTACACCAAAAGGATCTTGCACAACACGCATCCTTGACTTGCCTTGCATTACACGCAATCGCAACCTTCCTCGATAGCGTGTGTAGTACGCAATACTGAGTTTCACGAAACAAGGATATGCTTTAAAATATTATTAAAACTAGCCGTTATGAATAGTAATAACCACTTTTTGAAATTTTGTAAATTTTATTTTTCAAAATGGAATTCATTTTTAGATTCGGAGTATCGAATTTAGCCAAAGGTGAAATTTTGGTACTTTTCGGATAACTTTCATATTATGATGAATAGTGGAAATTGCTAAATTATAATTAAAAACAACTTTTTTAATCGAAATAATTAATAGTGATAAATTATTAATTTGAGTGGTTTTAAAGTATATTTAGAATATATTTTTACAATTTAATACAATGTTGGTCATTGGTTATAATTTCACATTTAAACCAGACATAATCAAGTGTCAATCTTTTGATAGATATTGTTTCTTAAAAACACGCTATTTGTTTTAACAGCGGGATTTAATTATAAAATTAATTAATGCAACTTCTATTTTATGAATTTGGTAAAATAGACTTCATTTTTGAATTCGGAATATGAAATATAGCTTAGGATGAAATTTTTGCATTTTTCTGAAAAACATCAATTTTTGATGAATAGTGAAACTACTAAGTGGTAGTTAAAAACTGAATTTTTCATAAAACTTAATCTTACCGCTTTTGTGAATGGAATTTCAAAAATCCGAGAGACACGGTTGATGTCAGTAAGTAAAATGTGGTTCAATGAGATGAAAATAATTTTTGGTGAATAGTAACTTTTTACTTTTATTTACCACGGTTAAAAGTAAATAGGGTAATTAAGGGTAAGAATGATATTGATATTACCCTAACACATGTCCTAATTCTATTGGACAAGTGTATCGCGACCAAAAACAACCTTAAGTGTAAAATATTATCATTTAGACCCACTTGGATTAGATTAGGACATTTATTATTATTTAATTCAAAGAATAGTTAAAAGAGTTAAAATCAAAGTTTATTTACTAAAACATTTTTAATATAGGGTTATACATAAGATAAATTCGATTGTAAGTATTCATTAGAAATCTAAAAAGATTTCCTACATGATGGTATTTTATTTATAATTTTTAGACATTAAATAATATAATTTATTTATGACACAATTATGATTCAGTAATTATCTTATTTATGAAATATTGACATTATTGATGTTATAAACACCAAACTAAATGTAATTTGAGACTTTTTATGAATTACACTAATTTTCTAGGTTACTATGATATATTAGTGTTGATTTAATAAACTTGGTTCGAACATATAATTCTGTTATGACTTTCACAAAAATCATATATCAAATAGTGTCAAAATTGACACAAAATAGTTTTTAAATCAAATATTATATTATTAATTGTTATTTTATTCCTAAAAATCTAAGGTTCGGCCAAATGACTTATATAAGGATATATGTATTAGTAATAAATAATTTGGGGTTCGTTTGGCATGTTATAGTAAGTTTATTAACCATATAGTGAAAGAAAACAAAAAGACACGGTAAAAGTTAAATTATTTAACTTAGAGTTAAATCTAATTGATAAGGTTAAAATAATATCCTAAACTTGTATAAATCCTATTTGTTGATAGGATTTCGACCCATCCCCACTTTAGCTTCGAAATAAGACCCTTTGGAAACATTATAAACCGATTTTGACTTTAATATAAAATAATATTTTGAGATATTCCTAAGGTGCCCCTCTCCTCCCTTATAAAAGGGTACCTCCTCCCCCTCCTCCTCACACCAAATTGAGCACTCAAGCTCGGCCAACCCCTGACATTTTCTCCTCTCCACTTCCCTTGAATAATCCTAGAGGTCCTGGTCTTCTTCAAAGACCAATATTAGTTCCCTAAGTGGAGGATTCAAAGAAGCGTTCCAAAGAAGAGGTAATATCCATTACCGATCTTTTCAATTTCTTTCTTCTTCAACTTCTTCTTCTTTAGTTGTTTCATGATAAAGTAATTACATCAGTATTACTTACATACTGATATGTTATTATAAATATGAAACAACCCTCATTCACCTTCTATCCATCCTACGGAAAAATAAAATCACCGCGCGTGCGTACGTACGGAATACCGTCTCCACGCCGTGGTGTAATCTATTTTCCACCACCACCTTACATGGATGGGTATAATGGTGTAAAGAATAACTATACATAGTTATTACAACATCATATTGATTCTGATATATTTTATAATCCACTCCAATTCAATTCAATAATTATGGAAATGATATCATCGCTCGTGCGTACGTACGGACTACCGTCTCCACGACGCGATGAGATTCATTCTTAATAATTAACCATTCATGAATGATTATAAAGTATATATAATAAGTTCTAATGAAATATATGACATAATAATGATACTGGAATTATTTATATTTATATATATGTCATATACTTAATTCCATTTAATTCAATAAGGAAACGAAAACAGCGTTCATGCGTACATACGGACTACCGTCTCCAGGAACTGTGTATTTCTTTCCATTTACTGATTCATTATATATATGTATATTCTGAATATATATATATATAAATCATGTTTTATATTCTGTAATTAAGTAATCATGATCTAAGTAATCATATGAATAATTACAAGTCAAAACACGGACGACAAATGAAACAATTTTACCCAAAACGCTCTTTAACATGAAATTTACAAAAGAATGGGTAATATAAAGTCATAAGTGAACCATATATGATATAATAACAATGAATATGATTCTGTAATAAGTCAATGACATTATTTAAATCATTATACAGGAGGTTCGGACACTTACGAAGAAAATCGGTCCTAAGGTAAGGGAAATATCGCAATCTCATTTTTATCCTAGATTGTTTATACTTTGGTATTTACTGGGGTGTATTTTATCATCCACATCCATGTTTCCTCAATATGTAATATTGTTTCCATCCACCTACAATTTTTTAAATCCAATTTTACCCTTCGGTGAGTTTTTAGTAAAAGATATGAAAGGAATCTTTTGTCGTTTTTCGTACGAGGTACTTTTTGACTTTTCCGACAAAAGTACGAAGAATGTTTTTTTTAAACTTATACGGCATGATTGGATTTCTAAAAAATTATTTCCAAGAAGCTTCCTTTACAAGTATTCAAGTTTATTTTTAATCAACTTCTTTTAGTTTAAAATTGTATGACATGTTAAGAAAGGAAAAGTGTTTTTGAAGTAGAAAGGATATTTTCCTCAAGAATGAAGTTCAAGTATTTTATAAAAATTATTTTCCATATAAGATAATAAAAGGGTTCTGTTTTTATCCCTATTATTACATGGATTTGATTATGTTGTGATGGAAACATTTTTATGAATTCCTTTATCTTATATGAATTGTTTTATGATGTCATGTTTAAGAATCCCATTTTTATTACATGGGTTATGCGATGATGTATGATTTATGATTATGTGGCACACATAAGAAAGGATTCATTATAAGATGGGTGGGACCTATATCTCCCTCCAATGCATTGGGTAAGGATTTTATATCTCATGAGATAGACAGGGCTGGAACGGTAGGTTATACCGGTTCAGTGAAACAGGACTGAAACGAGGGTTACTCGATTCAGAAAGGGACTTTGTCCACTAAGATAGTCTTGGCAATGAGTCTTGACTAACAAGAAATGATTCTCTATGATTATGTGTGAATGCCACAAAGTTTCATGTTTTAAGTTATGATTATTGTGATTATATTTCACTACCATGATTTATCCCATGTTATAAAATTATGCTCTCTTTTGCAGGTTAAGATTTCCAAAATGTTATGTTCTTATGAATACGATGTGATTGATATTTCTTTTGTTTACCCTTACTGAGCATTTGAGATCACCCTTTTATGTTTTCTTTTCCCCAGGATATAAAGAAAGGTTTTAGGTATAAAAAAAGGGAAGATCTTTATAGGAGATGTTGAAGATCTTTCACCACGATTAGAAGATTACGTTCCGAGTTTCCAAATACACTAAACTATTACGATCCTTGTGTGTGTGTTTTTGTTATGTACTAAGTATTCCGCAAAAGTAATGTAATGTCCTTGTACGATAAGCTTCGGGTCTCTACATAAATACTGACTGGTTTTCAGTCATACCAAAGTTAACTAAACTTTACTAGTTGTGGATTAAAAAATTTTAGAACAATCACTATATACCTGGTGAACTCCCTTTACTGGGTTTTAGGGATAACACACTTCACCATTCAGATCACTTCTGTTGACTCCCCCTTGCTCATGGAATTAGGAATAATATAAACTCATATTATTTATTGGAAGGTCACTTCAATGGGTTGGGGTTAAATCATGCATCCTTAACTATATATAGTTTCTATGTTGAAGTCCTATTTTTACCCATAGATCTAATCCACTTTTATGAGAACTTTATGTTCTCAAACTATTCCTCCATGAACTGCACTACTCCACATACCACATCTGCATACTACCTCCTCAAACCATGATTGTGTACTGACTTCACAAACCATGTCCATGTACTACTTCTTCTCTATAGACTAACTCCTCCCCTATGAACTGTATTCCATGAACTATCCTTCATGAAGAATCTTCCACGAACTGTCTTCCATGAACCTTCTGCCACAAGCCATCTCCCATGATCCATTCTAGACTTCATTGAATTCTTTTCATATTTCTAATAAAAGTCTTATTTGCAGGGTTGTCTTCCCGTGAACCACTCTATATTTCACTAAATTCCTCCCGGATTTTTAATTTAAGTGCCACACCAAAATGAAGGGATTAGTGCTCCTTATATAGGAAAATATATTTTCGTAGTCTACTAGACAGATATTTGCCAAATCATTGATAGAGAACCACCATAACCACATACCATTCATCTCTCATGAACCGTTCTACTCTATGTGGTCCATGTACATCCACTCTTCCTTCTCAGTGGCTGAACTATTCCATGAAAAAATCTCCACCTTGTTTTCTCTAACTAAAAGAAATCCTACATACGTCCATACTTCCATGAACAATTTTCCTCCCGCGAACCGCATGTCTCCCCACCAATAGTTTTTCATTTCACAAAATATTCCCCATACACTTACATCATACAATAATTCATGGTCTGCATACCATCCTTCATGATTTGTGAACCATTCTTCATGGTCTACATATTGTTCACTCCTACACATAAATCCTTCCTCTTCCAAAAACAAACTCATGATTTTGCGGCCCAATAATTTCGAAAACATTGGGAAACTGTGGAACCTAAAACACCTACTTCTATCTACATTATAAGAATACTTTACTTTAAAACCCCTTGATCAACCCAATGTGGATTGAAAACAAACATAAATCATACTCTACATTTATTAAAGATAAAATTTGGTTCAAAAAATATCCCCCTTTGGTTTTATTGGCAATCTGTATATAAATTCAATGAAGCACCAACCAAAACCTTCTAAACAAGATAAAACTTAGCTAATTCTCTAAGTATACATGATAAATTCTCAGTGTAGAAAACAATAGGAGAAGCATGAAATGGTTTCTCTTGAAACCAAACACTAAATCAAATTTTTACCTGTGGAGATCAAAGCACATTACCCTTGGATTGTATCCCCCCATAAACCAGAAATAATTGTGTTTAAAAACTAAAAAAATTAGCACAAATGGGGAGAGGGGACCAAATAGAACCTCCTCATGCATTGGGAGGTGGTAAAACACAGAGTTTAAATGGATGTTTCTCATAAACACATTCTAAAAATGGATTGTTCAGTATTTCAACCACTTGATCATCAATTCCAACATGATCCATTTTAATCATGCCTTATTCCACCTTTTCTTTTATAAAGTGATTTTGGATTTCATTTTGTTTCACACAAGAATACTGAATGTGATTCTTCATAAGATCAATTTCAATTATTTTATCACAGTAAATCACCATTGGTTGTTTCACCTCATCACCAATATCAATCAGTTTTTTCTTTATCCAAAGTAGTTGAGCACGATCCATTGTAGAAAAGATATACTCAACTTCAACAATACTGAGAGAATTTGTTTCTTATTTCTTACTCAACCAGAACACACATTTCCTTCCAATGAAGAACGCTCCACCACTTGTGGATTTTCTTCCCACCACATCTCTAGCCTAGTCAAAAATAGAAATTGTTGATAGTTCATTATCTTTTCATTTGGAATTGTATAATCCATACTTGTGAGTAACTTGAATGTACAACATGATTTGTTTAATATATACTATATGATATTACTTTGGATATCCTTGAATGTAGACCACTAAGCATTTTTAAAGAAAATATATGGTCGTGTTGTAGTTAAGTACAATAGGCTTCCAATTATTCTTCTTTATATGGTGGGATCAACATAAGTCTCATCCTCATTCCTTCCATGTTTAGTTCCAACCACAATCAGAGACAACATTGTTTTTGGATTCATGCATATTGAATTTATTTAGAAAATATCTTGCATACTTTTCCTGATAAATGAATGTGTAGTATTTCCACTGAATCACATGCATCTCCAAGAAGTATGTGAAATCACCAATCATAAACATTTAAAATTATGGTTTCATGTGATTGGAAAAATTCATCCACTGATCCCTACTCACTTCCCCCAAATATAATATTATTTATGTACACCATAACCACGAACTGATCTTTCTAAGAAGTCTACACATATATATATTTTCATCCACTCATCCTCTATTAAATTCAATCTTCTTTAGATAAGAATAAAACTGAGATTATTATTCCCATGGTTCCTGTTTCAAACCATACAGAACCTTATTTAATCTAGAAACCATCATTTCATAATTACTAAGAAGAAACCCCACTGGTTGTTTAATATAGACATCTTCTTCAAGAACACCATTTAATAAAGTTGTCTTGATGTCCATTTGATACACTTTGAATCCTATTTGGATTACCATGGAAAGAAATAGTATGATTGACTCCAGTATAGCCACCAAAACAAATTTTACTTCAACATCAACACCATCAATCTTCGAATAGCCTTTACAAACCAGTCATGCCGTATCTATAACATCCCAAGAATCTATGTTTCATGTAATGGTAAATTTTAAATTTTATGATACCCATTAATCGAACAAACTGGTTTCTTATGGAAAAGTAATAATATAATTTTAATTTATTATGAAATAGATTAAACACACAAAATGAACAAAAGGCTCTCTATTCTAGTGGGAACACCATAGTAATTACAATACACTGAGATCAAACAGGAAATTAAGATAACCAAAGATACTAATTAAAAATCCTATTAAGATTACAGGAAGACCACACAAAACAACGAAGACCCCGAGAAGGTAATAGGGGTCCTTAGCATCTGGCATAACGAGCATGAGAACGGCCAAAGCCACCGCAGCCACACTAAGCACTAAAGGGATGACTTGAACCATCCTATCCTTCTTCTTCTTCTTCAATCACCTTAAGCTTAAGACACCCCAAGTCTTGGTTTAATAGGGTACCAATATGACTGTTACCTCAAGTAGTCGTTGGAAACTCAACAGCTATAATTATAGTCATTAGTCCTATAAGGTTTTAACTAAAGACACTTACTAAAATACTTAACAAGGCCACGGCAAGGCTACTGAGAATCACAACTTGACCAATTAGATAATAAACATCCCTCGGGTCTGTCATTATGAAAAACATACTAGCAAGAACTATAGCACATGTACTCAGCACCAAGGGAATGAAGAGATCCATCCTTCTAAGCCCAAGTGTGTTACATGTGTAAACACCATAACTACGTATTTATAGGAGTCTTTATGACCATTACCTATTTATGTATCCATTGGAATATTTAAACCTAATGACTGTTGGGTTTTTAAATTAATGAGGTTTATCTTTTATAAACTTGTTTTTTATAATCTTATGGTATTTAGAATGTTTTAATATATCTAGATGTTTTAATTATATTTCAATAACATAGTTGTTTTTACAAATCCTAATGTTTATTTATATAGTTCAAAACCTAGTAATTTAAAATATCTTTTAAATATTATAAAGGATATAACTCCTAAATAGGGTATTTTATAAAGAATGAAACCAGCATACCCTTGTTGGCATGGTTTGAAAATAAAGAGTATATTTTCTTACACCTTTTAAAGTTTAGTATGTAAAGTATGAAATATATGACTTCTAAAAATAGTTTTATCAATTAGTAAGTATTCTATAATTTAGAATTGAATTTCAGATTTTAAAAATTATAATTTCTGAGTATAGCTTATATAATTTCAAACTATAGTTATTAATGTTTCTTATTTTAAATTACTAAAGAACCTACTTTTAAAACTTATACTCACTGTTTTAAACTTTTTTTCAAGTTGTTTAATCAAATTTTTAATAAAACAATTATTAGAGACCAAGCTAGCCGAGGGTATCCCTAAGGGCCAAGACCTCAAGGCCAAGACCAAGCCCCTGAGAGATATGAGGTAGTGACCATCGGGGTCCCCCGAGCATCAGGGCGTGCAATTGGGTGCCCAATCAAGTCTGAGTCAAGCATAGTCTGATCCAATTTTCACGTGGGCCCGTGTGTAAGGCCCATAGAGCGCGGTGCATGAGGATGGGCCAAGGCCCACATGGGGCCCGTGTATAAGGCCTCGTGGTGTGTGTGTTCTGTCATCGGGATGAGGCGGGAGCGCCCTGGCTTATAAGCCACACCCGAACTCTATTTCTTTTCGATGTGGAACACCGAAATTTCGGTTTCGCACAATCGGGGTCGTCCATCACATCTCGCGATCAATCTGAGTCGTCCGCGCAATCGCAGCCGCGTGAGCGCCCGGTGTCTCTCGTGATCATCGATCTCCCGCAAGATCTAATCCTGGTGATCCATCCTTATTAAACGTTCGTCCCATCTCCCACTCCACCCACGGTTGTCCGATCCAGCGATGAATGATCCTGGTCGTCTTCCCCATCTCATCTGCCTCCCGCGTCGTATTCTTCCTCTACAATCCAGGCCAGTGGCCGTCACCCTCACCACCTCTCCCTCTCCACTACACCTCTTTGGCTCGTGACCCTCTGAGGTCCTCCTTAGCCTCACCTTTCCACGGACCTACTCCCCCTAATACCTCATCCCTTATCCTATCGAGATCCTCCTTGGGTAAGTTTATATAAAACATAAATATATGTTTTCATTATTGTATCATGGAGCCCCTCTCGACTAAAAGGCTTGTCAAGCGGTAGGGTCCCCTGTTGTTGGAGTCAAGGACTATTGAACCTTTTAAAATCCCTCTCCCTTGAAATAGAACCCGACGGGTTCATCTCTTGCTCCCCTCCACCTCTCTCTCTCTCTCTCTCTCTCTCAAGCATCCCAAGACCTCCAGTGAGCTCCTCCCTCTTTCGAACCTCCTCCTCCATCTCAGGAAGGGTATTACTTCATTTTCTTAAAAAAATGCAAAACAAAATATGCACACACTGTTTATAATAGGTTATATAATATGTATGTATATATATATATATATTCAGTATTTGGAATCTTTTCTCTTCCTCTTTCAAAACAGGGTGTATGGATTTGAAATGGTATCACCTAAATGGTATAAGAGTTTTGTTTCTGTTCAGTTTTTATTCTAAAACTAGTACAATAAATTCTATATGTATATATATAATTTTATAATATGTATTTTTATACTCGTTAAACTCTCCTTATTTAAAGGCTTCCATGGTGGTTGGACATGTTTTATAGAAATTTAGGTAATGGTTTTATTTTAGAAGGTTTTTAGTTTTACAAAACCTAGAATAAGAGGTTTTGTGTATATGATTTATAAATATATATATATATGTGTGTGTGTGTGTGTGTGTATAACAACCTCTTCTCTATTTTTTGATTTTCAAATAAGTCATATAAATATTAATTAAGATACATATGGGTATATACTATTCAGGAGTTTAACTTGGAATCTTTTTCATTAAGAAAAACCCAAATTATACCATGTGTATAATCGAGGGTATATACATAAATATATATATATATATTTTTCCAACCCAAATCTATTTTAAAGGTTTACAAATAAATCAGTATGTTTCACAAAGGATTATATATTCATAAGGGTTGTTTTGAAATTTACTTTTAATATACAAATCCCTTTTTGTAAACTTTGTATATATATATATATGTATAATTATGTAATTATACATATAATTTTTCCAATACAAGAAATTATGATTTTTAAGACATGAATACTAACCCTTAAATAATATTTTAGATGTGAATTAGGATTTTGGTTTAAGTGTAATTATGTTATAGTTTAAAACCATAGTTTTTATAATTTTATGTAATTGTGGTTTCATATATATAATAAACCCTATATGGTTTGGTTTCCACCAAATAAATGGTTATGGGTTAGAGGTATTTTAATCTTAGGGAATTTAATGGACCTTGATTAATTTATGTGAAAACCCATATATACACTTTGTGTATATATGGTTATGTATATATGTATTTATAAGTTAAATTTCTAAAACATGTATGCCTTACTACCATGTTTATTTAGTAGTCATGTATGTCTTACTTCCTTGTTTATTTAGTAGTCTTGTATGCCTTACTGTCATGTTTATTTATTAGTCATGTATGCCTTACTTCCATATTCATTTAGTAGTCATGTATGCCTTGTCTTGTGTAATCATTTGACTATTTATGGCCATAGTTTCAATGTCATCTGTACATTATATAATTGCAGGTTACATGTTTAATGGTTTCATTATTCATTTTATTTATTATTGCTCACTATGCATGCATATGAAACATCATAATAATGAAAAAAGAATCATGTTACCCAAAGTGGTATGGGACACCTTGGGTAACATCAAATGAAATTAAATTACCCAAAGTGGTATGAGACGCCTTGGGTAATATCAAATAAAAATTAAATATTCAAAGTGGTATGGGACACCTTGAATATCAGACCTTATTGACATATGAGGAATGTATTCGACTGCCAGGTTGGGGACGGGTTAAAAGAAATCCCTATAGGTTAGGGATAGGTTAAAGTAAGCCCTCCAGGTTAGGGACTGGTAAAAGTAAGCCCTCCGGGTTAGAGATCGGTAAAATTAAGCTCCTCGATGCATCGGTAGGTCTCATTAGACAACTAGTAGGGGAATTGGCTGAGGCCTTTACCAACTATGAGTTATGGATTTTGTATGGGGCCTTAGTCATTAGATGTCTTGGCCGAGGCCTTGACACAGTCCAGCATATGCATTTCCCTCATTATGACTATGTAATTTAATTAACCGGAAAATATTCGATTAGTAGAATATTGATTAAAGAGCTTATGGATTAAGGCTGAGGCCTTAATCAATAGATGTCTTGGACGAGGCCTCGAAAATATGTTTACAGAATGTTCTGCATTATAATCCCTCATTATGTGTAAGCTGATTAAGAGCCATTATTTAAGAGTATTAAAAAAGAAAAATTTTATGGCATGACATATGTATTGCACTCAGTGATTTTAGTATGAATTAATTACCTTTATGCACAAATCTGATCATTCATTACTCTTAGCTGATTAATTTATGCTACATATTCTCAGGTCATACATGCTTAGAATTCCTTTTATTCATCATGCCTATAATTTAATTATGTATCCTTGTAATTCCAACAGCATGTTTTGATTTGAGCACTTTGTTGATTTGTACTAGTGTCGCAACTTTTCTTTGGACAAAATGTTTTATGGAACTTTTAAATAATGTTTTCAAAAGTTATTATGAGTATAGTATGTTATATTTAAACCCCTTATTGGTAATTCATATGCTCACCCTATGTTTTAAATGAAAAAAAATTCATGTTTCAGTAATTTCTTCAACGAAGTTTCAGAATGCAGCTGGTTTTCCCAGAACCTGAACCTCACAATCCTCTGTAGCATGAGTCATGATGTGATAAATGTAAATGTAATGTAATAATTTTGGTACATCGTGTCTCATGGGAACTAGCACTGGGAACTCAGGGGTCGGGACCTTACATTATCTCTGACCACCTTTCCATTCTCATCAAATTTATTTTTTAAAATTCACTTTTTACTGATAACATTGATGTTTTAGGGTCTCGTAACTAGATCCCATATTTGGTTCTTATGGATCTGATCCAACACTTCATTCATTCCTTTAAGCCATGATTCATCTTTTACAGCTTCTTCAAATGAAGTTGGTTCCATAATTTATAGGAATATAGATTGTACATTATTCCTCATTCTCTTTATCTATGTAGGAGCTATCCAATCCCTAATAATATTGGATGGATCAATTTTGGATCTTTTATTTCTCCTATGAGGTTCAAGAAAATTTTCTTCAGCCATGGTTTCCTCTTCCGATTCTTCTGCTGAGTCAATATCATGATGCGATTCCTAAGTGTTTTTATGCCTTTCTCTACTTCTTTATTTGTATCTCTTCAATTTCCACATTCTTCCTCATCCTATATCACATTAGCAGATGAATTCCTTAAGGAATTTGCGGTTTTATCTTTAATGATCTTCACATAACTTATTGCTACAATTTTTCCAAGATGTTTATTGAATAATTTTTAGGCTTTTCTATTCATTTAATATCTAGGGAATATTCCTTCATCCGCAGCATCATCATACATTCCTTGATTTCTTTCCTTGTTTCGGATAAAACATTTACTTCTGAAAACACTTAAATACTTCAAACAGATCTTACTACCATGCCACAACACATATGGTGTCCTTATTTCATCCATATAATTCCCTGTTTGATTTTAAATTTACATCGCAACTTGAACAACCTATTTCAAATAATGTTTAGGGATACGACTCTAAATTAGCATAGTCTTAACCATATTATTCACATATAGATTCCTATGCTCAAAAAATCTATTTTACTATGGGTTCTCATATTATCCACCTCATGTTGTATTACATACTTCTCTATGTGATTTTTAAACTTAATAGATGTGTATTCCCCTCCATTATCAAACCACAAAACATTGATTATTCTTCCAATATCATTCATAGAAATTAAGAGATATGTTTTCATGAAATCAAGAACTTTTCATTTCCTATGTATAAACATCGTACAATACATTCTACTATATTCATCAATGAAATGGATGACTTACCTTTCTCCATGAGTTTTGACAACATTAATTGTACACATACATCTATATGAATGAGTTCAAGAAGATTTGATTCCCTTTTATTATTTGGCCAATATGAACTGAATACCAACTTTACTAAAATTCAAGCATCACAATTCTTTTCCCTTTCACTCTTTATATTTTGGATATCTATGACTATCTTTAACATAGATATCTTTTCCACCCTTATTGGTTGATGTGACCAAACCTCTGGTGCCAATTTTTTTTAATTCTTCAACAGTATTGTAGAAAATTATCTCTTTACTATCTACTACATATATGTTTCTATCTTTTATAAAAAAATCATATGATAATTATATGTTAATAATTTCATAGTCCAGCAATTTTGATTTAATTTCAATATATATCTTGAGTCACAGATTTGACTCACACTTAGGAGATTGTGATATAACCCATCCACAAAAATAATGTCGGTTTTATTTATCTCTCCATTGGCCAATTCAGTACTTCCACTGCCTTTGATCATCAAAGTACAATTATTAAAAAATCTCACTATTCCATTGACCTTTTTCATAACATTTGTTAAATGGTTAGAATTTTCCATCATATGGGATGACAGTCCACTATCTAGAATCAAAGTGCTTATTTTCTTGGTATATTTTAGAGCTACTTCTAAAAGGTTGTATTTTTCAATTTTATTCTTTTCCTTCTATGAAATATTAGTTTGAGTGATATATAAAGATATCTTTTCAAATATCTTTTACATATTTATAGGTTCATCATACTTTCACTCTTCTTCCAGAGGAGAGGACCTGTTTGTGATAATAACACCATCTGTTTGGAAAGTATTCACTTGTCTTTGATTTCTATAGGAATTGTTCCAACCATTCCTCTTTCTTAAACCAACATCTTCATGGAGAAAGTTGGAACAATAAAAACAATATCCATGGAAACCTTTTCTTCTATAATAATTAGTATATGAATTATTTATCCTTAATTTAATTACAAGATCTTCCCCATTCAAATAGTTCTTTGGCTCTTTACAGTATCACATGGTATGGCCTAGATGGACACAAAATTGACATTTCTTAAGTGTAAATGACGTTTCACTTAAATTCCTTCTCATGTATACTTACTTAGGAGGATATTTTGACAATATATAATTTTGGGAAACTCTAGGAAAGTTTTCATACCTTCTTTCAGTCTGATTTATGACTTTATTTTTTTGGAATTTATGTGTCTTTCTGATTTTTCTTACATTCATCTTGACCTTATTTCGGCCCATTTTACTTACATTATTAAATGTCTCAGCATCACAACTAATTCATATGTTTCCCATGAATGAGGTTCTATGATAATTCAGAACCATTTTAACTTCATCAGAACCACTCTTAGCTCTCTCTACCAGCTCAGCATCTGATAATTTTACAAACTGAATTTTATTCTTTGTTTATTTTTAACTATATTCACTGTCAAGTTTACTCCTAAGAGTAAAAACTTCTTCTTCATGTTCCCCAATATTTTTCGACTTCTCCTCCAATATTGATGTAATTTCATTAATGGAATTTTCCTGATCTTCAATTTTGATCTTTAGTTCAACTATATATTCTATGCTTTCAAAACTTTTTGCATGTTCCTTTACTACTTCCTCTAGATGATCAATTTTAGCTTCCAATATATCAATATATTCTTATGACTCTTCCATAGTTGATCTCCAATTTTTTTATCTCTTAGATTAATTTTCAAGCTTACAAAAAGCATCCTTATGTTGAAACTTATGATCGACATCAGTGGTCAATTGATTATCTCTAGATTTATCTCCTGATGGTTCTGAATTCTCAACAGTATCCATCATTAACGCATGGTTTCCAGATTTAAATTTTGGTTCTTCTTTTTTAAATAATTCACAATCATCATCTTCTTCTTCATATATAAAACTCTTTCTCTATAATTTATTTCCAAAATTAAAGTCTCCCTTTTTTAGAAACCTTTCTAGAGGCTTCTTAATGTCTCCATATTCACTATTTTCAGCATCAACATTTCTTGTGAACCGAGAGGCAATGTGCCTATCTCTACTATAAATAACTCAAGCCATAGGTAACTTGCCTTCAAATTTCCCTTTTCCCTTCTGTAATATTTTGGTAATTAGAGAAATAAGTTATTTTTCCTCATTATCTTCATTAATACTATATCCTTAAATTTAATTTTTTTTCATGGATTTTAATTCCATTTCCTTGATTTCTCGAGTCATTGCATCTTCAGGTTTGAAACTCATCTCATATGATAGCAGGAAGCTCAGAATATCATCTAGATAATGTTTGGAAAGATCCTATTCCACAAGGGCTGAGAAAATTACATTATAAAGAGGTGGAAGTCATCTGAATATTTTATTTTCAATATTAATGTCTTCAATTTATTCTCCAAGTCCTCATATTTCTCCCACAAGATCAGTAATTCAATTGAAAAATGTAACTACATTTTCTTCAGGATTCATATTTAGATCATAAAACCTATTTTTCAAAACATCTAGTTTCGCCTCCTTCACATTATTTTCACCTTAATAAATATTATGTAGTTTTCTTCATATAAACATTGATAATGTACAACTCATCCCCTTTAGATATACTATATCAAAAATATTTTTAATGAATTTGTTGGAATCCTCATGTGTTAATCATGTTTTAATAATCACAAATCATATACATTATGTAAATCTTATTAATCCTATTTAATATATCTAAAATCATGTGTACAGATGATTAGTTTCTTTATGCCTTAAATAGTTATTGAAAACAATTTTGTTTCTAATGAAATTATCTTATGAATGATTAAGTTTAATTCATTATATGAATATCACTATTTAAGTCCACGTAAAGTGATTTGATAAAGTCTGAGAAACCATGAGTCTACCACTGGTTGTATTTTTCTAGAAAAGGACCCAGACACCGTAACCGTCCAGACACAGTAACCATCCAAACACTTTGACCATCCAGACACTGTGACCATCCAGACACTGTGATCATCTAGACACTATCACCATCTAGACACTGTAACCATCCAGACATTGTCACCATCCAGACACTATAACCATACAGACACTGTGACCACCCAAACACCGTGACCAGACACCATGATCCTAACACCGTATTTGTGCTATCAGTTTCTGATCTCTATACAATTATGCCATCATAGTTGTCTGACCGCTCAAATACAAAGAAGGAGACATCATTTCAAGGAGACACTATTTCAGGGAGACACCATTTATAGACAGACTCTGACACCATTTCTTAATCTGTTGTTAATTTTTAATGGTCATATTTAAAGCTTTTAAATGCACTGACATAATTAATGTTTCTTTGCAAACTTGTCACCTAACAATACAAGGTATGAGGTTCAGAATTCATGCATCCTGTTGGCTTTAACACATGCATTCCAAGAATAAAAAGAACAATGTGGCCAAGAGAAAAGTGTGCGATCAAGGTGACAATAGAGACAACATTGACAACAGAAAAACAAGTGTGTGTATTATAATGAAAAAGCACGAGCTTTCATGAAACATGACACTCCTGAAGAACACACAAAGCATACTTAAATCCCATAGTCGAGAACATTTTCGCATCATTAACTCCACGAAGAACACGATCCAGATCTAGATGACCTATGTTACTCTATTTTCCACGAGAAGACCTGATTTCTATATCTGCTTCATCCCAAAATTCTAGAGCTGCATAGACTAACACTCAGAGCACTTCTAAACTTATCTCATAATCTCTGCTCTATTGTGTATTATTTTTTATCTTTCGAGCAGTGTGTGTGTCTGTATTAAACATTCACTATCTCTTGCATCATACTAAAGGATACAAGATATCCTTTCTCTTATATATTTTTACACTTGTGTATTCCCACATATAAGTGTAGAAGAGGTTGTGTGTGACCTATTAGTTCACATCTAGGAAGAACTATGGAAGAGGTTGTGTGACCTGGATAGTCTTGTGTACTGTTGTTAACCCCGATCCTGGGTGAGGATCAAGTTTATTTATATAAACTAATTGGTGGAAGGTGACCACAAAGTGGAGTGGATTAGGTCTCGGCTTGAGACTAAACCACTAGTTTTATATCCAATGTGTTGTTAATTTTAGTGTCCTCTATTTTACTGTTTAATTAAGAAGTCACTAAATTTACCTTGATAGTTAATCTTAAAAGGAAGTTATAATTATTTTTCATTATTAGAATAGCTTCAAAAGTAACGTTAATAACTGAAATTGATACTACTGATAATTAATCAATCTTTGATAAAGTTATTCAAATAGTCAAACTTTCATAACCGTATAACCTTGATTAACTAGGTTGTACTTAAATTTATTGGGGAACCTTTTTAAGAATACTTGTTAAACAAAAAAAAATTAGATACTCAATTCACCCCCCTCTTGAGTACTCTTCTCCAACCAACATTTGGTTTCATAGGATTGTTTCTAAAGACTCTTTTTTACCCTATCCAACTTTGATTGTAGTTGTACTTTAAAGAACTATAAATTTCTGTTAATTCTAAATTTCTATCTCTTTTAAAGTATTTATTTATTAGGGACAATATATTGGAAGGTGTTGAAACAAATAGACCACCATTATTTAATGGAACCAATTATGCTAAATGGAAAATTAAAATGAAAATTATGAGCTTTAAAATATGGTCTTCAATTATAGATGAATATAAGGTTTCTGCTACTGAAAGAATAACTTGGGATGAACCTACGAAAACTACCTATAATAACAATTGAAAAGCTATGAATGATTTATAATACAATTTAGAAGATGAGGAATTTAATTTAATCTCTGCATGTAAAACTACCCATGAAATTTGGGATACCTTGTCTGTCTCACATGAAGTAACTTATACTGTGAAATAAATTAGACTTAATACTTATACTATTAAATATGATAACTTTAAAATAAAACCTGATGAGCCTATTTATGACATTTATCTCAGGTTCAATGAAATTTTCAACACCATGATTTCTCTAGGAAGAGAAGTCACTGCCAAAGAACAGATCAAGAGGATTCCTAGATTTCTACCTGAAAGATGGAGAGGAACCTTTGTCTCTATTAGAGAGTCATGAAACATCTGCAATCTACCTATAAAAGAACTCATTGGAAAACTAATTGTGTATGAATAGGAGTTTAAAGTCAACAAGGAAGATGAGGAAGAACCAAAAATAAAATCAGTTGCATTCAATACCACCACCTCTAAACACAAGAAAAAGGTAAAGTGGAAGATTATGTAGAAAGTTTCAGTAGTGAACAATTATCACCTGACAGTGATGAAGAGATGGCTCAAGTAGCTAGAGGGTATAAGAGATTTTACAAGAAGAATAATTTTTTCATAAAGCCTAACTTCAAGGGAAGATTTGATCAGAAAGGAAGTTGGAAGAAATATTGGAACATAAGTTACAAGTTTGATGAGATTTTCTACTATGAATGTAAGCGAAATGGACATCAAGGATAATTGTCCCAAGATCATGTACAAAAATAAATATGAGTACAAAGATAAAAAGTATAAAAAGAAATTGAAAGAAACATGGAGTGATTACGAGGAAAGTTCAAGTGACTCAGAATCTTCATATGATGAACAGGCTAACAAAGCCAATATGTGTTTTCTGAAAAACACATCTGAGGTGACACTGGAATCTCTTATGCACAATTCCTATTATTGTAGAGACGAGAGTGACTCTGAAAATATGTCTAACGAATAAATTTTTGAGTATTGTAATATTCTTGAATGGACAAGAAATGAACTAAAAGATAAATAAAAGTGTTTAAAGAAATAGCATGCTCTTACCTCAATTGTTAAAACTGAACTCACTGTAGAGAGAGAGAGAGAGAGATAAATGCTCAATTACTCAAAGAGAAAAATAAACTAAAACTATCCAATGAGAAATTGAAAAAGGATATTTAAAGGTTTACTAATAGTAAAGATGCATTGGTATAAATTCTAGTTAAACAGATTGCTCCTAAATATACTACTGGAATTGGCTATCGAACTGGTAAAAGAAATTTTGGAAGAACAAATTTTGTTTCCAAATATAGAACATACAGCTTTACTCCTAGTTCTGGAAAACATTCAGCTAGTTCAAGTTATGAGGCACTCCCCACTATTTCATGCTTTTCTATACCAAATATATTTTATTTTTCAAATACTTTTCATAATGTTTAAAGTAAACCTATGAGGCAAATATGGGTTCCTATGGCACTAGTCACTAATATTCCTAGACCCAAACAAGTATGGGTACCAAAATCTATTTTTATTTGACTATATTATAGGAAAGCTACTTGAAGAGTTCCTATAAAAGTTTACGGTACTTGGATACTAGGTGTTTGAGACACATGACAAGAGATTATTCATGCTTCAAGAACTTAATAAAAATTGATAGAGGACATGTCACCTTTGGTGACAATGCCAAAGGAAAGATTATTGGCCTTGGAAAAATCGATAACTCAAACTCAGTATTGATTTCCAAATTAATTTTTGTTGATGGATTGAAATATAATTTTCTTAGTATTTCACAATTATGTGATGGTGGATTTCATGTCAAATTATAAAATAATGCCTACAATGTTTTTAATTCCAAAATTGAATTATTATTTTTTGCATTAAGAAATGAAAATATATATTCTGTTAACTTACACTCTTTAGTTTCTCAAAATTCTTCATGTTTAAGTGTGTTTCACAAAGATTGTTGGCTTTGGAATAGGAGACTAGGACACTATAACACACACTCCCTTAGGAAGTTAACTATAAAAATCTTATTCAAAGACCTACCTAAACTTGATTTTCCAAATGATAAAGTGTGTAATCCTTGTCAAAATGGAAAGCAACACAAAATTTATTTCAAACCAAAGAAAGAAGTGTCAACTTCTCAACCTCTTCAATTGGTTCACATGGATGTGTTTGGACCATCTAGATTTTATAGTTTAAATGGGAAGCACTTTGTTTATATTCTTGTAGATGACTTTTCTAGATATACTTGGACTTTCTTTTTGGCTCACAAAAGTGAAGCCTGCTCTCATTTTACCAAATATGCCAAAACTGTAGAAAATCATAGTGAACATAAAATTAAATCCATAAGAAGTGATCATGTATGTGAGTTTAAAAATAAAGAGTTTGAATCTCTCTCCTCACAAAAAGGCTATAGTCATAATTTCTCAGCCCCTAGAACACCTCAATAGAATGGAGTCGTATTAATAAGAAATAGAACCCTGCAAGAGATTTCTAGAACTATGCTAAGTGAATGTGACTTACCTATTTAATTTTGGGATGAAGATATAAATACATCATGCTACATAATCAATAGACTATTGATTCGACCTATCCTTAAAAGTACTCCATATGAGTTGTCAAACAATAGAAAACACAAAGTTAGATACTTTAAAGTATTTGGTTGCAAAGTATATATCCTTAATACTAAAAAAAATCATGACAAATTTTCATACAAGAGTGATGAAGGAATATTCTTAGTATATTCAATTTCTAGAAAATTATATAGAGTGTTTAATAAAAGAACTGAATGTGTGGAAGAATCTGTCCATGTCAATTATGATGAAATAGAACCACATGATCCTAATACCACTCTAAAGAAACTAGAGGATGATGTATCAAATATGAACATTAATTAAAATCCCCTAACCATCCTATAAAGGAATATGTGAAAAGATCTAGTTCTAGAAATTCTTTAGATTCTAGTCATAATAGACTAGATCCTGTTGAAGAACCTGAAATCACAAATCCTTCTTTTTCTAGAGCTATTAGAACTCTTAAGAACCATCCTTTAGATGTTGCTATATGAGAATTAGACAAAGGAACTCAAACTAGAGATTCTCTTAGAAATCAGGTTGAACATCAAGTCTTCTTGTCACAACTTGAACCTAAAAATATTAATGATTTTATCAATGATGAATTTTGGGTGATGGCTATGCAAGAAGAACTTAATCAGTTTGAAAAGAACAATTTTTGGAAACTTTTTGAAAGACCCAAAGACACAGTCACCATAGGCACTAAATGGGTGTTTAGAAATAAGGTAGATGAATATGGTAATATAGTTAGAAAAAATGATAGATTGGTTGCACAATCCTATAGTTAACAGAAAGGAATTGACTATGAAGTTACCTTTGCACCAGTAGCTAGACTTATAGCCATCAGAATTTGGCTTGCATATGCTGCACATCTGAATTTCAAACTATATCAAATGGATGTCAAAAGTGCATTTCTAAATGGGTATATAGCTAAGGATGTTTTTTTTTGAGAAACCCCATTGTTTAATAAATCCTCATTTTCCAATCCAAATTTTTAAATTATCAAAAGCTTTATACAGTTTAAAATAACCAAGAGCTTGGTATGATAGATTAAGTACTTTTCTTATTTCCAAAGGTTTTACAAAAGGAATAGATGATCTTAACCTTTTTATAAAATGAATTTCCAATAATTTTTTAGTAGATCAGATCTATGTAGATGACATTATCTTTTAATCATCATAAAATTATTTTTGTGTTGAATTTTTAGAAATGATGCAAAAAGAAATTTGAAATGAGTTTAATGGGTGAAATCAAATTCATTCTTGGATTTCAAATCTTTTAGAATAATGTTGGTAGTATTTTAAATCAATGAAAATGTACTAGAGATATTCTAAAACATATTGGATTGGATATCACTAAAAGTATTGAGACTCCAATGAGTACTACTTGCAAGTTTGATCTTTATGAGGATGGAAAATCTATTGATCAACCCACTTACAGAGGAATGATTGAATGATTACTCTAATTAACTGTTAGACGACCTAACATTATGTTCAGTGTGTGTATGTGTGCTCGGTTTCAAGTAAATCCTAGTGAATCTCATTTAAAATTCTTTTAAGAGAATTTTCAAATACCTCAAACGTACACCCAATCTAGGACTGTTTTATCCCAGTGGACAATAATTTTAGTTAGTGATTTATTTTGATGCTGACTTTGGTGGTTATAAGTTAGATAAAAAAGAACCTCTGGAACATGTCACTTTTTAGGAAAGTCACTAGTATCATGGTTTAGTAAGAAACAAAACTCGGTTGCATTATCTACTGCGGAAGCTGAATACATAGCTATTGGAAGTTTTTGTGCACAAATTTTGTGAATGAAACACATATTAATAGATTATGGATATCAATTCAAGCATGTACCTTTAAATTGTGACAATACAAGTGCTATTAACATCTCAAAAAATCATGTTTCACAGTCTAGGAAAAAACATATTGATGTAATAAATCACTTTTTGAGAGATCATTATCAAAAAGGTGACATCACAATGGAATTCATTAGAACTGAATATCATCTTACTGATATATTCACCAAAAAACTAAATTATAAAAGAATATATTACATCATACATGAATTGGTAATGATAAATCTTAAGTAGTAAGTATATTGTTTCACAGTTTATGGTTTCACAAGTCACTATCTTGAGATTACTATTTAACTCTAACAGTTCTATAATTTTACTATATCAAGAAGTTATGTTTCATGTTTACAGTCTCGTAGTTACTATTTTTTGGTTACTATCTAGAACCTACTATCTCAAACAATACGGTCGCACAGTTTAGAAATCACACTATTTCGGTCTCACTGTGAACACGTGTTACGGACTCACCGTGAATGACTATTATGGTCTCACCATGAAGAATTGTTATGATCTCACCATAAATATGCTTTACTGTTTTATTTGTAAATTATAATCCATATTTTGGTAATTTATTTCTTTTAATTTCTCGTTCTTTTTATCCCATGACGCTTGATATCCCTAAATGATAAAATAAAATAAGTTTCACTCATTCTTCACTTGAGCTCTCTTCTCTCAAATTGTAACCCTTCTTTCAACCTTTCTCACTCTCGAACCATCAGTGAATTACCAGGATTAAATTTCTTTTGTTGTCAAATCTTGAGAAGTGCGGTTCTATGAAGAAGTTAAAAATCACACTGAAGATAGCACATGAAGGCCCTCTGAATCTGAATCTAGTGAACAGAGTAGTGGTACCTAAAAAGAAAATATTCCCTAAGTGTCTTCAATTAAGTAATTATTTGGTATTGAAAGTGATAATGGATCAAGGGTGGCTAGATTGGTTTGCAAAGGAGGATAGGCATATTTATCCGAAGATAGTTTCCCAGTTTTACCAGTGTGTACAATTTTCTTTGGATTCAAAAGATGGTTATGTTTTGCAAAGTTGGATCAATGGTTAGATTTGTACCTTTTCTTCAAGGTTATTGGCATCATGCCTTAGGATACCTCATGAGGGTATTTGTGAGGACTACTGGAGATGTCTTTCACCTCTGAGTGATTCCTTTGATTTGGAAGAAGCTTTGAGAAGTTTAACTGGCAATGAAACCAAGAGGAAAGCCAGAGATGTTGAGCTAGATGGTGAATCTAGACTCTTATTTAAGTTTTTTTAGAATTTTATTATCCCCAAAAAAGGTTATTTTACTGTACTCAAGTATCAATATGTATTATTAATTCATCTAATGAAAAATGTACATAAGATTTACCAATACAATTATGTGACACACCATATGTGTGAGTTGATCAAAACAACCTCCAAGTCAACCTCCCTATTTTATTCAAGTCTTATCTCAGCTATGCTTCATGAAAAAGTATTAGTTGGACTAGATGAAGAAGTCATAAAGGATTATGAGTTCTGTCTTTCTAAAGTTATATTAAAGTGAATGAAACTAAATTGGAATCCATGGTGGAAAGCATGGGTGGAGGATAATGATATATTTCAGGAAATGTTTAATCCAGTGGAACATCCTTAAATACCTAAGGATATTTATGATCCTATTTTGGAGCCAGATGAACTTGTTGAATATTATGATGAGGAAGAAGAAGAAGAGCTTGTTGTAACTCTGAGAGAAATTTTTCTGGTTGAAGAAGATAATGAATCTTCTCCTCAAGTCTTATTTGAAAAGGAAATGCTTGTTCCTAAAAAATTTGTTGATTTAGAAGAACAACTTGCTTCAAAAGAAGAATATGTTGCTCAGGTATGTGGAAATAATGTTGAAGAAGAACATATAAAAGAAGATATTCATGTTGTGAAAGAAGTTATCCTTGAGGAACACCCAGAGGAACAAATTGTTCCTATAGTTATTCATTTTTCTAAAGAGATAATGGATGAATCCATTCTGTTGGCCAGAAAGGAAATGGATGAGAAAATTAGGGATGAATTCATGGAAATAGATCAAGGACCAAAATCTCTCAGTCCTAAGAAAGATGAAACTATTGAGTGGGGTCATCCCCCCAATCTGGAATCTGTTGAAGTTCGCAATCCGATTGATCCAAGCTTAGTGGATACATGGTATTAACTTGGGCCTCCTTTTCAGAAGTAAGCCCCAGTCATAATTCCCATTAACCTGGGCCTCTTCTTTAAGGGTAATCCACAGTCATAATTTTTTTTAACCAGTCTTAATTTACTTTTGACTTGGGCTTCCTTCTCAGGAGTAAGACCCAATCATAATTCCCCTCCTAATTTGGGCATCCTCCTCAGGAATATGCCCCAAGTTAGAGTATCCAACTCTCCATAAATCACATATACCTTTATGTACCTTGTTCCCAAGTTTCTTCCCTGAAGTAAATCCAAATCTTCATCCATTTGGGCAGTCATACATACATAAGCCCCACTCATTTCTTAGAATTGCATCTTTCATGGAATAATTGTCTGGTTTTAACAATACTTCTTATTTCTCACACCGAGTATGAATCACATGAGCTTATAGTGTAAAATTAATTATGACATCTTTCTTTGAGCCATCAATCATGCATAAACCTCATACTTTTTTACTCGAACTATGTGGGTTTCGATTCCTTTTCCAAAACAAAGGATATGTAGGTAGCCTATATGCGAGTACGATCCCAACTATGAAATAATTCATGTCCTTATGAATGACAATAAACTTCAAGTGCTCCGCTGAGTGGATTTAAAACCAGTATGGTTATCATAATGACCAAGAGATTTCTATAGAATGTGTCAAATGATACCATTGACTAAGAATCTCTAACAAATATAGATTATTCTCTATCGATGAAGAACCTCGCATACATATAAAAGATTCTCTAAATTTGATACATATTAATCATTGATTGTTAGATTTAAAGGAAAGCTCATTGTCATACTTGGTAATGTGATAAGGATTCACGAACATAACTTAAATATATAAAGAGAGTCCTGAAGTAGATAATAATTCCCCCCAAAAAAGGTGTGATGAGTCTGACCTCCCATCCTCTCGACCAATAAAGATTCTTAAGCCTCATCAGTTCATAACTAGTGAGCACCTACCTTTGGAAAGTAGGTCCAAATGGATATAGAATCATTGGATGTTTATGGTTCTACGAACAAACCCGTTAGAAACCACTTGGAATGTTTGAACCTTAAATCAATGAGTTCATCCCCATTTCCAAAGGAAACAAAAAATGGTGAACCCGACGTGAATCCTTAACCAATTTAAAATGATGTTTTCCTTATTTTGTTAGGCCCCTATTTAAACTCAATGAGAGGGCCAACAGAACAATCAATAACATATATGCTCATCCAAAAGATATAGTAGTAGAACTTATCTTGATTATTTCTGTTATATCAAATAGGCACTCCTTCCAAGATCTTCTACATTACAAGGAATGGATTCTCTTAAGTTCACATCTGTGAATGCCTCTACTGTGAAAACCTCTGTTTTGAATGTATCTGCTGCTACTCCTACTGGATCATCGTCCGCTCTGAGGAAGACATCACCTACTCATCATCTTCAATGCTGGGTATCAAATGTGCTGGTTAAGGAGTACCATCAACATGGTACCATTCCAACTCTGGAGGCTGCTCGATAATCCCTCCATGTGAACAACTCACCCTGGTCGTCCAGACAGTGATGACCAGCGATCAAGAAGCAGGTGGTGCCAACCACCATTTCCAACCATTTCGGGTCGTTATCCCCAAAACTCAATCACCAGTCCCTCCCATATTCTAGGGAGGTGAATGAGCAGGTCCCTCAGGTCCTTAATTCAAAGAGACAGGAGTCCTTCCCGAGGTCTCCCATCAACAATCGTCGCCAGACTCGTGCGGAAGTGCACCCTCAACATGATGAGGGTGTCGTCTCCAGGTGTTCGCCTCAGGTTTCTCGAACCTGAGCAGGCAAGACGAACCACCAGATGTGACAACCGGTTAACAGTGAGCAGGTTCTTACCTCTGCCATTTCCAGAGAAGTCCACCAACCTAACTTGGTGGCAAGAAATGAGCGGGCACACACAGCTGTCCATTTTAATTTAGCTGTCCAACAGACTCATCTGGCAGCAACACGTCAATCCCGCCAGGAAATTCTGGCAGAGTACTATAGATAAAAACATACACCTATTTATAATTTATAAGCTAGTCAGTAGGCTCCTCTGACTACATACGATGAAGCCCTCCAACCCAATGTGTTCACAACTGTTAAACTTGCACATACACCTGCTTACACTCATCAATCCTACCAGCAACCTCATCTGTTAGTATTGAAGGAAGGTTGTTAACCACGTTTGGCAGAGTGCAATCAGCAGGCACATACACTTTCTAGTATTAATCAAGTCTACCAACAGTCTCGTTTGGTAGCATTCAGAGAAGTCAGTCGGAAAGCTCTGGCGACAAACAGGAGGCAAACTCAACTCTCTGCTCCCACACTTGAGTACTGTCAGAATTCACTAACAGGAGGAACAAGAACACACACCTACTCCAAGAACGGAATGGACGTATATTCCCAGTCCGACAGCTGAAGTCACCAAGCGTATTCTATCAATGGTGAATGAGCAGAAGCAAATACCTGCTCATATTCTGGATTCCTGCCATGATATTATAACAGCTTCAGTAGCATCACAGGGAAAGAAATGAAAATCTATCCCTACCAATTGAGTGACACGTCAACAGTTCACTCCGGAACAGACACACACATCTATTCCAGTCCAAGAGGTTTGTGGGGCATACTCCCCCATATCATACAGACAACCAAGTCAGGCACCTACACCTGATTTGAGTAGAGATAATCAGCCTAACCTAATCATTTCTCCTGAGCAGGCACATACACCTTCCCATAATGACCACTTTCATCAACAATTGGTTCCTAAAGTGAGTAATAAGGTGTCTAAAAAGAAGACACATCCAACACAGTCAAGAAATAAAGGGAAAATCTGTAACAAGGCCTTACTTGATGCTGGAGTTCTTGATTCACTCAGACAATTATGTGTTGCAACTAAAGATTTTACTCTCTCTGTTCCCAATAGTGGGGACTTTAATTCTGAAGGTCTGCATCAGACACTTCCTCATGAAGGCTTGCTTCATGAAAATTCGGTTGATCTTGAATTTTCATCTTCATATGAGAGCCACAAGAACCCTTTGTGTGGCCAGAAGACTAAGGAGAAAAATGTTTCATCTTTTGCTATAATCCACCATGGTGGTCCTCCTCATGATGATGAATTTAGCTGCGAAATTCCTCTCCGTAGTAGTAATTCGCATTGCCTAGAAAATTCTTTAATAGACAATGTAGTGACGAGAAATCCCTCTTCTCTTGAGGCACTTGAAAATGTGAAGCCAGTCATGTCTGATGATTTACCAATAGCAGGTGAAATACTTTCACAATAAGAAGATAGCCCGGGGTGTAGGTCATTCTCCGAACCACCCTGAGTCATGCATCTTCTAGTTTGATAAGTGAATTCTATTCTGATCTTGTTAAATCTGATGAAGCAACAAAGAAGCACCAGCTTTGGTCTAAACAGGTAGAAGAATCTTCATCAAATGATAAAGAGGAAGTATTGAATATGAGAAAACAACTGGTGAAAGGTGAAGTGCCAGTTATGTTTTGGCCTTTGGCTGACTCTCAGTAGACATTCCAGAGATGTTGACAGAAGATGGAATTCATGGTATTCGTCTCAACATGTGGAAAACTCTTTGTCAGTTGAAAAATAAAATATTATCTTATGATGAATATGAAAATCATTTCAAGATTGTAGAAGGGTTACAATGCAAAATTGATTTGGCCTCTCTCTTATTTTCTTGATATTCGAAGGCTAAAAAGAAGTAGAGAGCCCTTCAGCGTTAATGCCTTGGTGCACTAAGAATATTGCGCCAGTTAATTACTAATGCCCCATCTGGTATTCATATCAGGTGATGGGGTGTCCATGGAGCACTACATTTCACTATACTCTCTAGCCATCAAAGCCCGCCGAAAATGGTCTCATGCAATGTTATTGCCCAAGGCTGGCCACATCCAATTGGATTTGTTTGTAATCAAAGGCTCACTCAAGTACATGCCTCAACTAGTTCTTCTCAAAATTAGGAATACAAAGAAAAAGTTGTTTAATTACTCTTGAATCAAGCAAAGGAGAATATTGAATAGGCCTCTCATTTGGATCAATCACATCATCAAGTGACAGAAGTGTCAGAAATCATCCAATGGTCCTTTGAGCCGGGTGATAAGAGTGGATGCAGGTTAATGCATCCAGCCAATTTATGGACGAAAGTGCATAAGATCAGGAGAGATTTTAAGAAGGTATCAGATATAGAAACTTAAGAACCACCCCAGCTTTCTAGACTGGGGACTCTTTTATCCCAACCCTCAGAATCAACAAATAGGATTCGAGGAGTTGAGCAGAAATGGCAAGAATAGCCCCAGTCCACAGGATTGGGGTCTTTTTCAAATCCGAAATCTCTTCCTCAGAAAAAGTCAGTCTTCTCTCAATTAGGGAAGAATCCCCAAGAGGAATGAAGAGCCGAATTATCAGGAGATTCCCTCCACATTATGGTTTGTCAAGCAGTTCCTGAGGGATCAAATCAGCAAAAGGCAGTGTCTCAATAAGGACATGGAAGAAGGAAATATCACAGAAATGATGATAAAAGAGATGCAATGCGTTATGCATCAATCAATGTCATCAATTACATTGTTGCTGATCCCCCAGATGAGGATCACTCATAGGGATCAGATGAGGAAGCTCCTTCTCAAGAGGTTGTACGCACAGATACAAATGAAGAAGGTGTGTGTACACGAAATCAAAGGATTACTCAGAACCTAGGTAATCCTTCAAGTAACCCACTTCCCCCTCTCTGAAAGGTGTCCAATTAGGGGAAAGGAAAGAATCAGGTTACATAACCTTCCTCTGGAGAAGTCCAATCACTCTCACTAGAGCAAAGATTCGTACAATAAGAGGTAGAGATGAAATAATTAAGGAGGTTGAATGCAGAACTACTTCAAGGTAGTCTTCCTCCTAAGCATGCTGGAGTCAGTCAGCAAAGGGAATTTGTTGTGGCTATTGATATGGATCAAGAGTATCCTCCTTTACAAGTACACCCTCAGAGGACTAATCATATGGGTTATATGCAGTAACAACAGGAAATACTACCATCAGTGGTAGTCCCGGTCGCCACATCTATCCAAGCTCCAGTTATTGACCTTGCACAAGTCCAAGCTCAACTGGATGTTTATCAAAAGTAAATGACTACCATTGATTCATTAATAGCTCGGTTGGAAGCTATGGAAGGAAAGTGTGCACCAGTTCAACTGGAGAAGAGATCTTACCCTAAATGGGTAGATGTAATTTCTCCCCCATCAAATTTTTCAAGTACCACATTCCCAATCTTTAATGGTTCGGGAGACCCAGAGCAACACTTAACACATTTTGTTTCTCATTGAGAGCCTATTATGGGAACCCCTCAGCAACAATAAGTGGTTATGCTCAGGTGTTTTGTACAATCATTACAAGGTCCTGTTTTTGTCTGGTATACAAGCTTGCAATCCCGGTCAATTACCGGGTGGGAGGATCTTCATCAACAATTCCTTCTTCAATTCAGATCAACTATTCCAAAGACAACAGTTTTTGATCTTACAAACTATAAGAAAAGGTAAAATTAAAGGTTTTCATATTTCATTGCTCACTGTAAGGTATTAACATATTCCCTGATCTTAGCACTCCCTCAAGAAGAATTATTGCCAATCTATGTGGAAACTTTGTGTGATGAGTTGCTCACATCGTTCATCCCTATGAAATACATAGGAGGGTTTCAAGACCTTACTTTGATCGCTCAGCATATTCAAGACTCTCTTCTGAAGACTAAGAATAAAGCTCGTATAATTGCATCAGCTCCAGGAAGGAGAATGGGAAAAGCCGAAAATGCTACAATTATGCTTAAACAAGCACCTGTACCTGCTTCTACATCAAGGCCTTCATCTTCTTGAAGGGCTCCGCCTACTGAGCATCAACAACAGAGGGCGTTTCGTCAAAATGATCAAAGAGATCAAAGATGGAAACAATTTGAGGATCTAAAGAGAAAATTCTACTCTTTCCGAAATGAAAAAGTTCTTGGTTACTTCATTTCGGCTCTGGAAAATAATTTGGTTCAATTTACAAGGCCCAAGAGGCCAAAAAAGGAAGGAGATGAAGACTGTCCCAACTATTTCCCATTTCATCAGAAGTTGGGGCATCCCATTCAAGAGTGTTTTATCTTTAAAGACCTCATAAAAATGGTGGACTCAGGACAAGTTAAGTTGAAAGGTTCTTCAGCTCAGGTAGCATGTGTAACTGCTACAAATCCAGAGGAAGAAGGCGAATGGAAAGAAGTCAAGAACAAAAATGCACAAAAATATGATGATTGGATGGTCAGAAAAACGATCAACCGAACTCATGACATTTTATGAATGCAATTTAAGATACCAATTGTGTATTATACTATGAATGACACAACAAAAACCTCTTCATCAGAGGGAAAATCCTTGAGGAAATGGCATAATTTAAAGAAAGGGGAACAATCAGAAGAAGATGAGATAGTTTCAGAGCCCAAATCGTCTTTGACTCTGGCAGATTTTATGTCATCTAATTTGAAGCAACGGGCACTGCCCCGTCAAACGGAACAGCCTAAATTGGATAATCAGGTAGAGCCTTCATCAGATGAAGAGTTGATCTTTGGTTTTGTTAATATGATTCATTTAACAGATCCTTATGCCAGCCGCAGTTTTGATCTTAATGTGCCTTAATTCCCTGAATCAAACAGAGGAATTAAAAGGAGTTCTAGATGTCTGGGATATAGAGGAAGACGGGGATATCCCAGAAGCCACTATTCCAATTCTACCCCTACTAGAACTGTGTATGCAGCAGAAACCCCTGGAAGATCCCTTTAACGGGCTCAACAAGAACAAGGAAATTCTTCCACCAATAGCAGACTCAGTCCTGGCACAGTTATTCTGGAGGATCAGTTAGAGGTTCCATCTTCTTCCTCTCAGAAAGTAAATAGACCTATTCGGTTTAATCTTCCAAATCCAAGAGTATTTCCAAATCCTACCCCGATACAAGATGCATCTACTTCCAAAGCATCAGCTTCTAAGGTACCTACAAAACCACATGTTCTTGTTGGGAAATGCAGACCTTTGGATCAAAAGTATGATGTATTGAAACACTTAGCCGAAGTACCAGCCAAGTTATCAATTCTGGATGCTTTGAATCTATCCAAGGATCTTCGGGAGGCACTCATTGAGGCTTTGTCAAGTCCTCAAGAGTTTGAAACTCAAATTGATGCTGCTGAAGTCTACCATGTAGAGAATAATCCTGCAGAATGTCATGCAGTGATATCTTTCACAGATGAAGATGAAGATGATGTCGTGCATGGAAATATTAGACCTTTATACTTATCTAGCAAGGTCAATGGTGTAGATGTCCAAATATCTTTCATTGATAATGGTTCAGGAGTCAACCTCATCCCCATTCATACACTTCGTTGATTGGGACTCACAGAATCTGATTTATCTCCTTCTACTATGATGTTTCAAGGATATGATAAAAATGAACAAGAACCACTGGGCGAGATTACACTCAGAACTCAGTTTGGAGACCTTGTATCTAATTCAGATTTCATGGTTGTTGATCATGACACAGCATTCAATTTTTTTTCTTGGAATACCATGGCTACATCAACATGCAGCTATCCCTTCATCATACCATCAATGTCTCAAATATTGTTTTGATGGTCAAATTGGGAAATTGTATGCTGATAAATCCTCCTTCAAAACATGTGAGTCTCAATACATTGAGGTATAATTCTATCACATGAAGGGTAAGGAGAAATAGAAAGGGAGGTTACCAAGGTTAATGATCCATTTGGTTTGGAAAATATTCCAGTAAATCCATTTACACAAGTGAGTGCAGATTATGTGTTGCCTATCAATCAAATTGGCAGGATAAACCCAAATCAAAATACTCTTATGGAAACCTCTATAATGTTAATTACAGCAATCAAGCCAGACAGCATGGGAGAAATTGGTGATTCACCAAGCAATGATGAAATCTCAAAAGGACATGTCTTCATTTCATCTACTGAAACCCAGCAAGTCTATACTTCACCAACCAGGATAGAAGAATTTATAGCAATGTCAGAGGTGAATGATGATGTTGATTCTCAATCCACCATCTCCTCTTTATTACCCAAGGAAGACCCTTCATCGTCAATATGGTCAGAAATGGAAGCCTCTTCTTCAAGATGTTAAAATTTTAACATCTCTTCTGATCATGGAAATTATACTTCACCATCTACTATGCAAGTAGAAAGAGAATAAATAACACATGTTGAAGAAGAATAGGAAGATCTCAGGGATGCTCCTCCAGCATTTGAAGATGGTATCTCTACCACCGTGGATGAACTCAGAGAAATAAATCTGGGTACAAAAGAAGATCAACGCCCCACTTTAATTAGTGTGGCCTTGACTTTTGAAGAGAAAGAGATGTATATTTCATTTTTAAAGAAAAATCGATATATAATTGCTTGGAACTATACAGAGATTTCAGGCCTTGATCCTAATGTTTCTACTCATCATTTGGGTTTTCCAGAAGAACATCGAGGATTTAAGCAAGCCACAAGAAGAACACACCCAACCTATTCTTCCAAAATTGAAGCTGAAGTGGATAAGCTTATCAAAGCTAACTTTGTCAGATAAGTTCAATATCCCAAGTTGTTGGATAATATTGTCTTTTTGAAAAAGAATAATGGAAAAATTATAGTTTTCATTGATTTCAGAGATCTTAATTAGCATTGTCCTAAGGATGATTTTCCAGTTCTGATTACAGAACTCTTAATTGATGAAATAGCTAGCTATGAAGCACTTTCTTTCATGGATGGATATTATGGATATAATAAAATCTGAATGGCTCCAGAAGATGAAGAATCTACATCCTTCAGAGCCCCTCATGGTGTGTTTTTATATCGAGAAATTCCCTTTGTCCTGAAGAATTCAGACACAACATATCAGTGTTCCATGCATCGTATCTTCAAACCCTTTTTAGGGAAGTTTGTTGAATGTTATGTGGATGATTTGGTGGTTAAATCCAAACAACGTTCTAATCACTTGGATGATTTGTAAATCATATTCCACAAACTTTGGCAACATAATTTGAAGATGAACCCCTTAAAATGTGCTTTTGGGGTCACCTCGGGAAAATTTCTCGGCTTCGTTGTATGCCATCGCGGTATTGAATTCGATCCTAAGAAGAAAAATTCAATCCTTGGTATGTCACCTCATCGAAATTTAAAGTAATTGAGAGGACTTCAATGACACCTAGCCTATATTCAGTGTTTCATCGCCAATTTGGCAAGCAAAAGTTTACCCTTCACCAAATTGATGAAGAAGGGAGTCACTTACTAGTGGACTGAAGAATGCCAAAAATCATTCAATATTCTCAAGAAATATCTCTTGAGTGCACTAGTGTTAATGACACATGTTGAAGGAAGACCACTTATCTTCTATGTGACAACTTTAGAGCAATAATTCGGTTCCTTTCTTGCTCAGAAGAATGATGCTGGGAATGAAAAAATCCTTCACTATCTCAATCGGACTATTCTTGAAGCAGAAACTCGATATTCAAATATTGAGAAGTGTTGCCTAGCGTTAATATTTGTAGTTCAGAAGTTGAGACACTATCTGCAACATCATGAGGTCCAATTGGTATCTTTCAATAACCCACTCAAATTCATCCTTAGTCGTCCAATGCTTACTGGACGTCTAGAAAGGTGGGCAGTTATTTTGCAGCAATTTGATATCCAGTACGTGTCTCAAAATGTGATAAAGGGCCAAGCTTTGGCTAATTTCCTTGATGAAAACCCTTCAGCAGATGATACATCTTTAGATATTGAACTTCCTGATGAAGAATTCTTTTCTATTCAAGATAATCTTCAAATATGGGAAATTTACTTTGATGGTGCTTCCAGAAGTCCATCAGGGATGAAAATGGAAGATCCTAAATTCAACAAAGTTGGGTTAGGAATTGTACTCATTTCTTCGAAAAAGGAAGTGCTACCTTATTCCTTCTCATTGTTGGGAGGCGGTACAAATAATGAAGCAGAATACCAAGCTCTTATCATAGGATTAGAGTTGGAACTTCAAGAACAAGTGAATCACTTAAAAGTGAAAGGTGATTCAGACCTGGTAATCAAAAAAGTAAATGGGGATTATGTAATCAGAAAAGAAGAACTAATCCCTTTGTATGATTATGTTAGAAAGTTAATGGTAGAATTTCCTTCAAAACCGACATTTTCTTATGTCCCGAGATCACAAAATGCTCAATATGATGCACTGGCTAATATAGCCACAGCTTTGGCAGATCCAAATCGGGACGAGACAACCATCAGTATTTCCCACCGTCGTACAATTTCACCTTATGTTCAAATCAGAACAGAGGAAATCAATGAAATTAGTCCCATATATGAACCATATAGTCATACTACAGTATGGCTGACACCTATCAGGGAATACCTTCAAAATGGAACACTTCCACCTGATAGAGTTGGGAAAGAACAAATCTGGTGACGTGTAGTTAATTTCACTCTTTGTGATAGCCCATATCACCTATAGAAAATTATCTACAAAAGAGGTTTTGATGGATTTCTCTTCAGATGCATTGATGGTGAAAAGACAATGGCTATCATGAAAGAAGTACATGTAGGAGTCTGTGGTGCCCACCAGTCTGGACATAGACTATCTGATAAAATTCGAAGGCTTGGATATTTTTGGCCTTCAATGATACAAGATTGTGTTGATTTCACAAAGAAGTGTCATTCTTTCCAAGTACATTACAACTTCATTCATCAACCCCCAGAGTTACTTCATACAGCTAAGTACTCATGGCCATTTTCCACATATGGAATGGATGTAGTGGGACCTTATCCTTCAGCTACAGCCAAGTAGTTTATTTATATTCTTACTGATACTGACTTCTTTTCCAAATGGGCAGAGGCAAAACCTCTCAAAGAAGTCAGTTCTAAATGCATTGTTAGCTTCATCAAGTCTAACATCATTACTAGATTTGGTGTCCCTCATACCATATTGATGGATAATGGCACCAACTTCTGTTCATATGAGGTGTGGAAGTTGTATCAAGAATACAACAGCAAATCCAATCATTCATCTCATTATGATGCAGCACCCAATGGCCAGATAGAAGCTTTCAAAAAGAATCTTTCAAACATACTGCAAAAGATGGTGGATAAAGATAAGAAATCATGGTCTGATAAACTCTTTCTTGCTTTATGGGATTATCGGACCACCACCCACACAACAACGCGGTCAACTCCATATTCATTGCTATATGGAACAGAAGTAGTCTTTCCCATTGAAGTTCAATTACCCTCACTCAGAGTAGCCATTTGTGATCAGTCATCTATCGATGAATAATCTCAAAAGTGATTGGATGAATTGGAACGATTAGACGAGGAAAGATTGTTCTCCTTTCACTACTTAGAAGTCTATCAGAATCAAATAGCACGAGATTTCAACAAAAAGGTTCGTCTTCATTCGTTCATTCAGGGAGAATTGGTATTGGTTCTCAGAACTCCAATGATACCTGGAAAGAAACCTCATAAGATGGAGCCAAAATGGGAAGGACCTTATTCCATACATAAGGTCTACTCCAATGGAGCTTATTCTTTAATCTCAATGGATGGAGAACTCATCACTACTCCAACCAATGATAGATTTATAAAGAAGTATTTTGTGTAAGAAAAATACTTAATCATTCAGAAAGACATTAAACTACATCATCAATGGTCCACGTATATGACCTTAAACTATTTTCATCCATATCGTCCAATGTGACGTTAAACTGTGTCGTCCTAACTACATGACGCTAAACTGTACAGAAGTCCCTTACGTCTGGAAAGACGTTAAACTGCATAATCTCTGGTCCACACATATGACCTTAAACTGTTCGCACCATCATCCAACAAGATGTTAAACTGCAGCATCAACAGTCCAAGCAAATGACCTTAAGCTATTTTCACCCTCGTCCATCAAGACATTAAACTGCATCATCCATGGTCCATGCATATGACCTTAAACTATTTGCATCCATATCATCCAACATGACGTTAAACTGTGTCATCCTAACTACATGAAGCTAAACTGTACAGAAGTCCCTTACATCTAGAAAGATGTTAAACTGCATAATCCATTGTCCAACATGACGTTAAGCTGTGAAAAAGTCCCTAATACGTCCTACATGATATTAAATTGTGTCCTTTTTTTCCTCACTACATGACATTAAACTACACAGTCCCCCTTTCATCCAACATGATGTTAAACTGTATTGTCCTCATCATCTTAGCTACAGGACGCTAAAACTGTACAGCACCCTTATTGTCCTACATGACGTTAAACTGTATTTTGTCCCTTCTACATGACACTAAACTATGCAACACAAATAGTCCTCACTGCAAGACTTTAAACTGCATAGTCCATTCATACGTCCTACATGACGTTAAACTGTGCATCGTTAAGGTTGTTGCTACCTCTTGTTTCTCACACCGAGTATGACTCATGTGATCTTAGATTAAACTTCAACCATAACACCCTCTCGGGGCCGCTAACCATGCGTAAGTCCCAACACCATTTTGTTTTGGGTCGTTTTCCTCAAGAACGACTTGATCACCAATTCATTATTTAATTGAACCATGCGGACTTTGATCCTTGCCTTCTAGGCTGGGTACATAGGTAGCCTTCTGAGGTTCAAGCCCAAAACCAATCTCTTCACATCGGTTCACCTCAATCCCATATGATGTTGATATGTGAAGCAGCCCCAGAACCAATACTTATTACATTGGTTCACCATCGTCCTTACTATATGACGTTAAACTATTCGCACTTTTTGTCCAGTATGACAATAAAATACAACATTCTTTGATTCCCTCACCTGAGAGAGAATCATTATTTACATTGATATTTAATCATGTAATATTCCCAATACTACGTGCATACATGGTAATGCATGAACCTTTTATCTTGGGTCAAACCATCGTTGCACTAAGGTCCCCTTTTTCACCCTTCATATGTACGAACCAAATCTGTACAGAGGATATTTCAAGAACTATGTACGGCTTTATTCCCATCCTTATGGGATACATCGAAATGTTCGAGCATCCCTCGAATCTAGCCCCAAGTCTTTGGGCCTAACCCCAAATTCTACTTCCAGTCCTATGGCTGAAAAGTCCCCATGAAAACACACATTGTGTGTTCATTATAATGGTTCAAGCTCTATGACCCTAAACTAAGATTTCTTATACTCTCATCTCACATGACATTAAACTATATTTCAAGAACTATGTATAGCTTGATTCCCATCCGTATGGGATACGTAGGAACATTCAAGCATCCCTCAAATCCATCCCCAAGTCTTTGGGCCTAACCCCAAATTCTACTTTCAGTCCTCTGGCTGAAAAGTCCCCCTGAAAACACACACTGTGTATTCATTATAATGGTATGAGCTCTATGACCCTAAACTAAGATTTCGTATACTCTCATCCCACATGACGTTAAACTATATTTCAATAAATACGTATGGCATGATTACTATCCTTATGGGATACATAGTGAAGTCTAACATTTCAATTCAGGACCCAGCCACAACATGATTATGGTTAGCATTGGTCTGCGTATCTCTACATGAATTGAACAAAGGCCTGTTTTTATGTGCCATAATCCTAACCTTGAATACTCCTAGATCTCCATAACACTTTTCTAGACTTCTGGTCACAAAATGTCCAATTTCTGAGAGTTCTTTTGTCTGACCATGCAGCACGTTCCCTTAGGTGGCCTTTCATAAACAGTCTACATAACAAACTTGTCAGCCAAAAGATGCTATTATTTGACTATGTATATAATACCCTTAGGCGGCCCTGCATAATTCAACACCCTAATGGGTTTTTCAAATAGTGGTAACTTCATTCTTGGGAAGAAAATCTCTTTTTTCATTAGTTTTCTTAATGACAATATGTAGGGATCCGCAAAAAAAAGGCCATCCTTAACATATATGTCCCATACTCTTTTTCATGATCTGAAAGTATTCAAGTATATGGTTTATATTTCCCTTCCCTACGTTTGGGTCAGGCCTTCATAGGAGTGACATTCATATAGTTCTTAGACAATCTTGTTTGGAAATATCTTCTCCATATTCAAGTACCTCTCTCCATGTAGTAAACTCTATGCTTTGGAAATTTTGAATCCCCATAAACTTCCAATGGATTTTTAGCAGTAGAAAAGTAAATTTATGAGAGTTCTTTTTCCTGACTATGCAGCATGTGCCCTTAGGTGGCCTTTTATAAATAGTATACATAACAGAATTGTCAGCCAAAATATGCTATTATTTTACTATGCAGCCAATGCCCTTAGGTGGCCCTGCGAAATTCAACCCCCTAATGGGTTTGTTAAACAGTGGTAACTTCATTCTTGGGAACTACTTCTTCTAATGCCTTTTAGCTATTTTTCATATCATTCCTCAGATTCAAAATTTTTAAGCCATCGTTTACATATTTTCCCTCATACTTGAACATGGTAATATGTTTTCAGAAAAATTATCAAGGAATTGAGTCAATGTTAAATCCATTCAGTCAAATCTATTTCGACCTTAAACATTAGCCTTTTTATGTCTGATGTGCATGACTTTAAACTGAATACAAAAGATAAGGGAACTATGAAAAAAAGTCAAGTTCCAGCTCACTAAACATACACTTTGTATGATTTTAGGTAATATTGAGAAATTAAAAGATTCAAATATTGTAGGGTTATTTTTATAATCCTAGTAAAAATTAAACTATGCTTACTAGGCCCATTGTCTTAGGTAAAAATTTAAAACAGGTAGAAAAAGAAGGCATGCACAAATGATTGATATGAAAGTGTTTTTCATTGATAAACAAGATTTATAAGGACATCCATAGATTTTATTCTATTCTATTTTTTAGGAATTACAAAAGGCTTTCGACATAACTCTTCATTTGATTTACGGAATCTCGAGCTTCATCAGCAACCACCTAGAATCCATTAATTCAACTGGATACAATAAGAGATGTAATGATACTAGCTCTTATTGGATCAATTGTAAAAGAATTTTCTTGAGTGTGGTTTGATAAAAAAAAATTTTGATCAAACAGTGACTCTATTTCCATACAAGAGACTTGGAAGATGGATACATGGATTTGAGAATGGAGCATTGGAAGTAAAGAGCCATTTGGATAGAGTACTCTTTTCAGATATTGTTTCTAATTTCATGATAATCTTCTCTCCATCAACCGGCAGTAGAAAACATGTCAGCCCATGGTTTTCCATTTTCATATCTGCAAGGAAATGGCATGAAGGAAGAATTGTAAAGTTCACACCATTGTTGCTGCTCTTAATTCACAACATAACCGAAATAGAGGAGTAGCAGTGCGGTTGCATCTTGTTCATATAATTATTTATATCTGGAACGTTGACTCCTTTCAGATGACCAAGCCATACAGAGGCAGTTAGATGCTCTGTGGGAAATTAAGATGATACTTCTTCAAGTACTTGGCCAAATCTGGGAGAGTAATGTCACAGATATCATAGTAATCATGGCCTACAATGTTCATCATATAATAAATCTTCTTTCTATCCAGTTCATCAGCCATTCTAATCCTTCTAGGAGCCATTTAATCTGCACAAAAGTTGAATAATTAACTCTTAAGTAAGTTTATTTTTTATAAAATTTGTGAAGAAAAGTGAAAAAGTGGCTAAGGAATTAAGGCGCGCACGTCCCAAAGTTGCCGCGCAAGTATCAGTGTGTCATGCAAGTTTTGGTGTGTAGGTGTCACTACGCAAGTCCAAATACCTCTACAGCAGCGCGACAGCAAAGAAACAATTGAAAACAGAGCAACTTGCATGGCGAAGGCAACTTGCGTGGCGAGAGCTCAAAAATCTGAAATTTGGTTCTTTGCGCGAGGAATGGCCACATATATATAGGCCATGCCTCAACCCTGCGCCCCTAAAACCAACACGTGAAACCCTGCGCACCGACTCCTGCGCGGATCACACCTACGCGATTCCATTTGCGCGCTCAACACTTGCGCACCAGAATTCCTTGGTTTTTCTTCTTCACCTCAGAGTCACATCCTCTTTCTTTTGAATCCAAATATAAGGGGGGGGACTTTTGTTGATGCTCATTTCTATCACAGATTCTAAATGAATGAAAAGGTAAATACCTTGAACCAAAAATGATTCATCCTTTTAAATAAACATCAAAAATTGACAAAGGCAGGAACAAAGATTCATTTGAACTTGTTTCACGCAAGTTCCACCAAGGTCACGCAAGTACACTTTCACGCCGCCCAATGGTCACTCAAGTGACTTGCGCGCCCTCTTTGATTTTTTTCCCAGGGTCTTCCCTAGCCTATAAATACCCCTGGTGGGCCCCCCATTTCAGGGCAGAAAAATTCCAAAACTCAGATTCAAGCTCCCGGTGCCCTAGTCTCTTCTCAGAGCCTTCCAAACACTTGTAAGGTAATTTATTGCCTAGAATGGAAGGTCTAAAGAGAGGGAACAAGGACTAAGTTTTGAAACTCATCAACACTTGCACGCCTAAGTGGACAGCCCTTAAGAGAAATGGCCACACTTGTGTGCCTCCTTATCCCTTCAACAGAACTTGTGCGCCACTCTTTTGGAAGCCTTTAGGGATAGTACTAAGGGCTTGAGCCAAGTCTCGCCCAAGTATTACCCTAAGGGTTGATCGTCACGCAAGTACCCATGTGTTGCGCAAGTATACTTGCGTGACTAGTACTTGCGTTCCCATACAGGACTTGCACGCCTCTCTCTTTTTGAGTGCCCTCCAACCTATTTCACTTGTTTTCTTCGAATTCACCTATCCTCTTCAAGTTTTAGCCTTCAGAATCCAATTCAAATCCATTTTTGGCATGATTCTTTGATTGGATTCCTTACTTGAAAGGAATTCTATGGAACATATCTCAAAACATAGTGATTTACAAATATTTATGTCACTAAGATTAGAGATTCCATTCATTCAACCTCATCCTTTAAAAAATGAGAATACTATTCATGGGCATCCTTTTCATGAGTAAGCCCCAAGTCCCCTTGATTTTGGGCATCCTTTTCAGGAGTAAGCCTCAAGTCCCCTTGATTCTTGGCCTCCTTTTCAGAACTAAGCCCCAACCATAATTACTTTGATTTGGGCATCCTCCTCAGGAATAAGCCCCACTCATAAATTCCATTTAACTTAGGCCCCCTTATCAGTAATAATTCCTAAGTCTAAAGTCCCCTTGATTTTGGGCCTCCTTTTCAGGACTAAGCCTCAGTCATAATTCGTTTGATTTGGGAATCCTCCTCGGGAATAAGCCCCACTCATAAATTCCATTTAACTTAGGCCCCCTTCTTAGTAATAATTCCTAAGTTTAAAGTCCCCTTAACCCGGGCCTCCTTTTCAGGAGTAAGCCCCGGTCTTCAAGTTCCCAAAATCCAAATTCCCTTTAACCTGGGCCTCTTCTTTAAGGGTAATCCCCGGTCATCATTTTTCTTAACCAGTCTTAAATTACGTTTGATTTGGGCTTCCTTCTCAGGAGTAAAACCCAATCATAAGTCCCCTCCTAATTTGGGCATCCTCCTTAGGAATAAGCCCCAAGTTAGAGTATTCAAATCTCCATAAAGCACATATACCTTTATAGACCTTGTTCCAAGGTTTCTTCCCTGAAGTAAATCCAAATCTTTATCCATCTAGGCAGTCATACATACATAAGCCCCACTCATTTCTAATAATTGCATCTTTCATGGCACAATTGTCTGGTTTTACCAATACCTCTTGTTTCTCACACTGAGTATAACTCACGTGATCTTAGAGTGTAAAAGTAATTATGAAATCTTTCTTTAAACCATCAATCATGCATAAACCTCATACTTCTTTACTCGAACTACATGGTTTATGATTCCTTTTCCAAAACAGAGGATACGTAGGTAACCCATCTGGGGGTATGATCCCAACTATGAAATAATTCATGTCCTTTTGAATGATAATAAACATCAAGTGCCCCACTGAGTGGATTTAAAATTAGTATGGTTATCATAATAACCAAGAGATTTCTATATAATGTGTCGAAGGATACCATTGACCAATAATCTCTAACAAATATAGATGATTATCTATCAATGAAGAACCTCGAATACATATAAAAGATTCTATAAATCTCATACATACTAATCATTGATTGTTAGATCTAAAAGAAAGCTCATTTTCATACTTGGTAATGTAATAAGGATTCACGAACATAACTTAAATCTATAAAGAGAGTCCCATAGTAGACAATAATTCCACCCAAAAGGGTGTGATGAGTCCGACCTCCCATCGTCTCTACCAATGCAAATTCTTAAGCCTCATCAGTTCACAACTAATGAGCACCTACCTTTGGAAAGTAGGTCCAAATGGATATGGAATCATTGGATGTTTCCGGTTCTATGAACAAACCCATTAAAACCCCTTGGAATGTTTGAACCTTAAATTAATGAGGTCAACCCCATTTCTAGAGGAAACAATAATGCATCCTCAACTGTAAATGGATGCCCTGTTTAAGTCCTGTAATCAGCTATAGATGTAATTTATTTTTTCGTACACTGATATGTTATGGAAATTAATTTTGCAAACTAATTTGGTCAACATTAAATATTCCTTGGATGTTATGTGTACTACTATTGTTTCTGCATACCACTGTTGTTTCCATGTACTGTTATTGTTTCCACATACCGTTGTTGTTTTTGCATACTGTCGAGCTGTTTTTGCGTACCTTCCAACTCCTCTATGAACTTCCTTTCTCCATGTACTAGCCTACTCCGCATACTGCTTCACTCATCTACGTAATGTCTTTCTCTACGTACTTCCTTGCTCCACCGTGTACTGTGAAAGCTTCATGCATGAACCGTACTCTCTTCTATGGACTGTTTTCCTTACGCGGATGATTCTTTATGCGTATCATCTTCTCCTCTGCGTACCACTTCGGACATCACTGGATTTATTCCCAAAATTTTAATCTCCAATCTCTTCACTTTACAAATGGGATTACTACACCTTAAATAGGCACATAACTCCAAAAATTTCAGTAATCTGATTTACCCAGATTTTCAATGTAGGACAAACTGAACTCCATTTGCATATTGTTAGTCTCCACCATGTACTACTCCTGTTTCATAAACTGTAGAAATCCCGCCAACCTTTATCATTCCAAATACCACAAGACTTCACCATGTATTATAATTTAGAACCATTTTTTACAGCATTCTGTGTACCGCATGCCTTCACCGTATACCATTTCGTGTACCTCATACCTTTCACCATGTACCATCACTGCAAACCTTTTTTGACATCATTCCACATACTGCATGCATTCACTATGTACTATTCTGTGTATCACAATCCTTCACCGTGTACCATCATCAAACTCCTGATTTTGAGGCCCAAAAATTTGGCCAACACTAGGAAATTGTACCACCTTCAAAATGCCTCCAGTCTCAAATATATGAACTCATTTGTTGTGAACATCCAATTCATCTATGTGCATATTGACAACAAACACAAACCAGACACCATTATTATCAACGAACACCTTGGTTCCAACAATCTCCCCCTTTGGGTTTGTTGGTAATCTCCAGATAAATTTACTGATGATCCAGCCATGATAAAAAACTAAACCTTCAAGAAACAACTCAACCATCACTCTAAGTCTACATGAGTAGTTCTCAGTGTAGAAAACAATAGAGAGGACATGAATTGAGTTCTCATTCTTTTCTTTTATCCTCCATAGTTGATGTTTTGGATTTTTCTATTTTCTATCTTTCCTGTATACAAAAAAAAAGATCACACTCCATTGAATTTATCCATTCTCCCCCATTGGAAATAATCCCAAAGACCGGAATTAAAACATTATAGAACTCAGAACATACACCCCCTAGATCGTATCTCCCCCATAAACCTGTAACACTTCCACGGATAGATTAACACATTTAAAACACTTGGGGAGAGGGGAATCATGTAACCTTCTTATGCCCTGGGAGGTGGCTAAACACTGAGGTTCAACCAATGTTTCTCAAACATAGTTGTTTATAGTGGATTGGTCATAATGTCATCCACTTGCTCATCAGTTCTCACATGGTCCATTTTGATCAAAGCTTGTTCAACTTTTTCCTCGATGAAGTGATATCTGATCTCAATATGTTTCATATGAGAATTCATGATAGGTTCTTCATAAGATCAATTGTGCTATTGTTATCATAGTAAATCACCATTGGTTGTTTCACATCAACACCTGTGTAAATTATTTGTCGCTTCATCCAAAGTAACTGAGTGCACACCTTGGTAGCAGATATATATCCAGCTTCAGCAGTACTTAATGAAGTACTTTCTAATTTCTTTCTTAACTAGCCCACATATTTCTTCCCAATATATAATGCTCCACCACTGGTAGACTTTCTATCCACTACATCTCCAGCCTAATCATCATCAAAAAATGATAATAGTTCAATATCTCTTCCTACGGCAAAGTATATCTCATAATTATGTATACCTTGAATGTATCTCATGATTATTTTTACTATCTCCATATGTTCTTACTTTGTATTACTATGAAAGCGGGCCTCAAGGAAAGTTGAAAAGGCAATATATGTCCATGTCTTCATCAGGTACAGTAGGCTTCCAATGATTCTTCTGTACATGGTGGGATCCACAGAAGTCCCATCCTCATGCTTCCTGAGCTTTGTTCCAACTGTAATCAGAGTTGACATTGGTTTGGAATTAAGCATATTGAATTTCTTCAGCATCTCTCTTGTATACTTTTCCTGAAAAATTAAAGTTTAATCATTCTTATAAATCACCTGCAACCCTAAAAAGTATATGAGTTCACCAATCATGGACATTTCAAATTTGGAATTCATGTGATTGGTAAATTCATCCATGGGTCCATTCTTACTTCCACTAAAAATAATATCATCCACATATACCAATACCATGAACTGATCCTTTCGAAAATTCTTTACATAGATATTTTGATCCAATCCTCATTTAAACTCAATCATTCTAAGATAAGTTTTCAACCGAGTGTACCATGCCCATGGTGCTTATTTTAGTCCATAGAGAGCTTTCTTTGATTTGCAGACCTTCATTTCATCATTTCCAAGAAAGAACCCCACGGGTTGTTCAATGTAACTTCTTTTTCTAATACTCCATTTAAGAATGTTGTCTTGATGTCTATTTGATACACATTATAACCTCTTCGGATTTTTATGGAAAAAAATAGTCTGATTGACTCCAGTCTCACTAATAGATAAAATTTACCTTTAACATCAACACCTTAAATTTGTAAATATCCCTTACATACCAAGCGTGCCTTATTTCTGATCACATTTCCATTCTTGTCAAACTTTTTATTGAAAATTCACTTCGTACCAATCACATTGTAACCTTCGGGTCTTTTGACAAGATCTCGTGTTTGATTTTTGTCAATATGATCTAACTCTTCATTCATTTCTTTTACCCATGACACAATCTTTGCAGAATCTTCAAATGAGGATGGTTCCAGAACTGATATAAATGCAGATTGTACATTATTCTTCATTCTCTGTGCCTTTGTAGGTGTATTCTGATCCATGATAATATTGGACTAATCAATATTTGCTCTTCGATTTCTCCTTTGGGGTTCAACCGAATTCTCTCCAGCTATGGCTTCCTCTTCTGATTGTTCTTCAAAGTCAACATCATGATGTGACTCTGGAGAGTTTTTCACATCTTCCTCTACCTATATATTAACATTTGTTCCATGTTCACAATATTCCTCATCTTTTATCACATTAGCATAAAAATTCCTTGAAGTAATCATTTTTTCCCTTCAATGATCTTTACATCACTACTTTCCACAATTCTTCCCAAGCGCTTATTGAAACACTTGTAGGATTTTTTTTTCATTGAGTATCCAAGAAATATTTTTTCTTCTGCATTTTCTTCATACTTCCCTTGATTTTCTTATTTGTTTTAGATAAAAATTTTGCTTCTGAAAACATGAAAATATTTCAAAGGGGCCTTCTTTTCATACCACAATTCATATGGTGTCTTTGTCTCACCCATATATAGCCCTGTTTGATTTTGAATATACACTGTAGCTTGTACTTCCTCTTTCCAGTAATGTCAAGGAATAAAACTCTCAATAAGAATAATTCTAGCCATGTTTTTTACCTATTGATTTTTGCGCTCAACAACTCCATTTTTCTATAGAGTTCTCACAGCTACCACCTCATGTTGTATTCCATGATTCTCTAGGTAATTTTCAAATTAAATATAAGTGTATTCCCCTCCATTGTTAGACTGAAATACTTTGATATTCCATCCAGTATCATTCTTTGCGATTTGACAATAGGTTTTCATGCAATCAAGCACTTGTCGCTTCCTGTGTATAACGATCGCATATGTCATTATACTATAATCATCTATGAAAATAACAAATTACCTTTATCCATATGTTCCAACAACATTTATCATGCCACATACATATTTATAAATGTGGTAAAGGAGATTTGGTGCTCTTTTCTTCTTTGGCTGGTAGGAACTACAGACCAGTTTCCCTCACATGAAAGCATCACAAGTCTTTTCTCACTCACACTTCAGATTAGGGATGTCCTTGACTATCTTCATCTTAGATATATTTTCCATGTCTTGCTAATTGATGTGCCCCAATATCTGATTCCATAAATTGTTCTCCTCTTCAACTATTTAGTAGTAAATTTTCTCTTTGCTTTCAACCAGATATAAGTTGTCATCTATTCTATAGCCTTTTATTTGAGAATTCTAGGAATTTCCTCTTATAGTAAATCCCTTCTAGTTGAATGTCACCATAAGGCCCAAGTCACAGAGTTGACTCACACTCAAGAAGATTTTGACTGATTTCATCCATATAAAGAACTTTCATCTTCCTCATCTTTTTATTTACTAGTTAATTATTTCCACTACCTTTTATCGTAATAGAACCATCATTACCAAACCTCATTGTTCTATCTACATTTTTCATGATATTCGTTAATAGATCTTCATTTCCCATCATATGAGATGATCATACACTATCAAGAATTTAAGTTTTATTGTTCTTGAAAGCTTTTAAAGCTACTTATGCAAAGTTTTATTTCACAATTTTCTTCTCTTCTTTCCATGAGATAATGAACAGAGTGTAGAACACTGATGGTCTTTCAATTATCTATTTCAGGTACATAAGTTCTTCATATTCAAATTCCTCTTCCATAGGAGAAAACTTGTTTGAAATAGAAACACCATCTGGTTGACGAGTATTGACTTGTCTCTGAGCATTGAATTAATTTCTCTTATAATACCTCTACCTACAATACACATATTTATGGACAAAGTTAGAATATTAAAAGAAATATCCATAGAAAATATTTCTTCTATAATAATTAGGATATGAATATGTTCTCCTATGTTGAATTCCTAACTCTTCCCCATTAATATATCTCCTTACCTCTTTGTAGTATGAAATGGTATGGCTTAGATAGCCAAAAAACTAACACTTCATGAAAGTAAATAGCTTCTCACCTCTATTTCTCCTCATGTCTTCTTCCTCGGGAAAGTATTTTGACTCCTTATAATTTCTGTAAACTCGAGGATAATCTTCAGTTCTTATTTTAGTTTTATTTATGGGTTTCTTTTTCAGTACTTCTGGTGTCTTTTCAACATGATCAACTTTCAACTTTCCTTTATTCTAGTTCATTGTATTTATAACATTTGACATTTCAGCATCACAACCAATTACACTATTTCCTAGGAATTCAGGTCTTTGATCATTCAAGGTCTTTTCAACTCCATTAGAACCATGTTTCTCTCTCTCTAATAGCTCAGCATTCAAGAACATTCCAAAATTGTATTTTCTTCTTTGCATCTTTTGAAATTGACTCACTTTCGAGTTTACTTATCAGAGTAACAACTTATTCTTCAAGTCCCTCAATGGTCTTGGACTTCTTCTACAGTATCAAGGTAAGGTCATTGATGACATTTTCTTGTTCTTAAATTATTAGTTTTAGTTCCACAACATCATCAGTGCTTTCAAGGATTGATGATTGTACTTTCACCAGTTCTTCAAGTCATTCAATTTCTTCTTCCAGTTGATCAATATATTCTAAAGATTCCTCCACCATTTATTTCCACTTATTGAATCTCTTACATTTATTCTCAATCTTACCAACAACATCCTGAAGTTGCAACATGGGATCAACGTTAGTAGTAAACTAATTATCTATAACTTTATCTATCAATGGTTATAACTTTTCAATGGTAGCGATCATGGGAGCATGGTTCCCAGATTTTAATTCTGCATCCTCTTCCTCAAAGTGTTCATTGTCATCATCTTATTCTTCACAAAAAAAACTCTTTATTTGAAATTTCTTTCCAGATTTGAAGTCTCTCTTTTTGAAAATCCTTTTCTAAGGATTTTTAATGTCTCCATATTCAATTTCAGCATCATTTAACTTTCTTCAGAAATGAGAGGCAATGTGCCCAACTTTTCTATAGCGAAAACTATCCATAGTTATCTTTCCTTTAAATTTATCTATTACCTTCTTGAATTTCATGGAAATTAGAGAAAGAACTTAGTTTTCCTCATCATATTCATCAAAAAATCTCCTTAAATTTCCAATTTTTCTGTGGATTTTAATTCCATTTCCTTGCTTACACAAGTCGCTGCATCTTCTCGGTTCACTCTCACCTCATACACCAACAGGCCACTCAGCATATTATTATGAGAAAGTTTGGAAAGTTCCCTTTCTTCAAGAGCTGAAACCTTTGCATTATAAATGGGAGGAAATATTCTCAAGATTTTCTTTATAATATCAATGTCTTTGATCTCTTCACTAAACCCTCGAATTCCTCCTACAAATTCAGTAATTAAATTGAAGAAGGAATCGTCATTTTCATTAGGGTTCATCTTCAGATCATCCAACCTATTGTGTAAAAATTAGAGTTTCACCTCCTTAAATTTATTGTCACCTTCATAAATATTCTCTAGTTTATCCCAAATAGAATTTTCTGATGTAAAGTTCATAACCTCCAGATATATTTTATTAGAAAGATTTTCAGTTAGGGCATTCTGTGTTTTAGCATCAGCATCCAACGTTTTCTAGTATGTACCAGACATAGATAGATTGGTTGGATTAGTGACCTATATTCATTATGCAGTGGAAAATAGCACATCAATTCAAAGAGATATTATATTAGATCTCATCATATTCTTCCATATCTAAAAGTTACTTTTATCAAACAAAGGAACTCCCCTGCCCTTAACTGAATTCTCCAGTTAGAAAAAACAAGACATATTTAACACCAGCAACCTTTACCCTCTGATATAACTTTAAGGACCCCAAAACACCCTAAGAGGGGAGGAGTGAATCAAGGTGTCAAATTTTTCTTTCAAAATGATAGATATTGTTCCCACATTGGTAAAAATATATTACACCTATCTAAAGAGGAAGTGCAGAAAACAAAAAAGCACACACAAAGAAATGACAAATCAATTTTACTTGGTTCACCACTAAGGGATACATACAAGGAGTATACGAAGACAGTGTGTCGATCATAAGAAAAACCTATAATCTTCACAAGTTGTGGATTACAAGAGTTTAACAGAGTCACTTTGTGCCAGGAATACTGTCTTTACAAGGTTTTATGGATAGCACACTATGTCCCTTGGATCACTTCCACTAAATCCCTCTTGCTCACTGTGTTGGATGAATAGTCACTCAGTTTATCGACCTGAAGTTCTCTTCAATGGTTTAGCATTAAATCATGCATTCTCAACTGTAAGTGGATTCTCTTTTGAAGTCGCGTAATCACCCATAGATGTAATTTATTTTGGCATACACTGATATGTTATGGAAATTAATTTCTCAAACTGATTTGTTCAATTTTCCAGATTCCTTGGGTGTTCCATGTTCTGATGTTGTTTCTACATACTGTTCCATGTACATCATTCCTTCACTGTGTACCATCACCAAACTCCCGATTTTGGGGCCCAAAAATTTGGAAAACACTAGGAAACTACGGAACCTTCAAAATTCCTTTAGTCTCAAATGTATAACCCCATTCTTTATGAACTCCCTAGTCATCCATGTGTAGATTGACAACAAACACAAACCAAGTACCATTATTATCAATGAACAACCTTGGTTCCAATAGTAACTAGTTGGAGCTTAATTGAGATGGGATTTTTTCTATCCTATGACAAGTATGAAATTTTGTCCCTTCGTTGAGATATAATTAGGAGATATATGGACCTACCCAGAAGGTACATATGATGAGATTATTAATTTGGTTGAGGGGAATGTGATGTACTCATCTACTAGATGAATGAAATGTGATGTATTAAACAACTTGGTCAGTCTATACTTAGATACTAAAAAATTAAGGTGGATATATAGGTTTGAAATAAACCATTTCCCATGGTCCCTTGATGTATTAAACAAAGGGAATGTATGAAAATACATGATGGAATGATATGTTCCTAGTGGACACGGATATAGACATACATGTTCTTGATGAAGATCGTGTTGGATCCCTTTACAAGTTGAGTAGCATTGATACTTTTCTAGATTCCACTATTTGTTTAAATTTATTGATCCAGTGATAAATTTTTGTTGTAAATTATTAAAATTTCCATGGGGTCACACTTTACGATTGAATGAATGGGGATTGAGTATAACTCAGAGAGAATATCTAGAAGTATTTTATAGTTTTATCCAAGATATATTTGGTTAAGGTGCTTTCATAAGGTATTATAAATGATGTAATATAATGTGATGTTAATAAAATATTTCCAAAAGTGTTTTAGAAGATATCCAAAACTATTTTTTGATATGATTTCACAAATTATCATATTCGATATGATATAAGGTGAAATATAATAGAATTTTTTTTGGTTTTGTTGTAAGTGGGAGATTGAATGAGATATTCCCTAAAGCCTTTATATATATATGATATATGTATATAATACATATCATATGGTAAGATATAATTAGTCATAGGATTTGAATTGCATGAAAATTATGATTTTCATGAATAATGGGGTATATCACTTTATATGATATAAAGTATATCATAAGGCTCGAATGAGTCAATTTCAATCATATTATATGATTGGTAGTGAATTTTATGAAAGGTTTCATGGGATTATCATATTGTAAAATATAGACCAATTATAGTGCCAAGTATTGATTGGATAGATACTTTTGGCACTTTCATGATCTATGATACATCTTGAACATTAAGGGTCCACATTCAAAGCCTCTTAAACATTAATCTACCAATAATCATGGGATATATGTCCATTAGTTACATAAAATGTAAATAAATTCATTACTCAGGTGTTTATGAAACATATGATTAATGGAATGATGTGGTTTCATGGATTAGGGATCATCCTCATAGACTATATAATATAGACCAAGCACCTAAGCATGTGTGTGATCTATATGTGATACACCTAGATGAAATTCTCCCCTCCTTGAAATTCTCTCTTCCTTCTAACATTATCCCTGAGTTCCTAGTAGAATGTGTAGGAGTTTGAAGATCCCACCCAAAGCTAGTTGGCGGATTCAATTATTCCTATGGATATTCCTCGAAGGAAAGAACCATTTTGTTATTCCTTTAGTGTTCATCATCAAATTAAAGAGACAAAAATGATCAATAGAGAAGGGTACGCATGTTGTTAATTTAATATTTATGAATTTTTTTATACCTACATAGTTCTTGGGAGTTTTTGAGAACCCGGTTCTTATTCTTGAGGTACGGGTTTCTTCTTTTCCTTTTTTTTAAGTGTTTTTGGAGAAAATAAGGAAAATGGGGGAAAATCCCAAATTTTGTGGGTACACACTATGTACTTTTCCACACGTTGTGTACTTTAGCCATGTGGGATGAGTACACAAGGCATGTAGCCCTGTCAGTGATGAAAGGGGAAAAAAATGACTACACACCGTGTAGTGGGTATTTACACGCCGTGTAGTCAGTCAGTAGGTGAATATTAAGGCGGTGGGAGTAGACGCCAGTTGAGAGATAGTACATTTTGTGTATTTGGAAATATACATTATGTACTCATGTCGACAGATGATCAGTTCAGTGGTGGAAAAAGTAGCCGCCAGAAGAACAGTTAAATGAGAAAAGTACACGTTGTGTATTTGAGAGTACATGTCATGTAGTTTGTTTTCTTTGATTAAAATGGGCAGTAGCCTCCTCTGTTCACAGAGGAATCTTAGAACGTCGTTGGAGCTTAGGAGGATGGCCAAAGCTTTGGAGATCAGCTAACCATGCACCAAGATTCCGTTTCCGCTTCTGTCGATCATATTGGAACCATACGGGTGAGTTCTCCCTTCTCCTTGTGTTGTTCTTGCCAATTCTTCCTCTAAGGGAAGTTATTTGTGTTTGAACAGGAATTCTTTTATCCCAGATCTATGTCGTTCTTGGACAATTTGGAAGGTGTTGTTCATGTACACCGATTAGAGACGATCGAGGTAGGTGGTCTACTGTTTAAATTCCAAATGCCGTGTGTTTTTGTGTACCGTTGTTCTACGAACCAATGTTGGGGTGTCATGTGGCTGAGGCCTTGGCTGTTTTAAATACCTAGAATTGTATAGGTAATTAAATTTAATTATAAAAAGCTGTTTGGGATCACTGTTTGGATCTAGGACCACCCTGAGGGTGCGTTCCTCTATTTAGCTGTTTGGCCTGCATGCCCGAGGGTATGCCATGATTATAATGTGTATTTAATCTTATTAAGAGAAAGTGTATATAAATTGCATGTTTATGCTTTGGGCTCATCCCAGTTACTTGCTTAGCCTACGGGCAGTGCTTCCTTTAGCCTGAGGGCAGTGGTTCTTTTAGCCTGAGGTCAATATTTGTTATGCCTATGGGCAGTAGATTCTGTACTTGTGGGAGACACTTCGTACACCTGAGGGAAATATTCATTTTTCCTGTGGGCAATCACTTGCGAGTTTCAATTATGGTTACCTGAGGGTAAGTAGGGTATGTCTGAATACAGTGTTATCATGAATATTCACTGTGGTGATTTTTATATGTTATACCTTCCAAGTTAAATCATGGGCTTGGTATGTTTAAATGAATAATAAAATGACAATATAACTGGTAAAGTTAGTTAATTTTGAGTACTTATTAGTTTATTGTATTTACTACTACACACTGTTGTTTCACATTTTCACTAACAGTTGGGCATGGGACTTTGGTGGGTGCCTACTGGGATTTATTTCTCACACCCTATTTGGTCCATGTCTTTGGCCCAAACAGACTATATTGTTGCAGGTGTCGATAGGGGAAAGAGTCCCTATACATGTACATGATTGTAGCAGAGGAGTTGGAGATCATGGGACCGAGCTTAGGCTTGCGATGCTGCTGTGTTTTGTTTACTCATCTTTGTTTTGTGTGGTTGTACCTTGTATTTTGAGTTGTATTGTATTGTTTTGCAGTGTATCATGTTCTGACTGCTTTTATAGAATTATTGACATTCTACATCTTTATATATATGACTACTGATTATCTTTTACTTCAGTTTTCCATTTTAGTTGTATATTGTCTACTACTTCCACTATTGCATGTTATTTATCTTTTTCGCTGCGCTACACTTTGACAAATGATGGAATAGTTTACCCACTATCAGACCTGGGTCCTCACTGCTAGTTGGAAGCCTATAGTATTTGGGAAAATGCATTTGAGGTCATGTGACCAACCAGGTTCGGGGCACCCGTTGAGTGGCACCTGGATCTGGGATGTTACAAAGTGGTATCATAGGGGTTCTTTTCCTTCAAATACTATTTAGAGCCTTAGTCAGGGATAGGACGGAATAGGTATTAGGTAATAAGTTGTGCTCGGGAGTATCTAACCTGTGTACAGGGAAAATCTAATTTACCTCAAATTGCAATTATCACTGGTTTTACAATTTTACAATTAATTTGATTTTCACCATTGGGTGACGCACTTGTGGTGTGTTGTTTATATTTTTATAATGGGTTCTATTTAGTCGCAACCCAATGAGATGAGGGTATTCCATATCATGCATCATTTAGGTACATGCTATAAATCACATGTCATGCATTCTTCCATGCCATGTAGGTGTATTAGAAATTGCATGTTGTTGTGATAGCTGTTGTGCTAGAAACTAATGTTGCTGTGATAGATGCTTTGATAAATACCTGCTATTTGATAGGGTATTTTTGTGTGAGGCCTTGATAGAATGAATTCCAAACTTTGGTTATTGAGGATTATGGGCCCTCATTGACCGGAATTTGGTGGATCATTGGTTGTTTACCTTATTTATAACATAGATAAGATGCCAAGATTTGATTCGCGAGGAGTATGGGCCCTCACGGATTGGAATTTGGAACTTAGGTGTTGTTTCAGTGTTTTTATGGGTTCCGGAGTAGTTTCGGTGGCTTACTATCCAGAAAACTCAGGATACACGCCGTGTAGTTATATAATTACACGCCGTTTAAACTTCTGTTCGGGAAGAAATGAAAACTTTTTAAGTACACGCTGTGTACCCTCAGTACACACCATGTAATATCTTTCTGTGTCATAGACCGTGTCGGTGGAGACACAGGGTAGGGAATGACTTGGGGGAAACATGTTGTGTACTGGTTGTACACGTCGTATAGTTTAGACCCGATGTCTGCCCGTGTAACTAACAACATGGATGGTAAAACCTTAAGACATGCACGCCGTGTTCACCTTGAAAACGTCGTGTAGTCTGACCCAGGTACCCAGCCATGTAGATAACAAACACGGGTCGATGTTACCTCTTCTTGAACATGCCGTGTACCTATGGGACACGCTGTGCAGTCTTGACCGGGGAAATACCGTGTGGACCTGGCCGTGTGGCTGGGAAGACGGAGTGGTGTACACACCGTGTGTGGGTGTAACACGCCGTGTAGTGTTAACTGAGTGGTCAGCCGTGTCACTAACAACACGCGCAGTTGGAAATTAATCCGTACACACCGTGTCTATCTGGGACATGCTGTGTAGTTTTGTTTAAAGGAGAGTTGTGTGGATAAGCCGTGTGGAAGGACTCGGGCAGGAAAGGAGGATTCAATTACACGTCATGTGTGTGGACAACATGTCGTGTGTTTGGGGTGTTACATGATCATTTTTAGCTGGTGTACATGCCCATGTAAATGACTTGTGAGAACATGCCGTGTAGAATTTATACACGCCATGTAGTCAAGTTTTGTAAATCTTGAATGCTTTCCTTCTCCTGTTCCCTTCTTGGTCTCCTTGTTTTCTGTCTTTGTTAATCTTGATCTAAGGCATGCGTTTGACCTTGTAGATTCATGCCGCTGAGACGACCACTGGTTGTTCACCAAGAGAGTGGCGACGAGTACACTCCTAAGATGGTAGGACATGGGATACCAGTTGATCCTCCAGTAGTTCTAGGTGCGGCGCCAGCTGTTATATCGGACGCAGGTGTGGAGGCGCAGTTCTGTGAAGGCTTTATGCGGTTCATGTAGACCTTCCAGGGAGCACCACAGGCCGCCAAATCTATGGCAGAGCTGATGCATATATTCCAGCAGTAGCATCCACCTACGTTTTTAGGGGATGGAGGACCATAGGCTACGGAGTCATGGCTGGATTCAGTGCAGACTATTTTCGATCATCTTGAGACGCCTCCTGGGTGGAGGGTCAAGATCATGACCTATATGCTATGTGATTCTTCCAAGAGATGGTGGGATGTTACAACTCAGTCTGAGCATCACCAATATATGGCATGGGAATATTTTCAGGCAGTCTTCTATGACTTCTTCTTTCCTGAGATGCTATGGGCAGATCGAGCTTGAGATTTTATGAATCTACAGCAGGGCGCTATGTTAGTGATGGACTATTTTGCCCGCTACACCAAGCTTCAGTGTTTTACACCTATTCTGGTGGGTGATTAGACATTGAGGGCCATACGCTTTGAGTATGATCTTTGATATGACATCTAAGATTTGGTGAATGTTTTCAGTTTTCCTATAGTGCATGCTATTGTGAACCAGGCACTGATTATTTAGCGGAACCTACAGGAAGCTAGTGGTATGGGCCAGGGTGGTTCGACACCAGTTTCTGGTACTGTTTCCACCGATAAGAGGAAGAGGCAGATGGATTTCTCTCATGGTGGTAGTACTAGTCAGAAGAATACTTCAGGTGGCCAGGTTATTTTCTACCAGTGTGGTAGAGAGGGGCACAAGATACCTCAGTGTCCTCGAGACCCAGTGGAGTGTCGAGCTTGCAGCAAGATGGGTCATTTATAGCTCTTTTGCAAGGCATTCCCACCAGTGGCTAGTCAGAGGGGTTCTATGCAGACTCTGCGTGCGGGAGTAGGACCAGCAGCTTCTTACTAGTCGGGCAAGTGGGATATGCCAGGATGTACAGGAAGAGGTGGTGGTTTTGTCCATGGTATCCAGACACTAGGATCTCAGAGGTAGCAGGGCAGGACAGCTCAGGGTTGCCAGGCTATGTCATAGGGTCGCAGCACTGGGCAGGCGTATGCAGTGCAACAGACCCAATAGGAGTAGGATCTCGGACCTTCTACTGTCAGATGTACTATTTTAGTAGCTTCTGTTTTATCTTCTACACTTTTCTATATGGGTGTTATGTATAGCTTTGTATCTATTCCCATTGTGAAGATCCTTGGGCTCTGTGTTTCTTATTCTTCTAATGTTATGACGCTAGACACTCAGTTGGGAACTAGAATGGTTGGTGTGCGTTGGTCCAAGGAGTGCCCCCTAGAGGGTGGTGGGTGTCACTTTCTATGGGACCTCTAAGTCTTAGAGATGTCGAGCTATGATGTCATTCTCGGGATGGATTGGTCGGTACCCTTTTGAGCCTTTGTATATTTTTATCGTCGCAGGGTGAATTTTACGTCACCAGAGGGTGGAGAGTTTCTATAAAAAGGTGGATGGGATGTCCCTGTGAGCCGAGCTAGACCTGAGCATTGTGGGTGAGGTGGTGTGATATCCCAGATTGCGATTTTATATCTGGATAATCAAGGGACTTGTCTGAATGATTTCCCTCCATTGGTTGATCGTTTCAGGGATGTCTTCCCGAACAACTTTTTGGGTCTACCTCCAAAGTGAGAGGTGGATTTCTCTATTGAGCTTGTGCCAAAAGCAGCACTGGTTTCCATTCCTCCTTATAGGATGTCTACACCAGAGTTGCAGGAGATCAAGATATAGTTATAGGAGTTACATGCAAAGGGTTTCATTCGACCCAGTACTTCTCCTTGGGGTTCTCTTGTCCTTTTTGCAAAGGAGGTGGATGGTACCCTCAGACTTTGTGTGGATTATCGGAAGCTGGACCAGTTGACGGTTAAGAACCGATATCCCTTGCTGAGGATTGAGGGCCTTTTTGATAAACATTGAGGAGCACGAGTGTTCTCAAAGATTGACATGAGATCCGGATATCATCAGTTACACGTTTGACCATCGGATATACCACTTATAGCTTTTCAGAGAAGATATGGTCTCTACGAGTACTTGGTTATGCCGTTCGGACTCACGAACGTTCCAGAAGTTTTCATGGCTCTGATGAATCATGTGTTCCATCTTTATCTGGATTCTTTTGTGGTAGTCTTCGTGGATGATATCTTGGTGTACTCTCACACTCGACATGACGATCCACCCATCTTGAGATCATTTTGAGTACACTAAGAGAGCATCAGATATATGTTAAGCTCTCAAAGTGCCACTTTTAGATAGACTAGATACACTACCTGGGTCATGTCATCTCAGAGGAAGGAGTTGTCATGTACCCAGAGAAAGTGAGAGCGGTAGTTTCCTAGGAGTATCCTAAGACCGTGTTTGAGATACGGAGTTTCTTGGGGCTGGCTGGTTACTACAGGCACTTTATACAGGACTTATCCCGCTTAGTATCACCGTTGACGGGGTTAAATAAGAAGGGTGTAAATTTTGTTTGGTCGAAAGCTTACGAGACATCCTTTCAGGAGTTGAAGGGAAGGTTGACATCAGCACCAGTCATGATACTTCCAGAGCAAGGGAAGAGCTATACAGTTTACTGTGATGCATCGGCTATTGGGCTAGGAGCGGTGTCGATGCAGGGAGATTGAGTAGTTTTGTATGGGTCTCGGCAGTTGAGGCCACATGAGAGGAATTACACGATGCATGATATCGAGTTGGCTACAGTTGTTCATGCATTGCTCTATTGGGGACATTATCTCTTGGGAGAGCATTTTGTAGTTCTCATCAACCACAAAAGTATCAAAATATATCTTTATCCTGCATGACTTTAACCTAAGATAGTGAAGGTGGGTCAAATACCTTAAATCCTTTGGCTTTGAGCTTGCCTATACACATGGTAAAGGTAATGTAGTAGCTGATGCACTGAGTAGGAGGAATCAGATATAGGCATTGCAGGAGGCCAGTGATGAGTGGTAGCTTATGGCTTTGTTCTCTGAGATGCATTTGGAGGTTCATGACAGTCAGGGGAAGACCTATCTTTCTTCCTTAGTTGGGACCTCTACCATCGTGGATAGAGTTAGGATGAGATAGCTATCTGATTCAGATGGCTGAGTTCTACAGGAGTCGGTGGAAAGTGAGGACCCTCCTCCTGGATGGACGATAGGTGATGATGATGTACTACGTTTCCATGGACGAGTATGGGTTCCAGGATATATACATGAGGATCTGATGTGGGATTTTCATGATTCATCTTGGGAAGTGCATATCTGAGTTACCAAAATGTACTGTGACTTGAGACGTCAGTATTGGTGGCCGGGTATGAATAGAGAGGTGGCTGGTTTTGTTACGAGATGTTCCACCAGTCAGCAGGTGAAGGCAGAGCATCAGAGGCCAGCCGGACTGTTATAGTAGTTACCCATTCTGGAGTGGAAATGGGATGATGTCATGATGGATCTCATGATTGGGTTGTCGAGGTCACCTCAAGGAAATGATGTTGTGTGGGTTGTTGTAGATAGACGTACGAAGGAAGAACACTTTTTGTTGATCATGTAGACCTTCAGTGTAACAGCCCGAGATTTTATGAAAATATTCTTTTTAATTTTATTAATGTCTTGTGTTGTACGCTACACCAAAAGGAGCTTGCACAACATGCATCCTTGACTTGCCTTGCATTACACGCAATCGCGACCTTCCTCGATAGCGTGTGTAATACGCAATACCAAGTTTCACTAAAAAATGATATGCTATTAAAATATTATTAAAACTAGCCGTTATGAATAGTAATAAACAATTTTTGAAATTATGTAAATATTATTTTTCAAAATGGAATTCATTTTTGGATTAGGAGTATCAAATTTAGCCTAGGGTGAAATTTTGGTAATTTTCGGATAACTTTCATATTTTGATGAATAGTGAAAATTACTAAATTTTAGTTAAAAACAACTTTTTCAATCGAAATAATTAATAGTGATAAATTATTAATTTGAGTGGTTTTAAAGTATATTTAGAATATATTTTTACAATTTAATACAATGTTGGTCATTGGATGTAATTTGACATTTAAACCAAACATAAACAAGTGTCAATCTTTTGATAGATATTGTTTCTTAAAAACACGCTATTTGTTTTAACAGCGGGATTTAATTATAAAATTAATTAATGCAATTTCTATGTTATGAATTTGGTAAAATAGACTTTATTTTTGAATTCGGAATATGAAATATAGCGTAGGATGAAATTTTGGCATTTTTCTGAAAAACTTCAATTTTTGATGAATAGTGAAACTACTAAGTGGTAGGTTAAAAACTGAATTTTGCATAAAACTTAATTTTACCGCTTCTGTGAATGGAATTTCGAAAATCCGACAGACACGGTTGATATCAGTAAGTAAAATGTGGTTCAATGAGATAAAAATAATTTTTTGGTGAATAGTAACTTTTTACTTTTTTTTTACCGCGGTTAATAGTAAATAGGGTAACTAAGGGTAAATATGATATTAATATTACCCTAACACATGTCCTAATTCTATTGGACAAATGTAATTCGACCAAAAACAAACTTAGGAATAAAATATGACCATTTAGGCCCACTTGGATTAGATTAGGACATTTATTATTAATTTATTTAAAGAAGGGTTAAAATAGTTAAAATCAAAGTTTAATAAGTAAATCATTTTTAATATGGGGTTATACATAAGATAAATTCGACTATAAATATTCATTAGAAAGCTAAAAAGATTTCCTACATGATGGTATTTTATTTGTAATTTTTAGGCATCAAATAATTTAATTTATTTATGACACAAAGATGATGCAGTAATTATCTTATTAATGAAATATTGACATAATTGATGTTATAAACACCAAAATAAATGTAATTTGAGATTTTTTATGAATTACACTAATTTTCTAGGTTACTATGATATATTAATGTTGATTTAATCAACTTGGTTCGAACATTTAATTCTGTTATGACTTTCACAAAAATCATATATCAAATAGTGTCAAAATTGACACAAAATAGTTTTTAAATCAAATATTATATTATTAATTGTTATTTTATTCCTAAAAATCTAAGGTTCGGACAAATGACTTAGATAAGGATATATATATTAATAATAAACAATTTGGGGTTCGTTTGGCATGTTATAGTAAGTGTATTAACCATATAGTGAAAGAAAACAAAAAGACACGGTAAAAGTTAAATTATTTAACTTAGAGTTAAATCTAATTGATAAGGTTTAAAATAAGATCCAAACATGTCTAAATTTGATTGGTTGATGAGATTACAACCCTATCTCATCTAAGCTTCAAATATGAGTCATTTTTGGAGGTTTTTAAGTGGGGTTAGATTTATTATAAATTAATATTTTTAAGAATTCCTAAGGTGCCCCTCTCCTCCCTTATAAAAGGACACCTCCTCCCCCTCCTCCTCACACCAATTTGAGCTCTCAAGCTCGGACAACCCCTGCCAAAATCTCTTCTACACTTCCCTAGAAACATCCTAGAGGTTCTGGTCTTCCTCAAAGACCAATTTTAGTGCCCTAAGAGGAGGTCTCAAAGAGGCGCTTCAAAGAAGAGGTAATTACCGTTACCAATTCTTTCATCTTTATTTCTTCTTTCACTTCTTCTTCTTAGGTTGTTTCATTATGAAGTAATAACATCAGTATCACTCATATACTGATATGTTATTATAAGTATGAAACAGCCCTATTTCACCATCTATCCATCCTACGGAAAAAGAAATCACCGCGCGTGCGTACGTACGGAATACCGTCTCCACGCCGTGGTGTAATCTATTTTCCACCACCACCTTACATGGATGGGTATAATGGTGTAAAGAATAACTATACATAGTTATTACAACATCATATTGATTCTGATATATTGTATAATCCACTCCAATTCAGTTCAATATTTATGGAAATGATATCATCGCTCGTGCGTACGTACGGACTACCGTCTCCATGACGCGATGAGATTCATTCTCCATGTTAACCATTTAAGAATGATTATAAAGTATATATAATAAATAATAATGAAATATATGACATTATAAAGCTACTGGATTTATGTATATATATATATGTATGTCATCTACTTACTTCCATTTCAAGACCATAAGGAAAGTAAAACAGCGTTCATGCGTACGTACGGACTACCGTCTCCATGAACGGTGTTTTTCATTTTATTTATCTATCTATTATATATATATATATACTGAATATATATGATATATAAATCATATTTTATATTCTGGAAGTAAGTAAATCATGATATAAGTAATAATGATGTCAAGAACAACAAGTCAAAACACCTAAGATAAATGAAACGATTTTACCCAAAACGCTTCTTTAACATGGAATTTACAAAAGAACGGGTAATATAATGTCATAAGTGAACCATATATGATATCATAACAATGAATATGATTCTGGAATAAGTGAATAACATGATTTAAATCATTATACAGGAGGTTTGGACACTTACAAAGCAAGTCGGTAATAAGGTAAGGGATAAATTTTCAATCTCATTTTTATCCGAGATTGCTTATACTTAAGTATTTACTGGGGTTACGTTTAACATCCATGACCATGTTTTCAAAAAATGTTTTTATAAAATGTTTACCATTCTTCCATGAATGTTTAAAGTCATTTTTACCCTTTATTGACTTTTTACCACATTGTATGAATGGAATCTTTCCTTTGGTTACCATATAAGGTACTTTTTGACTTTTCCGACAAAAGTACAAGGAGAATGTTATTTTTAACTTATACGGCGTGAAAGGATTTTTACGGTTTCATAACACCTCATTTTCAAGAAGCTTCCTCTACAAGATTTCATGATTATTCTCAACAAAACCCTTATCTTTTAAAATTGCATGGAATTTTGTGAAAAGAAAATGATTTTAAAGAAGAAAGGATATTTTCCTAAAGAATTCATTTTGACTGTTTTTCTCAAAACTATTTTCCATCTAAGATGACATTATTTGATATGTATGTTTCAAGTAAAATGTCTCTATGATTTAAATGGTTTAAATATTCTTATGATTGAATGATATCAATTGTTTATGGATTATGATGGCATGATGTTTAAGATTCCCATTTTTATTACATGGGTTATGCAATGATGTATGATTTATGATTTTGTGGCACACATAAGAATGGTATCATTATGAGATGGGTGGGACCTATATCTCCCTCCAATGCATTGGGTAAAGATTTTATATCTCATGAGATAGACATGGCTGGAATGGTAGGTTATACCGGTTCAGTGAAACAGGACTGAAACGAGGGTTACTCGATTCAGAAAGGGACTTTGTCCACTAAGATAGTCTTGGAAAAGAGTCATGACTAACAAGAAATGATTTTCCATGATTATGTGTGCATGCCACAAAGTTTCAAGTTTCATGTTATGATTATGGTGATCTCATTTTCACTTCTATGATTTGTTCCATGTTAAGATATTATGATCTCTTTTGCAGGTTATGATTTTCAAAAAGATATGATATGATTTTTATTTCTTTTGTATACCCTTACTGAGCATTTGAGCTCACCCTTTTATGTTTTCTTTTCCCCAGGATATAAAGAAAGGTTTTAGGTAAAAAAAAAGGGAAGATCTTTATGGGAGATATTGAAGATCTTTCACCACGATTAGAAGATTACGCTCCGAGTTTCCAAAGACACTAAACTATTACGGTCCTTGTGTGTGTGTTTTTGTTATGTACTAAGTATTCCGCAAAATTTAATGTAATGTCCATGTACGTCAAGCTTCGGGTGTCTACATTCAGTGTTGACGAGCTCGGGAAGTTGTATATCTGAGAGATAGTGCATCTTCGTGGGGTTCCTCATTCTATCATTTTAGATAGGGATGATCTCTTTACATCTTGTTTCTGGCAGAGTTTTCAGAAGGCACTAGGTACATAGGTTCTTCTGATCACAGCTTACCACCCTCAGACTGATGGCCAGTCAGAGTGTATGATACAGGTGCTTGAGGAAATGTTGTGCGCATACGTCCTAGACTTTAGGGGATCTTGGTAGAAGCATATACCCCTAGTTGAGTTTTCCTATAATAATAGTTTTTAGTAAACTATTCATATGGAACCTTACGAGGCTTTATATGGTAGGTCATGCCGATCACCATTGTGCCAGTTAGAGGCAGGTGAGGCAGCTTTGTTGGGACCATGCCTTTTGTAGGAGACATCAAAGCAGGTCTAGTTGATACAGAAGCAGATGGCTACTACGCAGTCTCATCATAAATCTTATGTTGATCGTCGTAGACAACCCTTGGAGTTTGTGGTCGGGGATCAGGTTTTCTTGTGTGTTTCGCCGAGGTTGGGACACAGGCGGTTCAGGAGATAGGGTAAACTTTCCCCAAGGTATGTGGGGCCATTTGAGATTCTGAAGAGATTCGGGCCAGTTGCCGATCGGTTGCAGTTACCACAGAGGTACCGGTCCATACACGATGTCTTCCATGTATCTCAGCTGCGTTGTTATCATTCAGACCTGTCTCATGCCTTTCATCCCGAGGATGTTGAGCTTCAGATCAATGTGTCCTTCGAGGAGCATTTGATTCCTATCTTTGATAGGAGCATGAAGGTTCTCTGAGGCCAGTCAGTCCCTCTTGTATGGGTGCTATGGAAACATGGCCGAGTGTAGGATGAAACCTGGGAGCGGGAGACCGACGTACATGCTCAGTGGCCAGAGTTGTTCTGAGCTTTATCTTCTCCACCCTTGTAAGGGCAATTCAGTGACAAATTGCTTTAAGGGGGGAAGTTTGTGAGAACCCGGTTCTTATTATTGAGGTACGGGTTTCTTCTTTTCCATTTTCCTTAAGTGTTTTTGGAGAAAATAAGGAAAATGGTGGAAAATCCCAAATTTTGTGGGTACACGCCGTGTACTTTTCCACACACTGTGTAATTTGGCCATATGGGATGAGTACACAAGGCGTGTAGCCCTGTCGGTGATGAAAGGTGTAAAAACCGACTACACGCCATGTAGTGGGTATTTACACGCTGTGTAGTCAGTCGACATGTGAATAAAAAGGTGGTGGGAGTAGCCAGAAACTGAGCGATAGTACACATCGTGTATTTGGAAATACACGTTGTGTACTCATGTCGACAGATGAACAGTTCGGCGGTGGAAAAGGTAGCTACCAGAGGAATTGTTAAATGAGAAAAGTACACACCATGTACTTGAGAGTACATTCCGTGTAGTTTTTTTTCACTTAAAATGGGAGGTAACCTCCTCTGTTCACAGAGGAAGCTTAGAACATTGTTGGAGCTTTGGAGGATGGCTGGAGCTTCAGAGATCAGCTGACCACACACCGAGAATCCATTTCTTCTTCTGCCGATCACGTTGGAACCGCACGGGTGAGTTATCCCTTCTCCTTGATCCGTTCTTACCAATTATTCCTCTAAGGGGATTTATTTTCATTTGAACGTGAATTCTTTTATCCCAGATCTACGTCATTCTTGGGCGATTCAGAAGGTGTCTTTCACGCATACTGATCAGAGATGATCGAGGTAGGTGTTCTGGTGTTTAAATTACAACTGTTGTGTGTTTTTGTACCGTTATGCTACGAACCCATGTTGGGGTGTCGTGTGGCTGAGGCCTTGGATATTTTAAATACCTAGAATTGTATAGGTAATTAAATGTAATTATAAACTACTATTTGGGATCACTGCTTGGATCAAGGACCACCCCGGGGGTGCGTTCCTCTATTTAGCCGTTTGACCTGGATACCCGAGGGTATGACATGATTATAATGTGTATTTAATTTTCTTGAGAGAAATTGTATATAAATTTCATGTTTATGCTTTGGGCTCGGCCCGGTTACATGATTAGCTTGCGGGTAGTGTTTCCTTTAGCCTGAGGGCAGTGGTTTTTTTAGCCTGAGGGCAATATTCATTATGCCTATGGGCAGTAGATTCTGTGCCTGTGGGTGATATTTCATGCGCTAGAGGGAAATATTTGTTTTGTCTATGGGCAATCACCTGTGGGTTTCGATTCTGGTTACCTTAGGGTAAGTAGGGTATGTCTGAGGATAGTGTTATCATGAATATTCACCATGGTGATTTTTATATGTTATACCTACCAAGTTGAATCATGGGATTAGCATGGTTAAATGAATAATAAAATGACAATATAACTGGTAAAGTTAGTTACTTCTGAGTACTTCTTAGTTTATTGCATTTACTACTGCACACTGGTGTTGCACATTTTCACTAACAGTTGGGCACGGGCCTTTGGTGGGTGCCTAATGGGATTTATTTCTCACACCCTATTTGGGTCATGTCTTCGGCCCAAACAGACTATATTGTTGCAGGTGTCAACTGGGGAAAGAGTCCCTATACAGATACATGATTTTAGTAGAGGATTTGGAGAGCATGGGACTGATCTTAGGCTTGCGATGCTGCTGTGTTCTATTTACTCAGCTTTGTTTTGTTTGGTTGTACCTTGTATTTTGAGTTGTATTGTATTGTTTGCAGTGTATTCTGTTATGACTGCTTTTATAGAATTAGTGACATGATGCATCTTTATATATATGACTACTTATTATCTTCTACTTCAGTTGTCCATTTCAGTTGTATACTATCTACTACTTCCATTGTTTCATGTTATTTATCTTTTCTACTGCGCTACACTTTGACAAATGAGGGAATAGTTTCCCCACTATCATACTTGGGCCCTCGCTTCTATTTGGAAGCCTCTGGCGTTTAGGGAAATGCGCTTGAGGTCATGTGACCAACCGGGTTCGGGGCACCCATTGAGTGGCACCCGGATCCGAGACGTTGCAGAGTTAAAGATTTATATGTGATTTCATCATCAGATTAATTATTAATTTATGTACAGATCACTATCACATTGATGTAGGATGAAAAATAATATATTTTATATTAGAGTAAAGGTAGCTTGAATAAGGTCCATCATTTATGATATGATAGTGATTAAATAATTAAGAAATTATTTATCACTTACAATTATTGAATAGATATATCAAACCATGCTAACTAGGATTGTGTTTGGAGGAGAGGGAAGTGCCAATGCATAAATCCTATTGGATACAAGGGAATTTATCAATAGATATAGAAACCTGGAGAATTTGATCCTTTGAATTAACCTTATACAATCGATTTTAGTGTACTAGAATATAGGAATTCAATGCACCCCATTCATTGCACTAAGTCGAACATTTCACACACTCTCCCAAATAATTCACACTAAAACATTCATGAAAAAAAATAGTAAAATAAAATATGATGCATAAAGAACATATATAGTGAATAACCCATTAGATATTGATTATAAAGTATTATATTTATTTTTCATGATGATATTTAGTGGTTGAAAATGATATTCAATGTTTATAGAGTTTGAAACTAAAGTTAACTATGGGTGTTATAGAAGTAAATTTACCAGGACTTTATACTCTAAATATTAGAACCATCGAATAAATGAATATTCTAGATGCATGTTCTACTACTCGAAACTGACACTAGAAAATACCAGATAATCAGATTAGATGAGAAGAGGAAATCATATCACTAGAAATAAGGAAGTAAAGTGAATTAAATTCCAATCATGGATGACGAAGGAATTCATATAGATGCTTATATTCAGAAGGTTCCAATACATCTGATGATTATTGAGTTATTCTTCAAGTGAAAGGAAAGGAATTGAAGGTTTAAAGATCACTGTATATAGTAATTAATTTTAATAGATAATTAATGGGAGATTAAAAATCCCCAATTAAATATAGAATATGATATATGGGGAGATTTGAGACCCAATTAGAGATATTAAAGATCTGATTTAAGGATAGAAAAAATAAGTTAACCATAATTTACATTATGTACTTCCAATGAAAGAAGATTTTACAAGAGTTTGTGATTATAGGATATAGAAATAAGAGATAAACGAAAGTTACTCAATGGAGAAAGAAGAATATAAGGAACGAACCACACTGAATAATTCTATAACAACCAAAACCAAAAGTATTAATCTTTTCCAACATAGAGAAAATCCCATGAACTTAATAAAAAAAAATCCTCTGTGTAAGCATGAAAATGATAATTTCCTAGGTATTTTTTAGGAATTTTTAATGATGGCCCTCAGTAGATAAATCTACCAAGAAAATACAAAATTTAGGAAATGTAGTGTAGTTTTAGATACACCTGTAGAAGTAGCGTCATTGGAATACACATTGAAAATAAAAAATGGGAAGATCTTAAAAAGATAAAGATACTAATAAAGTTAAAATTACCAAGCTCAATTAAAGGCTTAAAGAGGATTCAAGCGATGCATGTGTTGTTTTTTCATAGGAAGAAAATATCAAGTTGATGATTCGACTATGATATAAGATGAGTCAATAAAATGATTAAGTTAATAGGAAGAAGAAAGAAAAAATATTGATGTTTAAATACTTGGAAGATAAAAAGAAAAGAAGTATAGTATGTGATATCAATAGAAGATGAAGTAGTGAAAAATAATTCAGATCATCAAAAACTGAGATGGTGCCTGAGAATAGTTCAAAGAAGAGGTAAATAAAAATTTATAATATCAATCATGAGATAAAGCAACATAAGTTCAAATATTAAAACATATTGATGGCCATAATAGATGATAAGGTTAGGTTTCAAAGTGGTGGAACAATGACTAACTTGTTTGGTGGATGAAAATGAGGAAGCCCAGATACACAGAAGTGAAAATCATCAGACATTAGAGGATGATTCAATTAGAGGATATGATGATTAGGAGGTGAGCTGATTAGAAGAAGAATTTGTAATCCAAATCTTGAATATAATGAAGGTGAAATTAATGGAGAAAATTTTAAGTACATGAATCTTTTCAATGAATGGTTGAATTATAAGAGGTTATAAAATATTGATTGTGGTGGAAAATGAAGAAATAGAAGGATTTTATTTAATTCTATGGAAGTTAATTGACTAGAATATATTGACTGAATTTTAATTCATGTGAATTCACAATCATTGTGATGATGTTAAACTCTATGTTCAAGGTATATATTTCATGAAGTAATGTTTGTGATTCTAACCATGATTTGATTAAGATTTTAAAGCATATTTGACTTTGGATTTTGAAAATATTTTACATGAATACTATATTTAATAATATTAGTAAGATGTTAAAAATATAATGGTGTGGAGACTTATAATTCAAATATTTTAAATCACTAAACTTATTGGGAAAGTTTTGGTATATAAAAGTTGTTAGGATCATTTAGAGTAAGCTAATATAGTGGAGTCTAAGTAGAATAAAAGTGAAGAGATGGAGTTTTTGAGATATATTCATTGGAAGTTCATTTAAGTCAAGGTTTTTTAGAAGATTGGAACTTATAATTCTAAAGAAAAAGTGAAAAGTCATCAGATTCGAGTAATCTAAAGTTGAGATCTATACTAAAATCAAGTGCCAACCTATGGATGTTCTAAACATCAAAATTCAGTAAAGTGGTATTTTTGGATTCAATTTACAATAAGTAAAGGATAGGTTGAATTGCATGAGATTATACTGAAAGTTCAAGAGGTAGTTAGAGATCCATCTATAAAGAAGTTCATGGATAACCCGTGAATACTAATGATTCTAGTATAAACAATTCCACTATTTCTACTAGGAAGTAGATGGATCTTTTTGGGAGATTTCTCAACCACATGTGAAATATTATTTTTTGAGTTTAATATAATAATCATACTCTTGGGTTAATGATAACAACTTATCCTATTATAACACATATGAGAATAATGAAAATCTATGAATTTGTATAATAACCATACATAGAAAGGAGTAGGTTTCCCACACTAGGGATGAACCTTGTAAAAATGCATGTGTGTTGTTTCCTTTGCACCATCTATATTGAATGTGGGAGTATGTGTTGATGGATCTCATATCAAAGATTTATATATGCTAACTGATGATAGAGGTTTGATAATATTAAATGAGGTGAAGTTTTAAGTTAAATATAATTGATAAAATTTTTCCACCCTTTAACACCCCCCCCCCCCCATTAGGGTGACTGCATGGTCCATTGGGACTAACTAGTGGTATCAGAGCTAACTAGGTTCCCTCTTTTTGGGTCTAATGTTTTTTGTATCAATTTTTTTATGATATAAATAAAGGGAATATTTCTAGAACATATAGATAAGTTTCTACTGGATGATAAGAAATGTGTGCATGAGATAAAGAAAATGGAAGATATTAATGGTTGTAGAAACTTTTAGGTTTTGGGAAAAACTTTGAAAACTTAAAAGAATAAAGAAGCTCAAAAGCATAGGAAGTTTCCATGTTATAAGAAAAAAAGGAGTATATTGCAATACATTAAGTTAAATAGAGTATAATTTATTTTGATAAATATGGTAGAATTGAACATCTGGATGAAGTATGTTCAAGCTATGGTAAGTACGAGTATATTGAAACTATTGAAGACATTTACTCTAAAGTTAAGAACTATATAAAGAATATCCTTATTGATGTTTTTGGATACATGATTTCATATATCAATGGGAAACATGAATAAATTAAACATTTATAAATATAATCCAATGATAAATAAAATGCATTTTCCTAGAATTTCTAAAAACGAAAAACTCTCATAGAATTTGTTCAAGAAAATGAATAGTTGGTCAAATTTTTTAATGAAATATTCTCCCCAATTAAAGAAGAATTAAAAGAAATATTTGGGAGAATGTAACTTTCAATAATATTTTTTAATAAATTATTCATTCATCATAAGTTAAAATTAATGTTAATAACTCTTAGTTAGAGATAAAATCTAAGAGAATAAAAGTGCCTGAAAACTCTCTATTGGAATAAATATGGCTACATGAAGATCAATTTTTTAAATATGAAAGTTGAATGTGAGTAGAAATTAAAATCTATTACATATCATAAAAGCACTTTGAATTTAAAGTGACTTGTTCTAGAAATAAATTTTAAAAACATTGAAGTTACTCAAGTTGGATATTCACATGATATTGAGAAAAGTGCCACTTTAAACCCCAAAAATTCTAAAATAGAAACATTGTATTTGATAGAGTGTATGACACACAACACCAAGATTAGAAGAAAATATAACACCTAGATAATTTATGATATATTTATTTTAAAATAAATAAAATCTCTTAAATACATTTCATTACATGAAACACTTATTTTAGCTTGTGTTACACGCAAAACTAAGTTTATCTTGTATTGCATGCAACACTGAGTTTAAATGAAATGTGACATATTATTGAAATATTATTATTTAATATGATAAGTATACATAGAAATTAAATTGGTGGGTATGAATAGTACTAAATAAATTATAAAATTTCTATTTATCTATTTAATATAAATAAAATAATAATTATTTAAAATAAAAATAAATGTTTTCTGAAAAAATGTATTTTTCTAAAAGACGTATTAGTAGCGCTTTGTGCAAATATATTAAAATTAATTTTTACCACGTTAAGAAAATTTGTTTGAAAAAATAAAAATCTCTTTTTAAATAATAATATAAAAATTATCTTATGGTTTATTATTGGTATTTTTCTAGAATGTTTTATTTTTAATGAATAGTGAAAATATTAAATTTTAATTGAAAACTGACTTTTCATTCATATTATTTATAAGGATAAATTATTTTATAAATTGTTTTTAAAGTATAATTAGTTATATTATATATCAATTAATCTAATTTAGTTTATTTGAATCATTTTTATATTGAATTTTGATATAAAAACTTTGTAAACTTTTAAACATTTTCTCTTTGAAAACTCGCTTTCTCATCGCATCTTCGGGATTAATTTTAAATAAAATTTTTCCACTTATATGAATTAAATTTGGAAAAAATGATTCCATATTTTTATTAATCATAATTTATATTTTTCTAATAAGTTAAAATTAATTTTTGGCTAAAATTAATAGTGAAAACAGTAAAAATTAATTATCGTGGTTATGGTTAAAATGGATTTTTTGGAGGTTAAAATAAGAAGATAAGGATTAAAATTACCTAAAAACTTGTATATCCACATTTATACTTTATAAATTCTAGGATCAATAATGATCTATTATTATATCTTTTTTAGATGAAAAAAAATGGGTGGAATTCATTCTTTTCAAAAATTACATGTGTGTCACTCACCTCACTTATAAAAATTCACCCCCTCTCATATCTTATTCACAACTTGAAACCAATTTTTTCATCCAAGAACATCCCATTTAGATTCCAAAATTCTTTCCCCTATTCAATTATTTTGGGTATAAATCCAACCTATGATGAATTTTGGTGCAAACCTAAGGAGGAAAACCAAATAATAGGTAATGTTCTTCAATGAGGGTTTTTATTTTATTTCTTTCTCCACCTCATTAAATTATTATTAAACCATACTGATATAATAACATAAATATATTACATATAATGTTATGTTTTTATAATAATATCATGACTGATAACTATATCTTCTTTCATCAAATGGGTTATGAAATCATCATTCATGTGTACGGCAGACTACCACCTCGTGAACGGATGTCGCACATTTTTCGGTTATCACCTCTCGCGATTGGGTATGATGATGGATATAAAGTATATATATGATATTTATAACAAAATTATACCTATGGAGTAATTATATCATGTATACCATTTTTACTTTCCATACCATAGTGGATACGATAACGTTGTTTGTGTGTACAACGGACTATAGCCTCATGATGCGATGTGATTCATCTTTCACTAATGCTTTAAATGAAAGATAATAAGGATAATTTTAATCATTATATGTCATATAAATGAAATAATTATGATATTAATAACATATTTATCATTAAATAAGGATAATATATCATTTTATTTCTTACCTTTTCACTCATTTAAAGATGATAACATCATTCGTGTACATGTGGACTACAACCTTCACAAAGCAAGGTGACTATCTTTTCATCACCACACAAAATAGATGATATATGTAAGTAAAAAAAATTATTTATGATGGTATGATCATTATTTAAATATAAAATATTACTTACCTCATTTCCATGATGATCATTGAAAAAAGGAAACATTACTCGTGCCTATGTATGGCATGTCGTCTCCATGATCATAATGTACTTCATATATCAAAACAATATTTAATGATTAGTTTTAAAAGAATAATTGACGTAAAAATATGATAATTATTTCTTTATTATTATTCTGGAGATGATATAACTCTATAATATGTGTAAGAACCATATCTTTCATAATGAAACACACAAGAGAAAATAAGGCAATTAACACAGGAAACAATGAAAATGGTGAAATATTATTAATGAAAGGGTGATAAGATAATATAAAAGGGTCATATATGGAATTATAAATATTAACATGGTTCTATAATAAGTTAATAACATGTTTATACCCACTATGTATGAGGTTAAATAAATTTCAACCAAAATGAAGAGTGAGGTAATGGATTTTGTCTCAATTTCATTTCATTAAGGTATGTTGTAATGTTATTCCCTTAATTTATTTTATATGGTGTATATACTACCCCTTGATATGTTATATCATGATTTATTAATAATTCATGATATTTTAAGTTTTTATTTGAATTATTTCATCCATTGGTATTTGACATGGAAATTACCAACAGGTAAATAATTTCCAACCCTTTTTTTCATTTTCAAATAATACACTTTAGGGTTAGTGGGAATAACACATTTACCATTTTTAGATATCAAAATAAAAACATCACAAAAACACAAGTTCAACGAAAAGTGAAATTAACATGTCAAACTCCACTTGCTTCAAATTATAAAAAAAAAATCCACCGCCTCAGGCCTCAACCCATGAGGCAATTAGTGCCTCAAGGCTTGCACCCTAATGTGCCTAATAACCGTCATCATCAATAACTTCACTACTGATAAAACCACTAGAAACCAGACTCCATCGCTTCAGAACCTCTTCATCCATGTCCCCTTAAACATCACCCAATAACATAATGATATCAAAACAAAAGTGTTTTCCAAATGAAAATGCATCATTACCTTCCAAATCAGGGAAACACCATCATTGATCACCATTACGAACCCCTAGTGTCATCTATAGGAACAACACTACTGAATCAAAGAGGATGGTGAATTGTCGCCACTAAATAAACCAAAATAAAAGGAATAAAGAAACAAACACAAAACCCCCTGGAACACCATCAATGGGATATCCTCACATCCCAAAACTCCCCTGAACACCATCAAAATAGACTGATATGGGTTATATAAATATATCACTAGAAAACATAGAAAAAGAAGGAAAAAACTCTGGCTTCGACAGGGAGAATGGTTGCAAAAACAAACACGATGAAGAAAAAAATGAAGCCTCCAACCTAAATGCATCCCAATCCCAAATTTCCCTCAACTCCATCATGCCAAGACAAGATGGGGTCAAGTGTGTTGGGAGAGGCCAACAAGAACAAAAGGTAGATAAAGGAGGACCTCACATCCAAGTAACCTAGCACTGAGAGGGAGAGCATGAAATAGAGGATTATTGGAAGAACGAAGAGAAAATAGAATAAAGAGAAACCCAATCTGAGACCAATGTTGAGGGGGGAGAAAGAAAATGCCTATTTAAAGAGGAGATAAGAGAACAAAACCATAATAAAAATTGGAATGGATGGAGGAACATTTCTATAAGAGAACAAGATGAATACCTAAAACCTGAGAGGTCGCAACTAAGTACATTCGTCCATATCAAAAATAAGAAGGGTAAATAAAAAGGGATAGAGTGAAAATTATAACTCCACTATATTGGGAGTAGATGAGGAATGAGTCATTCAAGGAGACGATTCCCAAATATATCACTAAACAAACACCAACCCAAAGGAAGAACACTAATAGACAACAGTTAACAGAGAGAAAATTAAGGGAAGACACTGCTGGAAGGGTCAGATACAAAAGAAACCAGAACCCACCAACATAGGGGGAGAAACCCTATTACTTTGACAAGATCTATCAAGAGAGAAATACCAGAGAAAATAGATACATTTTCATATCAACATCTAAATAATTTCATAACTCAATTTCTTTTCATTGAGTTATATTACTTCTTCATTATCGTTGATATTATAAGATTATATGTATAATGACTTTTGATTATATTATGTTATATTTCCACTTTATTTATGTGGATTTATATTTGATACACATAATCAATTCATTGATTAATTCTCACTTCAACATTATGATCATTGTAAGGGTTTAATTCAAAATCTCACTCTAATCAATATTGTTTATTCTTGTATCTTAGTTGAAGGAAATCATTTGATAATTATTTAATAAACCCATTTCATTTTATTATCCTCTGGTTATTCATGATATTTTCATGTAATATTACAATTTTTTAGCACTTTGTTACTTCAATTTTTTGAGGAAATGTTTTTAAGAAAATCCGACTTCCCTTCTCTTTTCAGTTGGAAATCTGTTTTCTTCCAAAATGATGTTTTCTAAAAAAATTCGAAAACGTTTTTATCCTTTTCAATATGATTTATTAAATACATTTTTCCCATTTTTACTTTTTAAAAAAATTAAATAAATATTTATGTCATTTTTAAAACAATTCCTATTTGGATTTTACTGAAAATGTGAGTGGAATCTTCTTGTTATTTCCTAAATAATGTACTTTTCAAACATTTTATAGTGAAAAAGTAATGTTCTTTTTAACTTCTGTGGAATGTATGGAATTACTTGCCAACATTACCATCATTTCTTTGAAACTTCTTTTACATGTTTATAAGAACATTTTTAAAGAAAATGGTTTTCCTAATATTCTAGAAACTCGTATTCTTTTAAAGTGATTTTCAAAGAAAAGGATTTTAAAAATGTTTTATTTTTTAAAAAGTGGTTTTTAAAATGAAATGGATATTTTACTCAAGAATATTTTTAAATATTTTTTTATGGTATTTATATTCATCAATGAAAACAACTATTTATTTTACATATACTCCACTATGGATATATTATATTGATATTATCCTTATTATTCTTCTAGATGGTTTATGATTATTTTGACCAATGATAGTATTGACATACACTACCTTATTTAATTTTTATAGTCATTAAATTTCCCTTTAATTATTCATTTTCCTATGATCATTGGAAATTAAATTTCTCCTAAATATCTATATTATTTATCATGAATAGGTTTATTTTTTAAACTGTATATCATTTCTACATACAGTATTCTACATTGAAATTCATTTTTTATCTAGGGAAATATTAAAAAATATATATTCTTTACTCAAATATGGATATTTGATGATACAAGACATTTCTTTTGAATTAAATCAATTATTTGATATATGAGGAATGCTTTGGACATGCAAGAAATGGGTGATCCCTAGTTATATATTGTCCCTAGAATAATCGGCAAGTATATGAGACAAATTAGTTTTCCAAAACATATGATTTTTTACTTAATAGTTTTAATTTAGTTGGTCAAACTAGATTGGTTTGTACCGAATAGCTTTAAATCAAATGGGCAAACCAGATTGGTTTGTACCTAGTAGTTTTAAACTATCATGAGGATAGATCTTGACTATAGAGGTATCATGTCTCAAAGACATGATATCCAATATTTAAGAATTTCCTTCATTGATAATTCATTTATTATTATTATACATGATATTTTCATTATGATATTATCTATGGATGCATTTAATTCCCAATTTATTGATTAAATGGCATGTTTTTTCAATAATTTACCATGCCATATTTATTTTTCCTTATATTAACATGATAGTAAAGTTATTTAAATAGAATTTTTATTCATTTATTTATCTTTCTATGTTGATTATACTTATTGATTCTTGATATATTATGTTATACTTAACCCTTACTGAGAATTTGAGATCACTCTTATTTTTTTTCCTTTCCCAAGAATCTATGAATCGTACTATGAAATATATAAAATAATATACTAGAGAGAATAATGATATTCTCAAAAACAATTATGATGTAATTTTTGTATTCAAATGTAATATGGTAATCATTAATATATCTAGTTTACTGATACTACTAAACTATTTGGTCCTTATGGATATGGTTTCCTTATATCTTATACCAATCTATTAAAGAAAACACCAACTCTAATCTAATGGGTTTGGGGTCACTACAACCACTTTTGAAATTCTTAAGGATATTATTACCTCTTAGAAAACACAATCTAAAAGCCAATGAAACTTCAATTTATTGAAATATACATATTATATTAAAATAAAGAAAAGGTAAACCCCATGATCTAGTGAAACTATTTTCACTAATTACAAATTATTGAATAATTAATGTTATAATCTTAGTTTTATATAGAAATGGGTAAATAAAAGTGATCAAAACCTCACTAAATCTGAAAATATAGAAGAAATATATAAAGGATAGGGTTCCCCTCAAGTTTTCTAGAAGAAATAAGTCAATTTATGAATAATAGAAGAACCTTACACTATCTAGATCTTCACTCAAAAAAATAAGAGTAAACTTATTGCCTACTGACAATGTGGTGGAAATATCAGACACAATCCCATTGACTATTGGTCTAAAATGAAAAAGTATAAATAACAGACAAGCCTGAAAAAGGGGGAGTAGAATATAAGTCAAATAAAATTCATCTGATTGAGATAAGGATTCATTGAAAAGGTAAAATTATTTTAAGAAAAATAGATTTGAATATATTGAGAAATTATATGAAGGTTATGAAAGGAGTGGTCATTGTATCGATGAGTGGTGGTATACATATACCAAGAAAAAATCAATAAAAATAAACATAATAAGGTTACAACGGATGAATAATAATGAATAGAAGATGGAATATAAGTCCTCATTAAGGTTAAAATAATTATAATTTACCATCTAGGACACACCCATGAATAATTTAAAAGAAGATGTCACACTTAAGAAAATGTTCTTATTTTATGGAAGGAAATTTAACTTTATGCCCAGATTTCATAAATCCGTAAATGTTAAAAATAATTTAATAAATATCAATTAATTAATTGAATCAATCTGAGAAATTCATGATCATATTGGAATAATAGAATATATCTCTGATGGAGAAATCCAGGTTCATAGAAAATTACTAAAAAAGGGTAACTTACCATAAGAATAGAAGTTGTGTGGATTATTTAAAAATTATATACACATTTCTAATAAGTGCATGAAAATATTATAAAAGAATAAGAAGTTTATAAATAAGAATAAAAATGAATCATAGGACACAAACCTTGATGATAAATAGTAATATCAATGCAAATAGAAAGATAAATATGTTCAAAAGGTTTTCATGATAGTTTGGACAAAATATATAGAAGAAACATAGATGATATAAGAGAAATGAAATAATATTTCAATTTCCATTCTATAAAATGTAAAGATTAAATATCTATAAAAAATTAAAATTTAAGGTGAAATGAAGAAGTCCATTCTACCCAAGAAGATTGGTGATCAGAAATTCAAGGGTGAAAGAATGAAGAAAAATGGAGTTAAAGTGAAGGGAGTTTCTAGGTAGAGAAAGTCATCTCACCTTGTTTCTATAATTAAAATCAATGTAATACCCAACTAATTACCACTTTATCAAAATAATTTTCAATAAAAATTGTATTTTTATATGATGAAATATAGGTAGATACCTAGAGTGAGGTGTTTTTTTGTATAACTTATAACACATTGGAAGTTATCAATTATGGATCACTCAACCCATATCAATAAACCATGATGAAGAAGGATGAGAATTGATCAGTAGAATATTAAAGTTCCAAATTTTGTAAAACCAGGAATATGAGAAACTAGATGCTAAAAATTTTGTGAATTGAAGATTCAAGTTCCTTGAGGTTGAAGCTTCGGATGATGATGTTGAAGTTCTTGAAACTGAAAATCTATAGTTGAATTTTTTTTCTTATATAATGTACATTTTCTATACTCTCTCATCCTCATTTGAAAACATATGTTTAAATAAAAATGGTAGAAATTGATCTTTGATGGAAAAGTATGAATCATCTTTCAAAGAGGGGAAAACTGTTTTTTTTGTTGAACATTTCTAATCAGTTTTTTGAGATGTATACAATATATTCTTTTAAAAATATATTAAAATTAACCTAGAAAGGATAATTCCAAAATTCATATCACTTATTTATTTTATGGAAAAATTTGGTGTACATGATTAATAACTCTTATTTTCTACACCAATAAGGGCTCATGTATACTTAGAGTTAGTTGATTTATGTCACATAGCTTTAAGAAAAGTGATTCCAAACTTCTCTCAAGAAATTAAAGAATTAATTTTAATTCAACATAAGATAAGGGTAGAAGGTGAAAAAGTATAATAATGATCCTCATTCACCTCATGATGTTAATAAAGATGATTCGAATTCATATGAATATGGGGGATGGAAAAAATGATGAAGGTCCCTTAATTAAATCTCTCATAAGTATTAGATAAAAGAGACATTGAAATTATTATTAATAAGTGGTAGAAATATCATCAAATTTAGTTTTGAAGGGGTATTGACAAAAAAATACAAAGAGGGATAATGAAGAACCCATCAGATGGTGGTGATGAAGTTTTGATAAAGTATTGTATTTATTATCAAAAATTATTATCATTTAATTTCAAGGATACTTATAGTAGATGGAATTTCAAATTGAATTTTCCTATGGGTGTTCTATAAGTAGGTTTTACATAAGTTCATACTATAGACGATGAAACCATTGGAAGTAGGAACACCATAGATGAATGTAAAACTACTAGATGTTGAAACTAAAGAATAATGGATAATATAACTAATTGATAAAGGGAACACATCTCACTAGAATTAAAGAAGTAAATTGAAGCAAATATATATGATGAATTATGGAGGAATTCATGGAGATAATTATATCCAAAAGTAGTGAATACATCTAATGATTATAGAACTATTCTTAAAGTGAAATAAAATGTTATAAAGGTTAAAGGAGTATTTTCTATAGTTATTAATTTGAATAAATAATCAATGGGAGATTAAACCCCCCCCCCCATTGAATAGATAATTTGATAGATATGGATATTGAAGATCCAATTGGAGTGATTGAATATCTAAGTTAAAGATGGCTAAAACAATTTGACTAGAACATACACAATGTACTTACAAAGAGAGATGAGTTTTTAGGATTTTGTGAATATTAAGAATAGAAAGTTGAGATGACTTAAAGTAATTTAGTAGAGAAATAATAATCAAGGTAACTAACTATACTAAATAATTATATAAATTCAATAACTATAAGGATGAAGTCTATAGAACATAGGAATGATTCCATGACGTATTTAAACATCATTCAATTCTATGTAATCATGAAAATGAGATGTTCATAAGTATCATTTTGGACTTTATAAATATGAACCTAAGTAAATAATGATTCAAATAAAATGGAGAATTCATTAAGTCAAACTTAGTTTGAGATACACCTCCAGAAGTAGTATCATCATAAGATACACTAAGAACAAAAAATTGAAAGATCTATGAAAGATAAAACTTCAAAGAAATTTGAGATTATCAATCTGAATTAAATGCTCAAAGATGATTCTGGTAATGCATTTTTTTCATTCATAGGAAGAACATCACAAGTTAAACAGTCAACTATAATCCAAGTGGAGTTTATAAAATGATCAAGTTTATTAGAAGAATGAAGAAAGAATAATAATGTTGAAATATATGGAATATAAAAATAAAGGAAATGTAATATGTCATATAAATGTAAGTTGAAGTAGTGAAAAATAAGTTAGAAAATCTAAATCTAAGATGGTGCTAGTGAATAGTTCAAAGAAAATGTCAATTGAAAGTAAGAACATTTATCATGAGATGAAGCACTGTAAGTTTAGGGAGTCATAAATACTGATGAAACTGAGAGATGATAGGAACAAATTTCAAATGGATAGAAGAAAAACTTTCATTTTCAGTTAATGAATATGGGTAATCCTAGGAATAAGAAAGTGGGACGCATCAGATGTTGCAGGCTGAGTCAATTGAAGGATATAATGATCAAGAGGTGAGATGATCAGAAGAAGAAGCTACCAGAAAAATTTCTAACAAAATGAAGGTACAGAAGATAGAGACCACCAAAAACATATGAAACATATTAGAGAATGTTTAAAGTAATGGAGCCTATAGAATATTGAGTGTCTCAAAAAATTTATAATTATATGGAGATAATTGACTTCTAGGGAAATTCATTGACCAGAAGATACTAAGGAAATTTCCATTCATGGGAAGTTATAATAATTTTGAAGATGTTGATCCATATGTATAAATTGAAAAGTTCGCGAAAGAAATTTTTTGATTCAATTTATGATTTGAAGAAGAATTTAAAGGAGAATGAATGTCATATTTTTTAAATATTTTACATGACTCTAAGATTTTATAATATTTTTTAAGGTGTTAAAAATGAAATGGTGCATAGCCTTAAATCTTAGAGATTTTAAATCACTAAACCTATCTAGAATGTTTTGGATTACAAAATATGTTGATCTCATTAAAAGAAATCTATCACTATTAAGGATGAAAAGAATAAAAGTGAAGATAGGGAGTTTTTTTCATGAATTCATTAAGAGTTCATATGGTTCGAGGTTTTTGAGAAGACCAAAACTTATAGATTCAAGGAAGTATAAAAAATTGAATAGATTATAGTGAATAGAGGTTGAGATATAGACTGGACTCATGTTCTAACCTTAAAAAGTTATAGATGTCAATGTTATATGAAGAGAGACCATTGGATTCAGTTTATTGGAAGAAAATGATAGACATGCTTGTATGATATTCTAATATAAGTTCAGGATGCAGCTGAAGATCTACCCATGAGGAAGTTCAGGGAAAACCTTTAAAGACTGGTGGTTTTAGTATAAATAAAACCACAATTACAATTAGAAGGTAGAATGAGTTTTTCAAGAGATAACTCAACCACATGCATAATATTTTAGTTTCATAGTTTAGGATAATAATTATACTACCATGTTGAGGATAATAACTTGCCCCATTTTAATGCTTATGGGATAGTGAAAATCTATAGATTAGGGTAATAAATTTTCTTATCAAGGAGTTTGTTTCCCACACTGAGGTTAAACATTATAAAATTCCTTCTAGGTTGTTTCATTTATATTATATGTATTTAATGTGTGAGTTAGTGTTGAGTGGTTTCATATCAATGATCTGTTCATCCTAAGTGATGATAGAGGTTTGATAATCTTAAAGAAAGAAAAATTTTATGTTGAACTTAATCAGTATAATTTTTTCACATCTGATTCACCCCCCCCCCCCAACTCTTTAGGTGATTACATGGTCCACTGGGACTTACAGTCCTCTAGGACTAACATGTGGTTTGGAGAATAACTCTTACATTCATGTGAGAACACTACCATAATTTTATTAATTAGAAGATACAGTGATTAAAATATTTGAAATAGTGATTTATGATATCTGAATGTTATATACAAGTTAAGTATAAATCATTCATCAATGAAATAATTCCATATAGGTGGTCCCAATTCTATTTTATAGATTTGTTTAACCAATTTAAAATATATCACTATAATTCTATGTTTGTAGAGAACTTCCTCCTGAACCTATAAACCATTGACTCCCAATAGATTTAGTTGCCTTAACCACTACATTAAATAAACAACCTTGGACCTCTCCATGCACCAATTATAAGTAATTACCATCTAATTATAATACCCTTATTTTAAATATTCATGTTGCTAGTATCCCAACCATCAAGACCGCATATCTTTAGGTTATCTATTATTCAAATTGATATGATTAAACCATAATATTGAATTTATATTTCCTAAAAATCTATCACTTAAAGACTATTTCAAGGAACATTCTATAAAATCTTCAAAACATAGGAAAATATTACAAATATAATTCTTGCAAAAGTATGAAGTGCTCTCCATCACTTAATCCATTCACCTGAGTCTGACTGAGTAACAGTGCTGCCTTGGGTTATCTTGGATCATGACCTTTGTGAACATGTCAGTTGGATTTTAATTCCTATATATCTTCTACAACTCTATCTCTTTATCCTTCAATAGATTCTTGATGAAATATAATTATATTTCAATTTTATTTATCCATTTATGAAACACTAGATTCTTGGAAAGGTGAATAGAACTTTGACTATCACAAAATAACACTCCTCCTTTTGGAATCCTTTTGATCTCTTTTAGTAAACCCATTAACCAAACTAACTCCTTTATTCCTTCTATTTTTTCTATGTATTATTATTATATTGTATAAAAATTAATCACTAGTTGTAGTTGATACATTCAATTGATTATAATTATAATAAAGTTAAACACAAAATAATTTTTTCACTTCTATATAATTTCATTTTTTATATTATTTCTTAGATAAACCATATTTTTAACTTGGTTGAGAGGGAACCCTTATATGGCTCAAAGGCCCATAATATATAGACCAATGGCCCAGTGTCACATAGGTCTTGGATAAGTGGACCAAAGGTCTTACACCAAAATACCCCCAACCTTCCCATCATCAATCCACTCCAACTCATCAATTCAACATCATGTTCAATCCATTTCATCGATGCCTTTTGTAGAGGAGTATAAGGCCTTTGTTCTAGAGCATTATTGATGCTCTATATAGGGTTCTCCCCATATATATCCTAACTTATTCAATAACCTCCCTTATATCACCTTGAACTCCATTAATCTAAATATACTCTAGTATAGAGCCTTAAAGGGATAAATTTAGTAACTCCAAAGCCTATAAACCTGAAGGACCAAAACATATCCTAGAATCCCAAATCAGGTGAATAGTACCACAATTACAAAACCCTATTATAGTACCTACTAAAGTACCCATACTATTATAGTAATACAGTTCCATGGTAATTCTTCCCCATCCAGAATTGAATTCAAGCTTCATATATGATTATGGGGTGACTTTACCAATTAGGTAATCCCCCAACTACACTATTCATGATCTTTTAAGTGTTTGAATATCTAATAGAGTCTATATCCATGAAATCTTACAATAATTCATCTTCCCAAAAGCACAAAATTGTATCTTATGATCCATTCTAGTATAGGATGATCCACTTCATAGCTTCCTAGTACTCCCTTCTTGGGTTCAAAATAAAGTGACTTACCACTCCCACTAAAAAGGTAATGACTGCTCGTGTACATATCATCATGTCTATAAGACTTTTGAAAAATGATGAAAATGGAACCATTGCCATGTATTGAGCCTCTTCTTTTATTTTAGAACCTTCTCCATGGATAACATAAAGTGTCTATAAATAGGGATTAAAAGGGGATTAAATACAATCAATCTAAACATTTAAATGATCTTATTGATGCAGTACTTTTGGGATAACACAAATATTTTGTCTTTTCTATCCCTTTCTATCATCATCCCCAAAACAATTATTGGATTGTCTATGATATTTAATCTCAAATATTTCAAAAAAATAACTCTTTATATCCTAAATACATTGAATCTATATAAATACCAACAAAATTCTACATAAATATAGAATAAGTATGATGTAAGTCCAAGTATTCTATAACTTTTGATAGCGGTAATGATCAGATTCACTTTTTCTGAAACCTCCTTCTATCATGAATGTTCAAACATCTTGTTCCACAATCAAGATCTATACTTTATGCCATAAAGTGTTTTATTCAACTTATAAATAAGATCTTAATTCCAATGATCTTAAAAACCCTTTTGGATGATTTGGGTAGATCTTCTCCTCCAAGTCACCATGAATAAAGGTAGTTTTTATATCCATTTTCTCTAAGTGTAAATTTTGGAAGTAACTAAACTTATCATCATCTGAATGGTAGTATGTTTTACTAAAAATAATAAAAAAAATCTAAGAAATTGATTCTTTAATTTTTTTGGTATCCTTTCACCAAAATCCATACTTTATATATTATTCTTCTATCAATTTCTTTTTTAAAATGGAAGACTCATTTGTTCTCAAGTGATCATTTCCCTTCTAATAATTTGGTTAGTTCCTAAGTTCTATTAAACTTAAAATAATTTTTGTATTCCTTTATTTATAAATTTCATTATTTAAATTCACTTATTGTCTCCACTTTTTCTAGGAATTTAGGTTTTTCTACATCTATTAGAAGCATAAAATTAATATTAACTCAAAATATTTAGACTGGCCACCTAACTCTAGAAGATAGTCTTAACCCAGCTTGAGATTTAACTCATTCTGGTACTTCTATTTCTAGTGCTCTGTCTTTTAGATCACTATCATACAATTTATCAACTTCAAGATATTTCTCTTGGGATTTGGTATACCTTGATCATTTTGGAATATATTTCACTAGTCTAACTTCTAGAATTTTAGTTCTTCCATCTAAACTTACCAAAACTTCTGATCTTCTAATGCTTCCATTTAGATCAACCTCAACTTATGTTGTTGAATAATTATACTCAACTTTCAATTCATATAAGTTCTAGTCGTTTCAATGGTCCTTCACATTAAGGATAAAGTTTCAAGTTTTGATGTCCTGATTCTTTTCATCATCCCAAAGCTAAAATATAAAGTCTTTATTTCTATATTTAGTAAAGAAACATACATTGTACTTGGACTCAACTTTTTATCAATCCTTGGAATTGATATGAATATATTTCAAACTTTTTAAGACTCTAAGATGTCAAAATTCTAATAAATTTCTGAATATATCTCTTCTAGTAAACTCAATCCCATAATAAAATACAAACCTTAGTTGGATAGGTATGTATTTGTGTTTATTGCTTCTTCCCAAATGGACATTGGTAGTAAAAAATGAATCTTTATACATCATTACTTTTCAATCAATGTCCTTTTCATTCTTTTTACTAAACAATTTTTTTTTCTTAGTATATTCTTCTCTAGATTGATTCCTTTATTTCAGTATAAGTTTCAAAAGTTATCATCATCATACTCACCACCATTTTCAGATCTAATACTCTTTAATTTCTATCCACTTTCCCTTCCAACCATTCATTTTTTCTATACAATGGCACTAAAAATGTCATAGTTGTGCTTAAGGAAATATACTTATTCCTTCCTTATTGAATCATTGATGAATTTTATGAATTAAAGATATTTTCCATGAGACTAAATTGGGGTCACCCACATATACATATAAGTGAACTAGTTCAAGATTCCAAGTTATAGGCTTCTGACCATTCAAATTGAATGAAATTTATTTTTTCCCCATAACGCAACTCTAAAAATTTCTAAAATTTGTGATCAAGATTCAACATGCCTCTCCCTACTAGAACCTTCATGTTCTCACTGAGATAACAGAGCCTGCAATTCCAAAATTCCAGATCTTTATAAGTTTTTGTTTTTTCCATTGTACTTCTCTTTGATCCTATAGATATAAAGAGTGTTCCATCCTTTACTCCTATGACCACTACCATAGACCCTTTAGTCACTTTGCAGACTCTATTGGGTATGGTCATATGGTATCATTCTTTATCAAGTTATCCTATAAAAATTGGGTCATTTAATATCCCTAAAATGTTTCTACCTTCTTTGAGTTTCAAGAATCCATTGTTCTTCATCCAAATTTTCACATGTCCCTTTCTTACGAATTCTAAGGATTCAACATCCACTAGATAAAGTCTTTCAAAACTTTTAGATACATAATTGACCATGCACCCATTTTCTATCATTGAATAGAAAGATACTTCAAAGTAAACCACCCATGACTTCACCAGAATATTAGCACTAAGAAACAAATTATTACCTCCCATTATTGTTCTCATGGAATTTGAACCTCCAGAATAAGTCCTTCTAATGACCTCCTTGAGACTTGTGTAATATTTCCATATATTCCCAATTTTTCAACATTACCAGCATGTATACATCCTAAAATACCAATTTTTTATTTCCATAAGTGTTACTCACTGATGCGACCATTTCATCCCATGATTCTGGTTGTGATGATAATAAAATAGTTTCCCAAATATCATCCATTAAAGCTACCTTCATAAATTTAAGCTGACTTCAAATCAAATTGAAGTCATTAAAAAGATATTTCATTGGCCTACATTATAATAACCTATTATTGAGAGACCTTCACATTATAAACACATTTTTAAGTGTCATAGGTTTCTCATACATATCTATCAATGCTTCCATTATCTCAGATGTTGTCTTCTTCTACCAAGAGTTAAAGGTCGTGATATTGGTGAATGACATCATCACTAATACAAAATATTTTTTATCCAACCTTTATCATTCACCATTATCTGTCTTTTTTGGATTCAATCATCTTAATTGATATTCTAAATCATTTCATATTAGATATTATTTCATTTGTATCCTTTAGAATATAACTTCAGTTTCATCAAATTTATCAACCGAAACCTTGACTTATTTCGACACCAAATATTTAAATGATAGTAATATCAATTGAAATATATATAACATTAAGGAAATTGATAGAATGTTACTTTAGTTTCTTATGAGTGTGAAATGAGTGAAAACTATAATCTTTAATTTCACTTATTGGGAGAAGTATAGGGAAGTGCCTATACATATCTTCTATCGGCCACATGTTCATTCACAAGAAGAAGTAGAAATTAGTGGTAGTAAATCCTCTAAAATAGTATTCTCCCACTAAGATTATTATACCAAAATATGGAAATTCAATGTATCATAATCACTAAACTAAGTGAAACCCTTCACAAACTCTACTAAACAACATGTTCCACAATATTCAACAAAACAATAGGGAAGTAAAATAGGATGCATAATGAGTTTATGTGGTTTAAATAATAAGTCTTATATCCATAGAAGATTAATAATTATCAATTTGTGATTTTAGGTATCTGAATATTATACCCAAGTATAATTAATTCATTAATATGACAATTTAATGTAGGTGTTCCTATCTCTATTTTATTAAAGGTTCAATCAGTTTGACAATATAAACCACCATCTAAAGTTTATAGATCACCTCCCACTAAACCTAGAAACCTCATATTCCCAACAATTTCTACAAAATCAACTAATAAAGTTGTTAAATGACCTTGGACCTCCCTATAAATTCATTGGAAGTATTTCCCTTCTTATCATATTACACTTCCATTAAATATTCCTATTTTTGGTAGCTAAACTATAAATAATGCATATCTTCTAGTGATCTCTTCTTTTGGTTGATCTAATTAAACTATAAAGTAGTATTTATATTTTATAATATATTATAGTATCATCATTAAATCCATGAACATTATAAAAGGAGTTAATTATTTCTAGTATGGAAAAATAAATAATAAATGAATCATGTAATAATGGTTCTATAAGAAAGGCATCCAACTTTTTATAGAAGGGCCTAGAGTGTTGTACACAAATATGGTTCAAAAGTTTTATCAATTATAATGAATTAGAGTTTTAGGACATGGTGGTACCCATGAAGCGGGTTGGGTAATGTTCATTTTTGAAGGATTAAAATAAAATAAATAAATCCAATATTATTCAAATTCATAATAATAAGTGTTGAATTTTTTAACACAATGTATTCACAATTTATTAATTGAATATATAGAAAAATATTTTATAAATGAATATTTTTTATTAAGGGTTTGTTAAATATTTTGTTGGAGAAAATATTTAAGTCAATGACTCATAATTTATCATGTAACATAATATTTATGTTAAAAGTGAGTGATAAAGTTTCCAAGACTTTTATGACATGTTTATTGTGTCATAAGTTTCATTTATGGTTTATTTTGAAGGTTAAACTTATTAAAAGAATTAAGTAAAATTTTAATAGATTTTAACCTGCCTTTATAGACCAAAATAAACTAAAATTTTGGGTATTATTTATCCCATTAATTTGAGATCTTATCCCTATTCTCTTTCATTTCCTAGAGTGAGAAATGAGAGCTTAGAGCATCTTGATCCATGATCTCTTTCCTGTATAGAGTAATCGGTGCTTTGGTGATCATGAGTACATAGAAAGATACTTCATATCTCTATTCTAGAACTTATAGTTCATATATCATCATATCATAAATTTTTTAAAGAATGTGTGGATATTATAGAGGGTTAACACATCATATACTTTGAGAAAAAATCACTGGTAATGAGAGGAATCCTCTAACATCTTCAAATCTAATGAGGTACTTCTTTGACTTAGTTTCCATGCTTATTTAATTACATGATATCCTTGCATTGATAACTAGCTACTTTTGGTATCAAATTTTATATTATGAAGTCAATCCAAGGGAGATTTTTTATTTATTATACTTCCAAACTTCCACAAAATAAATGATACCAACAAAAATCTAGTGTTTCCTATGTTCATATGTGTCTTCTGCATACGAGGGACTAAGAGAGTTCTAAATATTAAGGGAATCTTAACTTTAACCATCCATAGAGGTTTATTTCGAATAGAAACTATAAAAGTGGGTAGTACTGATTCATCCCCCTTACTCCCTTCTTGATATTATAGATCATATCACTTGGTCACTTTACAAGCCTACCCCTATAATCATTGTACATTAAAATAATCAGGCCATGATATCAAAGATTTATAGTATTAATTATAATCATAATTCAAAGATACACATTTATGTGAGACTCAGACATATCTAGGTTTCTATGTCTAATAGGGTTATGTATTTAGATTATGTTGGTAGTAAAGAAAATCTAGTTGATCCTTTGACAAATATATTTGAAGGTTCCTTGGTTCAAAAGTTCAGGCTGGGGATGGGATTAAAAATCCATGATTTATTCATCTATAATACCAACATAAATATCACACCCTAACCATATTTTATCTTATTATTTTATTCATTTATTTACTTTTATCCTTGAACTTGATTTTTGGTTCAAAATTTCATGAATTTTTAAAGTTTTGGACTTTTGGTTTTAGGCACATGGTTAGTTAAAATCATGTGTCCTTCCTATAAAAAATCTACAGTGAATTGAAGAGGCACTCACATGGTTTATGATTTAACTAATCATATGGCCAAACAATGTGGGTTGAAATACTTATATGGTAGAAGCCTCACAGTTTGTACCCAGTTTACCAAACCATGCGAGTTGCTCTATTTTCTTAAAAAGTGATCTTCTATTTTTTCTCTCCATAAATTAATTGGGTGAGACAATAATTTCTAATATCATTCTATCTGATTGATCCATGGTTTACATTAGGGGATATCTCCTTGATTTTTTGACATTTTTAGTCTCTAAACCTTTATTTTATGTGGATTAATTAAGGTAAACTCATACTCTCCTCTTATTCTCCCTTCCTTCTTCCCCTTCCCCCTTTTTTCATTTGATTTCACAACCCCCCATGAACCCTAGGGACTTATTGGATAAGATTATGGTATGGGTGGTTTTAATTTGTGATTTTGGTTGTTTAAGTCTTACAAGGGTCATCTTTGTGCCTACTTGAGCCTATGTCATTGAAGATAAATTATTTCATCTTTTCACAAGGGGTTTTTTCTTTAAACGAGGTAGGTTTTTTATGATCTTACTTTAATTGATATGTCATTGTAGGAATGGTGATTTAAAATTCTATTTTTTCTAAACTTATAATTATATGTGATGACCATTGTGAATTTTTAATCATGTTTAATTGGTTCCATCACTTTTCATAAAGGGTGTATTAATAGTTTTTGAATTTAAAAAGAGATGTTTGAGTTCCAAGTATCCATGAAAATGTTTATATGTCTTGTCATAGATGAATTTTGATTATCAAAGGCATTTTACCCTGCTTAGGTCATGGATTGGATAAAAATATACTTTTTAAATAATGGTTTTTAAATAAAGTGGTGTTATTAATTTTCAAATGGTCTGAATTAAAGAGGAAATTTACTCTTTAAAAAAATTAAGAGTGTTTTTACATTGTTTTTTAAAGGTTTTTTTGAAAATGTGTTTCAATGATAAGGAAGGGCTCAACATCCTGTGTCATTTTTCAAGAAGGTGCATTTGGTACTTTTAAATGGTTTTCATGTGGTGTGTGAGAGAGAGATAGAACCTATTGTGCCACTTATTTTGATATATATTGTGACCCTGATGGGGACACTACTTATTATTGTGATATGGATAATGTGGATATGGGTTTTTTCTTATAAGAGTGATGGGGTGAGATGAGATTTATTTTCTATTTTTATTTTATATATGATTATTCTATGTTTTGATGGATTGATCACCTCTAGTCATTTATTTCATGGGAAAACCTAGGATAAGACATACTTTTAGATCTATTCTAAACTAGTCAGTACACATGATACTAGTTGTTCTTTATATGAGGTTTAGTGGATAGTGTACCCCAATAATGTCAGTATGGACTATTTGGGTGGATTATGATATTTTAGTATAAAACATATATTGAAATTTGGTCTTGGGATATATTTTTTCTAGGATCACCTTACCTTAGGACCAAGTGTGTTTCCCATTATACCTAGTGTTGTCTATTGTATTGTATAGGGGACTTTTCTATCACTCCTTTATTAAACCCCCAAACTATGATTGGCCTTATTAGCACTATATATTGATTATTAGTACGTGTGTGTTTTATTTACATGTTAATATGGTGCCTCCTTGAATTATGTATTGTCTATGTGATGTGTTTATTCTTTAAAAGGGTGTTTTTTTCAAAAATTAATTTGAAAATTGGTCTTAATGTAAATTAATGAAAAAAAATCCAAGTGATATCTTAGATATTTAATGGATGGTTTTCAAAATGAATGTTTTAATGGCTTGATTCTTAAATTATAAACACGTAGTTTTTTGAAAAAGGGAAAGCATGTTTCATATTTTAATTATGCCTACTAATAAATAACCTTATTTTCTAAATTTATTTCAAAATAACATAAAGTAAATTTCACTGGAAAGGAACAATAATGGTGCCTTGTTGTGATCCTAGTGGGATTGGTTTCTCCCATACCCTACATATACACATGTTTTTATGCAAGTATCATGTTTTTTATCTAGGTCCTTATGTTTTGTGGTCTTTTGTGTTTAGTTTGGTTTGATGACAATGGGTTAGATATTTGTAAATTGAATATCAGTCACTTTTAGGTAGTCGATTATGTTTGGTTTTGTTTATATTACTTTCTTTTGGATGTTTATGTACTGTCCATATCAGCCAAGTTATCTCCCTGGTTTATTTTTTTATCAGTGAAATTGTTTATCTTGTTATGTTTAGTTTATATGATAGGATGATTTATGATTTGTTTGTATTATTATCATTGTGATATACTCTTCTTGGATTTAACTTATTATTTCCATGAATGTGTTTCTAATACACAGATGAGTCATTTTTAATGTTAGAGAGGAATCCATAGTATGTTTATTATTATTAGAGGGTGAATTTTTTCTTAGCTATGTATTCTTGATACTCTAGTGCTTTTTTCTAACCCACTGGTACTAGTAATACCCTCTAATCCTTGTTGTGGAATGACCCATGTGATGTGGTAGTTCGACCAAACTAGTTTCATTAAAAATGGTATCAGAGTCTAGTTATTCTAAATGTCTTGTCTTTGGGTACACCCATCTTGTTATTTGGGATCTTTCTTGGTAGAAATTATATTATGACTATTATTATAACTCATGGTATGGATCAATATTAGGTGACTAATCAATACCCCTTGTCATAATACTTGAGTCTCTATGTGTTTTTTGAATTTGAGTCCTAGTTTTGAGTTCTGTTTCGGTCACTTTTGATGATATCTAATTCCTCATTGAGTATATCAATTATTTTAGGGGTCTTATTTAATTTTTTGGGTGAAAATGGTGTGGTAAAAAGGGCTACATGTTTATCTCACACGGTTTAGAAAACCATTTAGAGCCTATAAGGTTGATTCTAAAAACCACTCATGTGATAGTTGCATGGTTGGTGTACAGTTTTCCAGCCCATGCAGCCAAACCCTGCTCAGTTATGTTTCTCCCTTAAATTATTTTTCTCACCTCAATTTTTCCCAAGATTAAATCTAATGGTTTTTACCATTGATGTGAGTGAAATTAAGGGAATTTTTCTTATATAATTTAATTTGTTAGATTTTTTTTATTGGTTCATATTCATTATTGTTTGGATTTAACTTTTGAAGGTTGGTTTTATGTTTGGAGAAACTAGTTTTGGAATGAATAAGGGGATCCTCTAGTTTTCTTTTTAAATTTTTTGACCTTTTTTATGTTTTCAATTGGTTTTTATTGTGTCTCCCAAGAAAATATTTCTATAAAATAAGATTTTGAAGTTATTTTTAAATGGAGCGGTTATTCTTATTTTAAAATGAGTATTTTGAAATACCATAAAGGATATCTTTGATTAAAAAATCAGTTTTAATTTATAGTGGATTTTTAAGATGAAAGTATGGTGTTTATAATATATTTTTTATTTTAAAATTTAAGTAGGGGTAATTTAAAGAAATTATTTAGATTTTTATTAATGTATCCTGGTTTAAATGGAAATTTTTATGAGATGTTATAAATGAATTTGTTTTGAATTTTATTTTATATAGAATAATATAACTTGATTTGTTAAACATGAGTTGATTGAGTTTTGTTTTATATAATTCAGAGTATGCCTCCTAGAGAGTCTTTAAAGAATATTGTTAAGTTTATTCATTGGAATTATCTACAGGGCGAACCATCTTATCATTTAGGGTTGGGTTCTCTTCTTTCTAACTCCACCCAAACTCAAAGCTGAGTGGTAGGGAAAAAATATTACAAGTCCTTAGACCCCATCTAAGACTCCATGAATATCCATCCACCTTCTTTTCATAGTGATCAATATCCTCATGAGGCAATGATGTGGCTAGAGGTAATTTACATAATCTTCTATTCTCTTGACCCCCCCCCCCCTAAATCTTTATGGGATAAGTTTGTTATCAATTTATTTTAGGGACCCAATTAAGTGTTATGGGTGACTGTGGTTTCTTCTCAACTTTATGAGGGAATTAATTGGTAATTTATAAATATATAATTTATTTATTGGAACTATACATAAGAATTGAATATGGATAAGTCCATTGAGTTCATTAACCTTGATCAAGGGAAGAAGTTAGTGAAGGAGTATGTTGATCATTTCTTAAAACTAGTTTTATTCTCTCATAAACCCATCAATGATGATTCCAAAATATCTCAATGATTTAGAAAATTTCTTTACCTATAACTTGGATCCATTGTAGTTAAATATATCATATATTCTTATCATTAAGTCATTGTGAAGGCCTTTTCAGTGAAATTTGATCAAATAGGTTAACGTATAGCAGGTTTTTCCTTGTCCTTAGTTTATGTGAGTGAATATTTTTTGTTATATAGGAAGAAGGAGTTGGTTGAGACCAAAATAGAATGGTTAACCCAATGAAGTTAGTATTCTCAAATGAAGAGGCATCTTGTGTGCTTCCAGTGTGGATCCCCTACGCATGAAAAGTCATATTGTTTGAAATCTCTGGTATTTTATCTCAGGCTTGGTAATCTAGGACATCTTCAGAGGTTTCAAAAAGATAAACTATCAAAAGAAAGGGAAATATCACTTGTAATCTAGTATTGGAAAAACTTTTTATTTTTATTTTATTGAGTATGTATTGGTATTTCTTGGGTTTTATATTTATTGGTTGGTAATTAATTTGGGATTTGTGTAATTCGTATTGATTTGGGTTATTTACATATAAGGTTTATATGTATTCTTGTGGGTTTTCTATGTTGATGTTGGATTCTTGGTGGATTGAACATGGGTGGCCCTTGGTTTCATGCCTGGGTAACTAGGGTTGGTCATATTCATGATGAATTGAGCACTCTGGGGTGTTGGTTTTAATTTGATGGATTTAACTTGAGATGGTGTTTTGGTTTAAGGTCTTGTTTTACCTTTTTTGGATATTTTTACCTAGATTTGGAACCTGTTTTGTTTCATAATGAAGTATGTAACACCCCTAGTTTGAGGTACGTTACTTGTTCTCTTATGTTTTAAATCCTTATTGTGGTTTTATTTGTGTTTGGGAACTTTTGTAGGTTTCTCAAAGAGGTTAGAAGTGTTTGGTATTTATGGGTGCACCATAGAAAGAAAAATATTATTGTGGGGGTGTGGTGTGATGGGAGTGAACCTATGAAACACTGGAACATTAAAATTCCCATGGGAGGTCATGGTAGTTGGGTGGAGTTAGGTGAGGTGCATTGGGTGTCTCGCTGTGAAACACGGCTAGAGGAGACCTCATTGCATCATGGTATAGGGTGTGGTGGGTCTAAAACAATATGATTTTTTGAAAAAAAAAACATAGTGTCTCACCGTGGTGGGTTCCTAGACTTGGTTCAAGTGAAGGCACCATGGTCATGGTAAAAAAAACCAAGACGTAGTGATGGAAAAAACCAATTTTTGAAATTCCTAATTTGGATGCTATTTTTTGGGAGGGAGTTATGGGATTTGAAGGTGTATTACATAAAATATTATGGTAGTATTAAATTCCATTTTAAACCTATTTTACACCAGATTAACATACATTATCAACGTCCCCACCTTAACTCTCATTTCATAGTTTTTTCCCCTTTAATGAAGCTTATTCATTCCAACTCCATTGTGTGATTCATGCCTCGGATGCACCTTACTTATTGGTTGTTGCTGATGGTCATAAGAGGTTGGTGGTTTCTATCTTTTCTCCACATTTCAAAGAACATAAAGGATTTTTTTCTCTTAAATTATTTTATTGAATTTTTAATGAAAACTTTGGATGATTTTTTTGGAAAATCCCTTTTGGTTTATGAAATGGAAATGTTGGATTATAAACATTTTTTTGACAATTCCTTTTGATTCATGGTTTTAAATCATGGTTTCTGTTTGAAAGGTAAAATATGTTTACTTAAATGGTTTTGAAAGATTAATTTAATTTTAATAAATTAATGGGTGTGATACCTTTGAATAAAAATGGAATTATATGGGTTTATATTGCACTGTAATATGCCTTGTTGGGTCTGGACAAGGGGTTAGTGCTATCATGGTACCTAGGATTCACAGCCAAGTGATGACTTAATTATTAAGATAGGATTTTTCTTTTAAGTTATTAATAATCCTTGTTGGATTCATGTATATTTTTGGGTGTTTTTGATGTGGATTTAGGAATAAAAATGGATAGAATTAATGGTTTGGATTTTTAAATTAATTTTCTTTACTTGGTAAACTGATTTAGTTTTTACCTCATTTGGTTTAAATGTATAATGAATTATGAGATAATTTTTCCTTGTACTATTGGGTTGATTTGTGAAGTATATTAGGGGTTTCCTAGTTGGTATGATTACTCACCCCCTATATATTCACTTTGGTGTGTATGCAGAAGTTGTTCTTTGTGACATGGGTAATGGAAAAGTAACTTATTTATCTAGTAGAGCATCATGATTCCACATTATTAGGAGGGTAGTTAGAGGTTTGAGAGTCTATTATAGATATTTTTAGTTATTCTGTGACTATGTTACAATGTTAGGATGTATTTTAGATTTTGGTTTCAAGTCTTATTTTAAATTTTGTTATTTCTCTAGTATTTTTTGTTATTGGTGTTGTTTTAAGATGGATTATTTACAATTAATTCATTATATACTATGGTTTTTATTTTTATTTTTTCTTAATAGGTTTTATTTATTTAAATGTGAAATCATCCCCCAACAATTTATTAATCCATTGGCATTTATTTCAAGAATTTGGAGTCTGGGGGATGTCACCTAAGGTTAGTGGCACCTTAGCTCATTCTAAGACAATGGTTATTGTTGGGATATTAAAAATTGTATAAGTTTGTTTATGTCCATCATATTGGAATGGTATTAAGGAGATAGGAAATATTTGAACTTGAAATGTATAGGATAAAATGACATAGCTAACCAATTTATCTTGAACTTCAAGTTACCAAGGATGAAAGGATATAAAAGTGTTCCAAAAACACTTATAGGCATGTTTTCATCTCATTATCATGGGTTTAGTTGATGAGTATAGTGTATCATGAATTATTAATGAGACTTACCACTAGGACTACATTTATTATATTAATTTTGAGGATTCTTATAAATTGGTTATAATTATTGTCGATTTTTCTTATTTGAAATATCCTAAGACTTCGGTTTACTAGTAACTGGTGACTAAGTGGTGTTTTGTTCTGGATATAGAGAAATAGAACCAATTAGGAGACCTAGAAACATTCAATAATAGGTCACTAAAATTGTTTTTGCACATAAAAAACAGGTGACCAATAGCTTGTTAAAAGTATTTTCCAATCATTTTAAGTTGTTGATAGTGGAAATCAAAATGATAAATCAAGACATGTGTATCATTCCATGTAGATTTCGGAATAGAATCCACCAATATTTTGGGGGGATTAAAAACCTGAAAAGTTATAAGTATGGCTTATAGTAATGAACTAGTAATTCAATTTCCTTAGAACCCTAACTAATATAAAGGTCAATTTAACAATATATAAGTTGGAGGATCCTACACACCAATGGTGGGATTTAGTTGTCCAAGCTAAACTCAATCATGATCTTATGTGGGAGATATTAAAAGAATTATTCAATAAGAAATCCTACCTTCACACTTTTAAGATATCCATAATGATAAACTTATTCATTATTAAGAAATAAAATCAATCAGTGAGAGAGTATGCATCTATGATTATGAACTTATTTCGTGTTTCTCTAGAAGTGGTTTCTAGTGATTCCTTGAAGGAATGTATATTCGAGTTTGGTTTACAATTATAATTTCATTATAAGATAATTATGATATATATAACTGATTATGTAAACATGTTTAATATATATATAGTTATGTAAAGGGATATAACTGAGAATCCTAGTGGAGGAATCACGTTCATCTATATGGGTACAGGTGGTAACTCTAATGATGGTTAAAAGTGGAAGAGGGACACCTACTTCTAGGGAGGAACAACATAATGTAATTAACACACTAGATCAGTTAACTTTCCTCCATGACCTAGTGGTAATCTCGAATTCTTAAAATGATTTCGTTAGAGAATAAGAAGTAGGATTACACGACACCACCCAAAGTGTGTTGCAATTGTAATTTGATGATAATATTAAAAATTATTTCCCTAATGATCAAAATTAAATTGTTGGGGATACCTATCATGTGTCTAAGACATATTATGCTCTTATTGGGGGATCACGTCATAATAGTTATCATCCTTAGAACCAAGTGATCCATAGTGATTTAAGAAACACCCCAACTCCTCAGACAATGAAACCATAGTGGGGAAGCATGGAATAAGGAGGAATGAGAACATAGTTTTACTGTTCTTTTTAATGGTATGTTCCATCCCAACCTGTTAATTTTATAGTTTTTATATTTGAAGTATTTTGAGGGTGATTTTAAGGAAACACCTAGAGGGTATAGTGGATCTTGGAGCTATAGGAGTGTTTCAGAAAGAGCTTCACATCATGAAAGTGATCAACGGCATGACTTGGTGATTTGAGGCTTTTGTAGCCAGTGAATTCATGGATTGTGTTTGGAAATGAAGGAATCTATGAAACTGATTCGCATCATGAAATTAATTCATGAAATTTAATTAAATCAGGCTAAAGAGACATGAATTTCAGTGGAAGTTATAATTTTGGGAATTCACATGGTATTCACATCATGAACCTAATTCACAATGTGAAAAGTGTAGGAACTGAGTTTTAAATGATTTTATTAGGACAATTTTTATTCATTCAGTCATACCCCTCCCTCTCTCATTTTTGGGTGAACCATAAGAAACTTTTTAGGATCTTCCAACCCTCCTTCTCATTCTTTGATCTGTTAGTTCTAGTTGATTCCCATTAATAACCCATGGTGAGTTTTCCTCTATTCTACATGGTTTTTACTTCCTTTATTCTTTGTAGATCCACAATAGTCATGTGATTTTTTTTGGGTTGAGATTTGGGATTCATTTTTTATAACCCTTGATGTGGTGTTGGTTGATCCATGGGTTTTGTGTGCAGTTTTGGTTTGTGGGCATTTCATCTTTGTTATTTGGTGTGCAGTGAGTTGTAAAATCTTCTTTGAGGTAGTTAATCCCTCATTTATCACTTTTGAATATAATTTGGGAGTTTTTTTTCTTTTTTATTTTTGGTGGATAGTTTTCAATGTCCTAATAAAGATAAATTAATAATTTAATTAAAATTTAAGGGAAAGGGGAATTTTTTTCATGCTTTTACAACTTTGATATTATTATGGTATTGTGTTTTTATGGTCTACATTCCCTACTAAAAATTTTGGTTTGGGGGGGGATTTTTTTCACTAATATGATATGAATTTTCAAACCCTTTATTTTTGTGATTTTTTAGAATCACCTTAAATAAAAATAAAGTGGAGAACAACTTATATTTATCTAATAAAATGGTTGCCTCAATATTTATGGCTTGTATGATAACACCCCTAAAAAGTGAAATGTTATAAAACACCTTTTTTTTAATTATTAAAATGATATTTGATATGTTTTGGTTTTTTTGTTGTTGTGATTTTAGGGTAGCGAGGTGATGGTCTATTTGGTCGTGATTTTGGCGTGGTAAGGTGATGGTTGTTTGGATATGATTTTGGGGTAACGTGGTGATGGTTTTTTTGTCCATGATTTTGGGGAAATGAGGTGATGGTTTGTTTGGCTATACTTTGGGGGTTGTGAGGTGATGGTTTTTTGGCTATTTTTTTGGGGTATCATGGTAATGATTTGTTTGGATGTGATTTTTGGGTGGTCTGGTGATGGTTTTTTTTTTTGTTTTTCTTTTGAGGTAGTGAGGTGATGGTTTATTTGGTCATGATTTTAGGGTGGATATGTTTGGTTTTTTTGGACATGATTTTGGGGTAGTGAGGTGATGGTTTGTTTGGTTGTTCTTTTGGGGTGGTGAGGTGATGGTTCAATGGGATGATGATCCTCTTATGATAATGGTTGAATTGTGATAAATACCTAGTTAATGATAGAATAATTGTTTAATAATTATTAAAATTGATATATTTTGGTTTGGTTAATGGGATGGAAATGGTTAATGAATAAATAAATAATGGGATTTATAGTTAAGTATGGGTTGTGATTAATAATGAAACTAATGGGATGGATGGTGGAATTGGATGGAAATGAAAATGTGGCTTGTGTCTTGTGTGGTGTTATCCATTTAGATGTGGTAGTTAAAGTGGGGATGTTGTGAGTTGGTTAACTCTTTGTTGAGAACCCATAGGTTGGGATTTTGTGTGCCTATTTAAATATATACTTGATATATTTCTTGTGATTACTATATGCACCCCACCCACATCGAGAACTATGTTCTGACACCCATATTTTCACATGTGGGTGTTTTTTCCAACACCTCAGTGATGAGGATGGATGGATGGATACGCAATCTTTCCTTATCGTTCTTCCAGGTGAGTAAATACGCATAGTTTGTGATGTTTGTAGGTCTTTTGGTTCACTAGGTAGTATCCAAGGTGTCTTGAAGCATGATGAGATATGACCGTGTTACGGGGTGGGGCTTAGGTGTCATAGGGTATGATACGATGCGACCGTGCAATGGGGTAGTGGCCCAGTTGTATGTGGGTGTGATGTGATGTGACCATGTTTTTAGGTGGTGGATTAGGTATCTGTAGGTGTGATGTGATGTGACTATGTTGTGGGGTGGTGGTATATATTATTTGAAATATATAGATGCACCATGACATACAATATTGGATTGTGATAGTGGAAAATAAGTGGGAAAATGTTGTGGGGTACCCTTTATCAATATGATTCTTATTATGTTATTATATTTGGATTGTGTTATTTATTTAGTGTTCCTTAGTGTGTTTGGGATGGATTTTTGACATTGTAGGTGTTGTTGGTTTTGTTTTTTACTCATGGATACATTAGTATGCTTCTTTCACATGTGCACAATAGACTTTAGTTTTCCTATTGAGTATACTTGTATGATCACCCTACATATATAAACTAACTTTTAGGTGTCCATGAGGACTACATGGATCATTATATACAATACTATCTTAAACATTTAGACAATTGTTGTGTCGTTGCTTTAGATTTTCTTTTGGGAATTTATATTTAGAGAATTTTATATGTACCTATTTTATTTATACTTGCATTGTGAGATGGTTTTAGTTTATTTTTATATTATATAGATTTTTTTAATGATTATTCATCTTATCTTCCAATCCTATTTTTTTATAGAAGTTAATTTCTTCCATTTCCTAATATTTTTATACCTTCAGTGCTAGTCACCAACCTGGGGCCTATGAGAGGTGGGACTCGGGATTTATTATCTAACTCCATTCATTATACTATCATTCGTGGTAGGGGTTATGAAAAAGTGGTATCAAAGATGATGGTTGAGAGATATGATGAATTTTAGAGTTCTTAACTATGAGGATTTCATGGGTTGGTATGGAAATGGTTCCAATTTATCATAGTACATAACATGGGCTAGAGATACCAACTAGGACATGGTATTTTAAGGCCCCCCTATGATCTTTTTCATGGACTCTATGCATATTGAAAATCCAATTTAGGTGGACCTATTTACAGGGTAGAGACCTATGAGAGGTACATGCATCATGATGACTCATGTTTCTATTTGAATTGGGCTATTTTTTAAAGGTTAAAAGGAAATAAAATGAATTAAATAATTCTTGATAAGATTACATACTACATGGGATTAGGAAAATCTTGTTTTTCTTTCAACTATGGGTCATGGATATTGTCCTTATGTGGTTTAGGTAGTACAGGTATAGTAGGCTGATCCAGTTGATCCCTAGAGTGGTGATCCGATTGATGAGGATGATCAGTGGAAAATTATGTTACATGCTTTTCAGAAGAAGAACTAAGGGAATTATGAGGGCATTCCTTTAGATATAGTTACAAGGAGATGGATGGAGGAGCTTGAGATCACTTTCATTTTGATCTAGCCCCTAATGAGGTACTGGGTCCCTTTGGAAACCATTTAGATGCGGGGAGCTTCACATTAGTGGAGGATGTTGTATCTGGGTGAGTGGAAGGAGTTGGATGTTTTGTGGGTTGACTTTCAGAGAGAGTTCTAAGTAGAGTTCCTTTCATTATCCATGAAGGTTGTAAAGAGGTAGGAGCTTCTTTCACTTCAGTAGGGGAGTATGTCATTACAGGACTTTGGAATCAAGTTCAAGGTCCCGCTTTTTTTGCCCAAGTTTTTTCTAGATAAGGATTCTCATGTGAGATGTCTTAAGGAGGCACTTATTACTTCGATCCAGTATGTAGTTACACCTTTTATGTTTTTCATGTATATATAGGTTCATAATAAGTTGGAGGTGATCGATCGGATGCAATCATGATGTGGTTTTCTGTGAGAGGGGAACCAACAGAGTTCCTCTATGAGAATTGTTTTCAATGGAAAGTCTTAGACACTAGGGTCTTTATGGTTTCTACTAGTGATAAGTCAACCTCGGAAACTTCATTTATAAACTTCTGAGGCCAGTGGGTTTCATTATTTTCCTAAGGACTTTAGGCCAAAAAAATTTCTATGGGGTTCATGGACATTTCTAGAACCAGTGCCTAATAGTTATTTGAGCTTGGTTAGGTGGAGGTGGACGGGATCAGTGCCAGTCATAGAAATAGTTTCTAGTGAGACCATTTTAGTAGTAGGATTATGCTCTATTGAAGGGATATGGAGAAATTAGTGGCAAACCTCAGGATGTTTCTCATGTTTAGGGACCTTGAACTAAGATTAGTCATGGAGGAGTTCATCAGTAGAGATGTTGAGGAGCTGGGTGTGGTCAGTTGCACATAGTAGAGGTACCAGGGCTAGAAGGGGTATAGATATTGTTCGAGGTATGCTCAGTTTGTCATCTACCATTGTTAGTTACTTGTTTTATTTAGGAGATTCACACTACTTTGTTTCACTTTCTCTAATTTGTAATCTAGGATTAGACGTAGAGAGGCTTCCCATTACCCTAGGGTTGACAACACTAGTCGGAGACCAAACTAACTTTTTTTATGTTTTTCAGGGGTGTATACTGATGATGGGGCCACATCAGTCCCATGTAGATATTTTCTTACTTCAAATTAATCTATATGATTTTATTTTTGGCATAGAATGGCTGTATTTTTTAAATACTATTTTCAAATGATTTCAAAGGATATTCATGTTCTCACATGTGGATATCTAGTGTGTGGTTTTCATTGGTGAGTGGGTTGTCAGGTGGGAAATCAGCATGTGGATCCCCTCGTTTCTTTTATGGTTGAGTTGTCTATGGAATTAGCAGAGGCTAGGATGATGGAGGTTCCCGGGGTTTTTGGGGAATTTTTGGATGTTTTTTCCGAGGAGGTTGTAATACTACCCCCTCAACATGATGTTGGGTTTAGAATAGACTTGAATTCTAGTGATCCTTTGATATTGATGGATCATTATTATATGTAACATTTTATGTTATGAGATTTGAGGATTTAGATAGAAGATCTAATGAAAAGGGTTTTTATCTAACCCATTGTCTCACTATGGGATGCTCTAGTGTCGTTCTCCAAAAAGGCGGATGATAGTATAAGACTATTTATAGACTACTGTAGGTTGAATCAGGTAACGATCAAGAACCCTTATATTATTTCAAGGATATATGATCTTTTTAACTAGATAAGAGGGGGATTTTGGTTTTATAAGATCGATCTGTGGTTTGGATATCACCAGTTGAGGGTGGAGGAGGGAGATATCCCAAAAACTACATTCAGATGAAGGAATAGGCATTTTGAATTTTTGTTCATGTCATTTAGTGTCACGGATACACCAGTTATGTTCATGGGGATTGTGAACTCTATTTTCCATGATTCCTAGACCAATTTTCAATCAATTTCATCAATGACATATTGATATACTCGAAGTCATATGAGGACCATGTCAGTCATCTTAGAATCATTTTTTAGGTTCTTCTATGCTTCCAACTATATATAAATTTGTCCAAGTTTAATTTTGGGACATGAGAGGTGAATTTACTTTGGAATGTGGTGTCTCAATATGGTGTTCTAAGAGACCTGTTGAAAGTCGGGGTAATTGTTTCTTGGGAAGCACCCAAGAACATGGAAGAGGTTCATATTTTCCTTGGTATTTCAGAATATTATCATAGGTTTGTTCTTTATTTCTCTTGATTTTAAGACCCATTGATTTTACTAACCAGGAAGGACTAGGTTTTTGTGTGGAGTGATCAATTTTAGGAAACATTTGATTGCCTAAATAGGAAGTTGTCTAGTGCTCCAGTGATTTAGTTTCTTGAGGAGGGTGTTATGTTTGAGTAGTTTTGTGACATTTCCCATATGGTATTGGGATGCATGTTGATGCAGTAGAGAGAGGTGATCACTTAGGGGTCTAGGTAGTTTCATCCCCTCAATCATAATTATACCATCCATGATCTGGAGCTAGCAGTAGTTGTGTTTTCATTGGAGTTGTGTTGGTATTACCTCATTGTGGAACATTTTTTAGTATTCATGGATCATAAGAGTTTAAGTTATATCATTTATCATTATGATATGAATTTTTGGTACATAGTTGGATGGAGTTTTTTTATGATTATGATTTTGAGATCTCCTATACCTTAGAAAAGGTAAATTTGTTGGTTGATGCTTTGAGCTAGAAGTTGTAGAAGGATATTGTTCAAGAATTTGGTGATGTTTGGATAATGATAGAGGAGTTGTAATCCTTGAACTTGGATGTGATGGTGGTTGATGTTGGAGGTTTCATGTTGCAAATAATAGTCAAATCTTCTCTAATATAGTAGGTGGATGGGTCTCAGTGGGGATACTCATAGGTACAGGTGATGTGAAATTGTGTTGTCCATAGTGATGTTATGGAGGGATGTTTGGAGGATGGTCGGAACCGGTTGTTATTTCATGGGAGATTGTTTATTCTGGAAATGATTCATGAGGGAATCCTTTGTGAGTTTCAAATATCACCATTGGTGATACACTCAAGAGTTTCAAAGATGTATCATGGCTTGAGGACGTAGTTTTGGTGTCCTGTGATGAAACAGGTGGTGGTGGAGTTCATAGTGAGGTGTTCTGTTTTCTAGTAGGTAAAGGTTGAGCATCATGTTCCCGGTGGTTTTTTGTAACCTTTTAATGTTCCTGAGTGGAAATTGTATGACATCACAATGGATTTTTTCATAGGGTTACCCTGATATCCATGAGGTTATGATGAAATATGGGTGATCATGGATTAGTTGATGAAATATGATCACTTCTTAGTGATCAAGGATTTAGGCATAGTGGATTCTTTTTTTAAGAGGTATGTGGATGAGATGGTGTGTTTAAATTAAGTTCTAAGTTACATTTTCTTGAATCAGGATACACATTTTACTTCAAAATTATAGAGGGGATTATAATGTGATTTTGGAACTCAGTTACACCTCTTCACTACTTTACACCCTCAGATAGAACAAAAAATAGATCAAACCATCTATACAATGTAGTACATGATGTGGTCATGCATCTTAAACTTTTTTGGATCTTGGGTGGGAAATTTTCCTTTCATTGAGTTTTCTTATAAAAATAGTTATCACTCATCTATTGTCATGTCCCTATTTGAGGCATTGTACAGGAGGCCATGTTGTTCCATGTAATGTTTGATGGAGGTTAGGGAGGCATTAGTTATTGGTCCTAATGTGGTGTATATCATGACATAAAAGGTATAGTTGTTTTGAGAGAGGATGAAAGAAGTGTAGGATCGGCAGAATGCTTATGTCAATCATAGGAGTAGGCCCCTGGATTTTGATGTTAGAGGCCATGTATACTTGAAGTTCTCCCATTTATGTGGATGAAAGAGGTTTTTTTGGGAGATAAATATTTATCCTAGGTTTATTGGACCCTTTTATGAGTTGGGGAAAGTTGTTGAGGTGGCGTATTGGTTGGAATTTCCACCATAGCTGGAGAGGATCCATGATGTCTTCTATGTATATCAACTTTATTAGTATCTTTATGATGAATCTCATGTCATTGAGTGTGGAGAGTTAGATGTCAAAGACAATGTGAAATTCATGGAGTATCCAATAGAGATTCAGGGTTGTAGATAGAGGGTGCTTTATGATTGCACAATTCCCTCAGTTCATGATTTTTAGAGTCATGGTGGCTTAGAAAAGTGTACTTGGGAGAGAGATATATAGATGTGTTACTAGTAACTAGAGATATTTTGAGTTTTTTTATTTTTTTTTGGTTTATCTTAGATAATTTTATGTTTCAAACCTTTTTTTCTATCTGATGAGTTATTTTCCCTAATGTGTGATGTATTAAAAAGTTACAACATATAAAAAGTGGTAGGACATGATTCCTAATAAAGACACATTACACTACCTTGCGATTAAACCCGTGTGGGTGAGTCTGTGCCACCCATAGTGTAGAGTATCATGACATTGAGGATTTAATTCTCTGAATATTATGTTTGGGGTAGTACTATTTGTTGGTTATAGTGGTTGTTAGTTTAGGATGCATGGAGTTTGAGATGGTTGTGCAGTGGTTGTGTGGTGTGTGGTGGTTTGTGGCTAGTAACAGATAAAATGGTGTTGTGACCAGTGATAGGTGGTGATTTGTTTTTGTGGTGAAGTGATTGTGTGGTTAGTTTGTGGGTGTTTTGGTTGGTGAGATTGGCTGGTGGAAACATTTGCATTATGATGAGATCTTTGAAAGGTATCTCAAGGGATGGTTATTCTGACCCATTTCTTTTTTGGATTTGGTTTTCATTCTCGAGGATAAGAATCATTTTATAGGTATTCAATGTAACGGTTTATGCCTTCCTAACCCATTACTTTTCTAGTTTTGATGGTTGTATAGTGTTGTGGGTTCTTTAAAGGAAATACTTGAGGGTTAGTTGGAGGATAGAGATGTAGGAGTACTATAGAATGTGGTTCATGTCGTGAAAGGGATTAACGATGTGAGTTGGTCATTTATAGCTTATGTAGCTGACAAATTCATAGCTTCTGTGCGACTATGGAGGAATCTATGAAATAGATTCATGTTGTGAAATTAATTCATGATGTGTAATTAAATTAGGCAGAGGCAACATGAATTTTAGCAGAAGTTGGAATTTTGCAAATTCTCATGGAATTCACATCATGAACCTAATTCATGATGTGAAAAGTGTGGGATCCATGTTTTAATTCCTTTTTTAGGTTGATTTTTATTCATTCAATAATACCCATCTCTCTCATTTTTGGAAAAACCCTAGGTGATTTTGGATGATCTTCCAACCCACTTTCTCCATATTTGATCCATTTGTTTCAGTTGATGCTCATTGGAAATTTTTGGTGAGTTATCCTATATTCCTCATGATTTTCCTTCCTTTCTTCTTCAGAGATATTCTGTAATGGTATGGTTTTGGTTTTGGTTGTTAGTTGGGATACGTTTTTTATAACCCTTGGTGTGGTGTAGGTTGATCCATGGTTTTTTCTTGCAGTTGTGGTTTGTGAGCATTTCTTCTTTTACATGTTGTGTGTAGAAAGTTATTAAAGTTTCTTTGAGGTATGGAATCCCTTGTTTTTCACTTCTTTGTATCATGCAGGAGGGTTTTACTCTTTTTTATCAATGGGGGTGGTTTTCACTAGCCTAATCAAGGTAAATTAATCAGTTAATTTAAATTAAAGGGGAATGGGAAATATTTCACATACTTTTATAGCTTTGATATTATTATGATATTTTCTTTGTATGGGTTAAATGCCCTAAGTAAAATTTTGTTCATTGGGGGATTTTTTTCACTAATCTAACATGAATTGTGGATCCCTTTATTGTTGTGATTTTCTAATGTCACCTTAAATAAATAGAAATTGGCTAACAACTTATATATGACTAATAAATTTTTTTCCATGGGATTTATGTCCTGTGTGATAATACCCCTAAAAATAAAGTGAAGTGTGAAAAAATTCCATTTATTAAATTAGTAAAATGATCTTGGATGTGTTGTGTTTTTTCCCTTTCTATTGGGGTGGTGAGGTGATGGATTTTTTAGTCGTGCTTTTAGGGTGATGAGGTGATGGTTGTTTGGTCATGCTTTTAGGGTGGTGTGGTGATGATTTTTTTATCCGTTCTTTTGGGGTCTGTGCTTTTGGGGTGGTGAGGTGATGCCTTTTTTTTCATGCTTTTCGATTAGTGTGGTGATGGTTTGTTTGGACATGATTTTAATGCTGCAATGTAATCATTTGTTTTTCCATGATTTTGGGGTTGTGAGGTGATGGTTTGTCTAGAAATTCTTTTGGGGTGGTGAGGTGATGGTTTGTTTGGAAGTGTTTTTGGGTAGCAAGGTGATGGGTTGTTTGGTCATGATTTTGGGGTGGTGAGGTTATGGTTTGATGGGGATGATAAGTTTGTGTGTGATAATGGTTTTTCTGTGCTATATGCTTGGATAGTGATGGAATAATTGTTTAACAATGATCAAAATAGATGGGGGTTGGTTTGTGTGGTAGGATAGAAATGGTTAGTGAATAGATAAATGATATTTTTTATGGTTAAATATGGTTGGTGATTAATAATGAAATGAATGGGATATATAATTAAATTGGTTGGAAATGAAAATGTGGCCCTTGTCTTGTGTGGTGTCATGCAATTAGAGGTGGCAGTGAAAGTGGGGATGTTGTGAGTTGGTTAGTGCTTTGATAAGAACCCATAGGTTGGGATTGTGTGTGGCTTTTTATATATATATACTTTTATATTCCTTGTTATTTCTATATTCACCCCACTCGCATCAAGTACTATGTTTCGACACCCATATTTTCACACAACGGGTGTTTTTCCAACTTCCTAGTGATGATGATGGATGGATGGATGCCCACTCTTTCCCACTCTCTCTTCAAATAAAATATATATGCATAGTATGTAGTGGCCAAAGGTCTGTTAGTGCACTAGTCGGTGGCCCAAGTGTCTTCTGTCATGATGTGTAATGTCCCATACTTTTTTAAATGATAATTATTTCCTAAATAAATGTGTGTTATATTATATTATATAAGTATTATATGCATAGAGCACATAGATAAACCAAAAAAATTAATTCATCAATAAAAATAATTATATTATTAATCTACGAAACTATAACAACCTGACTCTTTGACCAATGTACGGTTTGTTAGTATTTATTTTTGAATGTCTTAAGTGGTCCTAATGAAGTTTTCTAATCAATCTTAGGGGGTCACAGGAGCGTTTGGGGAACATATGGAGCCTCGAGCTACGAAAAGGGGAAAAGCATAATGGGCCACATGGTTTGTCTACAAACTTGTGACCTAGACACATGGTTGTGCGGCCAGTTTCATATGGTTGCAAAATCCATCTGCATGATTTGTGCACAGTTAGTGAAATTGTGCACAGAGGTTGTTTCGTGTGCCTAGTGAAGTAGTGGGTTACACACGATGTTCGCATGGTTTGGGAACCCATGCATAGAGACCATGTAGACTTCAAGAAAAGGATCATAACTTTGAGAACAATTTGTAAAACCATTTGTAGAAACCATGCGAGCTAGTTTTAAGAGAAAAATGACCAATTTTTCTCCTCCCTCCACTTAAGTTCTAATTTCCTCTTCTCCCTTTCTTTATGCTCACATCAGCTCCTCTCGTAGGTTTGTAAAGCTCTTGTCCTTAAATATCTTGTTACTCCTTCATCTAGAGATTGTTTCCCGATCCTTTGGAAGCATCAGATCCCTTGAGGTAAGGCTAACCCCATGCACTCCTATTTCCATGCAAAATTTTGCCAACTTTTGTGTTCTTTAGATGCAGTCTCATTCACCCTATTTTTAGGGCATTGGATGGAAACTCAGATCTAGTCAAACCTACTCTGAATTTGAGGTTTATACTCAGTGATGCATCATCTATGTCCCTGATGTAGGTGGTCATGAAGTTTTCCATTTCAGTTTTGGTCATTTTTTATTAAATATAATTGTGTTGTGATCCGCCCTTTGTCAAGATCCTCTGGTATGTTGGTTCCTTCATTTCTAATTAACTCTAGTGTGATGAAATAGGTTAATTGATTCATGTTTAGGGGTTTTGTTATCACCTTTACACTATATGGACTTCCAAGGGGTGTTCCACCTAAATTATCCATTTTAGGCCAATTTCTAAAAATGGGGAATTATGGTTTATGGTTTCCATTATGGTTTTAAATTGAATTAGCCATTATTCAATGTGTGTTTTTATTAATCTAAGACACCTCGTGGCTGTTTAGACCTCATAGGCTTGGAATTTCCAATTTGACCCATTGACTATTTTGATATGGCTTTTCCCTTATCATGTTCCTTGTAGATGAACCTCGCATGTTAGGAAAATGGGATGGTTAGCTTAAATGGGTTTTCAAGGATGAGATATATTGAACCTTTAAAATAAAATTCCTTAAATAAATGTTTATAAGGGATGGAATGGACATTCCCATGATTTGGGTTTCATTATAAATGCATTGCAACTTTGGATTTTTTGTTTTACTTTAAATAGTGTAAGATGGTTTTCCTTACATTATTTATATGTGGATGGGAGGCATTACTACTCCATACCACTATTTACATGTGGGAGGGGAGGAATTATTACCCTTTTACATTATTTACATTTGGTAGGGAGGAATTACTACCCTGTTTCATTATTTACATGTGGGTGGTAGGAATTACTACCCCATTCCATTATTTACATGTGGGTTGGAGGCATTATTACACCATGTCATTATTTTCTATGGGTGGGAAGCATTCTTACCTCATGAACTATCTTCCATGGGTGGGAGTTATTCTTACCCCACGCCAACTATATATATCTAGTAACATATTCAAACATTCCATCATTTAGCTAAAGTAGGTAGACACTCTAGGTGTACTTTCAAAACCTAAAAGGTAGGGTAACTGTTTATTCTATTTTTCTTTACTTTCCTACTATTGGCTACACATTTTTTACTTATGAGAGCCACTTGGTTTACACATAGACACCATTGGTGGTGCCCTACTGAGATTTATCTCACACCCTATTTGGTCTACATTTGGAACCTAAGAAGACTTTTTTTATAAAGTTATGGATAGAGGAAAACACTACTCATCTCATTGTTGATTCTTTTGATTAGATGGGGCTTAGGAATAGAGGACCAAGCTTCGTATCGAGATGTTATTAAGAAACTTTTTGATTTTGTTTACTTTTGTACCTTATATATGTATTCCTTATTTATAATTTCCATTTTCCATTTTCCATTTTGTAATGGCATTCCAGGAATGCATATCTATATCAGAAACTTCCTATGGGGCTTTGGTTATATTATTAAGTCGTCTTCTGTTTACTTTATTTGTCGGTTTGTTTATGATTATGTTATTGTATATTGTTGTTACATCCATTGTGTTACTCTGACATGGGGGTATAGTCTCCCCACTGATATACCATTACACCCCTACTGCTAGTCAGCAGCCTCAAGCTTATGTGGAGATGTGCTAGGGGTCATGTGGCCAACTGGTCTTAGGTCATGGGTTAAGTGGAAGCTGGGTCTGGGATTTCAAAAATTGGTATCAAAGGATATTTCCTTTCTTACTTTACTATTTGGAGACAATGGATTGGAGACTGTGAATTCTTGGAACTTGGTCACAAGACATGCTTGGGCATCACGAACCCATGTACGGGGTAAAGACCAAGTTTCTTGAATTATTTCTATTATTGATTCTGTTATTACTATTGATATCATTTCACCATTGAGTTCTTCACATGTTTTGTGATGTTATTGAAATTATTGATATTGGAATTGTGATTTCATTGCTAAAACTAATGAAATGATGTTTATGTGTTATAACGTGCATCACGATAGGCACAATATGAATAGGCCATGCATTTTTTCATGTTACATTTAAAATTCCAGTAATAATTTTCAAATGCATATTGTTGTGCCTTGTTTTATATATTTACAATTGTGTTGAAACCTTTCTTCAGGTTTTAGAACATTCTATGGTGTGAGTAGTGGGTGTCACTCTTTGATTAATAAGGTATATGGGCCCTTATGTATTGGAAAATGTAATTCCACTAACTCAACCATATGAGTAATGATATAATCACATGGATACTCACAATTTATAATGGAAATTAAATCCAAGTGAGTTTCATCTTTTGGATCATAAGGTGTATGGGCCCTTATGGGCTAGTAAATGACATATTATTGGATTCAACTATTTGAAATGACTTATAACTTGAGAAAAACCCTTTTACACATGACTAACTTTGAAACTTGACCCAGACCCGACCTTAGTAGTGGGTAGTGGGTGTTTCACCATTCTTATGGCCTGTTATGGTTTGTTCTTACATCTAATTTTGGCTTACGAAGTAGGTAAGTAGCATGTTCATTCTTATAGGAAGGCTTTAGTGCCTATCCTAGTTTATTAAATTCAATCCTCTAGATTACTTAAATCCATTATGAGATTTTCATTTGGCATTGTATCATTATGATATCATGATATCCTCAAGTCATGTTCCCTAAAGGCAGCAATGTTCATGTCCCCAAGGTGACTGGCCTTGAGCCACCAGTTGTCCTTCCAGTCGAGTCACCTATGGTTCCTCCTCCTATACCTGAATTGGGTGATAACACCCAGTTTCAAGAATGCTTCTTAAATATGATGTAGAATATAAAAGGATGAGTACAGCCTTCCCCAAATATGGAAGATTTGACTCACAAGTTTCAGTAGTATCATCCTCCTACTTTCTCGAGGGATGGTAGACCATTCGATGTAGATTCTTGGATTGAGGAAATCCTTTCTATATTTGAGCACCTATAGATTCCTCTAGGGTGGAGGTTCAAGCTATCTTCTTACATACTATGTGATTTAGCCAAGAGGTGGTGGGATGTCATCACTCGAGTAGGCCAACATAGAGAGATGGTTTGGGATAACTTCTAGATGGTCTTTTATGACTAATTCTTTCCTTGGACTCTAAGGGATAATAGAGTTAGAGAGTTTATGAATCTGTAACAAGAGTCTATGTCAGTCATGGAGTACTCATACCATTTCACTAAGCGACAATATTTCTCTCTATCTCTAGTTGTTGATGACCTTATTCATTCTAAGATATTTGAGTATGGGTTGTGTTACGCCATCCAGTCATAGGTTACTGTTTTCAGGATGATGACTATTTCAGAAAATTGTCAAGCAGACCCTAATTATATAGAAAAATCTAAGATATTTTGAGGGTGAAATCAAAGGTGGTTTGGAACCAAAAACTTCTAGCGAATATTCTTTGGGTAAAAAGAAATGTTTCATAGAATCTTTTGAGAGTGGTGGTGTCTAGGATCATTCCACTAGCGTTTCTCCTATCTTTCACCAGTGCAGAATGCTAGGGCACTACAAGGGTCATTGCATGCAAAATCCAATTGATTGAAGAGGATTTTCTAAGATGGGTCACCTCCACCATTTCTATAGATCTTCCCATCCAGTTCCTAGTGAGCAAGGATCGGCACCTACTCCTCATCCAGGAGCGAGGTCGGTAGGATCACGATAGTCAGGCAGCTAGAATACCACTGGTCGATCAAGCTAAGGTGATGGTCAAGGTATAGGAAATTAGGCTTATGAGTCTCAGTGCTAGTAGAGAAGGCCTACTCAGGGTGGTTAGGCAGTGACTTAGGGATGTAGTATAGGCTAGTTACATATAGTCCAGTCTACGCTATAGGATTAGAGTGTCAAACCATCTACTATATGAGGTACTATTCTAGAAGCCTCCACTTTATTATCTACTTTGTTTGATAAAACTACTTCTCAATCATTCATATATAAGGGTATCACTGAGAGACCGAGCCTCAATGTTGAGTATTATCATGGCTTCATGATGTTGCATACATCCTTAGGTATCCGTTCAAAGGGAGTTTTCCATTTTCAGAATCGTCCCCATGAGGTAGGTGGTTACCTTTTCAAATAGAACCTATACGTTCTTGATATGATAGGTTTTGATGTAATATTTGGGATGTAATGGTTAGTTCCCTATGTATCCCATATTGAATAATATCATTAGAGGGTGATGTTTACATCACTAGATGGTATTATGCATGTGCATAAGGTAGAATGAGATGTTAGTGAGACATGAGTAGGACCCGATCAGTAGAGGTTGGGTGGTGTTACGGCATGGGTTTTCAGTCTTTACCTCAATGATCACGGTTTAAAACACACTATTTTTTCTCCTAAATTGTAGCATTTCAGAGACATTTTTCCGATGAATTCTCTGGTCTACCTCTAGTACAAGAGGCAGATTTTACTATTGAGATTGTTCCAAGAGCATCACTTATGACCATTCCTCTGTATAGAATGGAACCTAAGGAGCTTCTGGATCTCAAAACTCAGTTGGAGGATCTAGAGGTGAAATCTTTTATATTCCCCAACACATATCCTTGGGGTTAACCTTTCCTCTTTTCCAAGAAGGCATATAGTACCCTTAGGCTTTGTGTGGATTACCGTTGGTTGAATTAGCTGACTATCAAGAATCAGTATCCATTACCTATAATAGATGACCTTTTTTATCATATTTGAGGAGAAAAGGTGTTTTCAAAGATATATTTGAGTTAGGGATATAATCAAGTGCATGTAAGGAATTCATACATACCTCGCACAACTTTCAGAAGTAGGTATGGTCTTTATGAGTACCTAGTTATATTGTCTGTACTTATGAATGCATCTGCTATCTTTATGGATCTTATGAATTGGGTTTTACACCTGAATATGGATTCATTTATGGTTGTATCAATAGATAATATCATGGTGTATTCTCACTAGATTCATGAGTATGAAACCCATCTTTAGATCATGCTTAATATGCTAAAATAGCATCAACTCTATGCTAAGATCAGTAAATACCACTTCTAGATTGATGAAGTTCACTTCTTGGGTCATATCATCTCAGAGTCACAAGTTTTAGTTGACATAAATAAAGTGAGAGCGGTGATTTCTTGAGATCATCCCAAGAACTTCTTTGATATATAGAGTTTCTTGGGGATTTTTAGATACTACTAATTCTTTATTCATAATTTCTCATGCCTTACAATGCCACTTACAGGTTTGACAAAGAAGGGTTTGAAATTCGAATGGTTAGAAGCTTTTGAAGCATCCTTTCAGGATTTAAAGGTAAGAATTACTTCAGCACCAAAACTAATTCTTCCAGATTTAGGTAGGGATTATACAATTTATTGTGATGCATCATGTATCAATCTTGGTTTAGTTCTGATGCAAGATGAGTGAGTCAATTGTATATAGTTCTCATCAGTAAGGGATTCATGAGCAGAATTACCCAATGCATGACCTTGAGCTCACTATAGTTGTCCATGCCTTACATTGTTGGAGACACTATCTATTAGAAAAGTGTTTTGTGGTATTTACACACCACAAAAGCCTCAAATACATCTTCACTCAGTGAGATCTAAATCTTAGGTAGCGTAGGTGGGTCGAGTACCTTTGATTTTGAACTTGCTTGCACTCCAAGAAAAGGAAATTCAGCAGTTGATGCTCTAAGCTAAAATACTCAAACACAGGCAGTTCAGGAGTCCAGTGATGAATGAAAGATTATGGCCTTATTCTCAAAGGTGCACGTTGAGGTTTAGGATGACTATGGTTAGACTATCCTCTTATCCTTGGTGGTAACATCTACTCTTCTAGAATGATTAAGGTCAAGATAGAAGTCTGATCCTAAAGGCCTTGTCCTATGGGAGAGTTTCTTTGATGAAGACACATCTTCTAGATAGACAGTCGATAGGGGTGATACTATTCTATTCTTTGGGTCTGTATGGGTCCCATTGGACATCAGAGAGCAGATTATAAAGGATTCCCACACCTCAACATGGTTAGTTCACCCTGGTGCCACAAAAATGTATCGAGATTTATTACATTAATATTGGTGGCCCTTATAAAATGTGAGATAGTCAGTTTCATTACGTGATGCTCCACCTATCAGAAGGTGATTGTGGAACATCATCATCCAATAGGGATTCTTCAGTCGTTGTCCATTCTTGATTGGAAATGGGAATATGTTTTGATGGACTTCTTGATTGGTTTACCTAGATCACCTCATTGAAATGACGCAGTGTGGGTTTTCATTGACTATCTAATAAAGGCCACGCATTTCTTACCTGTGTGAGAGACCTTTTCGGTAGATGAGATGGGAAGATTGTACATCAAGGAGGTGGTACATCTTCATGGAGCACCTAGTACTGTTGTTTCTAGTAGATATGCTCATTTCACATCACGGTTCTGGAAAGGTTTGCAGAAGGCGTTGGGTACATAGGTACTTTTGAGAACGACCTATCACCCTCAAATAGATGGATAGAGAGAGTGTACAATTCAGGTGATAGAGGGTATGCTCTATGTGTGTGTTCTCAACTTTGGGGGTTCCTAGGAGAAACACATTACCCTCATTGATTTTTCTTTTAACAGCATATTTTAGGCCAATATTGATATGGATCCCTATGCCTCCTTGTACGATAGGCCTTACCACTCACCTTTGTGCTGGTTAGAGGTAGGGGAAGCAGCTGTTCTTGGGCCTCTTCTCATGCAAAAGACATCAGAGTATGTCTAGATAATCAGAAAGAGTATGTTTAAGGATCAATCTAGATAGCAGTATTATGATGACAGACACTGGAAACCTCTTATGTTTGAGGTTGTAGATTGGGTTTTCTTAAAAGTCTCACCCAAGTTGGGGAATAGGCATATATAGAAGTAGGGTAAGCTATCATTGAGGTTTGTTGGACCCTTTGAGTTTGTGAAGCGGATCAGACTAGTGGCTTACCAGTTGACACTTCTTTAGAGATACCATTCCATGCACAATGCCTTTCATATATCTCATCTTCTCCAATATTATCCTGATCCTCCTCATTTCTTCTAGATTGATGAGGTTGATCTAGATATGGATGCTTCCTTCGAGGTATATCCTGTTTGAATTGTTGATCAGAGAATCAAGAAACTCTAAGGAAGGTTTCTTCCTCTTGTATGGGTTTTATGGAAGCACATCCAAGTATAGGATGAGACATGGGAGTGGGAATCTGATGTATGATCTCAATGGTCGCAACTCTTTGCTGACAGTACCTCTTTACCCTCAAAAGGGAAACTCATGGATGAGTTTCTATATGAAGGGGAGGTTGTAATGACCAAAATATTTGACCAAGGTATGGTTCATTAGTATTTATTTTTGAATGACTTAATTGGTCCTAATGAGGTATTATAATAAAGATTAGGAGGTCACATGAGCATCTGGGTCACTTTCGAATCCTAGAGCTTTGAAAAGGGGAAACCAGGATGGGCCACACAGTTTTTCTACAACCATGTGACCTAGGAACACGGTTGTGCAGCCAGTTGAAGATGGTTGTAGAACCCATCTTCATGGTCTATGCACAGTTAGTGAAACCATGTGAAAATGCCATGCATTGTTCTCAGTGTGGCAGTGACTTATGTATGGTGTTCACATCGTTTGGGAAATCGTGTGTAGATATCGTGTGGACTTTTAGGAAAGGGGAAGAACCTTTTGCATGGTTTACACATGGTTTGGAAAATCGTGTGAGATAGTTTTAATGGAAAATGACCATTTTTCCCTCCCTCCACTTAAGTTATAATTTCCTCTTCTCCATTGGTTCATGCACACATGGGCTCATCTCTTCCTCCCATAGATTTTTAAATATCTTCTTCTTCAATATCTTGTTATTCCTTCATCCAGTGACTATTTCTCGATCCATTGGAAGCATAGGATCCCTTGAGGTAAGGCTAACCTCATGCATTCCTCTTTCCCTACAAATTTTCACCAACTATGGTGCTATTTAGATTCAGTCTCATTCACCCTATTTTTAGGGAATTGGAAAAAAACTCTGATCTACTCCAACCAACTCTCAATTTGAGGTCAATACTCAATAAGGCTTCATTTATGGCCCTATGGTATGTGGTCACGTAGTTTTCCATTTGAGTTTTGACCATTTTCTATTTAATCTCATTGTGTCGTAAGCCATCCTTTGTCGACCTCCTCTAGTATGTTGATTTCTTTATTTCTAATTGACCCTAGTGTGATGACATAGGTTAATTGATTCATGTTTAAGGGTTTCATTATCACCCTTACACTCTATGGACTTACAAGGGGTGTTCCACCTAAATTGGACATTTTAGGCCAATTTCTCAAAATGGGGAATTATGGTTTATGATTTCCAGAATGGTTTTAAATTGAATTGGCCATTTTTTCATGTGTGTTTTCATTAATCCAATACATATTATGGTTTTTTGGACCGCATAGTCTTGGAATTTTCAATTTGAACCTATGACTATTTTGATATGTCTTTTACCTTGTCTTGTGCCTTGTAGATGAACTTGGCATGTTAGGTGAATGGGATGGTCAGCTTAAATGGGTTAGCTAGGATGGGATAGCTTGAACCATTAAAATAAAATTTCTTAAATGAATTTTTTCAAGGGATGACATCGTCATTCCCATGATTTGGGTTTCATTATAAATTCATTGCAACCTTGTCTTGTTTTTTTTTACTTTAAGTAGTGTAAGATGATTTTACTTACATTATTTACACGTGGTCAGGAGGCATTACTACCCCATTCCATTATTTATATGTGGAAAAGAGGCATTACTACCCCATTCCATTATTTACCTATGGGCGGGATCCATTACTACCCCATGCCATTATTTACATGTGTATGGGAGGAATTACTACCCTGTTCCATTATTTACATGTGGGCAGGAGGCATTACTACCTTGTGCCATTATTTACATGTGGGAAAGAGGTATTACTACCTCGTTCTATTATTTACATGTGGGCGGGAGGCATTAATACCCCATGCTATTATTTACATGTGGGTGGGAGACATTATTACCTTGTGCCATTATTTCCTATGGTCAGGAAGCAATATTACCCCATACCACTACCTTCCATGGGTGGAAAGAATTATTACCCCATGCCAACTATATGTATATACAATAACATATTCAGACATTCCATCATTGAGCTGAAGCAGGTAGACCCTCCATGTGTCCTTTCGGAACCTGAGAGGGAGTGTAACTATTTATTCTATTTTGCTTTAAATTCTTATTGTTATATGCAAACTGTTTACTTATGAGTGCCACTCGGGTTACACATAGACACCATTGGTGGTGAACAATTGAGATTTATCTCACACCCTATCTGAGATTCCTTTGGCACTTGAGCAAACTATTTTCTTGCAAGTATGGATAGAGGCAAACACCACTCATCTGGTTGTTGACTCTTTTACTAAATAGAGCTTAGGAGTAGAGGATTAGTCTTAGCTTGAGATTATATGGAGCACCTTTTGGATTTTGTTAACTTTTGTACCTTGTTTATGTATGCTTGCTTCCTATTTTCCTATTTCCATTTTTTCTAGTATTCCATGCATGCATATCAGTATCATACACTACCTATGAGGCTTTGGTTATATTATTTAGTCTTCCACTATTTACTTTATCTTCCTATTTTTTCATTCTTTTTTTATTGTATATTTTTGTTACATACAATGTGCTACTCTGACATGGGGGTATAGTCTCTTAGTTGATATACCATTACACCCCCGCTACTAATCAGCAGCCCCTGGTTTATGGGGAGACGTGCCAGGGGTCATGTGGCCAACCAGGCTCGGGGCACAGGTTAAGTGGTAGTCGGGTCCAGGACATCACAGAAACCAATGAAAATGAAAAACAATATAATTGTATAGAAAATATAAAATAGAAATTCTAAAATGGCAAAATAAAGATTTCTTGCACCAATCTACTAGAATCATCACCCCATGGAAAACACTATAGAAATGAAGCAAAATATTAGTAAAGCAATCAATATATTTGAAAATGATAATATATAACCTTGGGATTAATTGTAGTTAATATTGAGAGAAATAATGAAGTGGTATTTATAGGAGTTAATGTGACCATTGGAATAGTAACCTGACTATTGGGAACATTAATGTGACCATTGGGAATACTAACCTGACCGTTGGAATAGTAATTTAACATCAAAATAATAAAGTGTGTTATAAATAATATTTATCATGAGTAATATTATTAAATATAAATATTATAATGCTAAAAAATAAATATCATGAGTAAAAAACTCAAAGAAAATATAGCCATATTTTTAATAAAATGTATTTTAAAGTATTTTGTAAAAATAAAAATTATTATATTAAAACTTAAAATCACCTATGTTAAAATTTTATTTTTAAAAAATGAGTATAATTTTTTAAATCATGATGTTAAAATTTTTACACGGGTGATTTTTTGGTAATTTTATGAAATATTTCAATTTTCAGGTTAATAGTAAAAATGCAGTTTTCACATAACTAGTGTATCTTAAATTACATCATTCATAATGTAATAATGAACAAATAATTACTAGAATTCATGGTTTAGAAAAAATATATTTAATTTTATAAATTATTTACTAAAATATAATAAACTTAATTTCCAAACCTAAAAAAGAACTCTCCAAATTCTAAAATTTAAAGTATTGTATTAAAATAATATTTTCTCATTTTTTTCAACCTTTAATTTTAATTAAACTAATGAATTAGAATTATAAAGTGATTAAAAGTCTTAAAATAATGTTATTTAATTAAAATATGGTTTATAATTTCAAAAAATATTACTATTATAGGGTTTACCTTAGATATAGTATTTTTTTCAATGTTTTATTCTAAAAATACCTCTCTCCTCATGTATAAATAACCCCTCTCCCTCCCCTTGTAAAACCACTCCTCTCTCACATGAAAAAGACAAATATATTTTCAATTCCTCCCTCAAAATCCCATTAGAATACCTAGGTATTTTTTGGAGTAAACCAACTCCAAACATTAAGGGATTTTAAGTGTCATACAAGAGAAGCTACACTAAGGAAATATTAAGTTTCTATCAACTCTTATCTCTTTTTCCCCACTCTTTATTTTTCCAAATTTCTTTTAAAACCAAATATTATTAAATTAATTATTAATTTATGTAATATTATATTAATGATGTTAACCTACTAGAATTATCATAATTATGACATATATAAATTTCAAACTTCCCTTTCTCGCTCTTTCGACAATGTCCCATCAACGGTTGGTTAATCGCCAATGATGACATTAACACTCATTTTCTTATCACCAAACCTATGGTTGGTTGAAATAAATTATTTATAATATATAAATATATATATATATGTTTTTTAACATTCTATATTTAATTATACTAATGTATAAATGACCTCGAACAAAAATATTGACATCGAAACAAAAGGGGAAAATTTAATGAAAACATGATATAAAAACAATTCACATTTAACAAAGAGTGTTATAAATTAGAATCCAATGATTATAATGGATAAATATTGTAACAAATGAACATAATTAACTTCAATAACTATGTTTTAATAATCATAATTTTATTATTTATTACATGGAAAGGTGGCAAAATAAAGTGGGATTTAAGGTAAGGGGATTCTCTAACCCGACTCCTTTTTATGGGTTATCCCAATTTCATAAAATCTTCAGTATGGAAATTTATATAATGTTACTTAAATATCATTTCATTATTATTACCTTTTATTTTGGGGGATTTACTTATTTACCCCATTATTTTTTATCCAACTACAATGATTTTCCAAAAAGACTTTTCTTTCCAAAATGCATCTTTGAATCCTCTTGAGTTGTTTCTTCTTCACTCAAGAATGGTGATTTTTATAACAAATATGTTTTCCCTTATTCATTTGGGAACCCAAAAGGTTTATTTATGAAATTATTATTTATAAAATACTTATGAAACCTATTCCATTTCGTGGGTTATTTCATGACTATGATTGTTATACATTCTATGTGGCATGAATTATTATGAAAATATTATGATGTGATGGGTGGTCACATAATTTTATATCCCTCCAATGAATTTTTTAATGTGATGTATCTCATTAAATAATGTGTATTATGTGTGAACATGATGCTAATGTGGTTCACAGTGATGATTTTATGATTATTCACATATGTTATCCATGAACATTATACTAAATTTGTTCAAAAATATGTGTGGTATTTAACCATGATGACATTATGTTTCATTTTTATACATTTCATGACTTTATCAAATGTTTTACTCATAGTTTTGATAATTATTATATTCTTATGATATGAAAATGATTACTATTATCACCCATTTTATATTGATCAATGTCCCTTATTCCTCCTATTACTTTGCTTTTAGCTCACTCTTTTCTTTGATGTATATCCTCAAGTGACTACATGTACTAAATAGAATGTTAGATTTTAGAAGGATAAAGGATAAGGATTTAAATAAATATTTATGATTTATCATTTATAAGTGTTGTATGATCCTAATTTTCCCAAGGTATTAAACCTTTAGATCCTTAAATTTATATTTATTATGTTATTTATCATTAAAATGATGTAATAGTCGTGTAAGAAAATGAAGGGTCGCTATAGTTGGTATCATTGGATAGTTTAGTTTATTTGGAAATTGGTATTATAAAACAATAATGACAACCCATAGGATAAGTTTGGGTATATGTAAACATTCAAGAATCTTTGTTTTATAAAAATACAAAACATAGTGATCTCATAAGATATACCTTTATATTTAATTGTAAAAAAAGAATAAATTATTTATTCATGCTTTGTTGATATATGTTTTTTTCAAACATTTTATATTTTAGAAAATGGTGGGAACTATGAGAAACCATGCCAAAAACCTATGTGAGAGATAATGAAATGATTATCTGAATAACATCCCCAATTCCATAGGAGGTGGGGTTCAAAACATTATGGAAATTATTACCCATCTTTTTCAGGCTATAAGAAATAACTTGAACCACATGGAACATCCTCCATCACCCAAGAAGGAGCAATGGGATATTGAGTCTTTTATATGGAAAATACCACCAACATTTAGCAAATTTTTTCATCCACTTGTCAGGGAATATTAGGTTAACTCAATGGAGAATATCTTTTCTACGATCCACTCTTATAAGAAGGAGAAGGTGACTCTGTACATCTATAATTTAAATATATAAGTATATTGATGGTAGGTATTTATAAAGAACACCAAGATGAAGGATAAAATTGAATATATGGATTGGGAAGATATTAATAAAATATTACTTAACAAGTTTTCCCCATAAATTATTTAACCAAATATAGAGACATAATTCATAGTGCTGAAGAAAAAGGATGGTGAATGTATAATGGATTGTGAGGAAAAATTCACAAGGATTTCAAGATATGCCTTAAGTTTTGTTATTAAAATTGATATAAAAATAGATATATTCTTTAGTGGTTTAAACCCACACCTTTAAAATGATTTAGCTATCTAGGACTTTGGGAGTTATTAATAATTGGTTCAATGTGCTATCAAAGTAAATATGGAATTTGGAGATTGGTCCTTTGAACATGGGGATAAGAAAAGAACAATAGAGTTTCAAGCTAGTGGGTCAAATGAAAAAGGAGGAAAGAGGATCCATGTAGTGACTCATATTTTCTATGTATTATTTTTCGATATTGTATGGATTATTTTTGAGACTAGGTGTTGAGATAGCATGCGATTCTAAATCTTGATGTTCTCGAAATAAATGTTTGAAATATATTAAATAGAATGTGCATGATGTTTTTTTGAAAAAGTGGAATAACTTTTAAAATGAGGCTCATATCAAAAATATGATTCCACCATTAATATTAGAACATTTTTTTTAACTTAGGCGTGATATAACCTTTGTCGACATGGGGAATTTGTAAAAAAGTCGTCACGGGCGTCAAATGAATAAAATAATTAAATAAATTATTTTATTTATTTGTTGACACGGTGACCTAATTTTTTTATTTTTAAAAATTATTATTGAATATATTCAGGGTTATCTATATAATTTTTCAAATCATGTAAAGTCATTGGAGATCATAGAGGAAGACCCCTTGATGGACGACAACCTAATCGAGGTTCCACAATCAGTGTGCAACGGAATCGGAGGATCTCTCCAACGATGACACAACTTCATTCTTCATTAGTGATCAATCAAAAATAAATTTATGATGTTAATTTATATGGTATATTCCCTATTTATTTTTTCTATGATGAATTTGAACTAATCAACTAATAAATTGATTTGTGGATCCTGCATATTATTTGTACGGGATAGATTCATTCGAGAATTGGGGAAATTTCTTGTGATTAATTGTTTATCTCTTCATTCTTCATTATAATATAAAGGAATCAAGGAAATACAAGCATTTTATTGGGTTAATTCCTTTTTTTATTGTTCTTTTATTAATAATTTCTTTAATCATCATGGGTGATTTCCTTTGGACCGCGGTTCGATGAACACTGAGAAATTAAACATTGCGCACCCGTTTCTTAGTGAAACAATTCGATATCATAGATTTGGGATCATCATGACATAGTGATTGTGAGATAATGGAATCAGTAGTGTATTATATGATTTTGAGATACCTAATTACGTGTTCTTAAATTTTTACCCATGGATGATGAAAAAGATCATTTTATGGATGAATTGGATGACTGAAATCCGATAAACGGAGACGGTATGGGTCGGTCAGACCACATACACGTCTCTAAGGTGATTCATGGCTGGATTTGGTGTTGGAGGAGTGTATGGATCCTTAGGAGGAATAACGATGATTTCTGTAAAAATATCACAACACGTGGTGTGTAATCTGAGATTGTATGGCTTGTGGAACCTATGGTGTGGTGGATAGCATTTCAGGATTAAGTTAAGTATCACATGTTGTGTTAGCCCTTCCCGGTTGGCTCGGTGTATACCTTGTAGGGTACATGAACCCAACCTGAAGTACATAGTCCTGGAAATGACATTTAATACACAGACACATCCAGACCAGGTGTACACAGGTAGATTAGTGTACTTCAACATAGAAATAAGTACACGGGCAAGGTCATGCCATGTACTTCTACATGGGCATCGGTATGGGCCGTTTACACAAGAAAGACTCAATGTTGAAGGTACACTCCATATACTCTTTTATAATTTTCTTGTAACCCTTTTCCTATATATCTTGGATAAGTTTTGTTAGGGTTCATTCCCAATATCCTTTCTCTGAGGTTTATTATAGAATCATGTCATACCAATAGGATAATGAGCCCATCAGCAGGACTTCTTGGATAGAGTTATTGGAATCCTTCGGTGAGTCCTAGAGTGATATACTATATCATTTTATTTCCCTAGGTGGAGTTCCTGATATCATCATAACCAATACTGTGTGGGTTCCAATACTCTACTTAGTGGGTTACTCCATATTGAGGTTTTGGTGTACCCCATGGCCTTGGGAGTGATCCTCATCTGTGTATCATATCTCTTTAGAATTCCAGTGTATAATTACTATGAAGAGAACCAATGAGCATGACCTCTTATATGGAAATCATCGATGCTGTCTAACTTTTGGAGTGTGTTCTCCTAGATGAGTGTTATGTGGAACCTTCGAGCAGAAATCCTAGGCTGGAATTATGTTTGTGACTTTCCCTCATTACTATGTGTCTTTTATTAAGTATATCTAAATATTCTTTCAATATTTGTTATAGACATATACCTATGTAGAGCTAACTATTATTTTTTTTTTTATAAGCTTTGTGGTTTTAGGTTATCCTACTGGGTATTGTTATACTCTCCCCTCTATAGTATTTTTTCCGTACATGTTGTGTTTTATACAAACAATCAACCTTTTGATGGATTCCAAGAGGGACCAGAACTAGGCAGTGCTTAGTGATCCGAACAGACCAAGGTGTGTTCCTAGGGTTATCTTTATAGCATTCGACAACTTTAATTTCATGTTGGAATTGTTTTCAGACTCTTTTTGTGGAATTTTATTTTGCCTTCTTTACTTTCCATTACTTATTTTTTTACTCTAATTATGGGATTATATGTACACATGCATGGTTTCTTTCAGTTGTTTTATATTTCAGTATTTTATAGGCTTGGAGATGTGTTTATGTGTACAAGTACTTTAGGCTAATGCCTCCCATGTTAGTGATATTCCTACTCGACGATAGTTTCCAACCCTTGGACTATTGAAGGTGGGATTAGGGAGTCACGGAACGAGCCCTATTATGAAAGGTTGTGATAGAATGGTATCAGATAAGTCAGTTATACCTTAGGACCAAAGTCTATTAGATAGGTTTGGGGTAACATTGTCAAGTTTTTTGAGTTATACTTTCAGGCTAGGGACTCTAGTGTTGGTGCAGAGGCCGACATATCCATGCACTAGGACTCTGATCACCTCCATGTCGACTAGGTATATGAGGAAACTAGTTATAAGGAAAACAATGATACATGAATCATATAGGAATGGGTTGAAGTTTCTATGTCCTTATTGTGTCATCTCTTTAGATATACTCATTGACCATTATACATCTTGTTTATTTCAAGATACCTCTACAACATATGCTAGCTAGGACTCAGCATTAGGATCATGAGGATGATCCTCTCATAAATGAGGCATCGATAAAGGAAACAATTATAGATATGTTACCACCCAGTGATGCACAAGCCATACCACCATTTTTTGAGAAGTATATGGTACCCACAATACCAACAAATGAGGTGCGAAGGCTGAACACACTACATGAGTTTCAGTAAAAGTGACCCCTTAGGTTCTAAGGCAAGCCCGACCCATAGGTGGATAAGGATTGGCTTGAGGCAATGATGTGATTTTTTTGTTTGGTCATAACATTAGCATATCTGATAGTGGTCCTAGTGGTGAGCCTTATTTATGTATTAGTAGGATGATAGTGGGTTTTAGTGACCAAGTCATAATAAAATGTGACTCTATCATGGTTGTACTTTGAACACCTTTTCACAAAGGAGTTATCTCTAGATATTTTTAGGGTTGTATGCATCTAGAAGATTATATTGGTTCGGTAGGGTAGCACAACAATAGTTGAGTCTTCATTGAGGTTCACAAACCTCTCCAGGTACTCAATGGATTTTGTTTGGGATCAGTTCTTTAAGTCTTGGACCTTTGAAAAATGAATTCATAGATATATTTGAGTTAGTGTTATACCTCTATTCATTAAAACCTATGCTAGGGTGCTAGATGGAGCTTTGTGGATGAGAGTTTCTTGACTGAGCAGATGCAGACAGTGGTTGTTGGTAGTGGGCATACAGAATCAAAAACTTTAGAGGAAGGGATTCAACATCAGTCCCAAGGACCTGGATGTGTGAGGAATTTTAGGAGGAGGTACCATGATAGATGGTATATAGTTCATGTCTCATGGAATGGGTATAGTCATCCTAGGGAGACGTAGTGTTACTCATGTGATGGTGGGGGACTTCTTACATGAGATTGCCTAACCCACTATATGGCTAATAAAGAGACCATGGATGGGCTGTTGAGGCAGAGGCAGTGGCAGGATCAGATAGTTATTTAGGGTGTATGATGGGGAAGGTGAGCTGGGAGAGCAGCTAGGGGTGGTATACGCTTTAAATTGTTACCACCACTACTCAGAGATGGTCCACGCTAGGATCAGGGATATGAAGGACAAGGGAAGGGGTAGCTACAGGAAATTGAGGATTATGAACCAAAGGTTATGGGAATGATATGAGGTATGATCTATTTCTTTTATACCTTATCTATTATACCAATAGAAATAGGTTATAGTCATTCATTTATTTCTGCATGTCTGGTTTGGTACTTAGAGATTTTGGTTGAGCCCTTGGCTCAACCCTTGTGGTTGGAGACTCCTACTAGAGATGACTTGGCGATCACACACTTGTGATGGTAGTGTGACCTGGCTCTTGGAGATGAGATTTTTTGTTGGGATCTATTTTTGGAAATGATGAGGCTTTATGATGTCATCTTAGATATGGACTAGCTATCTACAGTTCATGCCTATATCGGATGTTTCAGAAAGAGGATGTGGTGTGTCTGAAGTGATGGGACTAGATTTTTTTTATGGGTGAAAAGGAAACTTAGGAAGTGTAGGATGGACTCATTTATAGGATGGTACATCCAGTTACTCACCAGTTGGATATCATGACCCTTGGTGTAGTGAATGTTATTATTTTTCAGTTCCCTATTGTGGTGGTTGAGTATGAGGATGTCTTTCCCAAGGAAACTCTAATCTTACCTCCTCACCGATAGATAGACTTCTTCATTGATCTAAACCGCATGATGACTTTTATATCTATGATATCATACCATATAGATCCCTTAGATATTCATGATATGAGGTTGTAGTTAGAGGACTTATAGAGGAATGGCTTTGTTAGACCCCGTGTTTCACCCTTGGCATCCCCAGTTTTGTTCTCCAAGAATGTGGATGAGATCTTGAGGTTATGTGTGGACTATTGATACTTGAACTAGGTGGTTGTGAAGAAAAATAATACACTACCAAGGATCGATGAACTATTTGATCAGTTTATAGGGGGATAATGGTTCTTAAAGGTTGACCTTAGGTCAGATTATCACCAGTTGTGGGTACAGGATGAGGATATACCGAAGATGTCATTCAGATGTCATTATGGACACTATGAGTACTTGGTGATTCCCTTTGGCATGAAAAATTCCCCAGTAGTGTTCATGGGAGCCATGAATCAGAATGTTTATCCCTTATTAGACCAGTTCATGGTAGTCTTCATCGATGATATCCTAGTATACTCAATGTCCAAGGGGGATCATGCGAGACACTTGAGGATGGTTCTAGACATACTCCAAGAGAACCAGATTTATGGTAAGCTCTCTAAGTGCCAGTTATGAATTCAGTAGGTCCACTTTTTGGTACATGTTATCTCAAGAAATGGTGTGGAAATGGAACCAATAAAGGTTTAGGAAATTTTAACTTGGGATCCACCCAGGAGTGTAACGAAGGTGTAGTGTTTCCTTGGGTTGGTCGGCTACTATCAAATATTCATACCTAAATTCTCTTGAATATCATCCCCCATTAAAACTTTGACTTGAGAGGGGAATACTTTTGTATGGATAGAGAGGTGACAGCATGAATTTCAAGAGTTGAGTTAGGGATTGAAGAGAGCTCCCATTTTGAGATTACCGGAGGAGGGTTTCAAGTATGTAATGTTCTACGATGTATCAAGAAATGGTCTTGGTTGTGTTCTGATGTAGATGAAGGTGGTGATTGCCTATGGTTCATTCTAGTTGATACCAAATGAGAATAACTACATAACCCATGATCTTGATTTAGTAGTAGTAATCTTCACAATGAATATGTGGTGATAGTACCTGATGGGTGAGAGGTTTCTCATCTATTCTGAACACAAGAGTCTCAAGTATATATTCTCTAAAAAGGATATCAACTTGAGATAGAGGTGATGGATAAAGTTCCTCTAGGATTATGTCTCTAATATTTTCTATACCCTAAGGAGGGGGAATGTGGTATTATATGCTCTTAGTAGGATATCTTATTTATAGTTTCTGAAATAGGTTTCGGAGTAGTTAGTCTCATTGTAGTTATCCTTTGTGGATGGAGATGGAGAAGCTTACCTCCAATATATGGTTGTTATGCCTCCTTTTTTTTAGTGAGTCTGGGAGGAAAAACTTGGTGATACCAACTATGAGACCTTATGTACTCATATATCCATTGTACATTCTTTTGATGGATTTTCTGAAGTTGGAGAGCATATCATTCTTTTTAGAGGATTCATGATGGTACTAGTGACTTTGCAGGAGTAGGTTTGTCTAGTGTTTCATACATCTCCTTTAGAGGTACATTCAGGTGTGGAAAATATGTACTAAGACCTTTGATATTAGTTTTGGTGTCCATGGATGAATAAGGGAGTTTTAAATCTTGTCTCTCGATGCCATGCCTGTCAGTAAGTGAAGGTTGAGCACTAAATTTTAGTGGGTTTAGCTCAAACCCTTGAGGTGATAGAGTGGAAGAGGGATGAGATGTCCATAGACTTCATGGTGATATTACCATGTATGTTCAAAGGAAAAAATGCCATATGGGTGATCTTAGACCAATTTACCGAGTTGTCCCGCTTCCTAGTTATCTGATCCAATATTTTCTTCTCAGATTTTGGACCTACATGTATCTCGCATGAATATCATCTAGGATTTGGAATTTTGAACCCTCTTACATCATGTAACTTGATGTCACGTCATGTAATGATGATTCAAGTCTTGCTTCGTGGATTGTAGCATATGGTTAAATGAAACTACACATCATGTAATGATGTTACACGATATTTAAAATGTGATTTCAACACCGTAATTCTATGTTTCATCTTACTTATTTAGTTTTGTGCCTATAGAAGTTCTCTATAATCATTCTTGAAATCCTATGTTGGACCAATTCACTTTGATCGTAGCGTGAAGTGTCATTTTGATCCTTATTTATCACATTTTTTTTTATATTTCTCGAAATGTCAATTCTACATAAGAATTTGAAAAACATTAATGTCAGGAACATATATTATATTAAATCAATTAATATTCAATGAATTCATATATAAAAACACATGAAAATATGTATACAAAATAGATTTATCAAATACCCCCACACTAAAATCTCTACTCTTCCTTGAGAAAAAACTCAACATAAAAATACCAAGGATCCACACATCAATAAGAAAATTTTCATATTATGATTCTCATAAAAATAAGATATAAATGAATATTATAAAAATAAAACACATACCCAATAAAGAATTGAAAAAATCATGCTTTATTTATAATGAAAAATTCAAGGCATTTCTACCTTTTCACACACATTTTTAAACTTTTCATCAACACCTATGTCATTTATGATTTACCTCACTATTTCATTTTTCCACGCATCACTCAGGGTAACAATTTAATGGAGTTATACTCATAACTTAAGTGCATGATCCTAAACATAGGATTGCATTGAATCTAATTTCTCCACCATGTAAAGATAAATATCACAATTAATCATGAGGGCTGAAAATAAGGTTCAAATGACTCTATGGAAGAGGGTAGGTAGAAAAAATGTTAAAAATAAAGTAATTCTTAGGTATGAGGATAAGCTCAGTTGTACAATTCATGATATTCAAAAGATAATCTCAATGAAATGCTCCTCAGAAAAATATAATCCAATCTCACACATCCCCCAATGCATACAAAGAAGGCTTAGAGAAAACCTAATCATAATGAAAAATAACCCTCTCTTGTTGTTCTCTTTTTTTTCATTTTTTTGAAATTCATGATTGGAATAAACCTCCCATCCACCACCAAACCACGTATGATAAAAATAATCATTCTAGAAAATGGTGATTTTTGATTCTCCCAATTCACAACCCATTTTTTATATATATTTTTTTTCATTTTCAGAAGATTCCACAGGATAAGTCTCACATCCATTATCTAACCACATATTATTTTGATATCATTGGTCTCACATTGATGATTTTTGACCTACCTGAGAAACAACCCATTTTTTCATTTTTTTTTCATTTGTTTAACAACAAGAGGGATATACAATAGAATATAATGAATTTAAAATTGAAACTTCCCCAAAATCCCATGGAAATACCCCACAATATCCTCTCAAGAACAATATCTCATATCAACCATAAACAAATTCTCCCCTATGCCCATTCAATTGAATATCATGAAAAATAAAAAGAGCTAGGTAGGGAAGGAAATAATGGCGTGTGATGTGGCTTAATCCTAACAAGGCCATACATGATTTCTACAGGCCTAGGAAGGATCAATGTGTAGGTGGGTATTAGGATAAAAGGGTTTAAAAATCATCAATCATTTCAAAAGTGAATTTGTACAGTCATAGCTTTGTCAATATAATAATGTAAGTTTTAGTCAGTTTGTATGCCCCAAGTTTTACCTAAGAAATATGCTAAGAAATATAGGAAATATTTTGTTCATAATAATCTCAAGAATGGGAACATAATATAAGTAAATCGGGTCCTGGAATGAAAATCAGTAATTAGTTTACTTAATGCATGCTTCTAGGAATCAACATCGATAAATTAAATCATATCAGCAATCATTTCCAAAAAAATCCAAATTAATGTAAGAAATGGACTTCTACAAATTCCATTTATATATTTTTCATTTATGGGAATCATATTTTAAAATTTCCAACATGTCAATATATTTCTCCTCGGTGTTGATGTCTCCTAGATCTGTTAGTACAAGACAAATAAATCAAGCCTTTTTGGGTGAATATGATTCAATTAAATTTATACAACAATTTAATTCATTCATTTTTTTAATTATGTTGTATAATAAATTAGGGGTGAAAAGATATAAACAAGTAGAAATAGTAATCCCCTTCCATTGATGCTTCTGAATGAGTCTCTTAGGATCTGTCTAGTGAGGTTCGCAATGTGTAATTTGATTACACAACGTGTAATGTTCATGTTTACAGCTTCTCCAATTTCTTCTTACTTATTTCTTCTGGGAAACTTAAATATAAAAATAAATAGTGAAATTATAGGACATTGAGAAAATATGATTATAAATTAGGTACAGAGGCCAACTATAGGGATATTTATTTAAACTAATATAATAAAATAAATCTAAGTCCTGGAAATCAATTTTTAAAATCTGGGTTGCCTCTCGATAGATACCCTTTTTATGGTCGTTTAGCTTGACCTTTTACCTTTTGGATAATTGTAAGTTGATATAAATATAATAATCTTGTATTTAACCACATATGACTCTTCTGTGTATTTGGGGTAGTCTCTCCCTTCCTCCTCCATTGATTCTTCATGATTTTTAGTGGGATGCAATTTGAGTACAAATGTAGTGAAAATAATAGAAAATAAAAATCAAACAAAATTTTATAGTTTGTAGGTTCCACATTTCTTTCTTTTTTATTTTCCTTAGTCTAAGATTCTAAAATAACTTCTTGAATTTAATCCTCGATTTGATCTTCTTCATCTTGAGATTGTAAGAGGGAGTCCCATTCTTCTTTAGTATCAATAACACTAGTGAGGTAAATTCATGTTTTTTCATTATCCTCTTCCTTTAATTTTCCTTCTTCCTTCTTAAATTCATTATCTTGTACCTCTTTGACCTCCTTCTCATCTTCATATACCTCATCTTTTTCCTTTGATTATATAAATTTTATTGATTCGACCTCCTCATATTCTTCCTCATCAACCATTCAATCAAAAATTTCTGTCAAATTTCTTTCCTCTTATTCACACAATTGAAAAAGTAATTCCCTTTGTTCTTCTTCGTATTTTTGTATGAATATAAGGCATGCCTCATATTCTGATACTTCTTCTAAATCTAGAGTTTCATATTTTTTAATATTTCCAACATACTCTATGAAATGTTCATTGTTCTTTGCCTCTGATTTTTCTTAATTTTTTATTTCTGCTTTATAGACTTCCTCTACATTTTTATCTTATACATATTCAAACTAATAAATACCTTCATTGGATTTTAAGGGTATGTTACATAGTAGGGAATTAAAATTTGAAATAACATGAGAAAGGTGAGTAATCAATTGTCCCTAATCATTGAGTTAAGATTCTTTATTATTCATATGATTATCCTATAATGGAATGATCTTGGTGAGCAATCTGGCTAGTATTTCATCTGAGTTATTCTCATGAGGTTGTTCAACATCAAGGACATGGACTTCTTCCAACTCTTTATATATGTAATCTTCAAACAAAATTGTATCTTCATTAGAAACTATTAATAGGCGACAATTAAAATTATTAATTATTTGGTTAAGGTGAGTAGTCAATTCTCCCTGCTCGCTGATTTCATCCTCATTATAGTTCATCCTCTTATCTATTACTTTAATGCATTGGGAGAGAAATCTGGTAAGTCTTTCTTTTTTATGTTGCTCTTGATTTTGTTGAAAGTAGGTGTTGTAATGTGCATATTGCTAAGCCCCACAATTTTCTTGTCAACCTTGATAGGTGGGAGCTCCTCTATTGGGATAATAGTAGATGGGGTTCCACTATGGAGGTTGAAATTCATCATAATCAATTGAATATGAATCAATCTAACCGTCATTATGTTGTTTCCACCCTTATGAATCTCATTCTTCCCATGTGGTCAGATACTCTAGATATTCACTGTATTTTGACGGTGTAATGGAATATGAATGATATGATATGTAATTCATTCTATACAACACCAAAAACTACCAGGTGCATAATATTGAAAAATAAAAAATAATTAAAAAAAATTGAAAGAAAAAACTTAGATAAAATCAGTAAATATAAATAGGATAAGAAAATTCTTTAACATAATAAATTGGTCTTGATTCGTCTGCAACTCTCCGCAGCTCCCCAAAAATGGCGCCAAACTTTGATGTCCCAAAATTCTTATTTAATTCCTCTAGTTGTGAGTCAAGTTAGAAATATATATTTTCAATAATCGTACTAATTACAAAGGTGTAGTATAGAAGAACTGCGGGGTCAAACCCATAGAGAGTGGGGAATGTAGCAATGAAAACTCTAGACTAAAGGATAGGTTACTCCAATTTCTGATTGATTTAATTTAACTAATTATCTAATTTAAATAAGTGAATTCAAATATAAAAACATAAGAGAGAGGAATAAATTCTCAAGGGAGTTTTTTCTAAATTAATTAATTCATCTTTAATCGCAAAATAATTATATCAAATAGTTGTGCAACCAAAAAAAAATTATTGATAGAAGAAATGGTCATTTACTATAAAACTAACCTAGAATCCCAACTCATATTGTTTATATGAATCAAAATATATAAAGCGCATTTAGTTCATATTGATAAAAGAAGAAGACTAATTCAGTTAAATGTTCATGAACAAATTATCTCAATCATAGTGGAGTTAGTTCATTATTGAAAACATATGGTCGATAAATCAATGAATAATAAAATATATGTGAATTCACAACATGATGATATCACATAAAATCATCATTATGAGCAGAGACAAATCAAACAATGATGGTATGCACTCCCTTTTACTGATTCCTATCTCCCTTATGGGTTTTATCCAACCATTGTCGAGTGATCGCCAATGAAGATTAAAACCAAATCCATAGGAAAGACATTGAGAAAGAAATAATGAGAGAATAATAAAGAAAACTAAAATATTGGAATTAAACTAAATAGTATTCGAAATTACATGGAAGGAGAAGAAAAAAAAACCAAATAGAATGAAAAAAATATCTACAGTAGCCTCCCGGTGGTCGTGCCACCAACGTTGAACCAAATCCAATCCCAAAATCCCATGGCTGGACATCATATTTATAAGAAGAAAATTCATCCTTCAGCCTCCTTTCATCAAAAATGGCCTTTAATTGTCACTTAAGGTCAAAATAAATCCTCGAATCCCATCCAAATATCCACTCAAAATCATCATTTTTTTTGTATTAGGGTATTACATGATATGTAATGGATATTTGTGCCATGTAATGCCAATAAAATATTTTCTCCAAATATTTTTAACCTGAATGTATCTCATGCAAATCTCATCTAGGATTTAGAGTTTTGACCCTTCTCAAATTTTTTAACTTGATGTCACATAATGTAATAATGATTTATATCTTGCTTCATGGCTTGTGGAATGTGGTGAAATGAAACTACACATCATGTAATGATGTTACACAACGTGTAAAATGTGATTTAAGCACCAAAAATATCTATTTGGTTCTGCTTCTTCAGTTTTGTGCCTCCAGAAGTGCTAGATGATCATTCTAAAAATCTGATGTCACGTCGCTTCACGTCGGTTGCAGCGCGAAGTGTCGTTTTGTTCCTCATTTGCCGCATTTTCCTTTATATTTCTCAAAATGTCAATTCGACATAAGAATTTGAAAAACTTTAATATCAAGAAGATATATTATATTAAATTAATTAATATTCAATGAATTCATATATAAAAACACATCAAAATATGTATACAAAATAGAGTTATCAAATACCCCCACACCCAAAACTTTTCTCGTCCTTGAGAAAAACCTCAACATCAAAATACCAAGGATCCATACATCAACAAGAGAATTTTCAAATTTTTATGCTCAAAAAAATAAGTTATAAATGAATATTTTAAAAGCACAACACATACCCAATAAAGAATTTCAAAAATCATGCTTCATTTATATTGTGAAATTCAAGACATTTCTACCTTTTCAAACCCATTTTTCAACTTTTCATCAACACCTATGCCTTTTATGATTTACCTCACAATTTCGTTTTTCCACTCATCACTCAAGGTAATATTTTTAATGGAGTTATGATCATACCTTAAGCACATTCTCCTAACCATATGCTTGTATTGATTTTACTTTATAACTCACATAAAAAAATATCACAATTAATCATAAGGGCCTGAAAAAAGGATCAAATGACTCTATGGAAGAGGGTAGGCAGGAAAAATGTTAAAAATCAAGTAAGTCCCAAGTAAGAGGATAAAATAAAATGTAAAATTCATGATATTAAAAATAAAATCTCAATGAAATACCCCTCATAAAAATATAATTCCATCTCACACACCCCCAACACATACAATAAAGGCTCACAGACAACTTAATCATAATGAAAAATAACCATCTCTTATTTTTCTAATTTTCTTTCTCTTTTTTATAAAAAAAATCATGATTGGAATAAACCTCACATCCACCACCTAACCACATATGATAAAAATCATCGGTCTAGAAAATAGTGATTTTGGATTCTTCTGATTCCCAACCCATTTTTTTTAAATATTTTTTTCTTTTTCTGAAGATATCATAGGATAAGTATCACATCCATTATCTAACCACATATGACTTTTATATCATCGGTTTAATAATGGGGATTTTTGACCTGCCTAAGAAACAACCCATTTTTTCATTTTTTTCATTTTTTTAACAATAAGAGGGATATAAAATGGAATATAATGAATTTAAAAATGAAACTTCCCCAAAATCACATGGAAACACTCCACATTATTTAATTAAGAACAATATCCCATATCCACCATGAACAACTTCTCCCCCATACTCATTTAATTGAATATCATGAAAAATAAAAAGATCTGGGCAGGGAAGGATATAATGGCATGTAATGTGGCTTAATCCCAACAAGGCCATCCATGGTTTCTGTTGTATTATGAAGGATCAATGTGCAAGTGGGTATCAGGATAAAAGTGTTCAAAAAATCCCTCAATCATTTAAAAAGTAAATTTGTACACTCATAGCTTTAACAAGATAATAGTGCAATTTGTTCTCCGTTTACATGCCCAATATTTCAATCAAGAAATATTCTAAGAAAAATAAAAAATATTTGCTCCAAAATCCTCTCAGGAATGAGACATAATATAATTCATTAGTTCATGGCATGAAAATCAATAATTAGTTTACTCAATGCATGATTCTAGAAATCAACATCAAGATATTCAATCATATCAGCAGTTATTTTCAAGAAATTACAAATTAATGTAACTAATTAACATTTAAAATTTTCATTTATATATTTCTCGTTTATGGGAATCATATTTAAAATTTTCCAACATGTCAATATATTTCTCCTTAGTGTTGATTTTTCCTTGATGATTGAGTACAAGATAAATAAATCAAGCCTTTTGGGTGAATCTGATTCAATTTAGTTCATGCAACAATTCAATTCATTCAGTTTTTTAAAATCATGTTGTATAATAAACTAGGGGTGAAAAGATATCAAAAAGTAGAAATAGTACTCCCCTTCCATTAATTCTTCTAAATTAGTCTCTTAGGTTCTATCTGGTGAGGTTCACGATATGTAGATTAACGTTCATGTTTCCAGCTTCTCCAATAACTTCTTACTTCTTCCTTCTAGGGACCTGAAATATAAAAATAAATAGTGAAAGTATAGGCCATTGAGAAAAATATTTGTATCAAGTAGTTATGGAGGGAAACCATGAGGAAATTTATTTAAACTAGTAAAATAAAATAAATCTAAGTCCTAAAATGAAATTTTTAAAATCTGGGTTGCCTCCTGGTAGCTACCCTTTTATGGTCATTTAGCTTGAACTTTTACCTTTTGTAGATGATTGGAACAAGATATAAATCTAGTTATCTTGGATTTAACAACATATGAATATGTTGTTCATCTGGGGTAGTCTTTATCTTCCTCCTCCATTGATTATTCGTGATTATTGTTGGGCTGCAATTTGAGTACAAATGGAGTGAAAATAATAGGAAATCAAAATATGACCAAATTTTGTAGTTTGTAAGCTCCATCGCTCTTTCTTTTTTATTTTCTTTTGTCTGAGGTTCTGGAACTAATTCTTGAATTGAAGCCTCAGTTTTCTCCTATTCATCATAAAATTATAGGAGGGAGTCCCATTCCTCTTCAGTCTCAAGAACACCAGTGAGTAAAATGCATGTTTTTCCATTATCCTCTTCATTTAATTTTTCTTCTTCCTTAATAAATTCGCTAGATTGTACCTCTTTTACCACATTTTCATCTTCATGTATCTCATCTTCTTCCTTTTATTCTATATATTTTATTCCTTTGACCTCCTCCTATTCTTCCTCATCAACCATATAATCAAAAATTTCCATCAAATTTCTTTCCTCTTCTCCAAGTAGTTAAAAAAGTAATTCTATTGTTCTTCTTAGTCTTTTTATATGAATATAAGGGATGCATCAAGTTTTGATACTTCTTCTAAATCGAGAGTTTCATATTTTTTAATGTTTCCAAAATACCCAATTAAATGTTTATTGTTCTCTACCTCTGATTTTTCTTCATTTTTTGTTTCTACAATATTGAATTCCTCCACCTTTTGATCTTCTTCATCTTTAAACCATTAAATTCCAATATTAGATTTTAAGGGTATATTTCATACTAGGGAATTTAAATGTGAAATATTAAAAAGGTGAGTAATAAATTCTACCTGATCATTGAGATGAGCTTCAGGATTATCCATCTGATTATCCAACACTAGAATGATCTTGGTGAGAAATGTGTCTAGTTTATCATATGAGTTCTTCTCCTGAGGTTGTTCTATATAAACGACATGGAATTATTCCACCTATTTACATATTTAATATTCAAACAAAATTGTATCTGAATTAGAAACTATTGGTAGGAGATAATTAAAATTATTAATTATTTAGGTAAGGTGATTAGTCAATTCTTCCTGCTCGCTAAGTTCAGCCTCATTAGTACATCCTCTTAACCATCACTTCAATTCATTATAATAGAAATCCAGTAAGTCTATCTTCTTGATGTTTCTCTTGATTTTGTTGAAAATAGGAGTTTTAATGTGTGTATTGCTCAGCCCTACAATTTTAGTGGTTTCCTTGATAGTTAGGAGCTCCTCTATTGGGCTGATAGTAGATTTTGTTCCACTATGGAGGTTAGAATTCATCATACTCAATCAAAAATGAATCATTCTGATCACCATTTAGTTTTGTCTAGCCTTCTGAATTCAAGGTTTTCCATGTGCTTGGATACTCCATATATTCATTGAATTTTGATGGTACAATGAAATATGGGTGATATGACATGTAATTCATCCGACACAACACCACAACTACCAACTGCATAATATTAAAAAATAAAAATAATTTAAAAAAATTCAATGCAAAAATGTAGACTAAAATTAGTAATCAGAAATATGATAATAAAAGTCTTTAACCTAAGAAATCGATCTCGAGTCATCTGCAACACTCCGCTGCTCCCTGAAAATAGTGCCAAAATTTGATGTGCTTGAAAGGAATATTTAATTTCTCCAAGCATGAGTCAAATTAGAAATTTATATTGTCCCAAATCATAATAACTACAAAATAATAGTATAGGATAAGTTTGGGGTAGAACCCATAGAGATAGGAGAACACAATAATGACAACTCTAGACTAAATGTTAGGTCACTCCAATTTCGGATTGATTTAATTGAACTAATTATGAAATTTAAATAATGGAATTCAAATAGAAAAATAGAAGAGAGGGGAATCGGTTTCCAGGGGTGATTTTTCTAAATTAATTAATTCATCTATACTCACAAAATAATTATATCAAATAGTTGCTCAACTAAAAAATTTCATTGATAGAATAAATGGTCATTTCTTATCAAACTACCCTAGAATCACAACACATATTGGTGAGATGAATCGAAGTATCTAAAGTGAATTTAGCTTAGATTTACAAAAGTAGAAGAGCAATTCAATTTAATGTTCATGAAAAAATTATCTCAATCATATTAGAGTTCATTCATTATTGAAAACATATGGTCGATAAATCAATGAACAATAAAATATGTGTAAATTTAAAAAATGATACTATCACATAAAATCATCATTACGAGCAGAGATAAATCAAAAAATAATGTTATATACCCCCTTTTACCGATTCCACTCTCCCCTATGGGTTTTATCCAACCATCATCGGGTGATCACCAATAACAATTAAACCTAAATCCATAGCAAAGATATTGAGAAAGAAAGAAGGAGACAAGAATAAAGAAAACAAAAATATTGGAACTAAACTAAATAGCATCCAAAATTACATGGAAGAAGAAGAAAAGAAAACCAACTAGAATGAAAAACCTATACGGTATCCTCCTATTAGTCACACCTCCAACATCAAACTGAATCCAATCCCCAAATCCCATGTTCTTACATCATATTTATAAGAATAAAATTCACCCTCTAACCTCCTTCAGTCAAAAATGGCCTTTAATGGTCACTAAAGGTCAAAATAAATCCTCCCATCCCATCACAAAATCCGCTAGAAATTTGAAACTTTTGTTGTATTGGGGTATTACATGATGTGTAATGAGTACTCATGTCATGTAATGATGATCTAATATTTTCTCTGTAGATTTTGAACCTACACATATATCGCATGAATATAATTTGGGTTTTGGAATTTTTACCCTTCTCATGTCATGTAACTTGATGTGAAGTCATGTAATGATGATTCACGGCTTTCTTCGCGGCTTGAAGCATGTGGTGAAATGAAACTACACATCATGTAATAATGTTACACAATGCATAAAATGTTATTTCAGCATTGTAAATCTCCATTTCATCCTACTTCTTTAGTTTTGTGCCTCTAGAAGTACTCAATAATCATTCTCAAAATCTGATGTTACACCACTTCACTTCGCTCTTAGCATGATGTGTTGTTTTGTTCAACATTTTCCTTTTTATTTCTTGAAATGTAAATATTTCATAAGAATTTTCAAAACATTAATATCAAGAACATATCTAATATTAAATCAATTAATATTAAATTAATTCATATATAAAAACACATCAAAATATGTATACAAAATAGAGTTATCAAATACCCCCCACACTCAAATCATTGCTCATCCTTGAGAAAATCTCAACATCAAAATACCAAGGATCCATACATCAACAAGGTAATTTTAAAATTATAATGATCATAAAAATAAGTTATAAATGAATATTTTAAAAGAAAAAAACATACCTAATAAAGAATTAAAAAAATCATGCATCATTTATAATATGAAATTAAAGATAATTCTACCTTTTCACACACATTTTTCAACTTTTCATCAATATCTATTCCATTTATGTTTTACCACACCATTTCATTTTTCCACTCATCACTCAAGGTAACAATTTAATGGAGTTAGGATCATACCTTAAGTACATGCTCATTACCATAGTCTTGCATTGAATATACTTTCTCCACTGTATAAATACAAATATCACAATTAATCATGAGGGCTTGAAATAAGGATCAAATGAATCTATATCATAGGATAGGTAGGAAAAATGTTACAAATCAAGTAAGTCTCAAGTAGGATAATAAACTCCAATATACAATTCATGATATTCAAAATAAAATATCAACGAAATTATCCTTATAAAAATATAATTCCATCTCACACACCCCCCAAAGCCTACAATAAAGGCTCATATAAAACTTAATCATAATGAAAAATAACCCTCTCCTGTTCTCTTTTTTTCTTTTCTTTTTCAAAATTCATGATTGGAATAAATCTCACATTTACTACCTAACCACATATGATAAAAATCATTGGTCTAGAAAATGGTGATCTTTGATTCCCTAATTTACAACCCTTTTTCTTATATATATATATATATATTTTAAAAATAAACCATAGAATAAGTCTCACATCCATTATCTAACCACATGTGATTTTGATATCATCGGTTTGAAAATGGTGATTTTTGACCTGCTAAAGAAACAACCCATTTTTTCATTTTTTTTATTTTTTTAACAATATTATGGATACATAATGGAATATAATGAATTTAAAAATGAACCTTTCCCAAAGTCCCAGGGAAACACCCCATAGTCTCTACTCAAGAACAATATCCCATATCCACCATGAACAACTTCTCCCCCACACTCATTCAATTAAATATCACGAAAAATATAAAGAGTTGGGTAGGGAATGAAATAATGGTGTGTAATGTGGATTAATCCTAACAAGTTCTTCCATGGTTTCTATAGGCTTACGAAGGATCAATATGCAGGTAGTCCTTGGTATAAAATGGTTTAAAAAAATCTCAATCATTTCAAAAGTGAATTTGTACAGTCATATATTTGACAAGATAACAATGCAAGTTATAGTCAGTTTACATGCCCCAAGTTTCACTTAAGAAATATTATAAGAAAAATAGGAAATATTTGGTCCAGAATCCTCTTAGAAATGGGAATTAATATAATTAAATCATGTCATTGCATGAAAATCAATAATTAGTTTACTCAATTCATGCTTTTAGGAATCAACATCAAAACATTCAATCATATCAACAATCATTTTAAAGAAATTCAAAATTAATGTAATCAATTTACTTCTAAAATTTCCATTTATATATTTTTCATTTATGGGAGTCATATTTCAAATTTTCGAACATATAAATATATTTCTCTTTGGAGCTGATGTCTCCTAGATCAGTGATTTCAATCCAAATAAATCAATCCTTTTGGGGTGAATATTATTCAATTATATTCAAGAAAAAATTCAATTCATCAATTTTTTTAAAATTATATTGTATAATAAACTAGGGGTGAAAAGATATAAACAAGTAGAAATAGTACTCCCCTTCCATTGATGCTTCTGAATGAGTCTCTTAGGTTATGTATGTTGAGGTTCACGATGTGTAATTTGAATACACGATGTGTAATGTTCATGTTTCCATCTTCTCCAATCATTTCTTACTTCTTCCTTATAGGAACCAGAAATATAAAAATAAATAGTGAAAGTACAGGACATTGAGAAAATATTTGTATCAAGTAGATACAGAGGCCAACCATGGGGGGATTTATTTAAACTGAAAAAATAAAATAAATCTAAGTCCTAAAAAGAAATTTTTAAAATTCGGGTTATCTCTCAATAGTTTCTCTTTTATGGTCATTTAGCTCAACCTTTTACCTTTGCTAGATGATTGGAACATGATATAAAGATAATTGTCTTGGATTTAACCACATATGACTCTATTGTTCATCTAGAATAGTCTTTCTCTTCCTCCTCCATTGATTCATCATGATTTTTGGTGGGATGCAATTCGAGTACAAATGTAGTGAAAATAATAGGAAATCAAAATATGAAGAAAAAAAATTGTAGTTTGTAGGGCCCATCACTCTTTATTATTTATTTTCCTCAGTCTGAGCTTCTAGAAACACTTCTTGAATTTAAGCCTTAGTTTTCTCCCCTTCATCATGAAATTGTAGGAGGGAGTCCCATTCCTCTTCAGTCTCAAGAACACCAATGTGGTCAATTCATGTTTGTCCATTATCCTCTTCATTTACTTTTTCTTCTTCCTTTATAAATTCACTGGCTTATACCTCTTTGACCTCATTATCATCTTCATATACCACATCTTCTTCATTTGATTCTATAGATTGTTTTTCTTTGACCTCCTCCTCTTTTTCCTCATCAACCATCCAATCAAAAATTTCTATCAAATTTATTTCCACTTCTTCATGAAGTTGCAAAAGTAATTCTCTTTGTTCTTCTTCATCTTTTTGTATGCATTGAAGGGATGACTCAGATTATAATAATTATTTGAAATCTATAGTTTCATATTTTTCAATGTTTCCAACATACTCCATGGAATTTTCATTGTTCTCTACCTCTAATTTTTCTTCATTTTTTATTTCTGCAGTATTGACTTCTTCCACCTTTTGATCTTCTTCATCTTCAAACCAATCAATACCTACATTAGATTTTAATGGTAAGTTACATACTAGGGAATTTAATTTTGAAATAACATGAGAAAGGTGTGTAATCAATTCTCTATGATCATTGAGTTGAGCTTCATGATTATCCATCCAATTATCCAACACTAGAATGATCTTGGTGAGCAATGTGTCCAGTCTTTCATCTGAGTTCTTCTCCTGAGGTAGTTCCATATTAATGATATGGACTTCTTACACTTATTTATATATGTAATATTCAAAAAAATTGCATATGTATTAGAAACTATTGGTAAGAGATAATTAAAATTATTAATGATTTGGGTAAGGTGAGTGGTCAATTCTCCCTACTCGTTGAATTCTACCTCATTATAGTCCATCCTCTTATCCATCACTTTAATTAATTGGGAGAGAAATTTAGTAAGTATTTATTCTTGATGTTTCTATTGATTTTATTGAAAGTAGGAGTTATAATGTGTGTACTTATTACCCCTATAATTTCCTTGGTAGCCTTGATAGTTGGTAGATCCTTCATTGGGATGATACTAGGTGAGGATCCACTATAGAGGTTTGAATTTATCATACGTAATCGAATATGAATCATTCTGACCATCATTCTATTATGTACACCCTTCTGAATTCAATGCTTCTCATGTGGTTGGATACTCCAAATATTCATTGTCATTTGATGGTGTAATGGAATATGGGTGATATGACATGTAATTCATCCTACACAACACCAACAAAAACTTGGCACGTAATATTAGAAAATAAAAAAATTAAAAAAAAATTGAAAGTAAAAACCTATACTAAAATTAGTAAACAGAAATAGGATAAGAAAAAATCATGAATGTAAGAAATCGGTCTCGAGTCATCTATAATGACCTGCTTCCCCTGGCAACGACACCAAAATTTTTCATGCCTAAAAGGTGTCATTAATTCCTCCAAGCATGAGTCAAATTAGAAATTTATATTGTCTTGAATCATACTAACTACCGAGATGTAGTATCGTAGAAGCGAGGGGTGGAACCCATAGAAAGTGGGGAATGTAGCGATGACAACTCTAGATTGAAGGTTAGGTCACTCCAATTTCTGATTGATTTAATTAAACTAATTATGCAATTTAAATAAGTGAATTCAAATAGAAAAATAGAAGAGATGGGAATCAGTTTCCAGTGGTGGTTTTTCTAAATTAATTAATTCATCTTTACTCGTAAAATAGCTATGCAACCCAAAAAATTATTGATAGAATAAATGCCCATTTCTTATCAAACTTACCTAGAATCCCAACTCATCTTGGTCATATGAATCAAAATATCTAAAGTTCATTTAGTTCATATTTCCAAAAGCATAAGAGTAATTCAATTCAATGTTCATGAAAAAATTATCTCAATCATATTGTAGTTTGTTTAATATTGAAAACATATGGTCGATGAATTAATGAAGAATAAATTATATGTGCATTTGCAACATGAAACTATCATATAAAATCATAATTATGATTAGAGACAAATCAAAAAATGATGGTACGCACCCACTTTTACAGATTCCTCTCTCCCCTATGGGTTTTATCCAACCATTGTCGGGTGATCTCCAACGATGATTAAACCCAAATCCATAGAAAAGATATTGAGAAATAATGATAAAGACAAGAATAATGAAAAAAAATTGGAATTAAACTAAATATTATCTAACATTACATATAAGAAGAATAAAAGGAAACCAAACAGAATGAAAAACCTATCTACATTATCCACATGGTGGTCGTGCATCCAACGTTTAACCGAATACAATCCTTAAATCATATGTTCGGAAATCATATTTATAAAAATAAAAGTTATCCTCTAGCATCCTTCAGTCAAAAATGGCCTTTAATGGTCACTACAGGTCAAAAGAAATCCACCAATCCTGTATGAAGATCTTCAAAAAATCATTTTTTTTTTGTTATATCAGGGTATTACATGACGTGTAATGGGTATTCACATCATGTAATGTCAATCCAAAATTTTCTCTATAGATTTTTAAATTGTGCATATCTTTTGTGAATCTCATCTCAGATTTGGAATTTTTACCCTTCTCACATCGTGTAACTTGATGTCACATCATGTAATGATGATTCAAGGCTTGGTTTGCGGCTTGCATCATGTGGTGAAATGAAACTAAACATCGTGTAATGATGTTACACGATGTGTAAAATGTGATTTCATCACATAAAATATTTGTTTCATCCTGATTTTTTAGTTTTGTGCCTTCATAAGTTCTCGATGATCATTCTCAAAATCTGGTGTCACGTTGCTTTACTTCGCTTGTAGCGTGAAGTGTCGTTTTGCTCCTCATTTTCCACATTTTTCTTTACATTTCTTGAAATGTCATTCTTGAAAAATAATTTTCAAAAAATTAATATCAAGAACATATTTTATATTAAATCAATTAATATTCAATGAATTCATATATAAAAACACATCAAAATATGTATACAAAATAGATTTATTAGAAGGCGTGTGATTCCTAGGCTCAGTGTGCCCAAAATAAATGTTTTAAATATATTAAATATATTAAATAGAACATGCATGCATTTTTTCTTGAAAAAGTAGAATAATTTCTAAATGGAGGTTGGATTTGAAATGTGAGGGCATCATTTCGATCAAAATATGGGTTTTACATTAGGTGTTTCATAACCTTTTTCGGTGTGGTGAATTTGTGAATAAGTCATCACAGGCGTAAAATGAATAAAATAAATAAATAAATTATTTTATTATTCATTGACGTAGATACCTAATTTTATTTATTTTTAAAAACAATTGTGGTAGATTTTTAGGATTAGTCACATAACCCTGAAAATCAAAGATATCTATTGCAGAGCATGAAGGAAGATCTGTTGATGAACGACAACCAGATCGAAGTTCCCTAATCGGTGTGCAATGGAATCAGAGGATCTAGCCAACAACAATGACACAGTTTTACTCTTCATCAGTGATCGATTCAAAATCAAGGTAGAATATTTATTTATATGGTTTCTTCCCCATTTACGATTTCTATGATAAACATGAATCAATCAACTACTGAAAGTATTTGAATATCTTGTGTATTGCAGGTATAGTATATATTTATCTGAGAGTTGGGGAAATTGCTTGTGATTAATTGTTTATCTCTTCATTTATCATTATAATGGAAAAAAATCAAGGCTAACATGAAAATTGGATGTGGTCTATTCCTTGTGTTTGTGATTTTTATTTTCTTCCCCATTTCTTCATTCAACGTGGGTGATTTCCTTTGGCTCTCAGTTCAATGAACACCGAGAAATATAACATTGTGCACTCATTTCTTGGAACAATGATTTGATATTGTATATTCAGGCCTAGGACAACATGGATATTTTTAAATAATGGAAGAGGTGGCAGATTGGATGGTCTTGTGTTACCTTATTATGTGATCTTCGATGTGTGACCATGAATGGTGAATGGGGGAATTTTCCGGACAAATCAAATGATCAAAAACTAGAAAATGGAAATAGAAAGGGTTTTCTAGACCATATCCACCATATTAAGCACAATTAATGTCTATATTTGGTGTCAAATGAGTGAAATACTCTATGGGAGGAAGAATGAGGATTTGGGGAAAATCATGTAACACACAGCATGTAATCCGGGATTACACAACATGTGGGACCCTTGGTGTAGAAGCTAGGGTTTTGGGATAATGTCAAGTATCACATGGTGTGTGACCCTGTCACACGACATGTGACCCTATCATGCGATGTTTGAACCCTTTCTATTTGGATTTTCATGTACCTTGGAGGGTACATAGACTCGGCCAAGAGTACACAAACACATACACACCATGTACTCCTACACAGACACGACCAGGCTAGGTGTACATAGAAAAAATCAATGAATTTGGAAATAGGTAGAAGTACATAGGAATGGGAACACCATGTTCTTATACATGAACATGGGAAGGGGGTATTTACATGAGCAGGACCCAGTGTTGAAGGGACACTCCATATACTACCAATACACGATGTGTACTCCTTAAGAGTTAGCTCAGGTCCCTTTTCCTTTATATCATGGAAACATTTTGTTAGGGTATGTTCCCTATATCCTTTCCTTAAGGGTTAGTATGGAATCACATATTATACATAGTATAGTGATCCCTTCAACTATACTTCTTTGATAGAGTTTTTTTAATCCTTCTATGAGGCCTGGAATGAAATCCTCTGTCATCTTCTTACCTTAGGTAGAGTACATGGTATCATCATGACCAACACTGTATGGGCATTGATCCTCTACTTAGAGGGTTACTATAGATTGAGTTCTTGGTATACCCCATGAAATTAGGATTGATCATAAACTGTGTATCATATCTCTTCATACTTCCAAGGTATAGTTCCTATGAAGATACTCGATGAGCATGACGTCTCAGACGGACATCGTCAGTGTTATCTGGCTCGTGGAGTGTAGATGAGTGATATGTGGAACCTTCAAGCAGTAATCCTAGGTTGGAATTATATTTATGACTTTACCTCAATACTTTTTGTCTTTTATTGAGTCTATTTGGATATTTTTGTTATATTTATTATAGACATATAACTTTATAGATATGACTATTATTATTTTTTGTGTGCTTTGTGGTTTTATGGTGTCCTAATGGGTATTGTTATACTCACCCCTACATGGGATTTTCCCACATGTGTCATGTCTTATGAAGACAATTTTCCTTTTGATGAAATCCTAGAGGGACCAAAACCAGGTGGTTCTTAGTGATTCGGATAGACCAAGGTGTGTTCCTGTGGTTATCTTGATAGTAGTCTCCATTTTTACTTTTAGGTTGGATGTGTTTTTATACTTTTTGTAGTAGAATTTTATTTGGTGTATTTACTTTCCATTACTTCTTATTGTACTCTGGTTGTGGGATTAGATGTTTGTGTGCATGGTTTCTTTTAATTGTTTTACATTTCAACATTTTATGGGCTTAGATATCTGTGTGTGTGTGTGTGTGTGTCTAGGAAATTTAGGATAAGTCCTCCAATGTTAGTGATATTCCTACTTGGTGTTAGTCACCATCCCCTAGTCTATTGGAGGTGATCATGTAGAGTCACAGCATGAGCCCATTGGTATGGTCTATGATAATCCAACCACTCACATTTCAAAAATTTGGGAAGAAATATCATGGTAATTACCTCAAAGGAATAGGTAAATTATTTAAGTGTGGGAGAGAAGGCCACTAAGCTCATGAATTTTGAAGAGACATGAATAATTTGGCCAACATGATGGATTAAAGGAAGGTACCTCCTAATGCACCACCCTTGGTTCAATGATTCAACTTTAGGGATCAAGGGAACTATGTAAGCCAGTGCAATAAACCATGGGTCCTTGAGGGTAATTAGCATCAATAAGCACAAAGGCCAATGGAGCAAGGTAAATCTTATGCCATCACTAATACTGAAGTAGAGTGTGGAAATGAAGTCATATAAGGTACACTTTCTACTCACTCAATAATGGAAAATGTTTTATTTGATTGTGGTTCTACATATTCCTTTATATCATGAAACTTTTATAGAATAGTTGAATTGAAGCCCTGATACATTAAAGTATAGATATCTATAAAAACACCTAGTGGTGTGATCATTGAATCTCAAGTGTTGGAATCTTCTCCTATTATCATATGTGGGAATATTATTTCATATAATCTCATAATACTTCTTTTTGTGGAATTTTATGCTATATTTTACATGTATTAGATCTTGTTATATAGAGAAAACATCAACTTTCAGGAAAAGGAAATATCTTTTCATATTATTAACCACCCCATGATCCTCTAAAAATGCAAGGAAGATCATGAATATCCCTTGGAAAATACATCAATTGTGTGGGTGTTTATACCCTTTGAAGAAACATACCATGCCCAAATGGTTGATTAAAAGGAAGGTATCAAACTGGAGGAAATTACAATTATGATAGAATACACTAATGTATTTCCTAAATATTTACCTAGACATCCCCCAGATCATGAGGAAGTGTTCTCAATAAAACATATACCTGGATCCACCCTTATCCCTAAATTACCCTGTAGGATGGCCCTGATCGAACTGGAGGAGTTAAAGAAGCACCTACAAGAGCATTTGGAAAAAGATTTAATACACCCTAGAGTGTCACCTTGGGGTGTTCTGGTGCTCTTTATAAAGGAAAAGGATGGATCAATGTGGATTTCTATCAACAGGAGATTAACAAGATCACCATAAAGAAAAAGTATCCCCTACCAAGCATTGATGACTTGTTCAATCAGATATAAAAAGATAAGTACTTCTAAAAGGTGTATCATCATTTTGGATATCATCAGTTGAAGGTGAAAAAGGAATATATTCATAATATAGCCTTCTATAAAATGTACATTCACTATGAGTTCATAGTGATTCCCTTTAGACTTACTAATTTCCCTACAATATTCATGGATTTCATGAATAGAGTCTTTAGAGACTACTATGAAAAAAATTAGTAGTTTTTACTGATGATATTCTCATTTACTCTAAGATCAAGGAGGAACATGAATAGCATATAAGGATTGTACTAGTAAAATTAAGGAAGGATAAAATGTATTCTAAGTTTAGAAAGTGTGACTTTTGGACGCATCAAGTAATATTATTGGCACACATGATCATAAGTGACGGGATTTTTTTGGACCATTCAAAGACAAAAGCAATTGAGTAATGGAATAAACCCTCTAATGTCATGGAAATCCATATTTTTCTTGGCTTAGAAGGTTACTTCTGACTTTTTCTGATAAATTTCTCATGATTTTCTAGCCCTCTAACTAAGTTAACATGAAAAGGGGTAAAGTATGTCTAGACAGAATAATGTGAGAAAATATTTAAAGATCAGAAATTGTGGCTAACCATTATGCCTATACTCACACTACCAACATGTGGAGAATGTTTTTTGATATATAGTGATGCTACAAAGAAAGGCATGGGTTGTGTACTCATGTACAATGACAAAGTGATAGCCTATAAATAACAATAAATATCCAAGAGAAAAACTACCTAATGCATGATCTGGAGTTAGTATATATAATATTCACCTTGAATATTTAGAGAAACTATCTCTCTGGTGAGAATTATGAAATATATACCAATCATAAGAGTCTAAAGTATATATTCATATATAATGAGCTCAACATGAATCAAAGAAGATAATTATAACTAATCAAGGACTACGATTTATCTTTTCACTACCATCAAGAAAGGAAAAAAAGGTATCTTATGCTCTTAAAAGAAAATAAATTGCTACTTTAACCATGAATTGGATTGATAAAGACCCTATCCTTATGGATATTCAAAGGATAAAACTACAAATTATAATGGTGGGGAATACATCCTACCTTTCCCAAATGATTTCCCAACCATATATCCTAGAGAAGATCGTGAAGGTATAAAGGGATGATCCAGAGAAAAAACTAATGTAAAAGAAATAATGGAATGGAAGATACATTATTTACACATTAATGAATATAGTTTCATTCGATTTGGAAGTATAATTTGTGTGCCTACATCACCTAAGATAAAGAAGGATCTATTGGATAATATGTATATCTCATCTTTCTCCATCCATCCTAGAAGTAACAGGTTTTATTTTGATCTTCAAGGACACTTTTGGTGGGAAGACATGAAAAGGATATTGAGAAGTATATCTCAAGTTTCTTGGTATATCCTCAAGTTAAAGTAGGGAAACATAAGTCCAAAGGGATGATACAACCATTACCTATACCCATGTGGAAATAGGTGAATATCACTATGGAATGTTTCACTAGTCTCTCAAAGAAATCGAAAGGAAATAATGTGACATGGGTTATGGTGGATCGACTCACCAAGAATTCCCACTTTATCACTATTCAAGAAGATTTATCGATTAAACAGCCTTCTAATATATATGTAAATGAAGTGGTGAGGATACATGCGGTTCTACTTTTAATTGTATCTTCTTGTGATTTAAGTTTTACATCTAAATTATGGAGAAGTCTTCAACATGCTTTGAATACTGAATTGAATTTCATAATGGTCTATCACCCCCAAACTTATGGCCAATCAGAAGGGGATATTTAGAATCTTGAGGATATTATAAGAGCTTTATCAAGGGAATTTAAAGGAGGACAGGATAAAAATCTCCCATTAGTTGAGTTATTATACAACAACAACTTCCATTAAATCATTCAAATGGCTCCATGTGAAGATCTATATGGGAAGTGATTTAGAACTCTAACTTGTTGGGATGAAGTTGGAGAACAAAAGATACTTGGAATTGATCATGTTCAAGAGATGATATAAAAGCTTCAATCCATCCAACATCATATAAAAGATACTCAGAGTCAACAGAATATATACACTAACAACTAACAAAGGGACTGGGAGTTTTATATTGGAGAAAATGTTTTCCTTAGAATATCACCATGGAAGAGAGTCATGAGGTTTGGAATGAATGGGAAGATTTTCCCTAGGTACATTTTCCCCTTCGAGATCCTTGATCGCATAGGAGCAGTGGTTTATTAGCTTTCACTTCCACAAAGTATGGCTCAAGTTCATGATAATTTTCAAATATCACTTTTAAGGAAGTACATACATGATCCCTCACATGTACTAAATCTGGAGGTGGTACAACTAGAGGATTAAATATCGTATGAGGAGTATCCAATGAAGATATTTTAATATAGAGACAATGTTATACTCAACAATACAACTCACCTTGTCAAAGTGTTGTGGAAGAACCATAAGTATAAAGAGGTGACATGGGAACCAGAAGAAATAATGAAACAGAATTGCCCTAACCTATTCATAACTGGGGATATGAGTTGAAATTTTAGGGATGAAATTTCTATAGGGATAAATAATGTAATAACCCAAAAAAATTTAAATGATAATTATTTATAGGAGGTAATGTGACTGTTGCAATAGTAACCTAATCATTGAGAATAGTAATATGACTGTTGGGAATAGTAACCTGACCGTTGGAATAGTAATTTAACTTCAAAATAATAAAGTGTGTTATAAATAATATTTATCATGAGTAATATAAGTAAATATAAATATTATAATTCCAGGAAAATAAATATCATTATTAAAAAACTCAAAGAAAATATAGGAATATTTTTAATAAAATGTATTTTAAATTATTTCATAAAAATAAGAATTTTTATATTAAAAAATAAAATTACATGTGTTAGAAGTTTATTTTTAGAAAATAAATATCATTTTTGAAATAATAACATCAAAATTGTCCTAGGGTGATTTTTTTTAATTTTATGAAATACTTCAATTTCTAGTGAATAATAAAAATATAGTTTTCATGTAATCAGTGTAACTTGAATTACATCATTCATGATGTAATAATAAATTAATGATTCATAGAACTATATATTTGTCCAAAATATATTTAATTTCATAAATGGGTCATTAAAATATAATAAACTTAATTTCCAAACCAAAAAATTACTTTACAAAGTCTAAAATTTAAAGTATTTCATTAAAATAATATTTTCACATTTTCCACCTTTCCTTTTAATTAAACTAAAGAATTAGAATTATAAAGTGATGAAAATTATTAAAATAATTTTATTTATTTCAAATATGGTTTATAATGTCAAAATTATTATTATTACAAGGTTTACATTAGATATAGTTTTTTATTCAATGTTTTATTCTAAAAAAACCCACTCCTCAAGTATAAATAACCCATCTATCTCTTTAGAAAACAACTCCTACCTCACATTATAAAGACAAATATTGGCCTAAATCCTCCCTATTAATCCCATTATAATATCTAGGGACATTTTGGTGTAAACCAACTCTAAACAATAAGGGATTTTTAGTGTCGCACAAGAGAAGCTACACCGATGAAGGAATATATTTCTTTCAACTCTTTTCTCTTTTTATTATTCTCTTTATTTTTACCAATTCCTTTCAAAAAAAAATATTATAAAATTAATTATACATTATTTTAACATTACATTAATGATGTTAACCTAATGGGATTATTATAATTATGACATATTTAAATTTCAAACTTCCCTTTCCCGCTCTTTCGACAATGTCCCGTCAATGGTCGGTTAATTACCAACAAGGACATTGTCAACACTTTTACTATCTAAAAACATATGGTTGGTTATAATAAATTATTTATGATATATAAAGGTATAAATATATTTTTTAATATTTTGGATTTAATTATACTAATGTATAAAATACCTTGAACAAAAATGGTGACATCAAAACAAAATAGGAAAATTTAATGCAAACACGATGTCAAAACAATTCACGTTTAACAAAGAGTGTTATAAATTATAATAAAATAATTATAATGGATAAATAGTAGAAAAAATTGAGAAAATTAAATTCTGAAAATATGTTTTAATTATCCTATTTTTATTATTCAGGAGGTGGGAAAGTGACAAAATAAAGTGGTATTTAAGGTAAGGGGATTCTCAAACCCAACTCATTTTCTTTATGTTATCCATATTTCACGAAATATTAGGTATGGATATTTCTATAATGTTACTTAAATGTCATTTAATTATTCTTATATTTTATTTTTTGGGATATTCATGTTTCCACTATGATTTTTAATCCAAATACAATGATTTTCCAAAAACACTTTTCTTTCCAAAACACATCATTGACTCCTCTTGAGTTGTTTCTTCTTTACTCAAGGATGATGGTGTTTATAAAAAATATGTTCCCCTTATTCATTTAGGAACCCTGAGAGTTTATTCTTGAAGGTATGCTTTATGAAATCCTTATAAATATTATTACTTTCCATAGGTTATTTCATGACTATGATTGTTATATATTCTATGTGGTATGCATGATTATGAAAATATTATGATGTGATGAGTGAGACTAGAATTATATATACCTCTAATGTGTTGGGTAATGTAATGTATCTCATAAATTAATGTGTATTGTGTGTGAACATGATTCTAGATTGTTAAAAATGATGATGTTATGATTATGGACATATGTTATTCGTGAACATGATGTTATCTTTGTTCACAACTATGTGTGGTATTTTAACACTATGACATGATGTTTTATTTTTATACATTTCCACATTCCATGCCTTTATAAAATGTTTCCCTCCTGATGTTGATGATGATCATGTGCTTATGATATGATGATAGTGATTGTGTTCTCACATGTGTTATTGATTCGTGTCCCTTATTTCTCCTCTTACTGGGATTTTAGCTCACCCATTTCTTTGATGTATATCCTTAGGTGGCAACATGTACTAAGGTTGACATGAGATTTCAGAAGGATAAAGAAGAATACTTTAAATAAATATTTGTGATTTATTATTTATAAGTTATATATGATCCTAATTTTCTCAAAATACTATTCTTTTTTATCCTTGAATGTATAAATATTATGTTTTTTATCATTAAAATGATGTAATAGTCATATAAGAAAAATTAGGGCCGCTACATGATCTGATGTGATCGTGTTGTGGGGCGGTGTCCCAAGTGTATTCAGGAGTGATGTGATGTGATGTGATCGTGATGTGGGGTAGTGGCATAGGTGTTTGTAGGTGTGATGTGATGTGATTGTTCTATGGGGTTATGGACCAAGTGTCTGTGGGTGTGATGTGATGTGACTATGTTGTGGGGTTGTGGTATATGTTATTTAGAAGAGATTGAATTTTCATGACGTATGATGTTGGAGTGTGAAAGCAGAAAATTAGTAGGAAAGTTTTACGAGGTACCATTTATCAATATGTTTCTTATTAAGTTATTATAGTTGGCTTTCATTATTTGGTGAGTGTGTCTTGGTGAGGTTGGGTTGGATAGATGTAATGTTTAGATGTTGTTGGTTCTGTAGTTTTTTCATGGGTGCATTGGTATGCTTCTTTCACATCACTACTACAAAACATGAAATATATAATTCTAGCCTTTATCAGTGCTAGAAAAAAAACATTGATAATGCCTACCTTTATTAGTATTTTTTTAGCACAAATAAAATATACTATTTATCAATGCTTTGTTTTTAGCACTGATAAAGGCCTCGATCGTGCAATGAGTCCCACATTAAAATAGTGCAAGGGAGGTTGCTTCTTTATATATCATTCCACCGTATGCCAAGCTTAGAATCTTGTTGTGGGGATAGGCTCTCCACATACACAGCACAAACATATACAGGCCCTACACAGGCCCATACAGGCCTTATCCCACCCTCAACTTCCTGTGGGCCTTAGCCCACCTTCATACACCCATTTGGGTCTTACAGGACCCAGCCCAGCTATCGAGCCAAATATATAGCCCTACTCGGTCCATGCACCAATTTTTCTATACAAACCAATTAAAAAAACAAGTATTAAAAATAATAAAAATATTGAAATAACTAAATAAATAAAAATTAAAAATGAATAAATTTAAAAAATATTAAAAAAATCTAATTAAATAATTATTAATAAATTCAATATATATATATATATTATAAATATTAAAAAATATATTATACGTTAAATATAGATATATAAAATGAATAAAATTAAATAATTAAACAAAAAAAAATTAAAAATGAATAAATTAAAAAAATATTAAATAATTATTAATTAAATAATTATTAATAAAAATGAATAAATTTAATATACATATATATAAATTGTAAATATTAATAAATATTATGTTGTAAATATAGATATATAAAATGAATAAATTTTAATAATTAAACAAAAAAAATAAAAATAGATAAATTGTAATAATTAAACAAAATTATTAAAAATGAATAAATTACAAAATTATTAAAAAAATTATTAATGAAAAAATTATTAATAAAAATGAATAAATTTAATATATAAATATATACATTAATTATAAATAGTAATAAATAATATATATTAAATATAAATATAGAAAATGAATAAAGTGTAATAATTAAAAACATATTAATTTCCTATTCATTTTTAATGGTTTTTATACATAATTATTCATTAATACATTTAATATATAAATATATATATATATATATATATCAATATATATATAATATTTCCTAGAATATGATTTATATAATAAAAAATATTTATGCTTACACTAAATAATTCATATCTTTAGTGAAGAATGGTTTATAATTAAAAATTAATATTAATTAAAAATATTCAGTAATTTTATCGAGTAAAGGACATTAATTGAATGTTTTTTGATTTTTCAATTTAACATATATCAAATGTTTTTAACATTCACCAGCAAATATAAATTTTTATTAAGCCACTTTAAGGAGAAGTGGGAAACCATAGTTCACAAACCATTAATACCACTATGTACTGAAAGAACTCACAAATTGATTAAACACAAGGCTAAGATTATTAGAATCAGACACTTTGTATAATTCCTAGTGTAGAGTACTAACCTGGATGTCTAGATCCTTTTTGATAAGCTCTTCAAGTTGGGTAGTCATTCTATCCATTGTCTGTATGAATTCCTCAGAGTTGATTTTGTAGTGGTTGAAACCTCGAGCAAGGATTCGGACTTGTTTGTCTAACCACACCTCTTGCTATTCCTTGGCATCAACTTGCAACCTTCTTTCATATATTCTATCGATATCCTCTTTTGAAGTGTTGACCTGAACATATTTTTCAAACATTTATTCTTGGAATGGAGGATACGTTTCACACACTTCCCTTCTTCTTCTGCTTCAACTACTCTTGTTTTTCCACTTTGTTCTCCACTTTCCCTTTTCTATAAGGCTTTTATTTCTTTGTTTCCACCCTTCTTAGCCGACCTAGTTTCCATCAACTTAGGCAAGTGGGAATAGTATTTTCGTCCCTTTGATTTTTTCCCCTTGACTACAATGCACTTTCTGAAGTCTCGATTTCCTTTCTGCCCTTTCTTCCTTCTAGGACTATGAAGGCCTTTCCCCTAAATTATTTCCAAACTATCCACTGAGAATTGGATGTAACTGTCGACACCTAAATCCTCCTCCTCTAAAGCTAACATTGGTTCTTGGACATCCAAACTATCAAAGCGGTTACCCAGCACCACAACTGGGTCTTTTTTGAGAGGGATCTACCTGCACAAAGACTTCACCAGTCCTACCTTAATATCAAAGGCATTCTTCTTCCCTGCACTCATAGCCTTCACCTGGATTGGAGGTTGTGGAGAGAGGGTGTTGGGGTCTAATGGACCCAAGACAATCACCTAATTCATCCTACCTTGTCCAATCTGTGATACTGCAACTGACTCCTCCTGCAAGTTTTTTCTGGATATCTCAGTCTTCCCACTGGTGTCAATCCCAATGGCAGCATAGCTAGAGGTCCCCCTAGTGATTAAGGACTTTCCCTTTTCTCCTGGAGGCACACTTTCTGGGACAAGACTGAAGCAAACAGGCTGCCCCGGTGGCTGTGGCTCCTTTTCACCCGATTCCTGTAATTGATTTAGGATACCCAGGTCATGTTTCAAACGATTAAACACCTCGTCCACCGGTGGATTTTCTCTCAAACCACTATCCTTGCACGGAATAGAAGGCGGTAGCATGGTTTTACCTTGGTTATCCCCCTTTACAGTAGCACTTACATCCCCTCTACAACACGAACCAACAGAATCTACTACCTTATCCGGTTTATTAACAACTATAGAATTGCAGACCGGGACTCTTCCAAACTCCATATGATCGGACTGGGAACAACCATGGAAGCTATGATGACATTTGGAATCCTCATGGCCTAAACGATGACAACCAGAATAGAAGGATATCCAAGAATCATAATAAATATTCTGGTTCCAGCAGACCTCTCCCTCGATATCAATGGTGATGAAATTCAGAGGGCCTTTCAATATATCAACTTCAACACAAATCCTCGGTACAACGGGGTGGCAAATGACACTGGTGTGGGAGTCGGAACATAAATAACAGACAAGAAATTTACCTATCAATCGGAGGATCACCGAGTTCTAGAACAGCAAAGGAAGTCCAGGAAGTGAAATCCAGAGAGCTATGGTCAGAGGGTCACGCCTCGGGTGAAAATCAAAGGTCCACTGGAAGAGGTAGAAACTAACTCCTCCCATAGAGCGTGGATCAAATTCCCACGCAGCAACAAGGTCCTCTTCATTTGAGAAGCGTACTTGAATGTTCCTCGCATCTAACAGACCAACGATCGCTCGATCTTGCAAATTCCAGGATGAAAAGACGAACTGGTCGAACGCATCAACTGAGGGGCGATTCCTTTCGAATCGGGCTACCAAGGTGAGATCCAGCAAAGTTAAAGCTTCCGTGAACTCCAGAGGAGAAATCGGAACTGAGAGAACTCCATTCGATAGGGATTGGACCTTAGGGATTATTTCGATTAGATGGAACATAGGTAGGGAGGACGGTTACGTGAAATGGGAGAAAGAAGGAGACCGGGGAGGAAGCGAGCGTGAAGAAGAAGCTCCCCTCCCCGGCCGAAGTAGGTTGAGGAGGGGAGGCGGCGTTGCATTCATGCCCTACGCCATTAGTGAAGAGGAAAATAGGAAGCGAGCATGGATCCCTACTAATATCAAGAACACTATATATTAACATTTATTTCACACATACATATATTTAGTTAATACATTTTTATATACAATGCAAACAAACAAATATTTTCATAATTAATGAATTCTTATATAACACGAAAGGATGAAACTTATATATAAGCACATAGACCTGATATTTATGTAATTTATTGAAATTTTAATATTCATTTTAGAATTTCATTTAGTAACATGATATATTTTATATATTCTATTTTTAATAAGTAAATTTTATTTATTTATTTTAAATATTATTACACTTAAGTATTATTTATTCATTTTTTATATTTTTTATTTTTTATTTTATTAGAATTTAATCATTTTCTAATATTTGTTTGTATATATTTATTTATTATGTTTTAATATTTTAATTATATATTCATGTTCATTTCAATATATATCCATGTTTTTTTAATAAGTTATATTTAATGAATAAATCTTATCCATTTTTTTAATATTTTTAAAGTGTACTCATTTCTAATTATTCAATTCCACTCATTTTTAACATGCATACATTTAAGATTATATATTCATTAATAATGTTAAAAATATATTTGAAAATAAATATTTATAAATAAATATATTTATAAATTTATATTTACTATATTTATAAAATTATATAATTACAATTATAAATAAATAAATATTATTTTTTTTAAAAAGGTATTTATATAATTATAAATAAATAATTATATATTTAAATAAATATTAAATTATAATAAATATATTTAAATAATGAATATGTTTATGATATTTTTATTTTTATTTTTATTTTTATATATTTATTAATTATATATATATATAATTATATATATATAAAATGATATAAATATATAAATATTATTTTTTTAAATTATTTGTATAATTATAAATAAATAATTGTATATTTAAATAATTATATAAATTATGATAAATATATTTAAATAATGAATACATTTACTATATTTATATTTATATTTACATTTATATTTATATATTTATTATATATATATAAATATATAAATATATATAATGATAAAAATATATTTATAATTACAAAATTATAAAAAATATTTTTAAATAATAAATATATTTACTATATTTATATTTAGATATATTTATTATGTATATATATATGTATATATAATTATATAAATATATAAAATTATAGAAATATATATAATTAAAAATAAATGATTATAAATATATTTACAAATATATTTATTTATAAATATATTTTTAAATGTATATTTTCTATATTTATAAAATTATATATTTATAATTATGAATAAAAAAATATTTTTTAATGTATTTACATAATTATAAATAAATAATAGTATATTTAAATAATTATAAAATTATAATTAATATATTTAAATAATTAGTATATTTAATATATTTATAATTATATTTATATATATATATATGAAATATATATATTTATATAAATATATATAATGATATAAATACATTTATAATTATATACAAATATTTATAAATATATTTATTTATAATTATAATTATAATTATAAATAATTTATCGATGCTAAAGTTTTAGCACTGATAATGATACATTTTTTAATGCGTATTATTTTAGTAGTGATAAAAGGTATCTTTATCAGTGCTTTTTTGGAAGCACTGATAAAATCCACCCCAATATTTTTAAAAGAACCCTAACTGAATAGATTTTAATCGCACCTCTCAAGCTATCGTGAAAGCCCACTACTGTCATCGTTCCCCCTTGACCTTATCTTGTATGAATCAAGCCTTGAATCTAAGGTATGTAATTGTTTTCTCCATATCTCTCATTGCTTAATTTTTTGGGTTTTTCTATGTACATTAGTGCATCGTTTTCTTAGCTTGGTGCTCTCATGGGTTCCAATTTTTGGGTATCTACTAATTTTCATTCGAGTTTTATTGATTTCACGAGCCTGGATGATCAAAACCTCACCCTTTGAGTTCAACAACCCCCTTGTAATTGGTTTGGGTTCCTTAGGAATTTTAGGCCTGGAATCATATCTTCCTCTTATTTTTCAGTCCCTGTACAGTAAGTAGTGGAATCTTCACATTAAGTTAAGTGATTCAAGAATACTTTTATACTTTGTGTAAATTATGGGATTATCATGCTACTACTTTCATTGGGTAAATGGCATGAATTAACCTAAAAAATAAATAATTGGGATGATCAAATTAAAAAAGGGTAAGTGTATCTTATGAATTTATATATGTTTTCTATGAGAATTTATGTGATAAATGGTTATTGTTGTTATGATACTGAAAATTTCCTTACTACAATGAAATATGGTTTTTCTACTTTTATTAATTACTAAGATTACCTTTCATAAAAGGTTAGATATTTAAATCAATTAGTGAAATGACTATGTAAAAATTTTGATAGTGGAAAGGGTATTTATGCTAGCCCGAGATGAATTATATTCAAAGCATGATTTAATGGTGATTATTTATTATGTTATGTTTTCACTTTTTCTATGATTCTCTACCATTTTTATGGTTCAATTATTTGTGTGGGCGTTGTTGGGAATTGATGTGGCTAGATTTGGTTGTTGGATGCTTGAATTTTTTTTATCAAGACTTTCTTTAAGAATCATGTGTATTTTGTGAGTAATAGTTAGTGTTACATAGAATCTTAAAAGGTTATAATTTTTTATTTTGTTTAAAAAGGGATGTTTTCAGGTTCTATAATTAAAATCAATTTAAATTTGGTGGTATGTTATTTAAATATCTGATTAAATAACTGAAGAGTTTCCTTTAGTGATTTTGAATATTTGAAATAGGCTTAGTCTGCTTTATGATTTAGTACAATGTTTTGTTTTAAGGTTGATATGAAATTTAATTTTGGGTTTTTGTTTCATAAAAATCCTATAGATTTTCTTTGATGAGTTTCCATCTCTAGTTATCTATAATTTATGGATTTGACCATTCATGTTCTTTTTTATGATTCTTCATACTAGTTTTAATTGAATGAAACATCATATGGTTTTAAAAATTATTTTGGAAATAAAATTTATGTTTAAAAAGGTGTTAAATAAAAGTTGATTTTAAATTTTTATTCTTAATAAATGTTCCAAAGCCTCATTTGGTACTTTAAAAAGATATTTATGAATTATATCATTTTAAAAAAAATAAAACAGAGCATTATCAAAAATTTCAAATTATATTTGTATTTATAGTTTTCATGTATATATCTAAATTTTATGATTTCCATGTATAGTGATTTTGAATAATGTAACTTTTTAGTATAAAGTATACTTAAATTATTTATTAAATGATTCTTATTATGTAATGAAATGTTTTAAAGAAAGAGTTGAAGTTTCTTGTTGATTGAGTTAAATTATAAATTTGGATTTTTAAAGTGTGGCAAAGTATTTATTATTGAATAAATTCTAATTTTCATATATTAAACTAAATATTATTTTCATATATACAAAAAAAATATCTAATGATATATTTGAATGAGTTTTAAAGTGTTTATAAATTAAATTTATGGATTCGTTTCTTGTTTAGGATGTTTTATTAAAAATAAAAAGGTTTTAAGGCTTTTGAAGCTAAAAAATTCTTTGTTTCTTTAGTTTCAAAGGTTTTCTCACTCTGATTTAATTGTTCACCTATTTTTGCACCCAAAAAAACACTGCCTACTATCATATATGGTGGAGAATACAAATGATAAGTATACATAGTTTTTGTAGTGCATAGCTGGTAATCGGATCCAAGTTCCAAGTATCCCTCTTGTTCCCATGTTTTACTCAATCTATCTTTCCTTGGCCATTGTTGGTTCACTCTCTCTATCTCTTGTGTGCCTTCACATTCATTATTAATATTTAATGAATTAATTTTAAATTAATTTTTTATGCATTATTATGTTTTTCGGAATTATATATTTTTAATTCACATCCCTATAATTTTAACTAAAATAGAATATTTATGTTTTGTATATAAAATATAATTCATTTTAACATATAATCCATGTATGTAATATTATTATTATTTTAATCTATTTTGTATAATTAGGTATGGTTTGAGTATCCAAGATAACTGAATTTATTGAAATGTTTATTAATGGAAAGTATTTGTGGTGTTTCTAAAGAAATTGAATAGATTTTTTGGATATTGTAGGATATGTAAAATATAACTAATATTGATAACTATACTATTTTTGAAATAGGGGTTCTCTGGTGGGTTATAGTACAAATATATTTTTTGGTATTCCTATAATACATGGTCTATAATAAGATAATTTATAATTATACATTAAAAATGATTTGAAAGGCCTTAATTTATTATTTAAAGTGTATCAAAACATGGTAAATGAGAATAAATGAGAGAGGAAACATTTATGATTGAAGTAGCTACTTATCATTGGTAAGACGTCATAGTTAAATTAAATAAGTTTTAAGGTTTGACTGATACTTTTCAGTGGTTAAATTTATTTTATGATTTCAATTGCTCACTAATTTCTTTAGATCTTCGAATTAATCATACATGACATTTGTCCACTAACCGGTGACAATCACCTGAACTTTCCGACTCCTTTAAAGCTACACATAGACTATTAATTAAACACCTCCTGACCCACCACATGTCAAGTGAAGAAATGAATAAACATCAAATCCTCCCACTTGTTGGACTCCCACCTAGAAAGGTTACTAAAATTGTCCTAGAATTTCAATAGTTTTGTCTTGGGAAGCTAAGTGCTTCTGAAATTCAGTCCTCAGACCAAAGTCTTTTTCCTTTTCATGGAGTAATTAAAGAATTTATTTGAATGTTTAAATTGAAATTATTTTCTCTGCATGAGTGTGTGTAAGACCATCAATATGAGCCTTCTCATGGTTACACCAATCAATGAGCCCCTTATAGGGATCCAATTGATGCTGCTACTTTTTTTAGAAAAAAATAAGAAATGTTGTTCAGTGCTTTTCCAACTCCCAGCTCAAGAACATTTATATTTAAGGAGTAAAATTGTATCCTCATCAAATTTATCTCTTAAATAGTTATTATTAAATTTTGTTTCTTGAGACTCATCCCCCATCTATTCTGTACATGTACCAATGTTTCTTGAACTACTCTAAGAAGTAGTTATCCTATACTTGGTTCTGATGATCATTTTGGATGAATTCAAAGGATAAAAACTACCACCAATGGAGTAATTATTTTTCTTAAATTAAATTACCCATTTCTTTCAAATCATACTGAAATTATTTTAAATAATAAAAATGTGGTTTCCTCGTATTATAATTATCAACATCTTTCACATTTTATTATGAATATATTATATGTATTTATTTGTTTATTATACAAAATGAATATTTTATGAACCTAATAGGATATATATGAATTGAAAATGGATGTGTTCTAATAATATGAAAAAATAGTATAAATATGGAATTAAAGAGTTCATCAAGTTTTCAATAGAGCATGCATACGACCCTTCTCAAATCCTTTGTTCGTATTTATGTTTTTTTATTCAAGAAAAAATAGTTTGGAAGAGTTGGAATAATATTTTATTTGTCATAGAATAGATTAGAGCTATAAATTTTGGAATAAACATGGGGAAAACTGAATGTGCACACTGATTGGGATGATAATATGGTTTATGGATCATTTGATATGAATACTAGTGTAAATGATGATGGAGATCATATAAAATAAATTACTATGGAAATTGAAGATGACCTTTGTGATTTCAAAAAGTTGTTTGAGGAGTTAAATAGTTTTTCTAAGAGACCATTATATACCATTTGTACTAAATACACAACATTTTCAGCTGTATTGAAGTTATATAATTTGAAAGCTGGCAGTGGATTGATCGACACTATCTTTAAAAAACTACTTAGTCTCTTGAATGATATACTGCTACAAGAAAATGAACTTCCCTATTTAACATATGATGCTAAAAAATGATGTGTTCAATGGGAATGATCTCTAAAAAATACATTGTTGTCCAAATGATTGCATATTGTTTCTTAAGGACTATGAATCAGTCATAAAATGACCTAAGAGTGGTGTAGATCAATACAAGAAAGATGAATCAATTCCTTTGAAATTATTATTTTACTTTCCTATCATTCCATGTTTTAGAAGACTATATGGATTTTAGGAAACTATGAGAAAATTAACATGGAATGCAGATACAAGAATTAAATATGGGAAACTATGTCATCCAGTATATTCTCCTTAGTAGAATAAAATTTATTACGAGTATCCTGAATTTTTCAATAATCTAAGAAACTTCTATCTTGCATTATCTATATAAGGAATAAATATTTTTAGTGTATAGAGTAATACTCACATTATATGACCCATCATGTTGGTAAGTTATAACTATCCACCATGGTTATTCATGAAGTGTAAATACATTATGATGTCTCTTCTTATATCTAGACTAAAGAAACCCAGTAATGATATTGATGTTTATTTTGATCCATTGATTAAAGATATGAAATTGATATGGTATATAGGTGTTACAATGTATAATGATCACATAATTAAAGAATTCTCATTGAGGGCCATATTGTATGGGATGATAAATGAATTTCCAACTTATGAAAATTTGTTAGGCTATAGAATTAAAGGAATTTTGGGGTGTCCCATTTGTGAATAATTCACACACTCAGTCCATTTGAAACATTCCACAAATGTTGTGTTTTTAGGACATCATAAATTTCTAACCCAATAATATAAATACCAATCTTGGATGATAGAATTAGATGTAAATACAGAACAAGGTACAACACCATCTCCACTAAAAGATGATCAACTATTTGATAAAGTAAAATATATTGACACTATTTTCAATAAACCATTTTTGAAAAACCTTAAAAAATCATGTTCAAAAAAGAGATCAATTTTCTTTGAATTACTGTATTGGAATTTCTTTTATTTTAGACATTTTCTTGATGTCATTCATGTAGAAAAAAACTATATTTGATAATGTTATTGTAAAATTACTAAATATTCCTAGCAAAACAAAATATGGAATTAAGTCTTGGTTGAACATGATTAAAATGGGGATAAGGGAAGATTTGGTACCGATGAAGGGTAAAAGGAATATTTTTCTTCCCCCAATATCTTACACTCTATCCATATAGGAAAAAATTTAATTTTTCATTTTCCTTAATGGTGTAAAATTTTTAGAGGGGTATTCCTAAAATATAAATATTGTTGTTTCAATGACTAATTTGATGTTATAGGGTCTAAAATCACACGAATATCATGTTTTGATGCAATATTTTATGTTCGTAGATTTACATTGAATTCTACCAAAAAATGTATGGCATACATTAACCATACACTTCTTCCTTTTAAAATCCATATGCAGTAAAGTTATAGACCTAGAAAAGTTTACAATCATTAATAAAGAGGTTGTAATCATATTATGGTAATTAGAGATGTTATTCCCACCATCATTATTTGATATAATGGTTCACCTGATGGTTCAATTAGTTAGAGAGGTTTAACTATGTGGCCCTATCCATTATAGATGGATGTACCCCATTGAAATGTATATAAATATTTTGAAAGGGTATGTCAAGAACTGAAGTTTGTAAAAAGGTTAGATTAAAAAATGATATATAATTGAATAAGATGTTGAATTCTATGCCGATTGACTATCAGATATTGATAGCATCGGTCTCTCAAAGTCTCATCATAGTGTACACCTTATGGGTGAAGGGATTTCAAGAAGATATGTTATTACAATTACCAAAATAGAGTGGGATCAAGTGAACCATTACATTTTATATAATAGTGAATATGTTGATCCATATGTTGAATCCCAAAAATCAATTCTTAGATATTTGAATCCATAAAGGGATGAATATGAATATCAAATACACATAATCAATAGTTTATCGGATAGTTCTAAGAACATATTTATAAGGATTTATTTGAAAATCCAAATTTAATTTCTGAATGACTTTGATGGATAGACAGGGGATGAAATTCAAATGCTATATCTTATAATGATTTTGTAATCAATGGTTATATGTTCTATACAAAAGAACATGATGACTGCAGTTCAATGAAAAATAATAGAGTTGTGCTTATGGAATAAAAGATGTACATATCTAGTTCCAAGGAAAATAATACAATTTATGAAAATATGTCATATTTCAACATTATCAAATAGATATACGAGTTGGATTATACAAAATTTCAAGTTCCAATTTTCTATTGCAAATAGGTTGACAGAAGGAGTGTAGTGAAGGTTGGTGAAATGGGATTTGTGAAGGTGAATTTCAGTGTGGAAGGGGAAAAGGATGATTTGTTCATAATGGAATCATAAGTAGTGTAAGTATATTATGTCTCATATCCATAAAAAAAAAGAATTATTCACTTGTCATAATAATGAATAAAAAACTATAGGGTCAAACGAAAATTCAATCAAGGAAGACCTTTTTATTGGGAGATCACAATTAATTCATGGTACTCCCATTGTAGTCAATGTCTTATACGTTATAGGGGACCACAAAGAGGGGATTTGGATTCTCAATAGGGGATAAAAATCTCTTCAACCATTAAAAAAAGAAATAGAGTTCAATGAGAAGGTTAAATTGTTTTTAATATAATATGTTTTTCCTCATAATATTATGTGTTCTCTACTATATTAACATAATATAAATTAAATGTTTGACTACTCATGTAGACAACATCTTCTACATGTGATGATGTTACCAATCTCAAGGAAGAATGGGAAATTGACACTAAAACTGTAGAATTATTAGGGGATCAATATCATGTTGATGAAAAAAACAATAATGAAACAGCATCATAGTGTTGACTAAAATTATCAAGGTAAAAAGTAAGGGTAGAAATTTGAGGTTGGATGGAATCAACACAGAAAACCTATTGACCCCAACAAGTTAATGTTCATTGGTTATATTTATGTCACAATGAGGATGAATGTTCTGATTAATATAGAGTTGTGGCACTATGTCCATCTCATAATAAAGGAAAACCTTTGGGAAGATATAATGGTAATGTTACAATAATCTTTCTCTATTTTACCGAAAAATTATATAATGAAATGTTGATTTAATTTTAATTATTCCTTGAATAGTTTGTTTATATTAGATAATTTCTATAAGAAATATGTCTTAATGGATACTAGAAAAATACCATAGAGGCTTCTAGACTCTTCTTACCAAGTTTCGTCTTATATATGCTAAGGGGAAAGTAAATCCCCACCCACCAATTACTTATTCACATATTATAAAGTAGGAAACATGGAATGCTTTCCTAATTCTTCACAATAAGAAATCATTTCAGGTGAATTGTAGTTAATAATATATTTTTTAAAATTATTTATTTTATCCAATTTGATTCAAAAAATTAATTTATGAAACAACAATGGAGTTCTAAAAATAAAAAACATGCATCAAAACCAATGTACCAACATCGCAAAGCAAGGATAAGGTACATTTCACTAGAGAATAAATTGGTATGTATTTAAAATAAATAATAAAGTTTTTAGGTTTGACGAAAAAAATATATTTTCCTTTGTTTATATTCATATTGATGAATCAAAATCTGAATCCACTTCTATCCCATTTCATGTTCTATAGAAGAATTCTCGCATAAATAAAAAGGGTAAACTAGTTGGTGAAAACAAGAAATCTATATGTGAAAATTTTATAAGTATGACATAATAGTAATTCATTATGATTTGTAATAGTATTACATAAAAATATCTATTTATATTCATATATTTTTTATATGGTTTATACAAAAGAATCAGTAATGACCCTACCAGAAGAAAAACTACTTTCAATAGATTTTAAGAGTCTAAAACAATATGTTCGCGTTAGAGTTGTAGGTTTTGGAGTGTATCCTAGAACATATTTTGAGAATACAAAACAAAAAAGAAGATAAATATAAGTTTATGAAATAATTTTAGGCACAAATAGATGATTTTCAAGATATTATTGTCTGATCTAGTTTAGTATAACAATATATGTGAATGGATCAAAGTGAATAGGTGGTAGAATAAATATCAATAAATCAAAAACCAAATGACCCCACTAGATTTGAGGCTAGTAATTCCCCTCAAATTCATACCTTACCTAAGGTAATCAATTTTTTCATTACTTTTTCTAATAATGTGAATCAAACAACTTTCGATAACTTTATATTACAAAAATTATACATGGTGATGTTGTATGTGAATTCTATCTCTCAAAACCCACAAACCACCTTGTTTCGAGGGGTAAAATGTATAATATCCTTATAAACATGATACAAAATAAATAAATCTAAAAAGATCACATGAGAGTGAGGATTGAGGTAGCTTAGGAACCTACTGCTAAGTTTCCCATTCCACTTGATGAGATAAATATTACAATGGTCAATGATATTATTGGAACTTTCATAGCATTTCCATATATCTTATAAAGATACATGAGATATGTATTTAACAAAAAAACTAAATGAAAAACCTAAAATATTTGATGAAAAAAGTCTGAAGTGAGGTATGGTGTTACAGATGGATAATGCTATGGGGAAATGGAAGTTCGGATCTAGACAACCTAGTGAATCAACCAAGAAAACAAAAAAACCTTTCGGGGGTACCTTCTACCCACCAGTTCCACTAAAAATTTTATTATAATTACAAATTTATGAAGAGACCACATTCAAAGATATATATATATACTATATTCCATATAAAGAAGAAATATTTGGAACTGTCATTATAGGTGCAATTGGTCTTGAGAGTATAAATTAGATTCTCAAGTTTCAATGGTTGGGAGTCTCAGATTGAATACATATATAAGGTTCATTTTTATAATATTTCTATCCAAAAAATGATCTAATACGTTCATTAATGTTAATAACTATTCATATCTTTTATAGGCGTTTATATTAATACAATATAAAGAAAAAACACTTTGAATAATGATTTTTATCAATTAATACCTGTATTATTTCTATAGAAGAAACTGAATTAGAGTCAAAAGAAATTGATAAAAAAACATGAGCTAAATGAGGCATTTGAGAAGAAAATAACAAACAATAGGATCTTTTTTATGCCTACAATGTAAGGGTAAAACGCTACAATCTAATCATATAAAATATATTTTTATTTTTTAAATTACTTATTTGTTTTTTTAGGAATCACTAGATGTTGATCTCAATCAATCTGAATACCAAAAATATTTATTTTTTGGATCCAATGCATGGATATTCATCAAACTGACCACACAAGATGTGTATTTTGAATTTGTAATGAATTTCAATCAAAATTTTATAGGTAAAAATTGAATTATATGTTTCAGTATATGTTTTAAAAATAATTTTTTTATGATAAATGGGTCGCTAAATATAAGTTAAATTGTGGTATGAAGTCATTGACTGAATATAATAATCTTATGGATTACTTGAAATGGAAATAGGTTAAGGTACATATAGAAATATTTAACTATAAAAACATATTTCAAAACAATTTATTTATTATTTTCAATGTTTATGCATTTTATGAAGCATGATAACAATAACGATTATGGATATTATGTTTGTAAATTTATAAAAGATATCATAAACCATAAAAAGGATAGTATCTTGCAATAGGTAATTTATGAAGGTAATATCAATTTTATTAAAAATATTTTTAAATTATTTGTCTGTATATATTTTCTCAATACTACCAAGATTTTTGATAACCTTCATACTCATAAGAATAATTAAATTTTTTTAGATAAGACTGAGAAGTTTTAATGGTGTCAAAATGTTTGTCGACATCAAATTTAGGTGATTACATACAATGTTTGTGATATAGTATGGGCTATTACCTTAGAAACATATTTGGGGTGTGAAGAATTAGTATCATAATGCTTATATATGTTTTTTGATCTATTTATAAAGGATAAGTATAATGGAGTAAATCAATTTGTTTAGAAATGAATGGGTAGAATATATAGTGTTAGGATGTATCAAACATCATGAAGAGGTGACTTCCTACTACTTAGTTAATTTTCTCATCATTTTATCTAAATTTTTTCGTTAATTTCATTATCATTTTTATCTGATTCTTATTTTATTAAATTTATAAATTATTTCAAAACACATGTCACATGCTTAAAACTGATAAAATAAGTTTTTATTGTTTTCCAACTTTAGGTTAAAGATCCATAAGCCATTCATGATGTGTAGGAATTGAATGCATGTCAATCTGACACCCGATGTGGTCGTTCTAACTCAAAGTATGTGTTTTCAATACAAAAGTGTCATTTTAGTTTAAAAAATACATTAAATAGTCAGAATTGAGAAAATGAGCTCATACTATTTTTAAAATTTAGGAAAACAATCCATAATTTATTTTTCACATGTAGGAATTTATTGCATGTCAATATAACGACCAATTTGGTTGGTATGACTTAAAGTATGTGTATTAAATACAAAAGTGCCATTTTGGATTAAAAACACATTAAATAATCAAATATGAACAAATGAGCTCAAAATTTACACACATATCATGAAGATGTGACTTACTACTACTTATTAAGTTGATTTTCTCATTATTTTATCTATTTTTTGTTAATTTCCTTATCATTTTTATCTGATACTTATTTTTTTAATTTTCATAGATATCATAATGAAATGAATTCTTTAAAATGGATGATTTACTCATGTATTATGATAATGCACTCAATAAGGATAATTAACTCATAATGATGAAATTTTCTTTTTATTCTCCAATGTATTCTACATTCCGAGTTATCAAACAAAAATATTGTTAGATAACCTAGAATATTGAATGCATTATAGTATAAAAGGACATGGTGGAATCAATCATAACTCAATTTGATACACTGTGTACCCAGTATGACTCAAATTGTGTGCTTTTAGTTTAAAATTTATATTTTATTAATTTATTATTTTATATTTATGTTTAATTTATCTCTTTATATTATTACTAACATAAGAATTGGTTTCTTATACAGGTGGATTATTTTGATCGATTTGGGTTATTTTGTTCGAATATTCTCATAATTGTGAGATATTGGAATTTAAGGATGTATCTGAGATAATGTAAATAATGAAATGGATAAAGAATTTATATATACATCATGAAAAGTTGAATTCCTACTACTTATTTGGTTGATTTTTCACCATTTTATCTACAATTTTTAAGTTAATTTCCTTATATTTTTATCTAATACTTTTTTTTAATAGATCTTTTGGGAAGTAATATTTTTATTTCAACTATCTGAAACAATCCATAAAATTGAGAACATTTTTCTTTTAGATGAAAGAGGAAACCCATTACTGCCTCAAATGTGAAGTTTTTTAGGCAGAATGGGTTTCCTCTTCCATCCAAATAGAATATGTTCTCTCTTTTATAGCTTATTTTAGATAGTTAATTTCAAAAAAAAAGTCACATACTCAATAAGACGCACCTTAATATGATACACAGTGTGATCGGTATGACTTGAACTGTATATTTTTAGTTTATAATTTACATTTTAATTCAAAAAACACATCATGTACTCAAAAATGATAAAAACATTCAGATTATTTTGATACTTTAGTAAAACAATCCATAAATCATTTTTGACATGTAGGAATCATCTGCACATCAATATGATGCATAGTATAACTGATATGACTCCAAGTGTGTCTTTATAGTTAAAATTGACAGTAATTTTAGTAAAAAAGAAAGTGACATACTCAAAACTGAGCAAATGAATATGGATTTTACTTTAGAAAAATGATTTATAAGTTGTTTTTGATTTGTAGGAATTAGTCACACCTCAGTCTAATAAATGGTATGCTCAGTATGACTCAAAGTGTCCATTATCAGTTTAAAATTGACATTTTAGTTCAAAAAGTGTGTTACTCACTAAAAACTAAGAAAAAGCACTCAGATTATCTCAATAAATTAGGACAACAACTTATAAGCCATTTTTTATGTATTGAAATTAGTCACACATAAAACTAACACACAATGTGACTAGTATTACTCAAAGTGTGTGTTTTCATTTTAAAATGACATTTTATTAAAAAAAGTTTACATACTCAAAAACTGAGAAAACACATTCAGATTATTTTTATACTTTAGGAAAATTATCCATAATTCATTTTTGACATGTAGGAATCATCATCACCTCAATCTGACGCACAATGTGACTATTATGACTCCAAGTGTGTCTTCTTATTTAAAATTGGCATTAATTTTAGTAGAAAAGAAAAGTGACATACTCAAAACTGAGAAAACAAATTCAAATTGTTTTAGTAATTTAGTAAAATGATCCATAAGTAATTTTTTACATATAGGAATCAGTCTCACCTCAATCTAACACACAGTGTGACCAGTATGACTTCATGTGTGTTTTTTATTTAAAATTGACATTAATTTTAGTAAAAAAGACAAGTGACATACTCAAAACTGAAAAAATTCATTAATATTGTTTTGATACTTTGCTAAAATGACCTCTGAGTTATTTTTTATGTGTAGGAATTATCTATACCTCAATACAATACATATTGTTCCTGATATGACTTAAAGTATCTGTTATGAGTTTAAAATTGACATTTTAGTTCAAAACATGTGTCACTCTCTGAAAATAGAGAAAACATGCTTTGATTTTCTTTATAATTTTTGTAAAATGATTCATAATTCATTTTTGATGTGTGGGAATCAATCTCATGAAAAACTGACACATAATGTGACAAGTATGACTCAAAGTGTGTTTTTTTAGTTTAAAATGACATTTTAGTAAAAAAATAAAAGTGACATACTCAAAACTATGAAAACACATTATTATTGTTTTGATGCTTAATAAAAATGATCCATAAGTTATTTTTAATGTGTAGAAATTAGTCGCACCTCAAACCGATGCATGTTGTGACCGATATGACTCCAAGTGTGTCTTTTTTTTTAATTCACATTAATTTTAGTAAAAAACACAAGTGCTAAACTCAAAACTAAGTAAATGCATTCTTATTGTTTTGATAATTTATTAAAATAATTCATAATTAATTTTTTAAATGTGGGAATCATACTCACCTCAATTTGATACACGGTGTTCCCAGTATGACTCAAAGTGTTTGTTATCAATTTAAAATTTACATTTTAGTTCAAAACATGTGTCACTCACTGAAAAACTAGGAAAACACACTTAGATTCTCTTGATAATTTTGAAAAAAGATTCATAATTCAATTTTTATGTATTTGAATAAATCTCACACCAAACGATACACATTGTGATTGGTATGACTCAAAGTGATTGTTTCCAGTTTAAAATGTCATTTTAGTAAAAAAACACAAGTGACATACTCAAAATCAAGTAAACAAATTCAGATTTTTTTGATACATTAGGAAAATTATCCATAAGTAATTTGTGATTTTTATGAATTATCCACACCTAAATCTAATGTATGGTGTGACCAGTATGACTCCAAGTATGTCTTTTTATTTAAAATTGACATTAAATTTAGTAAAAAAAATACAAGTGACATACTCAAAAAACACATTTGGATTGTTTTGATACTTTAGTAAAATGATCCATAAGTCATTTGTGACATATGGGAATCAACCACACATCAATATGATAAATGGTATTCCCAGTATGACTAAAAGTTTCCCTTATCAGTTTAAAATTGACAATTTAGTTAAAAATGTGTGTCACTCACTAAACACTAAAAAAATGTTCCCTTCTTATATTGACAATTTTAGACAATCCATAATTCATCTATTACATAAATAAATTTATCACACATCAATATAATACATTATGTGGTTGTGATGACTTAGAGTGAATATTTTCAAAATATAAGTTCCATTTTAGTTTAAAACACGCATCATATTGCCAAAACCGAGAAAATGAACTCAGGTTTGTTATCATAATTTTATCTACTATTACTTAATTAATTTCCTTATAATTTTTATCTTATACTTATTTATTTAATTTTTATAGAGATAATAATTTGATACAAACAAGAAATGGCATGGTAGTTGAAGGCTTATTCTCAAAAAAGAAAGTTCTATTGAATCGACACTCATCCGTAGTGAATTTTTTATCACCATATATGAAATCCAATTTAATAATACCTTATTTTGAGAACAAAAAGAAATTTTGTGACAAGAAATAATCAACCACAACTCAATATAATATACAGTGTTCCTAATATGAATCAAATTATATGTTTTTAGTTTAAAATTGATACTTTTTTTAATTTATTTCTTTATAGTATTACTAACATAAGAATTTTTTTATTATACAATTGAATTATTTTATTCAGTATGGTTTGGTATTTTTTTCAATATCATGACCAAGGTTTGGGGGCCAAAGACAAAGTAACATTTATCTTTTTTAATGTATGTGATAATTTTACTTACTCATGTAATTATACAAACCAATGTTTGAAATATCTATAATATATTATTTTATTATTATATTTGTGTTTTAAATTTTATTACATTTCAATTTTGTATTTTAAACCTATATTTTCTATTTTTTATTTTTTCTATTATAGTGTGCTATAATTTTAAAAATACACTATAGTAATATGCACCTTTATTAGTGCTTTGGTTAGCACTGATAAAGGGGGTCCTTTATTAGTGTTAAAGAAAAAATCTGATAAAGAGGGTCCTTTATCAATGATTAAATAAGTGATGATAAAAGTTCCTTTTATCAGTGTTTTTTGTAGTGCTGATAAAGTATTCCTTTATCAGTGCTTTTCCAGTGCTAATAAAATCCTAGGTCTTTTAATCGCGCTCTGATAGTCATCGCTTTTTTGTACTGAAAATTGACAATTTTTGCACTATTAAAGCCCATATTTGTAGTAGTGTGTGTGCAATAGAGACTTTTATTTTTCTACTGAGTATACTTGTATGCTCATCGTATTTATATAAATTAATTTTTAGGTTTCCATGAGGACTATGTGGATTATGTTGGACATTACTAGCTCAAAAATTTGGATAATTGTTACGTCGATGCTTTAGATTTTCTTTTGGATATTTATATTTGGGGATTTTTATCTATAACTATTTTATTTATACATTCTTTGTGTGATGGTTTTGGTTTATTTTTATATTATGTCATGGAGTTATTTTTTATTATTCATCTTATATCCTGATACTATTTTATTACATAGGGTAATGACTCACATTTAATGATATTTTTATACCCTTAGTGCTAGTTGCAAACCTGGGGCCTACTGGAGGCAGAACTTGAGGGTCATTATCTCTCTCTCTTCATTGCGATATCATAGGTGGGAGGGGGTCATGACATGCTGAGTAAATGATCATGTAGTATTAGTTCCATTGATTGTATGAGGTTTCATTCTGTTTAACTCAACTCTTATGCAAGTTCTGTTTGATACTAATGAATTCCACTCTTTTATTAATTAATGTATCATTAATCAAATGGGGTTATATATTGATATAATTCCACACATAATGAGTATTCAAACACCTCTTGGGTTGCGAGAGTGTAAAGGATTTAAGTGTTCATATTTTTAAATAACCATAGATAGAGTGTAGTTTGTTTGGGACTTTTCTCTTCAAGACATGGATATATTTGACTTAATTCTTTGAATATATTGGTTATTTACTTTCAAGGATCGTATAGATTATTATACGAGATGTGTGAAATTAATATCCTTCAAGGAGACTAGGACGTTAATGCTGGAAGAGAAAGACCTTTAACACTGATAGTAGAAACTATTTCTTATCAATTGGAAGTAATAACTTTTGGGACTAATGATATAATTAATACTAGAAATTTTCCTACCATTATGGATAAATATCCTAGCATATTTCCTAAAAACATTACTAGTTTTTAACTTAAAATGGAAGTAGAATATTTAATTCATATCTTTCTAGGGATAAATCATATTTCACTTCTATAATATAGAACAGAGCTAATGGAATTGAGATAAGTGAAGGTACTGCTAGAGGAATTGGAAAGAAAAGGTTTCATAAGACCAAGTACATTACCTTGGGCTACTCTAGTTATTTTTATAAAGAAGGAAGTTGGTTCGATATGGATCTATGTTGATTATCATAAACTGAATCTAATTCTGATAAATAATAGATATCATATTCCATGAATTTATGATCTATTGTATCAATTTAAAGGAGCCTAATGGTTCTCTAAGATATATCTATGATCAAGGGACAACATTCATGAGTTTCTATGGTTATTATGAATATCCAGTCATTCCCTTTGGTATTAAAAAATAACCATCAGTTTTCATAGCATTGATGAATTATGTATTTCAAATATACCTAGACTCATTCATTTTGGTATTTGTGGTGACATTATAGTGCATTCTCAAACTCTAAAATACCATGAATAACATTTAGAGATTATGTGGAATACATTGTCAGATCACTTATTTTATGAAAAATTTTCTAAATGTGATTTTTGATAGAAAGAAGCTCACTTCCTCAAGAATGTCATTTCTAATAAAGGTGTTTCAATAGACCCTAAGAAGATAAAAGTTGTCATATCTTGGAAATCACTTAAGTACATATTTGAGATACAAAACTTTCTTGGATTAACAGGTTACTATCACTAATTCTTTCATTAATTCTCACATCTCACACATCCTATGATAGTGCAAACAAGAAAGGAGAATCCATTTCATTGGAGTGATGGTTGTCAACAATAATTTTTTAAGCTTAAGTCTAAGCTCACTTCAGCACCAATTCTTGTATTTCTAGAACTTGGTAAAGGTTATGTGGTCTATTGTAATGCATCTAGATCTGGACTCAATTGTGTTCTCATACAAGGAGATTATGACATAGCTTATGAATCATGATATTTAAGAATTAATGAACATAATTATCTATCCCATGAATTGGAATTGGCTATGTTGGTTCATGATTTGAAAACATTTTGTCATTATCTCTTTGGTAAAAAGATCATTATTTTCAAAGATCATAAAATATTTTAAAACATCTTTTCACAAAGGGATTTTAACCTTATACAAATAAAATGGATGGAATATCTCCATATTTTTTACTTTGACTTGGTTTATACACTGAGTAAAGGAAATTTTTTAGTTGATTCTTTTAGTCTAAATTCATATAATCAACTGGTCATAGAATCTCATGATCAGTGACAATTGATGAGTATGATCATTGATATTCATTTGAATTAAACTAATCATAATGAAGTCATAGTATTATTTTTTATGACTCTCATACCTAATTTGGTTTAGAAAGTCAAGGATGCTCAAAAATTGGATCTTGTTTACCATACCATTATGTCAAATCTTTATGGTTTGGATACTATTAATTAATGGAAACAAGATATGAACTTGTTGTTGTATTTTTGAGATCGGATAGTCATTCTGTTTTCTTTTCAGGAATAACTTCTTTTTTATTATCACCATTCTAAGTGAGTGATTCATCCAGTCATCTAAAATATGTACAAGGCTCTAAGGAACCATTTTTGGTGCTCAGTTATGAAACTAAATATTGTCTATTATGTGAAAAAAATCATCACCTATCATGTGGTTAAGGCTGAGTATCAATGACCAGCTAGTATGTTTCAATATTTTCCTATACCCATATAGATATATGATCAAATCACTATGGTATTTTTCATATCTTTATTAATAACTATTTGAAAGCATGATTTGATCTGGGTGATTATGGACTGACTCACAAAGTTGACTCACTTTATTTTAATCTATAAATCTAATATGATAAACAACTTGGAAAATATCTACATTTGAGAAGTGGTAAAATTTCATGGTATACCCATTTCGATCATCTCTGATCAAGATCCTTGTTTTACCTCTTGGTTTTGGTGATCTATTCAGCAAGGTTTGGGTACTTAGTTGACCATGATCATGTCATATCATCCTCAATCAGATGGATAGTAGGAAGGAACGATTCAAACACTAAAATAAATGATTGAATCTTGTGCTATGGATTTTAGTGGATTATGGGAGGACCACTTTCTCTTAGTGTATTTTTTATATAATAATATTTTTCATGCCACAATACAAATGGATATATTTGAGACATTATACAACAATCCTTTTTTATCTCCAATTTTTTAGTTTAATATCAGATAAAATTTTTTTTTGGGACCTATCCTTGTTCATGAAACAACTAAGAAAATTCATTTGATCTTGAAACAAATGGTTTAGGGACAAATAAATCAGAAATATTATCCGAATAATCATTATCAACATTTATCCTTTATCATGGGAGATGATGTGTGCTTGAAATTCTCTTCAAGGTTAGGGAATCATTCAGTAGTTAAGCAAGGAAAGTTATATCCTCAGAATATGGGAAATTTTGTGATACTTGAAGATATTGGAGACATTGTGTATTGATTATCCTTATCATAGAGATTCTATGTTTCCCATAATTTTTTAAATGTATCTTAATTAAATAAGTATCAGACAGATCCTACTAATGTGATTAGTTGGTACTATGTTACTCTTGAACCTAATGTGTCATTTCTCTAGGAACCAATATGAATTCTAGATAGATAGTAAAAGACCATGTGAGGGAGAATGATCTCCTTGGTATGATTGTTATGGAAGCAGGGTCAAATTTAAGAAGAGACCTGGAAATGAGAGTAATTCATGATGGATCAATGGTCGTAACTCTTCAAAAGCACAAACAGCATCTAAGTTTCTGAGGATGGAAATCCTAATAGTTTAGATAATGAACACCATCAGTGTAAGTTAATTTCTATAATATCTTATTTTTTTAAATCTTTTTATGGGTTTATTTGATTTTGAGATCTTTGGTAGGTTTCTTGGAGAGGTTGGAGTTTTTTAGGATTTTCTAGGTTCTCCATGGGTAGCAACATTCCATGTTGGAGGGTGTGGTGTATTGGGAGTGCACCTGTTCAACATGGGCACACCAAAGTACCCAAGGGAGGTCTTGGTTGCTAGGTGGAATTAGGCATGTCACGATGGTGGTATGGCTATGAAACACAGTCAAAGGAGACCTCAACACCTCATGGTCTAGGGTATGGTGGGTCCAAATATCATGGGTTTTATAACATTCTATAGTGGCTCATCAAGGTGGGTTCCTGGACTTGGTGTGATCATAGGAACCATGGCCATGGTGGAAACCACCAGGTTGTGGTAATGGTCAAACCAGTTTTTGAAACACCTAATTTGAGCTCTATTTTTGGGGGGAGGGAGTTATGGGATTTAAAGGGAGATCACATGTGATATTTTGGGATATTAAATTTGATTTTCAATCTATTTTACCTTGTATTACCATATATTATCATTATCCCTGACTAAACTCTCAATTCATGGTTTCTTTTCCCCTTATGATGAAGATTATTTGTTCCAACTCCATTGTGCAATTGGTGCTACAGATGATCCTTTCTTCTTAGCTATTGTTGATGATCATAAGAGATAAGTGACTTCTATTTTTTTCTCCACTTATCTTAGATCTTAAATGTCACGAACCAACCCGGGTCGACCCTGAACCGGTCACCCGAGCCGGTCCGCGGCAAGTCCCGAGGGGCGTTCCCGATCCCCCCGGGATGGCAACCAGTACCGGGCATTAAAATTTCAATCATTGGGAACGATTTTTGCCCAAAACAAAAGTAAATAGAGCAGAATAAATAAACACTAACAGCGGAAAAGAAATAAAAGCCACACAACCACGTACCTCCATGTGACCTCTCAGGTCACCACCCAACTAGAGAGCAACCTCGCTCCAACACTGAGCGACTCAAAACAGAAGACCTGCGACTGAAATGGTAAAAGATAGGCGTGAGCACAAAAGTACTCAGTAGGTGAGCCCAACAACAAGTCCCAAAGCACTGCCAATAAATATAGAATCTACATAATCCAGGTTTGAACTATAATGTATAAAAGTAATTTTTCATAATGTTTTACTTGAAAATCAAACACGAGACATTTCCCTTATTCTTTTTCGAAAGTTAGTTCCATTTCATTAGTTTTAAACTCATTCTGAAAAGCAAAGTGTTACATTTTCAAATCTAACCCAAAGAGAATTAAGCATTTTCATTTGAAAACCATTTTTCTCCAAAGTCTAACAGTATAGGCTGTGAAATATGACTGAAGGCAAACAAGCAGGGAAAACAAGTGCAAGTAAAGGTAAGCAGGCAAGGAAAACCAAGTGCAAGCAAAAGTAAACCAGAAGTTATCAGCAATAACCATGGGCGATCCTGAACATCCCTAGAAAACCCCTGGACGTACTCGGGTTCAGACTACCTGCCGGCATGGTACTCCATAGTCAATAACCAACTGGACGCCCTATCAGCCAACCAGTGGCACATCCCTCCTGGCCTGTCTGTAACTCCAGGGGGTACTAACCCGTCTAATCAGGGTTAGCAAGCAACCGTCACTCGATAATCTAAAAGACGCCCAGGAACCCATAGTAGTTTTTGTAACACTGTGTAAGTGGGAGACCCGCGCACGCGTGACTCATCTCACCGCACTTGCCAACCCCTTACACGGACATCGCTACACGACAACCCTCGAAGGGAAGTCCCCCTGTAGAAATGCCCTCACAAGTACGTATATATATATATAATCACTTCACATTTGATAAAGTGCCAACCGGGCCGTCATGTCACTTACATTTTGAACATCTAAGACCAAATCATTTTTAAAGAGGGATGACACACGCCATTTCATTGAAAACCAGAAATGCACTTAGAAATTTATTTAAGAAACTCAAATCAGCATCTTAAACCTGGAACACATTTGTTTCACAAGTAGAGTCACTTTCCAATCACCAAACGCACCCCACTTTTATCAAGAGCCAAACGGGCCTTTAATCATTTTTTTTTTAAGGAACACCATTTCCCAAATGAAAACCAAACTTTTGTTCGCGTAACAAAGGAAAACATCTTTCATCAACCAAGAGCCACACATAAGGTTTCCAAAACAAGTTCAAAGGTCACACGACGTTTTCTCTAATCAAGGTTCTAAGAAAACACTACTTTCCATAAGCAATATATCTACAAATTCACACACGCCAAAAACATTTCAAAACACAATTTAACATGACTTTCAATATTCAGGAGGAACCATTTAGCAATACTACCATGGAAGCACAAAACTAAATCCAAGAAGAACACTTTCAATGAAACGCTAGAATTAAAAACGGCTTTTATCATCAGCAGATCACCACACTATAAAAACTACTAAATATTCTTTTAAATTTACTGAAATTCAATTAAAGGCAAGGAATAAATAAATTCTTAATTTAAAGGCGAGTGCAATGGGAGACCTACCTCAAGATCAAAGCGCGACGGTGAAAAGACCTTGGAACCAAGGCGCGATAACCCGATGTGTGTCCGAAGCCACGTGATAAAGTCCAACACTCTCGAAACTGAGGCGCGGAGACGGCAGAACCTCGGAAACAAGGCGCAGCGATGGCGCCTTGTCGGAAACGCCCTGCGCGGGTCCTAAAACGATAGACCGTTAAACGGTCTCAACAATATTAATAACAGAATAATAATAATAATAATGTGAAAATAATCGCGGTGAAAACAATAATCACAATAATAATTATAACACCACATAATAATAATAATGATGTTATAATAATAACAATAATAATATATTTAGCATAATTATAATATATCAATAATAACAATAATAATAATATCACAATATTAATACAATAATAATAATAGGAACAAAGCCAATTTAACATAATCATAATATATCAATAATATAATAATGATAATAATATAAAATAATGTTAACATAATAATAATAATGATAATATAATGACAATATCATAATAATAATAATTTAATAATAATAATAAGAATATCATAACATAATAATAATAATAAAAATAATATGATAATAATTAAAATAATAATAAATATATTAGTAATAATAATAATAATAATAACAATAATAATAACATAATAATAATAATAAAGTAATATTAACATAGTAATAATAATAATAAAATAATATTAACATAATATAATGGTATAATAATAATAATAATAATAATAAAAACAATAACATAATATAATGATAAAAATAATAACACAATATAAAAATACCAATAATAATAATAATAGAAAAATATTAACATAGTAATAATATTATTATTATTAACATGTTAAAGATATTAAAACGTTATATATATATATATATAAATAACGTAAATAAGTAAGGTTAATATAAAAAAAACAATAACAATAATAAAAAAACAAAACAAAGACTTACAGGGATCGGCGGGAGAACCAGACAGGGGGGGGTGCGGGTGTCACGCGGAGCAACGAACCGACGCCGCGGGTGCGGCGGAGGGAGGTAGCGCGGATGCTGGGGAGGAGTGACTGGGTGCGGCGAAGGAGGAAACGGGGTGCGCAGGAGGGGAGTCGCCGGACGGAGGAGCCGAGGTGGTCGGCAGGGCGGGAGGTGCAGGGGATGCGGGAGCAGAGGATGGCGGCGGCTGGGTTTAGAGGCGCGGCGGAGGAAAGGGAAGCAGGGGAGGCCGACGGGAAACGGGAAGCCGGAGCGCTGGCGACGGGGTCGGAGGCGGCAGGGCGCAGGGCCGGCGACAGGAACCGGCCGAGGAGGGGCGGCGAGCCGGTTCGGTTGCGGACGTTGGAGGCAGGGGCGAGGAGTGCGCAGGAGGGAGGCCGGGCGCGGTCGGCGAGCATGGGAGAGGAGTTTCAGTGCAATGGGAAAAGGGGGAGGAGGATCGGCAGCTCGAAGAGGAGCAGGGCTCGGGACACCTGACTTCGGCGGCTGGACGGGAACGCGGCAAGGGAAGCCGGGGCGAGCAGGAGGGGGAGGTCGGGCGGAGGAGTCGGGGAGAGAGAGGGAGGGAGTGGCGGCTGTAGGGGTAGGGTAGGGTTTAGGTTAACATATATATATATATATATAGTAGTGATAATAATAATAATATGATTAATTAAATAAAATCAAATCTTAATAGAAATTTTAAAACTATATAAGAATTGCAAAACTTTATAATAATAATAATAATAATAATAATAATAATAATAAAATAATAAGTTAGCTAATTATAATAATAATATTAATAAAACTTTATAATAATAATAACAAACCTTCATAATTATATTAATAATACTTTTATAATAATAATCATAACAATAAAATAATTAAAGTAAATAAAAGTTCGTTATTTATAATAATAATGCAACACAAATAGTAATAATAATAAAAGGTCAACGTAAAAACTTTAATATTCAAAACGTCGGGTGGACACATCGTCACCCGGGCCGAACGCACGATCACCGCTAGCGATGCGATGACCGCGCACCGGTGCGAAACCATAAATCACAATTAGTCTTCGAAAAATTTAAATCGGGACCAAGAAAGGAGAAAAATTACGGACGTCCGCGGTCGAGGTGTGACAATTCTCCCCACCACAGACACTTTCTGCCCCCAGAAAGTCACCAGGCCAAAAGTCGATCAAGATTTAAGTCCATGCCCCAACAGAACTAAAGGTACCAGGGAGAACTGAGAATCTCGGGGATGACCTTACTCAGCACAGGTCACACCCGACCGATTCAAGTGAAAACTGGGGTCCGAGATTGAGGGGAGAACACGAAGGGGTTCTCCCCACCACAAGAACTTAACTAGTGCAGAAAAGTTGACCATCTAAATAGAAAACCCTAAAAGAGGGGGTCGACGCGGGAACTCCCAACCAATCCAAACCAAATCCTATAGCACGATTAAAACAACACTTCCGTCAAGACATTAAATCCTCGACCAGAGTCAACAACCTTCAACACCAGGGAAAACCTATAGAAAAACATTTGACCGACATCAAATTGGAGACATGATCCCCCGAAGTCCACAAAACATAACCACATCGACAACATAACTAAAACGAGGTCAACCCACACGAGAGTCAAACACACTTTTAAAAAGGACACACGATTCGGAATATTACATTCTCACGACAAGTCCGCTTAGATTTATCATAGAACAAGTCCATTGCCACTTTTTAGAAAAACAACACATTTACATAAACCAGACTACTTGGACTATAATAGAACAAGTCCATGATAACCCCATGGTAAAACAATGAACGTACAACAATGTCAAGACTTAACAGCAGAAAAACAAGTACTAGAAGATCTTGATTGTTCCACTGCTAACACGGAACACAAAGTCTGGACCAAGGCTTCACAACCCTGGGGATTCCTGACTGTGCGCGAGCTTCACCCCGAGACTTGTGGCTGGGGCTCTGATGGATGAAGCATCTTCTGCCTCACAGTCAGGTACTGACATTCTCCCATCACAGCTTCCTCTTCAAGCAACGCTTCTTGCAAAACTTCTCCAGATGACCCAGACAACCACAGCGATGACATGTCTTTGGAGGGTTGCGACAAGACGGCTTTAAATGCCCGAAACGACCACACTGAAAGCATACCATCGAACGATCTGATGAACTGGAAGCTGGGACCAAAGGGGATAACTCATTAGGAACAGGTATCTCTGGCGTCTTTTCCTCACCGGAGGGGGAACTCTTACGAACAACAACAGGGGACGCTGAAGCACTAACCACCCGCACACCGGAAACCAACTCAGCCAAGAAAGCTTCCTCTACCAGCTTCTCGAAACAAAGGTCTTTATAAGGGAGGACTCGCTCCTTGATCTCTGGACGAAGACCCCCAGTGAAAAGAGAGGCCTTCATGATCTCATGCGACGCTACATCTGGAGAAAAGGAAATCAGTTCCTTGAAATGGTCCACATATGCCTTCACCGTCCGTTGGCCTTGTTGAATATGCACAAGCTCTCTCTTTCTCTCCAGCATCACTTCCTCAGGTACAAACCATTTGATGAAAACGGTTCTGAAGACATCCCACGTCATTTCACCTTGCGTTGACGGTGGGGTAACCATCTTCCACTGGTCCAGAGCTGGACCCTCAAACAACTCCATAATTGCACGAACCTTAACATTATCGGGAGTTTCCAATATTCTAAAGACACGTTCCACTTCCTCGAGCCATTCCACTGCCTCTAACGGACCCTGATCACCATGGAGAACAGGCAAAGTCTGAGGAGGACTAAAAACTGGGCATGACATATCCGAATCCTTAAAGACCTTTCTGGGCGGCATTTCCTGAGCGACATATAAAACACCAGGCCAAAACCAACATCAAATCGAAGCAACATCAATAAAAGCGCCTTCATCATAAACAGTCAGCAGAAGGACCAAACAAATACAACACAACCCAAAATAAAATCTCCTCTTTAAAATTCCCTTTTCATTTTTGATTTCAAAACCACCCTTTCTCAAGATCACTTTCCAAAAACCAATCCACTTTCAAACCAAAAGCTTTCCAAAACATTTCCTCTTTAAAACCAATTTAGAAAACAAGATCAAGCCCTTAATTTCAAATACACACCCAGGTAATCTCATGAACCGCTGCACATGTCTTTATCCACATTCCATTCATACGTGCGTCAACACACACTTTCCATGCATTCTCACACATGTGCAAACGTTCATAAAGAGGAACCGAGGTTTCAACCCAAATCATTCTTATCCAATTCCAAGCAAACAACAGATTTTCAAATCAAGGGATTTCAGTTTTAAAACCCATTTCATATATTTAAAGTCCTTTAAAAGAAACCAGTCCAATTTCCCAAAAACCTTTTTCATTTCCAACAACGCACCCACACAAACAAAAACGAAAGCAGCAGCCAAATTTGCATCAACCACTGAAATGAGGGACTAGTAGTCACACTCAACCTGACGACATGGTAGTGAGCCATGTCCCAAGTCAGTGTAGACCACTAGGAGGAATTCAAACCACGTACTCGGACTCCACATGGGTCACTACTCCATGTGAAATTACGATGTAACATCGTCTTGCCTCCATTATCATCTCTCAATCCAAGACAAACCAGAAAAGACAAGGACACAATTCCCGAACTACCCCTGGTAACTCGAAGATCAGTGCGAGCAAGAGTTCGCGACGCTCTTCCCGTACCTACCCCTCGAGTTCCGACAGTCCTAATCTCCTTCTACCGGACAACCCAAATAACAAGACCACCTCTGATACCATTTTGTCATGAACCAACCCGGGTCGACCCTGAACCGGTCACCCGAGCCGGTCCGCGGCAAGTCCCGAGGGGCGTTCCCGATCCCCCCGGGATGGCAACCAGTACCGGGCATTAAAATTTCAATCGTTGGGAACGATTTTTGCCCAAAACAAAAGTAAATAGAGCAGAATAAATAAACACTAACAGCGGAAAAGAAATAAAAGCCACACAACCACGTACCTCCATGTGACCTCTCAGGTCACCACCCAACTAGAGAGCAAACTCGCTCCAACACTGAGCGACTCAAAACAGAAGACCTGCGACTGAAATGGTAAAAGATAGGCGTGAGCACAAAAGTACTCAGTAGGTGAGCCCAACAACAAGTCCCAAAGCACTGCCAATAAATATAGAATCTACATAATCCAGGTTTGAACTATAATGTATAAAAGTAATTTTTCATAATGTTTTACTTGAAAATCAAACACGAGACATTTCCCTTATTCTTTTTCGAAAGTTAGTTCCATTTCATTAGTTTTAAACTCATTCTGAAAAGCAAAGTGTTACATTTTCAAATCTAACCCAAAGCGAATTAATCATTTTCATTTGAAAACCATTTTTCTCCAAAGTCTAACAGTATAGGCTGTGAAATATGACTGAAGGCAAACAAGCAGGGAAAACAAGTGCAACTAAAGGTAAGCAGGCAAGGAAAACCAAGTGCAAGCAAAAGTAAACCAGAAGTTATCAGCAATAACCATGGGCGATCCTGAACATCCCTAGAAAACCCCTGGACGTACTCGGGTTCAGACTACCTGCCGGCATGGTACTCCATAGTCAATAACCAACTGGCCGCCCTATCAGCCAACCAGTGGCACATCCCTCCTGGCCTGTCTGTAACTCCAGGGGGTACTAACCCGTCTAATCAGGGTCAGCAAGCAACCGTCACTCGATAATCTACAAGACGCCCAGGAACCCATAGTAGTTTTTGTAACACTGTGTAAGTGGGAGACCCGCGCACGCGTGACTCATCTCACCGCACTTGCCAACCCCTTACACGGACATCGCTACACGACAACCCTCGAAGGGAAGTCCCCCTGTAGAAATGCCCTCACAAGTACGTATATATATATATAATCACTTCACATTTGATAAAGTGCCAACCGGGCCGTCATGTCACTTACATTTTGAACATCTAAGACCAAAGCATTTTTAAAGAGGGATGACACACGCCATTTCATTGAAAACCAGAAACGCACTTAGAAATTTATTTAAGAAACTCAAATCAGCATCTTAAACCTGGAACACATTTGTTTCACAAGTAGAGTCACTTTCCAATCACCAAACGCACCCCACTTTTATCAAGAGCCAAACGGGCCTTTAATCATTTTTTTTGAAGGAACACCATTTCCCAAATGAAAACCAAACTTTTTTTCGCGTAACAAAGGAAAACATCTTTCATCAACCAAGAGCCACACATAAGGTTTCCAAAACAAGTTCAAAGGTCACACGACGTTTTCTCTAATCAAGGTTCTAAGAAAACACTACTTTCCATAAGCAATATATCTACAAATTCACACACGCCAAAAACATTTCAAAACACAATTTAACATGACTTTCATTATTCAGGAGGAACCATTTAGCAATACTACCATGGAAGCACAAAACTAAATCCAAGAAGAACACTTTCAATGAAACGTTAGAATTAAAAACGGCTTTTATCATCAGCAGATCACCACACTATAAAAACTACTAAATATTCTTTTAAATTTACTGAAATTCAATTAAAGGCAAGGAATAAATAAATTCTTAATTTAAAGGCGAGTGCAATGGGAGACCTACCTCAAGATCAAAGCGCGACGGTGAAAAGACCTTGGAACCAAGGCGCGATAACCCGACGTGTGTCCGAAGCCACGTGATAAAGTCCAACACTCTCGAAACTGAGGCGCGGAGACGGCAGAACCTCGGAAACAAGGCGCAGCGATGGCACCTTGTCGGAAACGCCCTGCGCGGGTCCTAAAACGATAGACCGTTAAACGGTCTCAACAATATTAATAACAGAATAATAATAATAATAATGTGAAAATAATCGCGGTGAAAACAATAATCTCAATAATAATTATAACACCACATAATAATAATAATGATGTTATAATAATAACAATAATAATATATTTAGCATAATTATAATATATCAATAATAACAATAATAATAATATCACAATATTAATACAATAATAATAATAGGAACAAATCCAATTTAACATAATCATAATATATCAATAATATAATAATGATAATAATATAAAATAATGTTAACATAATAATAATAATGATAATATAATGACAATATCATAATAATAATAATTTAATAATAATAATAAGAATATCATAACATAATAATAATAATAAAAATAATATGATAATAATTAAAATAATAATAAATATATTAGTAATAATAATAATAATAATAACAATAATAATAACATAATAATAATAATAAAGTAATATTAACATAGTAATAATAATAATAAAATAATATTAACATAATATAATGGTATAATAATAATAATAATAATAAAAACAATAACATAATATAATGATAAAAATAATAACACAATATAAAAATACCAATAATAATAATAATAGAAAAATATTAACATAGTAATAATATTATTATTATTAACATGTTAAAGATATTAAAACGTTATATATATATATAAAAATAACGTAAATAAGTAAGGTTAATATAAAAAAAACAATAACAATAATAAAAAAAACAAAACAAAGACTTACAGGGATCGGCGGGAGAACCAGACAGGGGGGGTGCGGGTGTCACGCGGAGCAACGAACCGACGCCGCGGGTGCGGTGGAGGGAGGTAGCGCGGATGCTGGGGAGGAGTGACTGGGTGCGGCGAAGGAGGAAACGGGGTGCGCAGGAGGGGAGTCGCCGGACGGAGGAGCCGAGGTGGTCGGCAGGGCGGGAGGTGCAGGGGATGCGGGAGCAGAGGATGGCGGCGGCTGGGTTTAGAGGCGCGGTGGAGGAAAGGGAAGCAGGGGAGGCCGACGGGAAACGGGAAGCCGGAGCGCTGGCGACGGGGTCGGAGGCGGCAGGGCGCAGGGCCGGCGACAGGAACCGGCCGAGGAGGGGCGGCGAGCCGGTTCGGTTGCGGACGCTGGAGGCAGGGGCGGGGAGTGCGCAGGAGGGAGGCCGGGCGCGGTCGGCGAGCATGGGAGAGGAGTTTCAGTGCAACGGGAAAAGGGGGAGGAGGATCGGCAGCTCGAAGAGGAGCAGGGCTCGGGACACCTGACTTCGGCGGCTGGACGGGAACGCGGCAAGGGAAGCCGGGGCGAGCAGGAGGGGGAGGTCGGGCGGAGGAGTCGGGGAGAGAGAGGGAGGGAGTGGCGGCTGTAGGGGTATTGTAGGGTTTAGGTTAACATATATATATATATATATAGTAGTGATAATAATAATAATATGATTAATTAAATAAAATCAAATCTTAATAGAAATTGTAAAACTATATAAGAATTGCAAAACTTTATAATAATAATAATAATAATAATAATAATAATAAAATAATAAGTTAGCTAATTATAATAATAATATTAATAAAACTTTATAATAATAATAACAAACCTTCATAATTATATTAATAATACTTTTATAATAATAATCATAACAATAAAATAATTAAAGTAAATAAAAGTTCGTTATTTATAATAATAACGCAACACAAATAGTAATAATAATAAAAGGTCAACGTAAAAACTTTAATATTCAAAACGTCGGGTGGACACATCGTCACCCGGGCCGAACGCACGATCACCGCTAGCGATGCGATGACCGCGCACCGGTGCGAAACCATAAATCACAATTAGTCTTCGAAAAATTTAAACCGGGACCAAGAAAGGAGAAAAATTACGGACGTCTGCGGTCGAGGTGTGACATTAAAGGCTTGGATTATCTTAAATAATTTGATTTTATTTAAAAATTAAACTTTGGATGATTTTTTTTGGAAAACCCCTTTTTTATGAAATGGAAACGTTGGATTTTGAATATTTTTTAAAAATCCATTTTGATTCATGGTTTAGAATTTGGGTTTTGGTTTAATGCATGAAATATGTTTCTTTAAATGTTTCTAAAAGATTCATTTATTTGAATAAATGAATTTGTGTTTGACCTTGGAATGTACATGGAATTGTGTGTGTTTAAATTTCATTTGAATATGCCTTGTTAGTTTCAGAAAAGGGGTCGGTGTCATCAGGGCACCTTGGATTCATGACCAAGTGATTTACTGGTAGGACAAGATTCTGCTCATGATTTAGGATTTTTATTGGTTTGATGCATGACTATGTGTGGGTGTGAATGATTTCTATTGGGTATTCCAAGATGATGGAATTAAAGAATCTACTGTTTAAATTAATTGAACTTATTTGGTAAACTACTTTGAATTTTACCTCATATACTTTTCATGTATATTAAACTATGAGTAAACTTATTCTTATCCTATAGTGGTGTGAGTTGGGAAGTATCTTGAGGATTTACTAATGGGTATGATTACTGAAAGGCATTTTTGTGGGTGCTTTCAAATGATGTGTGACTTTTGGATACATAGGTGAAGTAGAGTGGCTGACCAAGGTCATCTCTCAAAATGGAAGTAATTAAAAAAACTTCTTAAAGGTATAAGGAAAATAAATATAAAATAAATAAATAACTTATAAGTATGGGGGTTGTTGTTTATAAAATAAGAAGAATAAATCTGCTAGAATAAGATTTTTTTTTAAATGAAATTTGATTAATAAAACACAACGAGAAGATATTTTTTTAGAAAACTATTTTAAAAATCATAACTGGCCAAACTATACCTCTTAAATTACTTATTAATAATTATAATTAAAACTAAAATCCAATTAATTATTATCCCCTAATTTTTTAACCCCTGAACCCTATGATAATTAACTAAACCACAAAGATGAAATGAATTAAACACTATGCTAGCTTCAGAACATGAAATCGTAGCACCCTGCTTTAATTGATTTTATAAGGATATTTTATGGTTAGTGGTAAATTAGAGAACATACCCACTCTATAAATGAACATTAATTGATTTTAGGGATTATATTTTAATTCTATAATTTTATCCCATGTGGATTTGTTTTACATATTAAGATAACACTCTCACAATTCACACATTACTCGACCTCGTGTGTTTTTGCATGAATTGTTCAATTTCTTAATTTGTTTTTTTTATTTTAAAAAAGAATTAATAAATCATAATATTTTAATTATATTATCTCATTTATTTAAAATAATTATGTAAAGAAAGTTAGAGTTAGATCGGTTATATGAAGAATTACTCTTCTATGGGTGGTGTAGTCATCGTAGAAACGTTTTTCATTTGAAAAGGTTGTTGAAAGGGTATAGTCCAATCACATTTATACTCTTGATTTACAGCCCAAATAAGAATATTAAATAATAATAAAATATAATAAATAGAAGAGTAATTAAGAATTTTATTACACAAACACAAATATTACAACATGAAGAAGAAGAAGAAGGCTTCGATAAAGGGATCATTTCTTCAAGAGATACCCTTCTTTAAATGCTTAGATAATTAGAGGAGAACAACTTATCCTATTCCATAAACTTCTTAATTCACATAAACCCCCTCCAAATGAGAGAAACATGCATTTATAGAGTGGAGGAGAGGATAGGTTACAAGTGGTTTCAAGTGTGAATGGGGAAATTCAGCCAAATATTTTATTCCAATTTGAATTTCTTATTTTACCTTCAAAATGCATGAACCATCTACCCTTAATTAATTATTATTTGTAATAAATTTTTTCATCGATCTTATCTAAAAATTTGGGCCCAATACAATAACTAATGAAGAAGTTATGTCCCAAATACGGAATTGATGTCCAATCTGGTGAGTTCATCCCAAATTTGACAGCATGGCCCATTTAATCCAATAAAATGCATGATTTAACTTAGATGTCCTGAATAAAATTTGTATATAATTAAGTTAGGAACATAATTACAAAATTTTAAGGTTAAATAATTCGTATAAAAATATTTATGTTCGAAATACTACATTGAATTTTAAAGGGAAAAATGAAATTTTCATCAAATTTTCAAATGAATGTTATAATCCCAAATATTTTATAAATAAACATATTTAATACAATTTGAGGAAATTATTTCATTTATTATCAATAAAATATTCAACAAAATTGTGTTTTATTAACTTCCTCACACTTACCCTTTTACACTCCTGGGAAAAACCTTATATTAAGTATTAAAAATTTGTGACAAGATATATGCATATTTATATTCCCAAATCCATAGTGACAACATAGGAAAAGTAAGATTTCTATCAAGATTAAATATCAATAAATTTTAAATTCATTGTCTCATAAATTGTATCAAAATAAAATCCAATGATATTAATGACACTAAACATAGCAAAACAAGTTATGGGTCCACCATGCCATTAATTCTCCATGTGTGTGTGTGTGTCAACCATTTCAAGATCATATCCCCACCCTTTATTCATCATATTTAGGTCAAGTAAAATAATTCTTATTACTTGGTTTAATTCACCAAACATGTTCTACATTCCTTTGCAATTAAATTTCAAGACCCATTCACTTCAGCATTCCCGAAATTCAAACCTTAAGCTCCTGACTAAGATATCACTATGTGTTTTACATTTCATCACTCCCATATTTATTAATATATATATATATATATATATTACTATATGATTGTTTGATTTTTAATTTTTTCTATTTTTATTAGGGAGTACAACTTTTGGATATCAGGTACACATGCATAGGTCAATTTGATACAGTAACTAAATTGATCGAAAGAGAAACAAATGTATGGAACAACCATTGATATAAGATAAATTTTTTTGCCTAACTTGTCTATAACTTCAATTGAGTGGGAAAAATTTTACAAGTCATGGTTGCATGAAAATTTGTGTGGATAAATCAATGACACAGTTTACCATGAAAAAATATCATGAAGAATGGTGTCATAATCTAAAAGGTTTTATAATGACACAACCAATCATATCATTGATGACTTACATTTTTATAAAAATCAACCCTTAATAATGAAATATTTATCATCCTTATCATGCGACTAATGAATTTTTAAAACATTAATTTTATATATATTCCACATGTAAATGAGAATGTTACATGATATTTTTTTTATTTATTTATTTTGGGTTTTTTTTTTTTGAATTTTTTTACCAAAAACTTAATAGAAAACAGACACAAAACACACAAATGAAAATTCTAAATATCTACCCCCAAAATGTTTTCCCCTCCCACACACTTAAAATATTTCATTTTCCCCAGTGCGAACTTATGAGATAATATGTGCACATGAAATGTAGAATTTTAAATAGAAAAAATAATATAAAAGTAAAAGGGTTAGGAATAGCCTAATATTCTCAAGTGGTGGTGGGGTCATGTAGTATGATAAAATCAACTACATCAGTGGGAATTTCTCAATTTATTGCTTCAAAATATACCCATTGACTATAAAGATCCTCATGGTGTCCTCTTTTGTGATATTTACTGCACCATAAGGAAAAACATTAGACACAACATAAGGACCTAACCACTTGGAATACAACTTACCAGGAATCAACTTTAGTCATGAACTATAGAGAAGGACTTTATCTCCAACATGAAACTCCATTTTTTTGATCATTCTATCATGATATGATTTTTATATTTCCTTGTAGAGACTTGAGATCTCATATGATGACAATCAAATATCATCAAGCTCTTGAATTTGAATCTTCCATTGAATTCCATCTTGGGCCAAATCCATGTTGCATTTATTTATAGCCCAAAATCCCAATGCTAAAATTCAATGGGGAGATGACAGGATTTCCCAAAAACAATCCAAAATGGGTACATATAGATGGAGGTCTTGTATGTTGTCCTATAATACCAAATCACATCAACAAAGTTCTTTCTCCAATCCTTCTTATTCAGTTGCATGGTTTTCTCTAAAATTTGTTTCAACTACCAATTTGAAACCTCAGCCTAGCCTTTTTTTCTTGGGTGGTGTAGTGTTGATGTTTTGTGTGTCACCCCATAATTACAAAGGAGGAAATACAAATTCATATTGAAAAATTGTGTCCCTTAGTCACTGATTATGGCCTTTGGTACTCTAAACTTGTAAAAAATTTGAGCCTTGACAAAGTCCACTACATTATGAGAATCCTCAGTCCTGATGTCCTTGGCCTCTACCCATTTTCTAACATAATCAATAGAAATAAAAATATAAAAAAACAAATGAACTAGGAAAAGGACCCATAAAATCAATTCCCCATACATAAAAAATATCACATAATAGTATGAGTTGTTGGGACATCTCGTGTCCCCTTGAAATATTTCTAGTGTATTGGAAACATGATCATGTCTTACAAAACACCTAAGTAGCATGGAATAATCTAGGCCAATATAACCCAAATTCTAAGACTTTCTTATCTGTTTGTGGGGGTCCAAAGTGTTCTCCTCAAGTGTTTGTCAGAAATGTAGAACAGACTCAAACTCATGATTAGGAACACACCCCATAATAAATTGATCACTACACATGCACCATAGGTAGGGATCATCCCTCACATAAAACCTAGACTCACTATTTAATTTTTAGACTTTATGTTTCTTTAAATTTTCAGAAATTTCATAGGCAACAATATATTTAACTAAATATGCATGCCAAGGATGCATAGTTAAGAGTGTATAAAGATGATCATCAAGAAAAGAGTCTTGGAGTGGTACTTGGTCAAAGGTTCCAGCCTCTAGTGTGTGAGTAATATTACTCATGTGATATTCCACCAAGTTTTTTTAACCCTTCTTGTCCTTTATCTCAATATCAAATTCTGGAAGATGGATCATCCATAGGATAAGTCTGGGCTTTGCATCTGGCTTCTCCAAGATGTACCTTAAAGCTGCATCATCAAAAAAACAACTACTTTAGGGACCAATACATATGAAAAAAATATAAGGAGAAAATATGATGGAAAGAAACTCCTTTTTGTGGTTCTGTATATTTATTTGGCTAAATCCAATGTCTTCAAATCATAGGCAATCACATGTGAACATCCTTCCACCCTCTATGATAAAACATCTCTAACTGTGAAGTTTGAAGCATCACATATAATATCAAATGGAATGTCCCACTGTGAGGGTTGTATGATTGGTGGAGTGGCCAGATAATTCTTTAGATCATCAAAGGAAACCCTAAAAAATCCCCAAACACAAAATTTGAATCCTTTTAAAGTAATCGTGGCAAAGGATTAGAAATATTACTAAAATCTTTCATGAAGTGTTGATAAAATCCTGTATTCCCTAAGAGATATCTAACATCACGCACACATGAGGGATAGGGTAAGGATGAAATAATATCTACCTTATATCTATGAACCTCTATTCCATGTTTTGACACTACATTCCCTAAGAAAATGCCATGTTCTACCATGAAATGAACCTTTTCAAAGTTCAACGCCAGATTCTTCTCAATAAAATTATTCAACACCTTTCCCAAACTAAAGATACATTCATGAAATGAAGATACATACATTGCAAAATCATCCATAAATACCTCTATGCAGGTCTTACTAAAACCTAAAAAATACTCACCATGCATCTCTGGAAGTTACTCAAGGAATTTCAGAGTCCAAATAGCATCCTTTGTTGGGAAAATATACTGAATGGGAAAGTGAATGTTTTCTTATCTTGATCCTCCAAAGCTATAGGAATGTTAAAATATCCATAAAATCCATTCAAGAAACAATAGTGGGTCTTCCTAGCTCGTCTCTCAAGCATTTTATCAATAAATGGGAGGGAAAATACTCCTTGTGAGTGGATTGATTTAGTTTCCTATAATAAATACACACACACCAATTATATTTCACCCACATTGGAACTAAATCCTATTTCTCATTTCTAACAGCAGTAACACCACTTTTCTTAGGAACAACTAGAATAGGACTTACCCACTGGGAATCTGAAATGGGATAAATTATACCTACCTCGAGCAATTTTTCAACTTCTTTTTTAACATCTTTTAGAAGAGTTGGATTTGGTCTTCTTTGTGGATACCTAACCAATTTATCCCAATCCTCCAAAAGAATCATATGCGTTAAAATAGAGGGTCTAATGCCAGATATATCAGCAAAGGTCCACCCGATTTTCCTAATGTTTTCCCTCAAAATATTTTAAAGTTTTTCTTCATGTTCAAAAGGAATATTGTTAGCAATGATAACAGGTAATCTCTCACCACTCAACAGGTATGAGTATTTGAGATTTGGTGGTAGTGTCTTGAGTTCCAATGAAGGGGGTGTTTTATGGATGGAGACATTAAAGGAAATGAAATATGTGTATAATTAACATCAATATTAGAATAGAAATCATAATAATCAGAGAATCATGCATCAAATACATTAACATACTCAACAGCCATGTCATAATTGGAGTGAACATCATCAAAATCAGAATATGAATCCACATAAAAATAAAATCCAAGAGAGGATTGTGCATTATAAATAGGTTTTTAATTTCTCTTAAACATAAAACTAGAACCAATTCTCATAATATACTAAGTCATAGGATAATCAAACTCCATGGGGTTTTTACTTGGTGGTTCAAAATCGAATATAACAAAAAAAAAAGAATGGTCCTTTAAGGGGTACTTCATGTATTCCATAACATTAAATATCACAACTTCGTCTCCAAACTCCATATAAAGTGTACCCTCATGCATATTTATAATAATTTTTTTAGTTTTGAGGAATGGCCAACCTAAGATAATGGGATCATGGGAATTTACCTAATCATCCTCCATGTTAATCATATAGAAATCTACTGAAAAGATCATGTCTCTTACCCAAACAAGTACATTCTCAAGAACTCATGATGGATATATTGTAGCTCTATTCACCAACTGCACCACTACTCTTGTCAACTTCAACTCGTTAACTTGTAATGAATAGAATATAGAGTGAGGCATCACATTTATGGAATCTCTCAAATCGCATAAAGCATTATAAAAGTATAACTCTCCTATGGTGTATGGGATGGTGAATGTCCCAGGATCCTTGAACTTTGTGGTCATTGCTTGAGTTGGTGTAATGAGTGCTGACACATTCCTTCCAAGATTGATCCTCTCATTTACCTTGAGCCGTATTTTATTGGTACAAATTTCTTTTAATAATTCTTCATAACTTAGGATTTTCTTAATGGATTTAAGTAGAGAGATGTTGATCTCAAAATCCTTGAATGTGTCCAAAATCTCTTTTTTCATTTCCTCTACAGCCATTATTTTTGGTTTGAACAAATATATTTGTAAATGGAATAGTTTTAGGAGCAACATAGTTAATCTTTTTCTTACCTTTTTCTTTCTCCTTGGGATTCTTATTAATAGGTTTTGAATGGGTTTTATATAGAGTTGTGGTGAATATTAGTGAAATGATGGGTGTAGATGCATCAGTTGTTTGCTTCCCTCTTCTCAATGTGAGGGAACTGACATTCCCCTTGGGATTTAGAGTAGGTTGGGAAGATATATTTATCGAGTTCTTACTTACTAGTTCATAAAGGGTGGTGGTAATCTGGTTCATTTGTTTCTTCAACTCTCTCAACTCTGAACCTTAACTATTCATCTCATTCTATTGATTAAAAACAATTTGTTTCAAAAGATCATCAGTATTAGAATCTAAATTTGGTTTAGAATTCACTTGTTGTTGAATTGTTGATGCTTGAGATTAAAATCTTCTATGGGATTGTTGGAAACCTAGTTGGTAGTGGATGATGCTGGAAATTTTATTAAAAAGGGGGCCTTTTTTATTGTCTAGATTCATACCTCATATCTGATTGATCCTTCCACCCTTGGTTATATGTTATAGCAAAAAAATCATACTTATTATAGGGTTTTATTTTTTGTTTCTGGTGATATGGTCTCCTGTGGAATAATGTTGTGAAATCCTCCATCTCTTGTAGTTGGGGGAAATAGTTAGTTGGGTGGTTTGTTTTAGTGCAAATCCACAAGGCCTCGTAGGACTGGGTTGGGATGTCTTTTGATCCAAATAAATATTCCTCACCATAGTGGAAAATTATTCCAACTTTGTATCAATAAAATGACTTTCAAGAGAAGATTGAATTACCTAATTTACTCTTTTAATATGTGGTGTGCCTCGATCACCAATTTTTTGGAATTTTTTTCCATCTTATTGATCAATGCACGTGCAGCTGCTATTGTTTTTTCCATAAATGATCCTCTAGCCACGACATACACCATGATATTCTCCATAGGTGTGAGTCATTTATATAAGTACTATATGAGTAGTTTCTCATTGATTTGGTGATGTAGGAAGCTTGCACACAACTTCTTGAATCACTCCCAGTACTCATACATGAACTCTCCTTGGGATTTTAGTATTCCTAAGATCTCTTTTCGAATGATAGTGATCCTTGATGTTGGAAAAAAACTCTTCAAGAAAATACATTTCAAATCATTCCAACAAGTTACATCTTCATATTGTAAATAATACATCCAATATTTTGTAGTTCTATCAAGCGAGAATAGGAATTCTATTTGTTTGAATTGATCTTTAGATGCATTTCTTGGTTTTAGGGTTGAGAAAAACATAACAAATTCTTTTATATGTTTATTGGTATCCTTTATAGAGAGACTATAAAATTTTGGAAGTAGGTTTATCAATCCATATTTTAATTCAAAGTCTAATTCAAGGTTTGGATATACAATACAATTTGGTTGATAGTCAATGTCACGTAAAATCAATTATCAAATGGTTCTATTAAGTGAATTTTTATTATTTTCATCCATTGGTTCTTGTTTTATGTTTGAATTATAATTTATTATAATTTCAATGTTACTAGAATTGAGAAATTATCTAGCTGGTTGAATGTTGAAACATCCTATAGACTGAAATTGTTTGATTCGAGCTCGAAGGCTACGTTCAATCTCAGGGTAAAGATATAATATATCCTCGGGATTAATTAGTTTCAAAAATAAAATAAAAATAAAAAATAAATGAATAAAATTGGACCATAATAAAAATAAAATAAGTTTTATTTGATGGGCCAAGAAATAGAAAGTGAAAAAAAATAAGAAAAAAAGAAAAAAATTGAGAAAGGGGAAGAATAAGGAAGAAAAGAAAATAATAATATGAAAATAAAAACAAAATATCTCTAATTGGTTGAATAATTACCTTCCTCCCCAAAAATTTTGCCAATTTTAAATTTGATATCGTTGGTGCTTTCAAATGATGTGTGATTTTTGGTTACTTAGGTGTAGTAGAGTAGCTGACCAAGTTCATCTCTCAAAGAGGTGGTAATTAAAACAACTTCTTAAATGTATTATAAAAATAAATATAAAATAAATAAATAACTTATAAGTATTGGGTTTTATTTTTATAAAATACTAATAATAATTTTGATGAAAAAATAATGTATTTTTATTTTTTTGAAATGAAATTTGATTAATAAAACACAATGAGAAGATGTTTTTTTAGAAAACTATTTCAAAAATAATAATTGTTATGACTCTACCTATTCACTTATTAATGATTATAATTTAAATTAAAATCCACTTAATTTTGATCCCCTAATTTGTTAACTCTCAAACCCTATGAGAATTAACTAAACCACAAAGATGAAATGAATTAAACCCTATGATAGCTTCAGAACATACAATCACAACACCATGATTTGATTGATGTTGTAAGGATATCTTATGTTTAGTGGTTAATTAGGGCATATATTCACTTTTTAAATGAATATAAATTGAGTTTAGGGGTTATATTTTAACTCTGCAAATTTATCCTGTGTGGTTTTCTTTTACCGATTAAGATAGCACTCTCACAATTCACACATTACTCATCCTCACATGTTTTTTCATGAATTGTTCAATTAATTACTTAGTTTTTTTTAAATTTAAAAACACAATTCATAAAAAATAATATTTCAATTAAATCATCTCATTGATTCAAAATAATTAAGTGAAATTACTCTTCCATGGGCAGTGTAGTCATCATACAAACATTTTTCAATTTGAAAAGGTCATTGAAAGGGTATATCCTAATAACATTTATACTATTGATTTTCAAACCAAATTGAAATATAAAATAATAATAAAATATAATAAAATATAATAAAAAAGAATAAATTGAATAGGAACTAAGAAGTTTATTATGCATACACAAATATTACAACATGAAGAAGAATAAAAAGGCTTCGATGAAGGGATCCTTGCTTCAAGAGATACCCTAATTTAAATTCTTAGATAATTAGAGTGGAACCAATTCTTATCTTCTATAAACTTCATAATTCACATACAACATCCTCCAAATGATAAAAACATACATTTATAGAGTGGAGGGGAGGCTAGATTACAAGTGGTTTCAATGTGAATGGGTAAATTCAGCCAAATATTTTATTCCAAATTTCACCACCTATTTGACCTTCAAAATTCATGAACAAGTTATCCTTCTAGAAGGATTATTTGTGTGAAAAAAATTTATTGATCTTCTCTCCAAATTTGGGCCCTATATAAGACCGTATTAAGAATTTATGTCCCAAATACTAAAATGATATCCAATTTAGAGAGTCCAGACCAACTTTGACTTCATGGCCCATTTACTCTAAGAAAAGCCATGATTTATCTCTAATGAAAATAAATAAAAGTTGTATCCCATTAATTAAGTAACACATTTACAAAATTTTAAGGTTAAATAATTCACATAAAAATATTTATGTTTGAAATACTACCATGAATTTTAAAGGTAAAACTAGAATTTTCATCAAATTTTCAAATTAATTATCTTATCTCAAATATTTTATAAATAAAAATATTTAACACAATTTTAGGACATTATGCCATTTATTATCAATATAATATTCAATAAAGTTGTGTTTTATCATTTACTCACCCCCTTAATATGTAATTTGTTGTGTATATAGATGTTTTTCTTCATGACACTGGTAAAGGAAAAGTATCATATTTCATTAGAGGAGAATCATAATAATACATTCTAAAGAGGGTGTTTGGAGCTTATAGAATCTATTATAGATGGTTGGGGTGATACCAAATCAATATTTTTGTGTGAGGATATATTTTAGGTTTTATTTGGCTATTTTTTCAATTTTTGTTGATACTATGATAATGGTTGTTATTGGTATTTTGTTAGCTTTATTGTTTACATTACATGAATCATATGGTTTGGTTTGGTTGTTTTTATTTTGTCTTGATAGGTTATATTTTTTAAAGGTAAAATCATCCACCTAATGATTTAGTAAGCCCTTGGAATTTATTTCCAGCCTTTAGTTTCTGGGGGATTCCACCTAAGGTTAGTAGAACCTCGACTATTTCCAAACCTATAGTTAGGGTTTAGATATTAAAAGGCATGCTAATTGATGGTATTATCTTTATTTTTGTATGGGTGTGTTTGATGAAATTTTGTATTGGTCTTCTTTTATGGTTTCTTAGGTGCATTAGATGGTTGTTCGTACTTAGTGGAGAGTGTCATTTATTTAGCTATTTTGTTGAGCTATCCTATTTGGAATTGCATTTATTTTGTGTCTTTACATTTTAAATTAATTTTTAAATGGTGGGGAGACCTATTTTAGGTGTAACACCCTGACTTTTTATGAATTATTTTTTTCAAATAAATTAAAATTCTTTGATGGATTTAATTTCACACTACAGCAAGTTAAGTTTTCTTTATACGCAACACCAAGTTAATATTATGCTAAAAGAAATGCTAATTTTAGATTTTGGTACATGAAGCACTATTTTTTTCTTGTGTTAAACACAATACTAATTTCCTTTGATATATTTCATTAAATATAAGATTGAGTTTTATTGAACTATATTATATTATTAATATTATTATTTCATATGATAGTTATCCCCTAGCCATTGGAATATCAGGAATGAATAGGATTAACTAGATTATGAAAATATATATTGTTCATGTATTTATTAGTTATATACTGATTATAAATAAAATAAGAATAATTTAAAATAAAAATACATGTTTTCTGAAAAACAGTATGTTTTCTAAAAGATAATTTAATCATGCATGGTGCACATAATTTAAAATTAAATTTTAACACATTTATAAAATGTATTTGAAAAAATAAATTTCATTTTAGATAGTGTAATATCAAAATTATCTTAAGGTGAATTTTTTAAATTTTTCTAATAAATTTCATTTTTTGATTAATAGTGAAAAATGCTGAATTTTAATTGAAAATTGTCTTTTCATCTAAATAATTTATAATGTTAATTATATTTTGGATTGGTTTTAAAGTAAAATTAGATAAATTTTATATCAATTAATAAAATTTAGTTCATTTTAATCATTTATAGATTTAATTTAGATATAAAAAACATTTCAAACTTTTGAACATTTTCACTTTAAAAACCTATTTTCTCGTCACATCTACAGGATTAATTTTAAATTAAATTCTTGCATTTATATGATTTGAATTTGTAAAAATGGATTAAATATTTAGAATAATCATATATTATAATTTCTAATAAGTCCAGCATAATTTTTGACCATATTGATTAGTAAAGATAGTTAAAATTAATTACTGTAATTAAGGTAAAAATGAGTTTACTTGCTGGTTAAACTTAGAATATGGGGTAAAAATGACCAACCCACTTGTCCAAAACTCATTTTTTTGAACATATTTATACCCTTAACACCTTAGGATATATTGTTATTATTTATTTGGATACTATTAAATGAAATTGACCTATATAATAAGTTAAGGAAAAACGACAAAAAAAAGAAACCTTCCTTGCCTTTAATATTTATAAAGCTTTGAGATAGGGAAAAAAACATTATATTTTCAGTTATAAATATTATTTTGAAAGGTAAATGAGTTTTTTTTATCATGATAATTTATTTTAATTTTTTTATAGATTAAATAATTTCTTTAAATGCTTAAGAAAAACCAACATAAGAATTATTTTGTTAATAATTAACTAAAATAAATAATACTAAAAATATTAAAAGTAAACTAATTGAATGAATTATCATATTCCATTAATTTTTTAGATAAATATATCATGTTGCATGGTTATGAAATTAATATATTTAAATTCCATCATTTTATTGATATTTTAAAATTCAAATTAAATAAATAATGTCAAAATTGGCATCAATGTTATTTTATAATAAATGATATTTTATTAAATGATTTAAAATTACTAAAAAACCTATATTATTACAAGTGATTTTTAAATGTTAATAAATATAAAATATATTCCATTCATGTACCAATTGATCTTTTATAATGAATATATTGATCCCTGAATAGTAAAAACTTTTTTAGCATGGTTAGGGTTAAAGTAGCATTTTTGCGCACAATATGCGCTTCTGTCAAAATTAATTTCTAACACATATGGGATATTTATTTTAAAAATTAGATATAATATTTATAATAATTTTTTATATATTATCTAATAATTCTCACTTTAATTTAGTCTTAACGAAAATATTACCTAAGTTAGAAAATTAGTTACCTTAATAAAAACCAAAATGGTAAAAGTGGGGAAAGAGAGAAGTTAAGGAAAAACAATATAAAAATTCATTTATTTTTTGTTTTGGAGGTTTTTATAGACAAAATAAACCCTAATATACGTTATTATTCAATTTTTTATCCATATGAGGAAAAGGAGACCTCCCAATAGGGAATACATTTGAGTATTTATAAGAATGTCACTCATCAACTATAAAAGGGCACTCACTTCCCCCCTTTCTCCACACCTCTCAAGACATTTGTATAGACCAAAACCTACCAAAATAACTTCCAAAATTCCCTAACCTCATAATATAATCCTTAATTTGGGAATTAATCCAACCAAGTAATTCATTTTGTGCAAACTAAAAGAAGATACCCAAAGAAGAGGCAACGATCATCAATGAATGTTTTTGTTTTATTTCTTCCTCAAACAAATTAATTTTTTTTATATCATGATTATATAATAAAATCAGTATATTAAATATACTTATATGTTTTTATGTTAAGTTTATTACCTAAAAACATGCACACTTCCATCAAATGGGATACGAAATCATCATTCGTGTGTATGGTGGACTATTGCCTTGTGAACCGATGTCGTTTGTTTTTCCATTACCACCTTTCAAGGTTGGGAATAATGATGTAAATAATATTTATACATAATATATATTAAATTTATGATTTATTTATTCTTATATAATTATTATATAACACATATATTAATTATTTTCATTTTTTCGGAATATGATAATGTCGTTCGTGTGTACGGCGGACTACCTCCTCACGATGCAATGTGATTCATTCACACTTTAGATGAGATGTATTAAGGATGGGTTTAATAAAAATATATAATATATATGAAATAAAAATTATTCTATAATGATAATATATCATTTACTTTTCTTTATTTCAATATGATAATAAAATGGAAACAACGTTCATGAGTATGTATAGTCTACCGTCTCTATGAACAGTGTATTTTATTTCCTATCACTAAATTTTATAGATTAATATAAATACATATATACTGAATATATAAGATATTTATATAATTATTATAATTATTTATCTAATTAAATCATTATTATATTAATAGAATAAAAAAATATAACAATTCAAAACATATACAAAAAACAAAGTGGTTATTACCCAAAACACAACTTGAACATGGAATTATTAATAAAAGGGAAATAAAAGGTAATAATAAAATCATATATGATAATATATATATTAATATAGTTCTATAAGAGATTTATAATAAACTTATATTTATTATATAGGAGTTTTTAACATGTATTAAGGAATTCAAGACATAAAGTAAAGGAATTTTCATCTCACTTTTATTTTTTGTGAGACACAATCCATTTTCACCACCTATTTTATTTTATGTGGTGTGTATACTTCCCATGAATTTATTTTAGGATTATTATAATAATTATTATTGGTTTTTACATATACATTTTATTATCTCTCTTTTATGGGGTTTACAGTTCCAGAGTTACCAAATCGATAAGGTATTTTTGTCTCAATTTTCCTTTTTTGACGCATATGTTATATGATGTATATATAATATTTCAAGAGGTGTATATATAGACCCTTTTACATGTAATATCATGAATTTATTCATCTTAAATATATTTTAATTTTAATTTTATGTTATTCTTTCATGGGGATTATGATTCAATGCTACCAAATTGGTATAAATTTTATGTTATGATCACATCATTTATTGAGAATTGTTTATGGTTAAGTCTATAATATTGAAATATCATGATCTACCTCTCAATAATTCTCATAAATTTTCTTTTAATATATTTATATATTATATATCCAAGTAATGGTACCATTTCTCCACTCTTTGGTACTTAATATAATTAATAAAATGTTTTTAAGAAAATTTGACTTTATCTCTCTCTTCAGTCGAAAACCTATTTTCTTCCAAAAGAATGTTTTCTAAAAATGTTTTCAAAAAAATGTTTTTAAATTATCTTTTAATCTCATTTTAAAGGAAAATTTTTTTTTAAAATGTTTCAAGTTTTAAAAAGTGTTTTAATTTATTTTTAAATCTTTCTTTACAGAGTCTATTTTCAATGAAAAGGATTTCAAAAACAAATTATGCTTAAAAAGTGTTTTAAATGGTTTTTATAAAGATTATTTTATAAGTATTCAAGGTTATTTTCAAATAAAATTATTTTCAAAAGTTTTAAATTTTAAAAATAATTTTTCATAGAATAAATGATATATTCGTCAATAAATGTTTTAAATGATTTTTAAATCCTAATTTATAAGTTTTTAAATTGATTTTCAAAGAAAAATATATTGAAAATGTTTTATGTTTTAAAAAGTGATTTTCATAGAAATGTTATTTTCCTTAATAAATGTTCCAAGTTATCTTTCCAAATTATTCTCTATCTAAGATTAAATCCTTTTATATAGTTATACTTAATGAGGATATGAACCAAGGACACCATTCTAATTATTTCTTTGAATGTTTTATGTTTATGATGAAAATTCATTTATGAAATCCATTTCTCTTCCACAGGTTGTACCATAATTAAATTTTTATGAAACCTGGTTATTTACATGGGTTATTCTATGATGAAATGATTATTAAACCTATCACTTTTCCATAGGTTATGATATGATGAAATTTTTATGATACCCAATTCATTTCATGGGTAATGATATGATAAATGTTTATGATCTTATAGCACACATATGTATGATTTTATTATATGAGGTGTGGGAAATATATCTCCCTCTATTGCATTGGGTAAATATTTATATCTCATGAGATAGATGGGATGGAATGGGGATTGAACTCGGTTTAGTAAGATAGGGTTGGAATAGGAAGTGAACTCGGTTCAGTTAGATAGGGCTGGAACAGGAAGTGAACCTGGTTCAATAATACAGGGTTAGAATAGGGAGTGAAATTGGTTCAGTAAATGAATTTTTCCTCAATTATGGTCTTGGAAGTGAGCCATGACTAATATGTAAATGATCTTTTATTCTTATGTGTATGTAATAAATTTTATGTATTATGATTTCATGGCTTAATTTCTTTGATTCCTTTGTGATTCATGTCTTATAAACTTTCAATATTTATTCCATGACTCATGATTATAATATTTGATATGTAGGGTATGATCTTAAAATGTTATGTTCATGTTCTCATACCATTATGTTCATGTTATTCTTAAGTATATTTTTTATTTACCCTTACTGGGCATCTGAGTGAACCCTTTCTTATGTTTCCTTTCCCTAGGTTATAAAGAAAGGTTTTAAGTAGGAGTACTAAATGGGAATATCTTTGTGTGAAACATTGAAGATATTTCACTAGATTAGAAGATTGTATTCAAAGTTTACTAAGGAACTAAACTATTATGGTCCTTAGGTGTGTTTTTGTGTAATATAATGAATATTTATAAAAAATGATGTAATACCTATATATGAAAATCCTAGGTCACTATAGTTGGTATCAAATAAAAGGTTTAGTAAACCTTTATAAACTAGGATGAGAAAACTTTAATGAGATCCCTAGGGATATTTCTAAGGATATTTATAGTTATGTATCTAAGGATAAGTCTAATAATGAGTTAAAGTATAGAAAAATGTTTTGGAATTTTGGTAAAGGATGGAGCAAGTGGTTTCCTAGTAACACATATATGTTTGGATACTATAAGTGGATGTGGATTTGGTATCTATGTAGCTTTGGGTAACAAATTCAAAAACACCTTATTGAGCTAGACTTTATTAGGAACTAGTGCATGAAAATTGTCTTTTCTACACACATGGTTTGACACTCTTGGGGGATATGCTTTATAAATTCACAAACTTTTTATAAACCATAATGAAGGATTTAAATAGAATATGACTATGAATAATCTAGGATAAACCTAAGGTGTCATAGATTAAATAAGTAGGTTTCATGATTTAGAAATATTATAAGTTATTTTCCATGATTATGTGGTTCCCTTCTATGATTAGTGTTTCTCACACTGTGATTTTGGTTTTAGTCAATGGACGGAACCAGAAGGAATCGTGTTAACATTGAATCTGATGGAAAATTAAGTGACTATGAGAAACCAAATTGGATGATGACTAGAGAGAAATATATTTTGATTATTCCTAATCATTTTTCATTATATATGATTAACAATGTGAACTTTTTTGAGATTCCTAACATGTCAAATAATATTAATATGGACTTTTATGAGATTTCATGTCGTGATGAACATAGAGAAAACAAGACTCAGCTTCCTACATGTTAAGAATGTGGGAAGAAAAACTAGAAGTAATATCTAAAATAGAGGACAAGATGTTATTTATATAGAAAAAGGGTCATAGAGTAACAAATTATAGAGGAGTTTAATGTATTATCTGTATAGAACAAGGGATTTAACCAACTAAATTACCTGACCCAATAATTTACTTTTATACCAAGGAAGGACCTATTCCATGATAATCATTGAAGTGGGGGTATTTATGTATTTATGTATTTGGATTTAAGAATTGTGAATTTTGAAATATATACGGATTATCTAGTATAATTTTTTCATTAAGGATTTGAAAGAAAATTTTGAATGGTACTGATGACCTAGAAAAGTGACTTAATGACAAGGTTATATTTTGTGTAAAAAACATGATTAAATTAGGTAACCCTTAATATGTTACTTATGTTGAGAAAATGGTGTTTAGTTTGGATAAATAGATGTTGGATAAAAATAAAGTAAATTCTATATTATTTATGACCCCATAGCTGATAATAGATTTGTTGAAAAAGTTTTTTATGTTATCATTAATGAAGTTTATAGAATTTTTGGATTTAATAAATATATCCAATAATCTATATAAATAATGAGTAATTATTCATGTTTTCAATAAGGGTTTATGGTAATTCAGGTTATTACCATGTTTCAAGAGAATACATGATGAAGGTATTCACATGTTTGGTATGTAACAATCAAGAGGTAATTTATAATATATTGGGGATCAATGTTAAGTTGATTTTCAGAAATTTAGTGACCTTCTTTCTAAAGTTTTGGATTTCAATATTTAGAAGGGCCATAAGGTTAACCATTTATATAATAGTTTAAGTTGAACTTTGGATGAGGATTTAAATATTAATGAATTACTTCAATATATAAAGATTTATCCATATTATATAACCTATTCGTACCATTTGGTTGTGATGGTAACTAAAGATAGAAGGAATTACTTATCATTATATTTATTGATCTTATGATCCATTAGTGTCTCAAGCACAACAAATTTATCTTTATTTCTTATTATAAGATCAAAAGTGGAAATAGATCAAGGCACAACCAAAGGATGAGATTGTGCCTATGAAATGGAATGAAATTAAGTAAGTATATCTTATCATGAAAATTATTAATCTTTAGGAAAAGGATATTTAAACAAAAATGTTATCCTAGAACCTTAATTTTCGATGAATCAAATGGTCCCTTAAATCATCACATATTTATAGTTTTGTGGTTGTTGAATTTATATGGATAACCTTATTTCTTAGGATCAGTTATATCTATAACTATCTATAATTATTTATTATTTTCATACATATTAAAATCTTCACTTCCCACTTATGTTCTCCTATGTGGAAACCAAGTTATAAGTTACTTTGGGGTAACTGTTATGTTTCCAACTTTCCCATTTAAAAGGAAGTTTTAGTATTCATTTTTAAAATGTGGGTTTCTATTAAAGAAACTTTAAAGTATTAAAAATTTTATGACCTAGACAAATTTCAAGGGAAAAAATCATTTTAAGTGGGGTATAATGTAGCACCCTTAGTTTTTACAAAGTATTTTTTCAATTAAAATAAAATTATTTGATGGATTAGGTTGCACGTTGCACCAAGTTACACTTACATTATACATAACTTAGATTACAATAAACACAACACTATGTTGGTCTTGTGTTACACACAATACTGAGTTTCTTCAATATCTTCTGTTACATGAATAATTGGGTTTTACCAAACTACAATATGCTATTAATATTATTATTTAATATGATAGTTATCGCCTACCCATTGGAATGGCAGGAATGAATAATATTAACTAACTTATGGAAATATATTTTTTTTAATTTTTTATTAGTTATATATTTATTATAAATAAAATAATAATCTTTTAAAAGAAAAAAATATATGTTTTTTGAAAACTAATATCGTTTCTAAAAGACAATTTAATCGTGTATGGCACACATAATTTAAAATTAAATTTTAAAACTTTTAAAAAACTTATTTGAAAAAATAAATTTCATTTTGATATAGGAATATTAAAACTATATGAAGTTTAATTGTTGGTTTTTTTTTGGGAAGTTTCATTTTTTGATGAATAGTGAAAAATACTGAATTTTAATTGATAACGGTATTTTCGTCTAAATAATTTATAATGTTAAATTATATTTTTAATTTGTTTTAAAGAAAAATTAGATAAATTTCATATCAATTAATCAAATTTAGTTCATTGGAATCATTTTCATATTGAATTTAGATATAAAAACATTTCAAACTTTTACACGTTTTTACTTTAAAAACTTGTTTTCTCGCCACATCTATGAGATTAATTTTAAATTAAAATTTTCCATTTATTTGAGTTTAATTTAGAAAAATGAATTCCATATTTTTATTAACTATAATTTCTAATTTCTAATAAGTCCAATGTAATTTTTTACCAAATTTATTAGTGAAAACAATTAAAATTAATTATAACAATTAAGGTAAAAATGAGTTTACTTATTGGTTAAACTTAGAATATAAGGTGAAAATGACATAAAACTTATCCAAAATAAATTTTATAGAAATTTTTCAGACCTTAATGCCTTATTATTTATTTTTATGAGTTATTGGGATACTATTCCATAAAAGTGACCAATATAATAAGTTGAGGAAAAAGACAAAAAAAAAGGACTTTCCTTACCTTTAATATTTATTAAGCTTTGAGATAGGAAAAAATATCATATTTTTAGTTATAAATATTATTATGAAATTAAAATGAGGTTTTTTATCATTATAATTTATTTTAATTTTTTAGAGATTAGATAATATCTTTAAATGATTAATAAATGCCAAGATAAGAATTATTTAGTTAATAATTAGCTAAAATAAATGATACTAAAAATATTAAAAGTGAATTAAATTAAATGAATTATTATCTTCCATTAATTTTTTAGATGAATATATCATGTTACATGTTTATTAACTTAATATAATCAAATTCCATCATTGTATTTATATTTTAAAATTCAAATTAAATAAATAATTTCAAAATTGGCATTAATGTTATTTTATAATAAATGATATTTTATTAAATGATTTAAAATTATTAAAAATAATATATTCAGACAATTTATTTTTAAATGTTAATAAATATAAAATATGGTCCATTAATGGACCAATTTAACCTTTATAATGAACCCATTGACCCCTAAATATTAAAAACTTTGTTAGCGTGATTAGTGTTAAAGCAGCGTTTTTGCGCACAACATTCACTTCTGTTAAAATTAATTTCCAACACACATGGGATTTTTATTTTATAAATTATATATCATATTATAATTAGTTTTTATAAATTATCTAATGATTTTAACTTTAATTTATTCTTAATTAATAAATTACCTAGGTTAGAAAATTAGTTACCTTAATAAAAACCCAAATGGTAAAAGTAGGGAATCTTAGAAGTTAAGAAAAAAATATAAAAATTCTCTTATTTTTATGTTTTAGAGGTTTTTATAGACCAAATAAACCCTCCCATTCGTTATTATTCAATTTTGGATCCACATGAGGTAATGGAGACCTCCCAATAGTGAATACTTTTGAGTATTTATAAGGATGTCACTCCTCCTCAACTATAAAGGGGCACTCACTCTCCCTCATCCTTCACACCACTAAAACCATTTAGATTGAGAAAACCCTAACAAAATCAAATTAAAAATTACTTACCCTCATAATATAATAATTAATTTGGGAATAAATCCAACTAAAGAATTCCTTTGGTGCAAACTAAATAGAGATACCCGAAGAAGAGGTAACGTTCATCAACAAATTTTTTTATTTTATTTCTTCCTCAAACATGTTAAATTAATTTTAAATCATGATTATATAATAAAATTGGTATATTAAATATATTTAGATGTTTTTATGTTAATTTTACTATCTATAATCACACACACTTTCATTAAATGGGCTATGAAATCATCAGTGGTGTGTACGGTGGACTACCGCCTCACGAACCGATGTCGTTTGTTTTTCCATTACCACCTTTCAATGTTGGTAATAATGATGAAAATATTGTTTATATATGATATATATGAAATTTATGGTTTTTTATTATTTTATAATTATTATACAATACATAACTTCATGTTTTCCATTTTTTGGGAATAGGATAACGTCGTTCATGTGTATAGTGGACTACCGTCTCACGGAGTGATGTGATTCATTCACGCTTTACATGGAATTTATTAAGAATGAGTTTAATAAAAATATATTATATATATATAATAAAAATTATTTTTTAATGATAATATATAATTTAATTTTCTTTCTTTCAATATGATAAGAAAATGGAAACAGCGTTCATGCGTTTGTACGACATACTGTCTTCATGAACGGTGTATTTCATTTCCTATCACTAAATTTTAAGAATTACTATAAATAAATATATATGATATTTATATCATAATTATAATTATATATATAATGAAATAATGATTAAATTTAGATAATCAAAAGTATAACAATTCAAAACATATACGATAAATAAAGTGGTTATTACCCGAAACACAACTTTAACATGGAATTGTTAATAAATGGGAAATAAATGGTTATAATAAAATCATATATAATATTATATTTATTAATATGGTTCTTTAATAAATTTATAATAAAATTATATTTATTATATAAAAGTTTTGAACATGTACGAAGGAATCTCAGACTTAAGGTAAGGGGATTCCCATCTCACTTTTATTTTCTGTGAGACACAAGCCATTTTCACCACATATTTTATTTTATGTTTTGTGTATACTAACCATGAATATATTTTATGATTATTATAATAAGAATTATTAGGATTTACATATCAATTTTATGATCTCTCTTTCATGGGGTTTATAGTTCAAGAGCTACCGAATCAGTAAGGGGTTTTTGTCTTAATTTGCCTTCTTTGAGTCGTACATTATGTGATAGACCTATAATCCTTCAAAAAGTGTATATAAAACCCATTTGACATGTAATATAATTAATTTATTCATCCTAGTGATATTTTAAGTTTCATTTTATTTTATTCCTTTATGGGGATTGTGATTTAATGTTACCAAAGTGGTATAAATTTTATGTTATAATCTCATCATTTATCGATATTTTTTTATTCTTAAGTCTCTAATGTTGAAATATCATGATCAAACTCTCAATAATTATCACTAATTTTATCATCCTCTTTTTATTCATGATATATCCATGTAATGGTACCATTTTTACACTCTTTGGTACTTAATATAATTAAGAAATTTTTTTTAAAAAATCCTACTTTATCTATCTCTTCGGTCAGAAATATATTTTATTCCAAAAGAAAATTTTCTAAAAATGTTTTTAAATGATATTTTAATATTATTTTCAAGTAAACAGATTTTTAAAATGTTTTAAGTTTTATTAGTGCTTTAAATTATTTTTAAATATTCCTTTATAAGTTTTAATGACTATTTTAAAATAAAATTATTTTGAAAATGTTGTTTAAAAAGTGTTTTAAATTATTTTTTAAAGCTTCTTTTATAAGTTTCAAGCTTATTTTAAAATAAATTATTTTTCAAAACTTTTATATTTTAAAAAGAATATTTCAAAGCAGAAATGATATTTTCCTTAAGAAATGTTTAAAATTATTTTTAAATCTTACTTTATAAGTTTTCAAAGTTGGTTTTAAAGAAAGGGATATTGAAAATGCTTTAAGTTTTAAAAAGTTATTTTTAAAGAAAGGTTATTTTACTTAATAAATGTTCCAAGTAATATTTCAAAATCCTTATCCATATAAGATGAAATAATTTTATATAGTTTATGCTTTATTGGGGATATGAACCAAGGACACCATTCTTATTATTTCTTTTAATGGTTTATGTTTATAATGACAAGTTGTTTATGAAACCCATTTCTCTTCCATGGGTTATACCGTGATGAAATGTTTATGAAACCCAATTCTTTCCACATGTTATTCTATGATGAAATGATTATGAAACCAATCTCTTTTCTATGGGTTATGATATGATTAAATGTTTATGATACCCATTTCATTTCATGAGTTATGATATGATGAATGTTTATGATCTTATAGCACACATATATATTATTTAATTATGTGATGGGTGGGACCTATATCTCCCTCTAATGATTTGGGTAAAGATTTATTTCTCATGATATAAACAATACTGGAATGGGGAGTGAACTCAATTTATTAATATAGGGTTAGAATGAGAAGTGGACCCAGTTTAGTAAGACAAGGCTGGAATAGGGTGTGAACCCAATTCAGTAAAGGACTATATCCTCTATGATGGTCTTGGAAGTGATCATTGACTAATTTGAAAATGATTTTATATGATTATGTGTATACCAAAAATTCCATGTCTTAGGCTCTCATGGATCATGTTCTTTGATTACCTTATGATTAATTTCATTTGAACTACTAATATTTATTCCATGACTCATGATTATGATCTTTGATATATAGTGTATCATCATGAAATATTATACTCATATTCTCATACCCTTATGTTCATGTTATGAATACGTATCTCATTTATCTACCCTTAATGATCATTTAAGCTCACCATTTATTATGTTTCCCTTCCATAGGTTATGAAGAAAGGTTTTTTAAGTATGAGTTCTAAATAGGAAGATATTTGTGTGAAACATTGATGATATTTCACCAGATTAGAATATTATGTTACAATTTTCCAAATACACTAAACTATTATAGTCCTCAGGTGTGTTTTTGTGTAATGTAATGAATATTCATAAAAAAATGATGTAAAATACATTTATGAAAATCCTAGGTCACTTTAAAATCTTGGGTCACTATATTTGGTCTTTGCATCCTTCGGGACTTAGCCTCCTTGGTCATGGTAGGGTTGTGTTGGGAGACTTTTGTTGTTGGTCATGCATTTATCCCATTTTTTTTGTGTGTTTGTCTCATGTTTAGTGGTTTTATCTCATTTATTATGAGATTTTTTTTTGTTCCTTACGAATTAATTTCTTTATAACTTCTTTAGTTAGACCCACCTCCTTTTGCGGGGTGTCATTATGGCTTCTACTTAGTTACCTTATACATGACTGAAGACTTTCTGGGGGAAGATAGAGTTATGGTGAAAATAATTTTCACACCCCAACCTTGTTTTTAATTATTATTTTATTCATTTATCTACTTCAATCTTTGACCTTGATTTTAGGGTCAAATTTCCTTGAATTTTTAAAGTTTTAGAGTTTTAGTACTAGGTGTATAGTTTGTGCATGGTTAGTAAAAACCGTGCGGCCTACCCATTTGAAACCTATAGTAAATTATAGAGGCACTTGAATATTTATTTCACATTTTACCTAACCATGTGAGTGCCTAGTTCTTTTCTAGTGTAAGTCACATGGTTAGTGCACAATTTACCAAATTGTGTGGTCTAACCATGCGAGCTACCCAGTTTTCTAAAAAAGTATCCTTTTACTTTTCCCACATCAAATTAAAGGGGTGAGACCCCAATTTTATCCCCCATTATGTTCGAGTGATCCATGATGTGCATGAGGAGATATATCCCTCCTTTTTATTCTATTTTTGAGTCTCTAAACCTATATTTCAAGAGTATTTATTAAGTTAAAACCCTCATCTCCTCTTATTATCTATTATTTCTTCCAATTTCTCCTTTTCCCCTTCAGTTTCAATTTCTCCCATGAATGCTAGGGACTATTGGGATAATATTGGGGTATATGGTGGTTTTAATTTTGGAGTTTGTTTATTTGAGGCTTTTATGGGTCATCTTCTTACCTGTTTTGATCTTTGTCATTAAAGGAAACTTATTACAGCTTATTGTGAGGTGTTTCTAGTTAAAATGAGGTAAGTGTTTTTGTACACATCCTTTAATTGACATTTCATTGAGTTCTTGGTGATTTCAAATGCCTTTTTTGATAAAATTATAATTATATGTGATAATCATTGTGAATTTTTAAGGGTTTTAACATGGTACCCACACCTGGCATAAAGGGTGTATTAAGTGTTTTCTAATTTAAAAAGGGATGTTTGAGTACAAAATGTTTATTAAAATGTTTCTATTCCTTGTCACAAATGAATTACAATTATCAAAGTCATTTTAACTCATTTGGGATATAGAATAAATAAAAGTATGGTTTTTAAAGAATGATTTTGAAATAAATTGGTATTGTGAATTTTTAAATGGTTTAAATGAAATAATAAATTAATTCTTTAAATAATTTTAAGACTGTTTTTTCATGGGTTATTTTAAAAGTTGTTTTAAAAATGGATTTTAATGATAGGTAAGATCTTTATATCCCATATCAATTTTTAATAAGTCATGTTTAGAACCTTTAAATGGTTTTCACCTAGTGTGTGTGTGTGTGTGTGACCCTCTTGAGCCACCTATTTTGATATTAATTGTGGACCTGAGGTGGACATTGTTTATTATTGTGATTTGGTTGATTTTGATAGGGGATATTTCTTAAAATGGTGTTGTGGGTGAGCAAGATTTGTTTTCAATGTTTAATTATATAAGATTCATTTGTGATTTAGTTGATTTCTTGCACCTAGTTATTTATTTAATGGGGATCATTTCATAAAGAGAGAGGTCTATATTTATGATACACTATTCATCGTACATGCTACTATTTTCCCCCCTAGTTGTTTTATATTCTAAGGTTGGTGAGGAGTTCACCCCGATGATACGGGTGTGGGATAGTCAGGTGGCTTCTAATATTTTAGGATGCAATATATACTGATAGTTGGTCCCGATCTATAGTTTTCTGAGGACTGTCTCGCCTTAGGACCTAGTATGTTTCCCATAACACATAGTGTTGTCTATGACATTGTGTAGGGTATTTTTCCATCACTCCTTTTTGGCATCCCTAATTTTTTATTGGCTTGATTTTAACTATAGACTAATTTTAAGTGAGTTTTTGTTTTTTTACTTGTTTATATGGTGCATTTTTTAGTTGATTTTTGTTTATCTGATGTCTTTTATTCTTTAAAAATGTATTTTTTCATAAATTAATTTGAAAGGGGGTCTTAAAGTAAAGTAGATGAAAGTTTTTCAAGTGATATATTGGATATTTAAAGGATGGTTTCCAAAATTATTATTTTGATGACTTGTTTCATAAATTGGAAAGATATGGTTTCACAAAAAATGGGAATAACATGTTACTTACTTTAATTATTCCTACTCTAGAAAAAAACTTATTTTCTAAATGTATTTCAAACTAGAATAAATGAAATTTTATTTTAAATGGACTATGAAAACTCCATGGTGTAATCCTACTAGAATTGGTTTCACTCACACCCTACATACACCCCTAGGTATATCCAGTTCACAATTTTTTCTTTTAGGTCCTTAGGTTGTTTTGGTTTTTATGTTTGAGTTGTTTTAATGATGATGGGTTGGTGATTTGGTGAGTGACTTTGGGTCACTGAGATGTAGTTGGTCCTAGTTAGATTTTTTTTATTTTACATTCATTGGGATTCTTAAGTATTGGACACAACCTTCTTGTTCTCTCTTTGGTTTATTTTATATTAATGTTGTTTTTATCTTTTTATGCTCATTTAATATGGTGGGATGATTTATGAGTTATTTTTATTATTCTCATTTTTTTATACTCTTCTTGTATTTTACTACTTATTATCATGCATGGGTTTCTAATTCATGGATGATTCATGTTAGATTTAAAGGAGGAATCCATAGTATGTTTATTTTCATTTGAGCGTGAATTTATTCTCATTTTTGTATGATTGATACCCAAGTTCTTATCTCCAGTCCGTGGGGATTGGGAACACCCTTTAGTCCATGTTACAGATCGACTTGGGTGATATGTTATTTTGACACTGTCTTGTTCATGACACCAACCCACAGAGCAGATATCCCATAAAGTAGGTTCAATTTGGTATGAATAGGTAGTGGGGTGAATATAGTTCATGTATATATAGATTTATACACATGTATATTAGTATATACCCTAGTAACCCAAAGGTGCTAAATTGCAAGTTAGTATGAGTAATTTACTTTGAATGGGATTAATCTTGTTAAGTAGGATATTAATAGTAAATACTTGGAGATGTTTAACTAAGTGGATGTTTTTGTGAGACTATAAATAGAGGAATTGGGTTTATTCCTCAAATGTATTCATGAGTCAGGATCCCAACACATGTCTAGAACATGTCACCCCTAAAGATTTATTTTATAGTTGATAACATTTTGTTCCTGGTGGATGTCGTCACATTAAAGGATTCAAATTCAAATTGTATTCCATTTGGTCATGTGAAGGCTGAAGTTGGTAAACTTTGGTAGAGGTTAAAATAGGAATGTTCTCCTACTAAAATCATGCCATATAAAAAAACTTAGAGTCTTTTATCAATGGATTTTTTGGGGATTAAGGTTGACCAATTGTGATATTAATTAAGAATCAATTATTTTATTGGTTAAAGTAATGGTTGAATCATTGTGATATTAATTAGGAATCAATTAATTTATTGGTTAAAACACAAAATAGGTTTGAAAATGAGGTGGATTTGAAATCCATAAATAAAATGTCATGGTTTATGAAATTAATATTATAATGTGGAGTTATTCCAAATTGATAAAATATTGGAAGATGAAGAATATTTTATAGTTATAAGATGATTTGAATTCTAGATAGCCATAAGAGGATACATGGGAGTTACATGTCTATATATGCATTCCATGCCTCAATTTAAATTGGCTCAGCTCAGGCATTTGATCAAATTTTCTCAAGTCTCAAACCTATATTTTTTCTATGAATTCTTTAATAGGTTATTATACCAACTTTTAATGACTATAGTAAACATATCAATAAGTAATTCATTAATTACAATAACAGTTACTTAAATTAGAAATGTTTCTTGACTAATTGGGTTGGAATATCAGTATAAGACTTATTATCATTTTCTTAAAATATATTGAGTGTTCATCTTACCCTTCTGGAGAGAAACACAAAGGATTAATCTTGTGATTTTTGGTGAACTAAATAATCTTTCAAAGAGATTTTTTGTAGAGTGTGCTACTTATATATGAATTGTCTTTATCTTGGAAGTGTATTTCCTGAAACACATCACAACCTAAGTAGGATAATATCTTATTTAAGGAAAGTCGAGTTTATTTGATGATTCATACTAATGTTTTCTCTTTTGATATTCCATATTAATTTGTTTAAATTACCTAGATCATCTATTTTTTATACAATATGATCGGTCAATTTGGATTAATCAGTACTTTATCATACTGTTCAATGTGTTTTTTTTTCAATAATCACTTCCTCAAAAACCACCTTTCATGATTTTCTTGTATGTTTTGGCCAAACATGAATTTTTATTTCTCCCAAAAAATCATTTTACATGGTTTTCTTACAAGGTTTAGATAACAATTCATCAACCTAAAAAATTCCTAAAACATTAAATTCAGTTTAAAAGTCCTCAAGCCTCAAAATAAAACTTACATACCAGTTTTAGAGAATCATGGGTGCTACTCTATCACACATCATTGAGAATGAAGATACCAACCTAAGTAAAGCTATTGGTTTATTTCTATGAATGTATATTATGACATCCAAAAGTCATTGTTACTTTTTATTTTATATTATTTTATTTCATATTTAGTTAATTTAAGTTTTTAAGAAGTTTTGGCATGAAACTTATAAAATTTTGAATTTTCCTTTTGTATGTGGTTTTCGCTCACAGTTTAGGGGAAACCATGTGTCTACCTTTATATATGGAATTTTCAAGATGATTTTTTATATTTCATGGTTTGTCTTCATGGGTAGTGCATGATTCAGTACAAAACATTCGAGGCCTAGGGGAAACCATGTGAGTCATCTTTGAGTTTGGGTACTGGTGAATGTCTTGAGCATGGTTAGAGAAAACTATGCGACAAGCGTATGTGCTAGTCTATAGTTTTGATAGAGGGGTTTTTCATGATTTATAAATTGTGCAGTCAAACTATGTGTGGTTGGTTTTTCTTGATAGTGTCCACCACATGATTGGTGCATGGTTTCACAACTGTGTGGTCCATCCAGATTTCATTAAATGGTGAGTTTACCTTTTTACTTTATCTATTTTAAATGGTTGGAAACCCCTCTTCTACCCTCTCATTTGGCCTAGCATGGGTGAGTGTGGAAGAGTTACCCCTCTTCCTCCTCTAGGGATTTCAAGCTATCTCACTCTTATATTCAACTAGAATCCAATTGGTATGACACTCCTTCTTCTATATTTCTTTTCTCTTCTCTTCACATTTCCCTCCCTTTAGATTTATCACACTCTCTCAAACCCTAACCATTATTCAGGTTCAAGTTAGGGTTTGAGAGGGTTATAATGATAAGGATCTGGGGTTTCTAGGGTTGAGGTGGTTAGTTCTCAACTAATTTTTACATTCTCTATTAAAGTTGATGGGTTTTAGATGGTTCCACTTGAAATGAGGTAGGTGTTTATATAGAATTACCTTGTAATGCATGTTATAAACTTCTTGTGTGTTTTAAAATGATTTCTTATGATTTTAGAATCATGTTATAAGCTTTTAGTAGGTTATAAATTATACTCAAATTTATTTTTTTCTTGACATGGATGTGTTTCATGCCAAGCACTTTTGGAAATGCCCAAGTGTCTCTTTAAAAATGATGAAAGTGTTTTGAAATAGTCCCATATAGAATTAAATTTGAAAGAAAGCCCCTTATTGATTTTAAAAAGGCTTGAAAATGTTTTAAATAATTGTAATGGACTTAGGTCGCATGTTAAGTGTTTCTTAAAATTACCTAGTGTCTCTTTAAAAGAGGATTTAAATGTTTTAAAGGGGTTCTTAACACCATTTTTTCTTTAAAGAGAATGTGTGCAGTTTTAAAGGTATGTTTTCTGGAATAAAGGGAGTTGACCTTAATCCTCTTTTAATGATTTTTAAACAGTAGGGTCTCGTAGTATCTTAACACTACAAAAAAATGACCTGATTAGAGGGGGTTATTTTTTAGTTTAGAAGGGGTTATAACCCCTTCTAAATACATTAGTGGTGGTTATGAGGAACCTCTAAAAATGTGTCTGCCTACTATTATTAGAGGCGGTTTTGAGGAACCACTGGTAAAATGATGAATTATTTAGAGATGGTTGTATTATCAGCGGTTATAACCCCCTCTAATTTCCTCATAGAATCTCAGTTTAAAGGGGGTTTTAACCCCCTCTAAATTATTGGTCAAATTAGCAATGGTTGGAAACTTCTTCTAATTAAGTTGTATGAGACATATTAGAGGTGGTTTTGTGTTGCATGAGATAAATTAGAGGCAGTTCAAAAAATTGCCTCTAAAATTATTTGGTTTTTTAATCCTAAGGGACTCCTCCCTCCTCTAAAGTTCGCAATACCCAGCAACCTCCCATTCTAGTACCCTAACCGCTTGACCTCTATTCCTAGGCTGGCTCCCTCCCTACTGTTCCCTAGCTGACTCACTCCCTCCCATTACAGAACATCACTAGTGTGGTCCCTCATGTTCTAGTCCTTCACCCACGACCCCTCCCTCCCCTCCCTCTACGTTTTCCCGTGCACCACGCCATATAGAAATTCGTCACAAAATCTCAGTTTAGAGGGGGTTTTAACCCCCGCTAAATTATTGGTCAAATTAGTGGAAGTTGGAAACTGCTTCTAATTGATTTGCAGGAGACATATTATAGGTGGTTCTAAAAAAACTCTAAAATTATTTGGTTTTTATATCCTAAGGGATCCCTCCCTCCCCTCTATTTCTCAATACCTAGCCCCCTCATGTTCTAGTACCCCAACCGCTTGCCCTCCATTCCTAGGTTGGCTCCCTCCCGGCCATTCCCTAGCTGACTCACTCTCTCCCATTCCAATCCGTCACACACAGCCCATCCCTCCCTTCCCGTTCTGTTCACCTGCGCACCACACCAATTAGAAATTTAGCAACGCCTTATTAAAATTTTTCACTGGTGAGTTTTAAATCCAAGAACTCTCGATTAAATTCCACATTATTCTATTTATATATATTATGAAACTATTTCAAATAAATATTATTTCAATATATATTTAAATACATATATAATTATATAAATTAATATATATTTTTATATTATATATTTATGTATTTATATTATAATACATTATATTATATTAAATTTATATATTTATATAAACTATATATTGTATATGTGTATTTACATACATTTGAGTATATATTTTTTAATTATATTAATGTTATGTATATACACATATATTTATATATTTATATAAGTTATTTATATACTTAAATACATATTTATATATTATGTACATGTTTATTTATATAATATATTTATAAGTATTTGTTTAATATATTTATATATTTTTTAAAAAAAATTATTTATATAATGTATTTCAATAGATATATTTATTATTATGTAAATTAATATATATTTATTTGTATAAATTGTATTATATTATATATAATTAATATTATATGAAATATGTAACACCTGAGATTTTTATGAGAAATATTTTGTTTTTATGTTATATACATCATCAAAGGAATCTTTCACTACACACAACACTAGCTTGGCTTACTTTACCCGCAATTGCGGCCTTCCTCGATAGCTTGTGTTGTACACAATACCGAGTTTCACTAAACAACGATATGCTATTAAAATATTATTAAAACTAGTAGTTATGAATAGTAATACCCACTTTTTGAAATTTTATAAATTTTATCTTTAAAAATGGACTTCATTTTTGGATTCGGAATATCGAAATTATCCTAGGGTGAAATTTTGGTATTTTTCTGAAAACTTTCAATTTTTGATGAATAGTTAAAACACTGGGTTACTATTTAAAAATTTACTTTTTGTTTAAATAATTATTTATTTTAATTATTTTAGTTCAAAATTGATACATAATACCTATATAAGTTCAAATTAATTCATTGGATTCATTTTATAATAATTTTAGTGATATAAAAATTTTATTGAACTTTTCACCGTCTTTTACCCACCTCCTAGGAGAATTTGCAAATTTACATAAAACTTAATTTTACTGCTTCTATGAATGGAATTTCAAAAATCCGAGAGACACGGTTGATTTCAGTAAGTAAAATGTGGTTCAATGAGATGAAAATAATTTTTGGTGAATAGTAACTTTTTACTTTTATTTACCACCGTTAAAAGTAAATAGGGTAATTAAGGGTAAAAATGATATTATTATTACCCTAACACATATTCTAATTCTATTGGATAAGTGTATTTCGACCAAAAACAACCTTAGGGATAAAATATGACCATTTAGGTCCACTTGGATTAGATTAGGACATTTAATATTTTTTTATTTAAAGAAGAGTTAAAATAGTTAAAATCAAAGTTTAATAACTAAAACATTTTTAATATATGGTTATAAATAAGATAAATTAGACTATAAATATTCATTAGAAATATAAAAAGATTTCATACATAAGGGTATTTTTGGTGAATAGTAACTTTTTACTTTTATTTACCACAGTTAAAAGTAAATAGGGTAATTAAGGGTAAAAATGATATTATTATTACCCTAACACATATTCTAATTCTATTGGATAAGTTTATTTTGACCAAAAACAACCTTAGGGATAAAATATGACCATTTAGGTCCACTTGGATTAGATTAGGACATTTAATATTTTTTTATTTAAAGAAGAGTTAAAATAGTTAAAATCAAAGTTTAATAACTAAAACATTTTTAATATATGGTTATACATAAGATAAATTAGACTATAAATATTAATTAGAAATATAAAAAGATTTCATACATAAGGGTATTTTATTTATAATTTTTAGACATTAAATAATTTAATTTATTTATGACATAATGATGATACAGTAATTACCTTATTAATGAAATATTAACATAATTGATGTTATAAATACCCAAATAAATGTAATTTTAGACTTTTTTATGAATTCCACTAATTTTATAGGTTAATATGACATGTTAGTATTTATTTAATTAACTTTTTTCTAACTAATAAGTTGGTTATGATTTTCACAAAAATCAATTACCAAATAGTGTCAAAATTGACATAAAATAGTTTTTAAAACAAATATTATATTAATAATTATTATTTTATTACTAAAAATATAATTTTCGGCCAAATGACTTAGATAAGGTTATATATATTAATAATGAACAACTTGGGGTTCTTTTGGCTTGTTATAGTAAGTTTATTAACCTTATAGTGTAATAAAACAAGAAGACATGGTAAAAGTAAAATTATTTAACTTAAAGTTAAATCTAAATGATAAGGTTAAAATAGTAACCTAAACTTTTCCAAATTCTATTTTATGAGATTATTTCGACCCATCCTTACCTTAGCTTAAAAATAAATCAATTTGGATCTATTAAAAACTGAATATGACTTTATAATAAAATAATATTTTTAGTTTTTCCAAAGGTGCCCCTCTACTCCCTTATAAAAGGGTACCTCCTCCCTCTCCTCCTCACACCACTTTGAGCCATCAAGCTCGGCCAAACCCTACCAAATTATCTTCTATACTTCCCTAGAAACATCCTAGAGGTCCTGGTTTTCTTGAAAGACCATCCTTAGTACCCTAATAGGAGGTTAAGAAGAGGCGCGTCAAAGAAGAGGTAATATCCATTACCGATCCTTTCCAATTTCTTTCTTCTTCAACTTCTTCTTCCTTAGTTGTTTCATTATGAAGTAATAAAATAAGTATAACTCATATACTGATATGTTATTATAAATATTAAACAACCCTATTTCACCTTCTATCCATCCTACGGAAAATGAAATCACCGCGCGTGCGTACGGAATACCGTCTCCACGTCGTGGTGTAATCTGTTTTCCACCACCACCTTACTTGGATGGGTATAATGGTGTAAAGAATAATTATATATGATTATTTTAAAGTTATATTGATTATGAAATATTATACATACACTTAAATACAATTCCATGATCATGGGAACAATATCATCGCTTGTGTGTATGTACGGCCTACCGTCTCCATGATGTGATGCAACTCGTTCTACATGATCTTCATTGCATAATGATTATATAAATGAATTTAATGAATAAATATGATATATATTAAACTAATACCATTCTTTAAATGAGTTATCTATAACCTAAAAATAAGAATAAGAATTTATTCGACAAAACACGCATAAGAACAAAAAGAAATAAACACCCGAATAACAAGTAACAATGCAATATTACTAATAAGAAGCTAAGAATATGACCATATATGATATAATAACAATGAGTAAAATTATGTAATAAGTCAATAACATTATTTAAATCATTATACAGGAGGTTCAGACATGTACGAAGCAAATCAGACCTAAGGTAAGGGAAAATATCACAATCTCATTTTTATCCGAGATTGTTTATACTTTGGTATTTACTAGAGTGTATTTATCATCCACATCCATGTTTCCTCAATATGTAATATTATTTATATCCTCCTATAATTTTTTAAATCCAATTTTACCCATTGGTAAGTTTTTATTAAAAGATAGGGAAGGAATCTTTTGTCATTTTTTAGTACGAGGTACTTTTCTGACTTTTCTGGCCAAAGAACGAGAAGAATGTTTTTCTTTAAATTATACGATATGAAAGGATTTTTAGAACATTATTTCCATGAAGTTTCCTTTACAAGTATTAAAGTTTATTTTTAATCAACTTCTTTTAGTTTAAAATTGTATGATATGTTAAGAAATGAACAATGTTTTTGAAGTAGAAAGGATATTTTCCTCAAGAATGGAGTTCAAGCATTTTATCAAAATTATTTTCCATATAAGACAATATAGGGTTCTGTTTCTATCCCTATTTTTACATAGATTTGATTATGTTATGATGAAATTATGTTTATGATGTCCTTTTATCTTATATGGATTGTGTTATGATGCCATGATGTTTAAGAATCCCATTTTTATTATATGGGTTTTGCTATGATATATGATTTATGATCTTGTGGAACACATAAGAATGGTATCATTATAAGATGGGTGGGACCTATATCTCCCTCCAATGCATTGGGTAAATATTTATATCTCATGAGATAGACATGGCTGGAATGGAAAGTTAAACCGGTTCAGTGATACAGGACCGAAACGAGGAGTGAACTCGGTTCAGAAATGGACTTTGTCCGCTAAGATAGTCTTGGCAATGAGTCTTGACTACTAAGAAATGATTCTCTATGATTATGTGTGTATTCCAAAAAGTTTCATGTCTTATGTTATGATTATTGGGATTACATTTCACTACTATGATTTATCCCATGTTATGAAATTATGATCTCTTTTGCAGGTTAAGATTTCCAAAATGTTATGTTCTTATGAATATGTTGTGATTGATATTTCTTTTGTTTACCCTTACTGAGCATTTGAGCTCACCCTTTTGTATGTTTTCTTTTCCCCAGGTCAGGATGAAGGGTATTAAGTAAGATATGCCAAAAGGGACTCTAGATATGATAAAATAAAAGGGAGACAATATAGTTGATTTATGAACCAGTTGTTTATGTTTCCCAGTTTCTAAAGACACTATACATATACGGTCCTTTCATGGTTTTGTTATATGTTGTAATAAGTGTGCTTCAATTATGAAGTAATAACAATGTATGTAAAGTATGGGTCGTTATAAAATACATATATATGAAATAAAATTTATACAAATATTTATATTATATATAATTAATATTATATGAAATACAATTTATACAAATGTTATATATGAAATAAAATTTATACAAATATTTATATAATGTTATATGAAATACAATTTATACAAATATATAATTAATATTATATGAAATAAAATTTATGCAAATATTTATATAATTTATTTCAAAACATATATTTATTATTATGCACATTAATATATATGTATTTCAATAAATATAATTGTATAATATTATGTATATTAATATATATGTATCTCAGTAGATATAGTTGAATAATATTATGTACATTAATATATATTTATTTTTATAAATTATATATCATATAATATTAATTATATATAATATAAAATCATAAATATGTTATTTAAAAATATATTTATTATTATAATACAAATTATAATTACTACAAGCTTGGGTTTTTATATGATTTGTTTTTTAAATAAATTATATTTATGTATATATTTATATAATATGTTTATGCCTTTATGTTGTATATAATTTATATTATATGAAATACAATTTATACAAATAAATATATATAAATGTACAAAAACTTATATAATTATATTTATGTATACATATAAATACAATTAAATACAATCATATAATTGGAAATATATAATATAATTAAGTGATAAATATATAAATATATATATATATATATATATTTACTAAATTAATTTATAATTAATATGGTATACTAAAATATGTATAAAATAATTATATAATATATAAAAAAAATTATATAATAAAATATTTATAATATAATATATATAATATTTATATATAATATTTTTATTTTTATTTTTATTTTTATTTTTATTTTTATTTTTATTTTTATTTTTATTTTTATTTTTATTTTTATTTTTATTTTTATTTTTATTTTTATTTTTATTTATATTTATATTTATATTTATATTTATATTTATATTTATATTCATATTTTGTATATATTATATTTATTTATATATATAATATAATATAAATGTATTTATACATAAATATACAATAAAAATTTATTTAATATAATATATGTATAATATAAATCATAATATAAATGAATAGTATTTATAAAACCATATATAAATTTTATATATTTGAATAAATATATTTATAATTACATTTATATTATGTATACCATTATTTATATATGTATATATTTTTGTTTATATGTATAAGTATTTATAAGTGTTTATATACTATCTTTATATATATATATATTTATAATGCTTTTAAATAAATTTATATAATGTTTTTATGTAATATATGTATATATACGCACACACACATGCACACCCACACATGAACACCCACACATATATATTATAAATTTTGAATTTATATGAGATTTATTTTAAAAATAAATAAAAATTAAGAGGGGTTAAAAACCCCTCTAATCAAAGGGATTAGCGGTGGTTCATGAACCTCCTCTAATTTCTTAAATTTTAAAGGTTTTAAAATCCCCCTCTAATTTAAGGGATTAATGACAGTTCATGCACCACCTCTAATTTAAGAGATTAGAGAGGGTTGTGAACCCCCACTATTTCCTTTAAAAAACAATTTTCATGTTATATATATATATATCATCTAATATATATCCAAAAGAATAATATATATATATATAGCACCTCTAAAATCCTACCAAAAATATAGGGCCACTAATTAATAAATTAGTGGTGGTTTTGACACAATTGCCTCTAAAATCTAACCAAATATTACAAAGAAAAAATGCCAAAAAAATAGAGGGGGTTGTGCATAACCCCTTCTATAATGAATTTAGAGGGGGTTGTGCATAACCCCCTCTAAAACACCACCACTAATCTACTATTTTTTTGTAGTGTAAAATTTTTTTGAATTGGGAGCTATGGTTTTTTAAAAGGGTTATTGACACCAGTTGGCTTCCTTTTTAAAAAGGGTGTGTTAATTTCAAAAGTGATTTAATGGAAATAATTGGATTTCCAAATTTGTTTTCAAAAATTCAATTTTATAAATGGTTTTTAAAAGGAAATTTGGAATGTGGTTTTCAAATGGTGTGAAAACAACTTGGATTTTTGAGCTCTTTGTGAAAGTTGGGTTGGCACTTTAAGAAAAATGGGTTTATAAATATGAAAGCCTCTATTTGGGCCATGTCTGACTATTTTTATGCTTTTGGAGTATTGTGGTCTCATTATGGGTTGTTTCATATTGATGCATCTTTATATACGACTGATATATATATATATATATATGTGAATGATGCCTTTCCTTACACTACTAAAAAATTGGACTTTAACAGCACTAGAAATGGCCTTTATCAGCACTAGAAAAGTGTTGACTACATGAGTGGGGTTAAAAGCCCTGGTATTTTATCAGTGCTGAAAAAGAACTGATAAATGGTTCCTTTATCGGTGATAAAAAATATTTGATAAATGGGACCTTTATCAACACTTTTTAAAGTGATGATAAAGGAACCATTTATTATCCCTTTAATTTAGCATTGCTAAATGAATCATTTATCAGCGCTTCTATAAGCACTGATAAAAGACCCTTTATCAGCACTTCTATAAGTGATGATAAAGTATACCTTTATCCATGGTTATAAAAGTGCTAATAAAGGACCTTTTATCAGCGATTTTTGAAATCGCTGATAAAGGATCATTTATCATCACATTTAAAAGCATTGATAAAGGGTCATACTATAGTGTGTTGTAACAACACACTACAGCACCACTGTAATGTGTTATAATAGCACAACATAGCACTAGAAACACACCAGATATCAATATAAGTAATTACCAATACAGGATTTAAATGAAATTAAATTTAAAATACAAACACAAAAAAACACTATATTATAAACATTTCAAACATTGGATTATACAATTACATAAATACAAATTATTACATGCATTCAAAGTCATCAATGTTCCTTTATATTTTAATAATAACCCAAATCATGCAATTTTCTAACAAACCATCCCTTCTCGAGCAAAATAACACACCTATATAAGAAAATAGTTCTTATGTAAGTAATAATATGAAGAAATAAATTAACAGAAAGTGTTAATTTTACTAAAATTGATGTTAATTTTAAATAAAAAGTCACACTTTGAGTCATATCCATCACACCATGCATCAGATTGAGATGTGGATGATTCTAACAGATCTCAAATGACTTGTGGATCATTTTCATAAAGTATAAAAATAATCTAAATGTGTTTTCTCTATTTTGAGTATGTTAGTTGTCTTTTTTACTAAAATTTTATTTTGAACTGGAAACACGCACTTTTAACTAATTATGATCACATCGTGTATCAGTTTGATGTGAAATGGATTCCTACACATCAAAAATGACTTATGAATCATTTTCCCAAATTATCAAGAAAATCCAAGCGCATTTGATCGGTTTTCAGTGAGGGACACTTTTTGAACTAAAATATCGATTTTAAATTAATAATAGACTCTTTGAGTCATATGAGACACATCATGTATTTTATTTAGGTGTGTTTGATTCTTAAACATAAAAAATTACTTATGAATCATTTTTTTGAAGTATAAAAAAAATCCAAATGTGCTTGCTCGGTTTTGAGTAGGACAGTTTCCCACTTTACTAAAATTGATGACAATTTTAAATAAAAATACACACTTTGAGTCATAACGGTCACATCGTGCTTCGGATTGAGGTGTGGATGATTCCTAAATGTCCTAAATGACTTATGTATCATTTCCAAAAGTTTCAAAACAATCTTAATGTGTTTGAGTACATCACTTGTCTTTTTTTCTAAAATGTCATTTTAAAATTGAAACACACACTTTGACTCATACCGATCACATTGTGTATCATATTGGGGTTCGTCTTATTCCTACACATCAAAAATCACTTATGTATCATTTTTATAAAATATTTAAACAATTTTAATGTGTTTTCTTTGTTTTGAGTAGGTCAGTTGGCCTTTTACTAAAATTGATGACAATTTTAAATTAAAAGACGTAATTTGTGTCATATTGGGCACACCATGCATCAGATTGAGGTGTGACTAATTCCTACATGTCCCAAATAACTTATGGACCGTTTTCCTTAAGTTTCAAAACAATATGAATGTGTTTTATTAGTTTTGAGTATGTCACTTGTCTTTTTCACTAAAATTCCATTTTAAAATTGAAACACATACTTTGACTCGTACTGATCACATTGTGTATCGGATTGAGCTGAGCCTGATTCCTACACATCAAAAATGACTTATGTATCATTTTTCTTAATCATTTAAACAATGTGAATGTGTTTTCTAGGTTTTGAGTAGGTCAAGATTACCTATATGATTGAGCAGAGGCAGTGTCGTTGCCTTCCTACATATGGATGGAAATCTTCTAAAATAAATTAACTCTATAAGGAATAATGAAAATTAAATCAATGTTATATTATATAATTTTTTAGTAAAATAGAGAAAATATATCATAATTTTACCCTTACATATTTCAAAAGGGTTTCCTTTATTATAGTTTGTTCTTTCGAGGGATTGGTAACATCATCATGTGAAAAAGATATTGTCTGCATGAGTAGTCAAAAATTTAATTTAGATTATGTTAATGTAGTAGAGAACATATAATATTATGAGGAAAAACATAATATATTAAAAAACACTTTTAAATTCTCATTGAACCCTTTTTATTTTTTTAAAGGATTTAAGGATTTGGTTCATATATTAAGAATCAAAATCCTCTCTTTGTGGTCCCCTCTAACAAACAAGACATTATCTACATTGGGACCAACATGAACTGATTATGATGTCCCAATGAAAGGGTTATCCTTGGTTGAATTTTCATCTAACTCAACATTTTTTTTAGTTACCATCAGGATAATTGACCAATTATTATTTGTTATATCATAGACATAAAATACTTGCACTACTTGTGATTCCATTATGAATGGCTTGTCTTTTATCCTTTCACACTGAAATTCACCTTCACAAATCTCATTTAATCCACTTTAATTCCAATGATATTTTCTACCCATTTTCAATATTAAAGTGTCACTTGAAATTTTGTATAATCCAACTTGTATACCTATTCAATAATGCCAAAATATGACATATTTTCATAAATTGGATTTCTATCCTTAAAACCTGATATGTGCATCGCTTCAGCCACAAGCGTAACACCACTTTTTTACATCCTACTGAAGTCATCATGTTATTTTTTATAGAATGTATAACCATTGATTAAAAAACGGGTGTAATATATAACATTTTCATTCGTTCCTCTGGCTAGTCATTGAAGTCATTCGAAAATTGAATTCATATTTTCAAATATATTCTTATAAATTTGATCTATGAACCATCCTATAAATTATTGATTATGTGTATTTCATATCCATCCTTCATCCCTTGATGGATTCCAATCTATAAGAATTTATTTGTGGGCTTCAATGTATGGATAAACATCTTCACCATTATGTAATATGTAAATATGTGATTACTCCCACTCTGTCAAGGTAATTGTAACAAAATCTATTATGGAAATCCCTTCACCCATAAGGTGTTTGTTGTGATGAGAATTTGGGAGACCGATGCTTTCAACGTATGATATCTAATGGTTATATAATTAAATTTATTCTTCAACAATATATCATTCTACAATAAAACCTTTAGGCTGACTTTGATTCTTGATATACCCTTTAAAAATATTGATATATTGTTCAATGGGGTACATCCATATGTAATGGATAGGACCACATAGTTGAACTTCTCTGAATAATTGAGCCATCAGGTGGACCATTATATCCAATAATTATGGTGGGAATAACATCTCTAATTCACATAATATGACTGCAATCTCCTTATTCATGATGGATAACTTTTCTAGGACTACAACTTTACTACATATGGCTTTGAAAAAGAATCAGATTCTGGTTAATGTATGTCATACATTTTGAGACAGAATTATATGAAAAGTAATAGGAATTAAATATTTCACCAAAACAAGAAATTCATGTGATTTTAGTCCTTATAACTTCAAATTAGTCTTTAACATTAAATTCTTGATATTTAATGAATATCCCTTTGAAACTTTTACACTAGTAAGGAAAAGGAAAAATTGAAAAATTTCCTATCTAGATATAGTGTAAGCTGATAGAGGAAGAAAATTCCACATTTTACCCTTCACTAGTGAAAACTCTTCCCTTATCCCCATTTCAATTAAGTCCAAACTAGACTTGATGTCAACTTTTGTTTTTACATGAACATTTAGTAGTGTGAAAATGACACTATCAAAAATATTTTTTTCTAAACGCATGACATCAAGAAAATGTTTGACATACAAAAAATTCCAATATGGTAATTTAAAGAAAATTGATCTCTTATTCCAACCTAATTTTGTAAGGTTTTTCAAAAATGGTTTACCAAAAATAGTTTAAATCTTTTTTACTTTTTTGTATATTTGATCACCTGTTACTAGAGACGGTGTTGTACCTTGTTCGATATTCTCATTAAATGCTATCATCTAGGATTGGAATTTATGTTATCGAGGTAAAAAAAATTGATTTCCTAAAAACATAGTCTTCGAGGAATGTTTCAACTGAATTTAGTATGTGAATTTTTCATAAATGTGACTCCTCAATATTCCTTTAATGTTATAACTTGATAAATTTCCATAATAAGGGAAGTCATTTATCATTCCATACAATATGGACCTCAATGTGAATTCTTCACTTCTATTAGCATCATACATTGTAACACTTGTGTCCCATATCAATTTCATATCTTCAATAAATGGATCCAAATAGACATCAATATCATCATTAGGTTGCTTTGGTTTAGATACAAGTAGAGATAACATAATGTATTTGATCTTCATGCATAATCATGGTAGTAAGTTATAATTAACCAACATGATGGGACAAGTACTGTGAGTACTAATCTGTACAAAAAAAGTATTTATTCCATCTATAGATAATGAAAGACAAAATTTTCTCGGTTCATCTCCAAATTTAGGAAACTCATAATTAGTTTTCTTCTACTGAGTAGAATATGTTGGATGACGTAGGTTCCTATATTTAATTATTGTAGTTTCAGGACATGTTAATTGTCTCATAGTTTTATAATATCCATATAGTCTTCTAAACTATAGAGTTGTAGGAAAGTACCATATACATTTCTAAGGACTTGATTCATTTTTCTTGTATCAATTTGTGCCACACATAGGGCATTTTATGAGTGATTCATGGTCCTTATGAAAAAATATATAATAATTTATACAAGCATGTATTTTTTTTAGAGATCATTCCCATTGAATATAAAATTCATTTAGCATCATATGTTCGGCATGGTAGTTAATTTTCTTCTGGTATCATATCTTTCAAAAGACCAAGTAATTCTATAAAGCTAGTGTCACTCCATTCACTGCTATCTTTCAAATTATATAACATTAATACACTTGAAAATGTTTTTTATTTAGTACAAATGGTATATAATGGTCTCTTGGAATATCTATTCAACACCTCAAACAACTTTAGACAATCATGAAAGTCATCTTCAATTTCCATTGTCATTTCTTCCATGTGATCTCCATCATCTTTTACAAAGGTATTCATATAAAATGATTCCTAAATTGTAGTATCATCCCAATCAATGTCCACATTATGTTTTTACCTATTTTTAGTCCAAATTTTATAGATTTGATCTATTCTGTGACAAATCAAATATTCTTCCAACTCTTTCGAAGTAATTTGTCTTGAATAACATTAACATAAACACAGACATAGAATTTTAGAAGGGTCGTCTGCATGCTCTCTTGCAAACTTGATGAACTCTTTAACTCCATATTCATATTCATTTGTCAAATGATTAACATGAATCCATTTTCAGTTCATATCCATCCTATTGGGTTCATAAAAGATTAATTTTATACAATATATAAATAAATACACATAATATATTCATTATCAAAATAATATGACATTAAATATATATCAAAAAGGTATATTGGTGTTATTAATAAATATTAATGACTTGTATTTTTTAAATATTACATAATCTGTTAATGGATAATTATAAATAATTTATAAATAATTTATATATAAAATAATTATAAGTAATTTCATTTTCACAAAATACATTTTGAAAAAAAAATTAATCACATTATAAATTAAATTATTTTGTTTATAATTGATAATTTGAAAAATAATATTGTTCCTAAAAAAATTTTAATGATATAAATTATATCATAATTCATGATACAGTTTAAATTTATATAATTCCTTATAATCGGTGTACCCTGAAAGAAAATAGATAATCCATGATTGTCTATCATATTTTATGATATCTTCACAGAAAAAGAAAATTTTCACTTTAAATATTACTCATATTTTCAAATATCGATTGATATAATAAACATGATTTAATTATTTGTTTTGAGACATGAAAATAGTATATTTTATCAAATAATACATTATGATTATCCATATAGAATGATATGATATGCCAAAACCCAATGAAACAAAATATTTTCTTCTGTTAAAATTTCTTATATCATATTACATGATTATATTATTGTTTAAGATATCTTAATTAATAATGAATTCCACTGAAAAAATTTACACCATTTTTTTTATTGGGGTTATGAATTACCTTATTTCATCATTTTGTATAAAATTTCAGAAATCATTTGTTGCATTAAAAGTTAATTATACAGATGATAATTTTACATAGATTGAATAAAACTTATATTGGTAGTAGAAGATTACATGAATCCACAACCCATGATATTCATGTTATGAAAAATCCCATGATGAATATAAAATTAAAGAACATGTGTACCCTAAACTTATGATGGTCACAACACTTAATTTCAGTCAAACTATTTGATGAATATACCTATGAATTAGCTAAAGGATTCCTACATGGTGTTTCTATAAGGAAATATCATTTCCCAAATTCCATTAAGAGAAGGATACATAGATTTTAGATGTTTGATTAAACATATAACAAATTTTAGGCAGTTATGAAAGAAATAATACTTATCATTTAGAGAATTTGAAATGTTTTTTTAAATTTAGAAACCAAATTCAATCTTCATTCCACGTTATCATGGATAATTTCTACTATATAGGAATTCAATTCCCATTAAAGGGACTAATGTAATGGATCCACTCATTATTTCATTATTTCATAGTTCCTTAGTATTACTTGTAATATCATTCCTCATGCTGGTACATTTGATGTTGTTTGGTAGCCTTTATTTGTAGGTTGGATTAAAGTCCACTTGGATGGTGAATCTAAGGGTAACCATAGGCCCTTTGGATGTGGTGCTCTCTTTAGATGTAACAATAGAAAATGAAGAAAATTAATTCAAAATAAAAATTTAAAAAGACCAAAACATCAGTAGTCAATCAAACAATGGATCATAAACAAATAATTCTGTTCATAATCTAAAATCAAAATATTATACAAGCACCGGACCACAAATAACAACATCATTGAAGAATAAATCAAAAATGAAACAAAAAAACATAAAAAATGGCAAGGCCTACCTCACTGGGTTGAAGAAAAGATGAAACCCTCTTTGGAAAACCTAAATACAGTTGAACACCGGATGTCGGGCGAGATGTTTGAGCAACTAGAGGCAGTCAAGTGGTGTGATTTGAGCTTTGATTCACTGAGGAGGAGCACCGACAGTGGGTGTCTTCCATTGAAAGTTTTTGATACCATGATGGGCTCACAAATGGTTAGGTTTTTTTAAATAGATTGTGAAACTTTTATCAGTCCTTACAAATAAGCACTAATAAAGAGTCCTTTTATAATTGCTTAAGTAATAAGCGTTGATAAAAAGAATATTTATCAGTTTTCTTTAGCACTGATAAAGGTAGTTCATTATCAATGCTAAAAAAAGTGCTAATAAAATTCATATTTATTAGTGATAAAGTTTTAGCATTGATAAAACCTCATCTTTATGAGTGTGAAAAAAGTGCTGATAAAGATGCTTTTATCAGTGCTTATTACTTAAGCGCTGATAAAGGATTTATTATTATAATTATAAAAAATGTAAATATATATATATATATTCTTAATAAATATATATAAATATAAATATAGTAAATATATTCCTTTTTAATATATTTATTATAATTTTATAATTATTTATTTATAATTATAGAAATGTTTTTAAAAAATAATATTTATATCATTATATATATTTATATAATTATACATATATATATATATATATTTAATAAATATATATAAATATAAATATATTAAATATATTCATTATTTAAGTAAATTTATTATAAATTTAGTAATTATTTAAATATATATAATTATATAAATACTTTTAAAACAATATTTATTTATTTATAATTATAAATATATAATTGTATAAATATAGTAAATATATATTTATAAATATTTTTATTTATAAATATTTTTTTACAAATATATTTTTAACATTATTAATAAATATCTAATTTTAAGTGCATGCATATATTTTAAAAATGAGTGGAATTGAATAAATTAAAAATAAGTACACTTTAACTATATTGAAAAAATGGATAAGTTTTGTGTGTGTGTATTGTATATAAAAATACATTAATTATGTATATGTGAAATCAATATAACACACATTTAATCTATGTTAAATTGAAAAATCAAATGACGTCCAATTATATGTCCATTACACTATGCAATTAGTTAGTACTTTTAATTCATATTAAAATAAAAAACTTATAAACCATTATTCAATAAATATATGAATATTTAATGTAAAGAACATAAATATTTCATAATATATAAATCATATTTATATACATTAATATATATCTATATATTCAATTTATTAACATTAATTATCATAATTATCTAATTAATAAAATATTGATATTTAATAATGTATAATCAATTTATTCATTTTTATCAATAATTATTTAATTAATAAAATTTTTAATATTTTTTTAATAAAATCTTTTTTTATTTTATTTTATTTATTTAATTATTTAATTTTATTTATTCAAAACTTTATCAGTGCTAAAACAGCACTGATAAAAAAATCTTTATCATCGCTAAAATTAAAGTGCTGATAAAAAGTTAAATTTATTAGCATTGATAAATACAAACATTGTTAAAGTCATGTTTTGTAGTATTGTTATAAGGGTGAAAGAGTTAAGGTTTATGTTATTTTAATTATTTTATATTTGATGCATGTGATGGTTTATTTGTGTTCACCTCTATTTGACTTTTCATGGGAGTCCTATGTAGATGGTGTAACAGACCAACCTGGGCCAACAAGAACAGTCACCCGAGCTAGCCCATTATAGGGTGGGATAAAACAGAGCTAATGAAACAAGCCTTGAATATAAATAAAACAATACATACACCCAAAGTACTATACAGAAACAAATGAAAGATACAACTGATCCAAACTGACTAAACTAGAAAAAACATGATAAGTCAAGACAACAAGTCTCCATGTGACCAAGTGTCACTACTAAACTATCCCAAAATGAAGCATCAATGTGAATAGAAACTTGTATGCTACCAAATGCTCTCCCCTTTACCTGAATCCTATAAAACAAGGTATACAGTCACCCACAAGAAGAAGTAAGGTGTGAGAAACATAGCCCAGTAGGATACCACCAAAAGATCTATACAAGCTCTAATAATAAGAATGAACAACTTAAAGCTTTAAAACAAAAACTATTTTACAACTAGTTTTATAAATAAAAAAATTGAAATCCCTTTTTCAAAAAATCATTGAATTTTCACAAATTTCATGCTATAACTTCCAAATCCAGAAACAAAGAAGCTAAAGATACCTAAAAGTGAATAGTCATGTGAGCAAACATCCATGAAATAAACAATAATAAACATCCTGAAACAACAATGCACCTACTAGTCAGGCTCTATACTATGGTACAATATGTACTAGACACTCACAATCCAAATAATGCTTAAATTTGTATCTTAACTAACATCGAGGCCTTCCATAGACCATCAATATATAAGAGGTTACCTCCTAGTGGTGTTACGCACACTAAGGCTACCTGTGTCTCTATCTCAGCATGCCCAAGGTTCCCACTATGAAATGTTTTTCAATTTCTGTTTTAAAAACCATGCTCACATCTTTTATAAAACAATTTCAAAGCCAATTCAGTCTGCTTTAGGGTTTGAAAATTCATTTTCCATTTTAAATCAAGGCAATTCTGTTTTCAAGGAAAAAACTCTTTAAAACATGAACCCATGCCCCTTTCAATTTCCACACATGAAATTCCATTTCAAATCTCAAGGAAATCAATAAGAACTATAATCAATTCAAGAAATTAGAACAACTAAGAAGATACACCTACCTCAAGAGTGTAGAAAACCTAATCACTTTTGAAAAAGGGGATTGGAAACCACAAGATCTGCCCTTGGAAGACAAGACATGACCAAAGACTAAAAATGGTTAACATAAAACAAAACCCAATCAATAATACATACAAAAAATGGTGTCGTAACCAAAAACAAGAGAGAAAATGAGAAGAAGGCTTTCCTAGAGAGATGAAGTGCCAAACCCTACTGATTCTTCTCTTTAGAAAGGGAATTCCCCTATGTGGCCTTTTTGAACCCTCCACACATGGAAACCCCACTACCCTCACGAAGAGGTCACTCCCCTGAGGTAGCACCCCAGCCGGGGAAGGAGTCATTGCCAGCCGAGATGGCAGAGCATCCCGGAGGGTGATCGCCCGACAGCAATGGTCTGTCAAGCGATCCATCAGTGATTGGGTCGCACCTCATTTTTCCCACCCAGAAGAGACCAGGCGACCCGGAAAGGTGGGTGGATCCTGGGGGAGACTCACCCCGAAAGTGTACTCCCAGGATTAAAACCCTGAACCTCCCAAAGAACGGCGTGGATGTGCCACTCTCCTTTACCACCACACCACCACCGAAGTGGCACCAAACCCTACTGATTAATCACTAAACAAATCAATCTAGATGGAAGGAAGACACTAAAAAATGACAAGGGAAAGAGATATTCTAGAGTGTAGGAGGATTAAAAAACAAATGATCCCTCAAACACCCGCATAAAACCCTAAAAATTGGAACCTGGGGAATTACATGGTGTGTAATATTTTACACATCATGAATCCCTTTAATTTTGAGTTATGCCAAAAAACGTGTTTCCCTTCTCATTAAAATCCGAATTTCACATTACACGACATGTAACCCTCACTACTACAAATAGGAATTTTAAAAGTTCTAAAAACCACCTATAACAGGGTTAGAAAAGTGTTGTTAATTGCAGAGAAGATAAAGGGGGTCACCTTTATCAGTGCTATTTTGAGCGCTGATAAAGGCCCCCTTTATCAGCGCTCAATTATCGCTAATAAAGGCCAAGTTTCCTGAGCAAACCTAGAACCTGCATAGAACCTGCACACCTAAATCAGCACCTGCACACACATCACAAAACAGCACCTGCACACAAAATAATTGCACAAAACAATACATACACACAAACAAATCATAGAAGAACAAAAAAATGTGCACAAGAGTTTCTCAAACAATGCTATATACATTTAATTGAAATCATGAATAAAAAAATACTCTGTTATATACATTTCAAACAATGTTTTATATAGTTGCAATTACAATTATCCAACAAACAGTTAAAAACCTTAATGTTTTATACTTTTTACATCTGTGATCCTCTCTCAAAAAATTGTCATCCATGGTATTAGTTTCCAAATAAAGCATCTGAACTAAGGAGAAAAATTCCAACTATATAAGAAAACAAATATTATGTTAGTAATACAATAATGAAATAAATTAAACATTAATATGAAAGAATACATTAATAAAATGTCAATTTTCAATAAAAAAGACACATTTGGGTAGGTAGGGGGACATAAGACTATATAATACTTGATATCTAACCTTGATATGGGTAGGTAAGTAGCCATAATAATCTAATAGAGTAATTAAAAGGAAAAAAGTCCACAAAGTACAACAATTAATGATTTTGAGAGGTTTCTTAGTGTGTCGACTTGCCCACTTTCTCTTATTAGTCCTCTTAGAGGGAGTAACTTCAAAAGATAACTTGAGGATCCAAAGGTGGGGTTGATGGAGGTACAAATGGTTTTTCCTTTGGATCAGAAACAACCACATCCATGAGCTCCATTTGACTTGGACATCCCTGATCATCAGCCTCTCAGTCACTTTTTGAACCAACTTTGGCCACTATGTCCCTGGAAAAGTAAACTAGAGAGGTGGGAGGTGACCAAATTTTACCAGCCTCTTGAAATAATTAAATAGAAAATAAAGTTCACTATAGTCCTAACAATATCAAATAATAGATTAAAGTGATGATAAAACTTATATTACCTCTTCACTAGAGCCATCCTAGTCTCCCTTATCTTCACTAATTTCCATTGTGCTAGGAATTATCATTCTCTAAGTTAGGGGTGTGTGATTGTCTTGACCTTTGACAGAACTAATCACCACACTAAGTTCTTTGAGAATTGATTTGACTTCAATGGTTTGTTGTTCATAGAAGATTCCTTTGGGAGCGATCACGCTCCCAAATCCCTCTAACTCTATTTCCACTTGACACAACACTCTCCAAACCTCTATGGTAAATGTATTCCTCCTCTAGTAGTCCCAGTATTAGAATGCGATGGGAAACACCACCATAATTAGAGAAAATACCCCACCAACTGTAACTTCTTTCACAAGAACCCCATACATTGTTACCAAATCCGTTGGCACCCTCCTTGTTGATGGTGTTGGATCTAAGTGCCTCATTTTCTTCTAAGACATCTAGAGAGATGTGGGTCTCCTGGAAGATGTTTTTTGTCTGGAATCTAACATTTTGATGATTCTAGAGCCCATGTTTCCTCCTCCTCATCCACTATTAGAAGATCCATGTGCTTTATCACCAATAGAGCCAACTGACCATTCAGGTATGATCGGACCAAGGTATCAACATAATCCTTGGAGAGGCCAAAACCCACACTATCCAAAGGAAAGGTCACCCAAACCTAAGTTTCCTATCAGGTGAACATTATCCATAATTTTTGAGCCACCATGGGATGAATTTCTGAATAGATGTGGGGAGGAGTGGGGAATTTCATCTGAATGCACTAAACTATCTCCCAAATTGGTATGATGCATACCACTCGTAGAATATCATTCAGTTAATACAAGTATATAAAACACCCTCACATATGGATAAAAGATAGGCTTATGCTATAGGATCACCCTTTACATTATTGGTAATTTCATAGGTTGGTGCTCCATATGGTATAAAAAAACTAATCATACTGTTTCAATTTTCTCTTGATCTCCTAGTTCTTTAGTGTGATTAGCCAGACCCCACTGATACTTTATAGAAATTTCCTGAACTGGTAACTTGGAATGTTTTGATTATTAAGTAACTCATATCCACTAATGTGGTCCCCCATCCAACCCCACCATAGTTGGAAGGGTCTGAATTTACTCATCATACTTGTCTCCAAAAATCATTGCACAATAGATCATCTTAATGTCCCATGTACTGATGTCAAACTCACCATACATAGAATGAAATGTGTTAATGTATTGACTCTATAAACTGAACAAGTCTACCATCAGAATTTTTTTTGTAATAATTAAAGGTTTAGTAAGCCTAAATAGATTCATAAAATCTTATCTTTTTCAACTCAACTACAAACTCTGTGGCAGTATACTGAACCAAGTAGGGACAACCCCAGTTCATCCCAAATCATCCACCTGATCGAATAACCCATCCAAATAACCACCCAAACTTCTAATTTGATATAGAATTCTATATTTTTGATTTGTAAATATGGGTTTTAATCTCCAAATAATGTTAGAACCCTTTAAAATCAATCCAAATAGGATTCAAAATTAAGTACATGAATTGTTCAAAGTCATGTGATCACATGATCATAATAGGATCAAGTGATCAAATGAATTTGGGAGATTTATACAATTACATGACCCTCGAAGCTTTATGCGGTCATCTAAATAAGACAAGAATGCACGAATCATGGTTAAAGTGAATTACTTTGATTATGTGAGTTGTTTATGTGATTTGATCATGTGATGAGATCACGCGATCAGTTCACATGAAGCATTCATACAAAGGAGCTTATGTGACATGATCACATGAAGAGGCTAATGTGAAGTAGAGAAAAAAACCTAAGAGTTCTTGTAGAGCTATGAAATATTGAGTCATTAGTGAAATAGATTTCCCATTACTCTCCTATCTATATAAAATTTTACGGAATACCAAGAGTATCTTAGAATACTAAAAGAAAAATAGAAGCCCAAGGTAATTAGTCAAGTATTCACTTCCTTATAACAATGTCCTTTTTTCTTATTCTGGAATTTATATGTGAGGTGTGTATGCATCTACGCATTGATGTGATGCAGGTTATATATGAGGTGCGTAGGCACCCAAATTTTGATGGGCATGCATATGTATATATGATGCGGGTTTATTTGAGTAATTGTTGAGATGCAAGATCTATAGACAATTATTTTACTATGAAAACATCAATATTACCTCTGTGATTGAGCAGACATAGCGTCGTTGCTCTTCCTTCAAAGGCATGTCACATGGGCAAAAATCTTCTAAAATAAACTAACCCTGTAAGGAATAATAAAAATCAAATCAATGTTTCATTATATGATTTTTCATTAAAATAGACATATTATATCTTAACACTACCTTTACATCTTTCCAAACGGTTTCTTTGGTCCAAATATAAGCTAATAACAAAACTAATGATTCTTTGTGCACTTTACTACTATTGGTTAACTACCACTAATATAGAATCTGATTTGAAGTTCCAATCTAGTGTCTCCATGATGCTCTCATCCAACACCATCTCTATGATATCATCATTCAGCGTTCACTTTTCCTTCTCTTACTACACCCATTTACCTAGTAAATGGGGGTAGGAAGAGAAGGAAAAGTGAAATTAGAATGATGATATCATAGATATGGTGTTCGATGAGAGCATCAGGGGGACACCAGATCAGAATTTCAGAACAGATACTATGTTAATCGATAGTTAACCAACAGTAGTAAAGCATCCTTAGTTTTGTTATTAAATTTGTGAGTGGTGCACAACCAATATTCTTCCAACACATTGAATCAGTAGAAATAGCTGCATAAATGACCAAAATATAGAATATAAATTATCCATTCCATAATAGTTTAGGTATAGTTATTTTGGAAACATGTAAACATAAATAACTAGTTCATAAGAGTCTCTCATTAAGTTATGCTTTACTAGAAAGACAAATCATTTCTAAACCCATTCTTCATAACCTAAGGATATAAAACATAACAAAGGATGGTTATATATGATCAATAAGTGTAAACAAGGGAGATATAAATGATCATATAAGGATAACATAAGTAGTAGGAATTCACCTTCATCCTATTTGTATACAATATTCCATTGGGTATACTGCTCATTCGTTTCTAAACACATCTATATCATCTTGTGAATATGAGATTCTGCGATAGTCATGGTAGTACTATAAAAATATAAATACACAAAGGATTAATAAATATTTTAAATGAACTCATAATTATTTTCGAAAATACCTCTTCAGGGATGATAGTTTGTTGATGACATACGATCTATTTTATAAGTTTACAAACATAATAACCACAGTCCTTTCCATTTTTTTGTTTTGGACACTGCAGAAACATCGTTAAAAATAAGTATTTTTTTTTATATATGTTTGGATAGTGAAATATTATTATATATACCATGATATTTGTCAATTTTTATATCTTTTAGGTATTCTTTTCCTTAGGCCCTAAATTCATTCTATGAATTAGATGATATTGATACACTACCCTATCATAATAGAATCCTCATTAAAAGATAATATAAATTATATAACTAGATGTTTAGTTCTAAAATGTTGGATCTAGTGTATTAAAAATTGAAAAACTCAATCATGCGTGGTTGGTTTGTTGCATATCCATGCATTGAATCCAAAAAATAAATCTTTAGAGTATCCAAATTGATTGAAATCAGCATTCAATGTAGCCTAAAAACACAAAAAAGAATAAGTAATGAAAGAAATTAAAATATAGTTGATATGATTAAATTGTAGATTTTTACCCCTTCATCATTGGTATTAAAAAGAATCTGTCATCCGTAATTTTATTTTAAAATGATTTGAGTAGGGATGACATGATTTCAGCCTCTTTATCAGAATTTATTTCTTATTTTGAAGAGGTGATAAGAGGACTAACGAGTCCAAATTTTTGTTCATGGGGAAATCCCTTCAATTTTTTTCATATATACACCTGCAAAAAATACGAAATGTATTTAGTCATAATTATCATAGTATATCAAATTTTTTAAAATAAAATCATGAAAACATACTTCATGTATACATTTACAACTGAAGTTCCTAGCCATTCATACTTGAGGATTTCATTTACATTTTCAGCACTAATGAAATCTGATTTTTCCTCTTTGTACATATTTTTTTCAAAATCAACTTTGTAAGCATTTTAGTCTATCAACTTTGTATCCACATGAGTCTATAATGATATTAAATGTGGATATATAATGAGTGGGGTGAAGGTGATCTTAGTAGATTGTTTCAATCAGTTGGTTGATCCTTGAGATAGTTTTGAGATTATATTTCATTTCACCCCCTTCTCTTTGTTGTTCTGTAATAACATTTATCGTTTTAGACCTTTTTTCATAAAATGTTAAAGGTTCAGATTAAAAAATAAATTGGAAATGGATACCCCCTTGTTGACATGTTTTTTTACAAGAATTGATGGCCATGTGATGAATGTTTCAATAGTTTGTTCAACTGTATGAATGTCATCATCTTCATTTGGAATAGGCAGCTCAGTACTCGGCTCATTAGCTACGTTAATTAACACTCTGACATGATCTGTTGGAAGTTTTCTATTGTGTAGCATGTCGTTCTACATATTGAACATCGTATCCCTTTCTACAAGGTGATAGGTGGGAGTTGATAGATATAAATCACAGTCATTTTCACCATATATAATATTAGTATAAGAAAGGTATCAGTGTCTATGTGATTCGCATTTCACAGAAACAATTATTATAACATTGATTACCTCAGTTAAGTTAGGTTTTTGAGGGGAATGTCTTGCCTCAAAACTGGGGGGGATCTCTATGCATGGGTTGTTGTTGAGTTATTTTTTCTCTTTTCCTCCCCCCATCAAACTTACTATCATATATCTTTGGTATTGTAATTCTTCTTGAAACATAGCTATTTTTCTATCATATTTTTCATTTCCTCAGTTTGATCCTATTCTTGTTTTTCTTTCTGAAAATATGTTCGGGGTGTCACCCCAAAACCCACACCTCTGACGTGGCCATACTGTTCTAGTTGTTTCAATTCCATTGAATGTATGTCTGCATCTAGTGCAGGTGTTGTTTATTTCTGTGACTATGTCAGATATAAAATATAGTAAAATAAGTAGTAATTGTTATGTAATAGCGATTTAAAGAAAATCAAATTTATATTATGTCATACTTATACATGTTTCCCACACTTTTTGTGTGTTTTAATCTATCAATATCCCCTCTTTATTTACATAAGCCTCCTTTCATAGCACATGGTGTGGTATGGAAGTGTCTTTCAATTTTGATTCATCAATCTGCATATAAATAGAGGAACATGGTTATGGTGTTGTTTTATGTCACATAAAAGTATTACAGTAGATTTAAAATATGTACCAATTTTTATCTCAAGTGAAGCGTACCCCATCCTTGCTTTACGGTAGGGGTACGCTGGTTTTGTTTCCCGTTATTTATTTTCAGCACTCGGTTTTTGTTTCATAAATAAAAAACTATCAATAAAAATGATGAATACAAGAAACATCAAACAACGTATTACCAGAAACAATATGCCTGAAAATTATTCTCCCCATGATGGTTTCTAAATGCATCCCACACTCCTTGGGATATCAAGTGTGCATAAAGAGGAGGTGGGTGCGGCTTGATTTTTTCTTCAGCACCTTTAAGATGATATTTCGTTAAAATTGTGCAGAATCCTATATGAATCCATATTGAAACTATTAATACATATTCCTTGTGTGAGGTATCTACTATAAATGAACTTTTCAATGGATTATGAAGAGTAATTCAATGTTTTAGTATTTTATTTTATTTTAATAAATTAAAGAAATGATATCATAATGTTACCGTAATCTCTTCTCACATTAGTGTCTTAAGCCTAGTGACAACATGGTGCCATGACTGTACATCAATCGGAACGCATTATAAAGTGAAGATTCCAATGTATCTACTAAATATTTCTTTGTTAGGGTTAACATGTTGGCCTCGCTTATTACATCCCACCTCATATTTTATGCTTTTTTCTGTTGCCTTAATAATTTTGGATAACACTGTCAAACGAAGGCGCTCTTGTTTTTTTTTTTTTGCGTCGTTAGGGTTTCATTTCCTACCATTTCCTCAGAAGCATCATCATTATATTCCTCTAGATCACTAGCATCGACACTGGGACCAATAGTAACAAGTTGAGAAACCTGTTGTACCTCAGCACTAGGACCAGCAGTAACAGGTTGAGAAACCTATTGTTTCTCTACACTGGGACCAGCAGTAGTAGATTGAGAGACCTGTTGTGCCTCTATATTGGGCGCAACAGCTATTGTAAAATTCATTATCTATAGAATTGGTTTAACATTTAATTTATATTACATAAAAGCAGCGGTGATCAGATAATAACATAATGTAACACAATGTATATTACAATAAACAAATAACCTGATTATTGAACTCTTTTTTTAAAGGCTGAAGAGATTTTACCCCTCTATCGACTATGTAAATCCCTTCATTGTGATCTTCTCTAACATACAAAATGGTGTCTACATTGGGACTGTTATGAAATGATTGTGAATTCCCAATGAAAGGGTCATCCTCTGTTGAAATTTCATCTATCCATTCAGTTGTTTTGGTCGATAACAGAACAATTGACTAGTTTCAGTTTGTAGGATCTAGAACATAAAACACTTTTACTGTCTGTGATGACATTATAAATGGTTCTTCTTTCTCCCCTTACTTATTGAAATCAAGTTTCATGAATCCCAATTCATCTATTTTAACAGCACTCCTATTATCAACCCACTTTCATTGAAAAATCACCCCTTCGAATTTCATATAATTCAACTCCCATATTTGTTTGATGATGCCAAAGTGTGACATATTCTCATAAATTGGATTTCTGTCCTTATCACTTTAAACATGCATTGGTTCAACCAAAAGTGTAACCCCACTATTCTATATGGTACTATATTCATCATGTTCATTAGTATAGAATGTATAACCATTAACTACATAATCTTTGTAAGATGATGCATACACACTTGCTCCTCCAGCTAGCCATCAAAGTCATTCTAAAATTGCATCTGAATTTTCATCTAAATTCTTAAAAATGTTGTCCCTAAACTATCCTTTAAACTGTAAATTATGCATATTTGAAATCTATTTTCCGCCCTAGATGGATTCAAATACCTAATAATTTCTTTGTGGGTTTGAACATATGGGTCAACATCAAAACTGTTATGCAAAACGTAAAGGTGGTCATGCTCCCAATCTATAATATTGATTGTGAAAACCTCTCTTCCTGAAATTCCTTCATCCTCAAGCTGCCCAGTGTGATGATATTTAGGTAGAACAATGATTTCTAAACCAGAGAGGTATTTGGTACATAATTCAATAGCTTCCTCAATAATATATTTCTTCACAATAAAACCCTCTATCCAACTTCGATTTTTAACATACCCTTTCAAAATATTCATATACCATTCAATGGGGTACATCCATCTATAATGTACATGACCACATAGTCGAATATCTCTCACCAAATGAAACATCAAATAAACCATCATATCAAAGAATGTTAGCGGAAAGAACATTTCCAATTTACATAATATGATGGTAATTTCTTTTTCCATAGTTGGCAATTATACCGAGTCTATAACTTTGCTGCATATAGCTTTGAAGAAGAAACAGAGCTTCATTAATGTATGGAAGAAATTATTGAGAAAAATGAAATGTAAAGGTATAGAAATTAGATATTTCATCAAAACATGATAGTCATGTGATTTCAGACCCTTTAAATTTATGTCATTCAAGAAGTTACACAACTAATATCTCTTTTTCTTGGAAAGAGTGTAAGCAGCAGAAGGAAGAAATGCTTATTTTTTACCCTTCACTAGTGTCAACTCTTATCGTATTCCCATCTCAACCATATCCAATCTAGCCTTAATTCCATCTTTTGTTTTTCCAGGTGCATTTAGCAACGTTCCAATGACACTATCACATACATTTTTTCAACATGAATAACATCAAGAAAATTTCTGACATGCAGACAATTCCAATATGGTAATTCAAAAAAAACTGATGTCTTTTTCCAACCAATTTTCATAAGGTTTTTTGAAAATGGTTTACCAAAAGTAGTGTCTGCATCTTTTACTTTCGCAAACAATTGATCACCTGTAAGTGGATATGGTGTTGTATGTTCTTATAAACTTCCATCGAATGATGTCATCCTAGATCAGTACTTATGTCGTTGAGGTAGAAATATATGATGTCCTAGAAACACGGTTTTCAATGAATTTTTCAACCTAATTAACTGTGTACCTTGTTTGAAAATGGGACACCCATGAGTTCCATTAATGCTATATCCTGACAAATTTCCATAAGTAGAAAAGTCATTTATCGTCCCATACAACATGGATCTCAATGTGAAATCTTCATTTTTGTAAGAATCAAACAACGTAACACCTGAATCCCACAATAATTTCAAATCCTTGATCAATGGATCCAAATAAACATCAATATCATTACCCAGTTGTTTTGGTTCTGATATAAGTATATATAACATGATGTATTTTAGTTTCATGCATAACCACGGTGGTAAGTTATAATTTACCAACATAACTGGCCATGTAATGTGACTACTACTTTGAAAACCAAAAGGATCCACTCCATATTTAGATAACACAATATGAAGGTTTCTCAGATAATTTCCAAATTTAGAATGCTCATGATCAATTCTCTTCCACTGAGAAGAGTTTGGTAGGTGACGTAGTTTCCCATATTTAATTCTTATATCTGCATGCCATGTCAATTGTCTTGAAATCTCCTCACTTCCATATAGGTTCTTAAAACTTGGAATGAATGGAAAGTACCATAAAACTTTTGTAGGACTGGATTCATCTTTCTTGTATCGAGAATCACCACACTTTGGTCATTCTTTAAGTGATTAGTGGTCCTTACGAAATAATATACAGTCATTTGGGAAGGCTTGTATTCTTTCATAGATCATAACCATCGAGCATAGCATTCATTTGGCATCATATGTTCGGCTCGGGAGCTCATTATCTTCTGAGAGCATGTCATTCGGGAGATAAAGTAGTTCTATAAAACTAAAGTCACTCCACTCATTGCCTACTTTCAAATTATATAGCTTCAGTACAGCTGACAATGATATATATTTAGTGCAACCAGCATACAATGGCGTCTTTGCACAACTCTTTAACTTCTAAAACAATTTTGGGAAATCATGAAGTTCATCTTCAATTGTCTTTGTCATTTCCTCAATACAATCTTCATCATCATTCAAATCTGTAATCACATCCTCCAAACAATCATCTTTATTGTTCACACTTGTAATCATATCAGATGATCCATAAAATGTAGTGTTATCTCAGCCACTACCTGAATTCATTTTTCCCTATGTTTATTCCAACATGTATAACTTTGATATATTCCATGACAGATCAGGTGTTCTTCTAACTCCTCTTGACTAATTTTTCATGAATAACAATAGTGTAAGCACAGAAAAAGGATTTGAGAAGGGTCATATGCATGATCTTTTGCAAACTCGATAAACTCTTTCACGCCATCTTCATACTCTTTTGTCAACCGATTGTCATTAATCCATTATTTATTCATATTCATCCTATTTGATACATTAATATTAATATTTAACAAAATAATTGTATAAAAGATGTTCAACTAGGGTTTTCATCCAACTATAATCAATGGAACTAGATATGGTAAACAATACCCTTACCTCTCCATGCATTACTCAGGACCAAAGTAGATCACACCCATCTTCCCAAACACCTAATCAATGGAACTAGCTTTGATAATCCCTTGCACTATAATGTTTTAGTATCCCACATGTGATCTATATGCATTTTTGTAAACCAGTTTTTTAGTGTTTCTCTAGAAACATAATGTCTCTAGTCAAGAACTATGGTACTAAACTAATATATGGTATGATTTTCAATAGAGTGCTTGTGGGTGGAAGGATTCATTACATGTGTTTTTATGGTTATTTGACTAGGGTGTCCATAAAGTGTCTCATATAGTTTACTAGTGAAGTGGTTTTCTAAGATTTAGTGGAATTACACTAGTAACAAAGTAGTGGTGCCATTGAAATGGGTAAAGTTTGGATTGATATTCAATGGTGGAAGAAATGTAACATGGAAAAAAAGTGGCATACCAATCATGACAACAACTGCAACACCATATAAACACATAATCATGCTCACAATCACAACACCATAAAAACCAAAAAATCACAATTTCATATTTTAAAAAGCATCCCTTATTCAATTTCATTTGTTAATTAAGGGGTTATCATAGAAGTTTTATCATCCTGAGGAATTCATTCATTAGTCAATATACGTAAATTACCAATTTTTATATTTAAATGTTCAACAAAAACCAACCAACATGATTTTTAGTAGGGCATTTAGCCCATACATTTCACAACATAACCATCAATATCAAAAAGTAATAACATGAAAAGAAGAGGAAACCAATGAGTAAGAGGAGAAAACTCACCATGAAGGTGTCATTCAATATGCAGTAGAGGTGCATTCATGGCAGATGAGAGGTGCGCAGCAAAGGAGATTTCCAACTGAAAGAAAAAACATAAAATGATAACTCACATGTTAAACAATTTTATTATTCGAGAGTGGGATTTTATTTTTCATCTATGATATATGCTTCCTGTTTATTTATTTTTTGTGTATCTATTATTTTTTTAGATGTTCAACTTATGAATGGGACATGTCTTATTTTCAGGAGAAAGATCATTTTTAATTTACTCTAATTTAGGGGTAAAATATTCCACATTAATTGTATTTTTTAGGGGATCATTTCTATCCTATAGGGATTATGAACGCCTCTTAGGTTAGTGGAAAGTTAGGTCAGTTGTTAGTTATGATACCAAACTAGGTTGTATCATTACATTTCAAATTTTAATTGACACATTTCCATTTAAATATAGGATTTGGGGGGGGTCAAAAACTAATATATAAAAGGAATAAGAGGTAAAAATTATCCTAGGCTCTCTAATACAAGTGATGAAAGATGAAACATACACCGGGTGAGGGAGAACCACCCAAGAGGAGAAGAGGGGGAGGTTGGCATAGCGTGGAGGGATTATAAACTTATTTTTTTCTACATTACTAATTCTATACTTTTATATCATAGATCATGACTGATTATTGATGATTGATCACTATTGTGAATATTTTCTATTATTGTCATAAAGTTTTATTCCATGACTCTTGTTTACGTTTTATGAAATATTTCCTATAACCCTGATAATTTATGTTTCTGATCTCATACCCTTATTCATATACTATTATCATGATTGATCATTGATTGATATCGCCTAGGTTTACCCTTATTTCTCATTTTATCTCTCTATTTATTATGTTTTCCTTACCTAGGTTAAGAAGAATGGTTTTATGTATGGTATACCAAAGAAGTGTTGTCTCTGGGAAATATTAAAGATCTCTCATGAAATAAAAGTATTCTGTATCAAGTATTCATAGATATTAAACCATTATGATTTTGGTGTGGATCATAATGTTATGTATTTAATATTCATCTAACATTTTTTAGTATTTATGCATGAAATGTATGGGTCACTATATGGTACCTAAAAGATTGTTTGTTCCACCCAATGTTATCAACTCCATAGAATGCATATGAACTCATCCATGACCTTTACCTCACTAATCCTAATGAAAACTACTTACATGGATACATGTAGCATAATTTACTAAAGGGTGAATATCCTCTACCAACTCAATATTCTTTCTACCTCCCAAAAAAATGATCATCTTGTTAAAAATTATAATGCATTAGATTAAACTATTTCAATTTTTTAACATGAATTGGGTGGGAAGATATATGATGGAAACTTTGGAAGGTTTTCATTGGAAGAGATAATGAACATGATGTTCACAAGGGGAAAAACAATTATAGAGGTATAGGTTGAGGTCCGGGAACTTTTATTTCTAGGGAAATTAGAAAAAGGTAGTTGAGAACAACTCCCTACTATCCAACACTTGAACTACTTTTACAACTGAGGAAATCCATCCATATACTTTCCATTCGATTATTTTTATGGCTTCACTCTTGAGATGAATCTTTTTACACTAGAATAATATCTATTACCTTATACTTTTATAGAACAAAAAATAAATTGGCAAAGTAAATGGGGTGAGTTGATGTTTGATATCTAGTTGCATTGCCTAATAAAAATACCACACCCTAGAATCCTTTTAAAGAATAATGTTATAAGTATGGAAAAGAATATTCTTAAAATAAATTCCAAACTATCATATATTGGATCTCCCCTATTAGATAGAAAACAACATATTTCATTGTTTCTCCTTCAATTCCAAATAAATGAGATTATCCAATGATTGAATACAAAACATCTCCCATGATATATCTGGATCCTCATAATCACGAAGAAATAAGATCCACCCCTAATGAATAGCTACCATAAACAAGATAATAAACAATGGAATCAAATGTTCCTTTATATAAAGAATCAAAATAAAACAAATCTAAAAATACTCTAACCATATCTCTATATTCTAATTAGAGATATTTACCTTATAATTAAATAATAACTAATATTGAAACTCACAAAATTAATTCCTCTTAGAGTTATCCTACTTAGGGATCACCCTTATACAGTCAATTGAAGCATCCTGAATCACCCCACCCAACTCAACCACAAGTATAATCCTCTTACCATAAAACTACATATCACAATGCATGAAACAATACATAAAACATTGGTAATGGTTTTAAACCACCAACCTCAAAGTGGAGTTGACCCCTTAATAATATTCATCCACCATATCCTAAGCTCACCCAGGCTTGATCAAGATCCATCATCCATTTTTGAAACACGTGAGGAGGTGGTCGCGGTGGAGGAGGATGATTCGGCGGCTGGAGGAGGAGGAAGTGGAGGAGGAGGAGGAGGCAGTGGTGGTGGAGGATGAGGAGAAGTAGGGTCGCTGAGGAGGAGGGATCACAGTGGAGGTGGAGGAGAAGGCAATGGTAGTGGAGGAGGAGGAGGACAGTCATGGAAGAGGAGGAGGACAAGGCAGCAGCGGCAGCTGGGGAGGAGGAGGAGGAGGAGTCACGGCGCAGGGTTCAGATTTCGTGAAGGCTTGAATGGGTGCGACAGAGGAGGGGACTGTTAGGGTTATTTTATAAAAACCGCTGGAACCTTTATCAGTTCTAGTTAAAATCGCTGATAAAGGTATGTTTTATTAGCGCTAAAATAAAAGTGCTGATAAAACATACCTTTATCCGTGCTTTTTTAGCATTGATAAAGATAAGCCTTTATCAATGCTAAAAAGGAACTAATAAAGGACCTATTTATCAGTGATAATATTTTAGCACTAATAAATAGGTATTTTATCATCACTTTTTAACGCTGATAAAGGCACATCTTTATCAGTGCTCAAAAAGCGCTGATAAAACAAATATTTATCAGCGCTAAAATTATAGTGCTAATAAATACTTATTTCAGCAGTCATTTTTAATTTTATATATATATATATATTAAAAAGTATTATATATTTATAAATAAATAAAATATATTAAATATAACAGATATAATAAATATAATGAATTAATCTAATAAATCTAATAAATCTCTAATAAATATGAAAATTTAATAAATATATTTATTATTTAATGTAATTTATTATAATATTATAATTATATAATTATATTTATTTATTTATTTATTTATTTATAATCTTAGAAATTTTTTTTTCAATAAAAACATTATATATATATTTTTGAATTATTAAAAAATATATATTAATTATAAGAATTTTTTTTATTTAATGTATTCAAATAAACATTATTTTTTAATTTAAATATAATAATTTTATATAAATTAATAATAAAAATTTTTATCAGCACTTTTAACTAGCACTGATAAAGGTCCACCCCTTTATCAGTACTTTCTGCTTAGTGCTGATAAAGGGCAGCGCTTCCCTTGCCCTGTTTTTTGGTAGTGCCTTACACGATGTTTAAAACATAATGCTATGGATTCAACTCATGGGATTACTCTAGTTGGAATTACACATCATGAAACCCTAATACACATCATGTAATTACCTATCTAATAGTATAAAATCATAGAGAATAGTTGAAAGTCCAAAAATTTTGTGACTTCTCCATTACCGGTATCCTCCCAATTCATGGATGAAAATACTCGCACAATGAAAAAGAGAAACCAAAGACAAATATTAGAACATACCTGATAGAAAGGTAACAGGGTGTTATGATCTTCCCACTATAAAATATTTCTTTCCCTAAAAAGATCTCAAGATCCAAGATCCCCAAAAAGAGTAGGCCACTACTACCTCATCAATGACTCACTTCCACATCTTGTTGTCATCCTATTTTCACTACGATAGTACCCGGACTAGGGGAATCATTTTACCACGCAGTTCCTTGTCCTAGAGATCCATAATATGAATTGGTTTCTCAACCAAAGTGGTATTAAGATCAAGAACAAAATCCCCCCACCTAATCACATGGGAAGGATCTGGTATATACCTCCTCAACTGGGAAACATAAAACACATCGTGTATAGAAGTCAAGATAAATAGTAACAAAAACCAATAGGCCACCCTCCCCAATCGCTCAATGATCTCAAATGGGATCACAAACATCAGTACCAACTTACCCTACTTACCCAACCAACAATGTCCCAAGCGAGGTAAAACTCTGATAAATACTCGATCACCAACCTCAAACTCCAATGGCCTCCAAAAACGGTCTGCATAATATTTATAATGAATATGTGTCATGATAAAATGCATATGGATCAACCATACTACCTATATCATCTCTTGAAAAACACTTGGACCAACCAAGGACTACTCTCCCAACTCTGTCCAGTACAAGGGAGATGGACATGGATTCCCCAATAAAGCCTCAAAGGGTGTCATCCTGATCGGATCCTGATAACTATTGTTCTAGGAAAACTCGACCAAAGGAAAATGTCTATCCCAAGATCCTCTAAAATCAAGAACACGATCTTAGAGTATATCCTTAATAGCCTATATGTCCTTCTATGTTTTTCTATCCATCTTTGGATGATAAGTTGTGCTAAATATCAACTAGGACCCCATTACCTCCTGCAAACCTTTCCAAAATCTAGATATGAACCTCGAGCACCTATTAGAAACAATTGCATAGTAAAACTTGTGAAGCTTCACAATCTCTCAGATATACAAGTCCCCAATATGTTCCACTTTCATCATCTCCTTTATAGGTAAGAAAATAACTAATTTAGTGATTCTATCAATAATCACCCAAATCGCATCCTTCCCACTAGGATTCCATGGTAAACCAACAATGAAATCTATGGATATATCATCCCACTTCCATATTGTAATAGGTAAAGGCTGCAACAAACGTCTATTTCTATGTTTTTTCCTCCTTAACTCTTTGATAAGTGAGACATTTTGACACAAAATTTGCAACTGACGGCCTCATCCCCGACCACCAATACCGACATCTCAAATCATGGTACATCTTTGTAGACCTAGGGTTCACAAACCAACAAGACCAATGTTCACTGTCTAGAAACTCCTACCTCATGGAAAATAGAAAAACCAATATATTATGGCATCACAAAGCTCTTCTAGGAGATCCAGACAAATCGCATGAGGTCTCCCCACCATTATCCTAACAATTAGCTCTTGGTGTCTATCGTCTGCTCGATTTTAACTCACTCATCAAAAGAAAAGTCAAATTTTATCAAATACAAGAACACTTGTCCACCATCCTCCTCTGTTACCAAGATCATATCAGCAAAAAATCTCATTAGAGACCACTACTCAACTGATTCTTTCACATATTTCATCGGTAATTTTCTTCTCAATGCATCAGATACCACATTCCCTTTTTCAAGGGTATATACGATATCAAAATCAAAGTTCTGAAGATAATCAAACCAAAGTCTCTATCATAAGTTTGTATCTCTCTAAGTGAAGATATAATTCAGGCTTTTATGATTAGAATACACTGTAAACCACTCTCCAAAGAGATAGTGATGCCATGTTTTGAGAACATGCATAATAGTTTCCAACTCAAGATCATGGGTAGGGTAGTTCTTCTCATGAGGGCGTAACTAGAATTAGCCATAAGCCACAACCTATTTCCCCTAAATCAATACACATCCCAAGCTCATACCATAAGCAATGAAAAAAACATTATAACCTGAAATTGGTTCCAAAAGAATCAAAACTAGTGTTGAAATCAACCTCATCTTCAGGTCCTCAAAAGATCTCTGATGCCTTTCATTCCATTCAAACTTTACACCCTTACTATTTAAATATATCATTGAATATGTGATCTTGAAGAAGTCCCAAAAAACTGTCTATATTAACCTACAAAACCCAAGAAGCTTTGGATATCAAACATGTTTCTCAATTTCTCCCAAAACATAACTGACTGCACCTTTTTAGAATCAACTGCGACACCCCTCTCGGATATCACATGCCCCAGAAACTTCACTTCTTGGATCCAAAACTTACACTTGGAAATTTTACCATACAGACTATGTTCCCTCAAGGTTCTAAGAATGATATTCAAATGATCTTTGTGTTCCTCCTCTATCTTGGAGTACACCAAGATATCATCTACGAACACAATAATGAAAGAGTCTAATAACCAATGAAATATTCAATTTATCAAATCCATGAATACCACAAGAGAGTTAGTGAGTCCGAATGGAATAAACAGAAACTTGAAATGACCATATCAACTCTGAAATGTTTTCTTGGGTATATCCTCTTCTCAAACTCTCAATTTTTGGTACCCCAATCGCAATACAATCTTAGAAAATCAATGAGCCCCTTTCAGTTGATCAAAGAGATAATAAATTTTGGATAAATGATACTTATTCTTAATGGTCACCCAATTCAACTTTCAATATTCAATACAAAGTCTAATACTTTTTTCTACCTTCTTAGGAAAGAGTATAGGTGAAGCCCACATTGACACACTATGATGAATAAATCCTTTCACCTTTAGGTCCTCAATATAGACTTTAAGTTACACCAAATTTGTAAGTTCTATACAATAATATGGCATAAAAATGACTATCATTCTAGGTAATAGGTTAATAATAAACTCAACCTCTCCCTGTAGTGGAAAACAAGAAAAATAATTTGGAAAAACCTTAGGGTACGCACACACAATAGTAGGTAGTTGAATACCCAAGCATGGGTAAGTTGTATTAAGAAACATTTCTGACAAATGGCATGAGATTAAACAAGAATAAGGGGAAACAAGCCCTTAACTTCCTGATATTGAGTCCCACTCACCCTAAAAATATGAATGAACCCATCTATAGATAATAACTGTACCCATCAATGATGATAGTATATCTGGTCCTTTATGTTAATCATCCAATCCATGTCGATGATCAAGTCAAAGATGTCAAGATCAATCACTAAGAAGTCTCAAACCACCTCAAATTCATTGATCACCACCCGACATACATTTGAAACCTTGTTCAGAATTCTTTACCAAAGGTGTGTAAATATATAACAATAAATTCATAAGCTATTAATGCAAACATAACACATCAACCAAATTTGACAATATAAAATAATGATCAGTGCATGTATCAAACAAATATAGCACCATAGAAGGTGAAATAAACATTGTACCTTTAATAGTAGTTGGATCTTCTTTAAATTCCTCTTGAACACACTCGACTATTGGAACCATGGTCATTCTATGTATAAATTGGAGTATGGTTTTTTTTTTTTGTCAATCCTCAGTGGAAGTTCAGAATGTTTTCTAGTAAAGTGATCATACATTTCAAGCAGACAATAGTATTGAAGGTGGCACTATTCTCTAGTGTTTGCCAAATTTTTGGACCTGAAAATCAGAAAATTAAGACATAGGTTATTGGAAAGAGGAGGTGCGTGAAAAAAGGAAGTGGTGCGAGAAATAAGGAAAGCGTGCGCGAAAAACAGCAGTGTGCACGAAAAAGAGCGGTGTGAGTGAAAAATAGCGGCGTGCGTGAAAAATAGTGGCATGCGTGAAAAATAGCATGGTGCGCGAAATGGTGGAGAGAGATTTTTCACGTAAGAGGTGTTTTGGAATCAGAACGTCATAAAATGGAAAAGGCATGAGCTGCGCGAAAAATGGTACTTGTGAGAAATATTTTGTGCCAAATGAGAGGTTTTTTACGCCATAGAGGGTTTTGCGCGTGGGGGTATGAGACGCCTATAAATAAGAGGTGACCCCCCTCGTTCCATACAGTTGAAGACTCAAAGAAGATCTGAGGTCTGATGCGTGTAAAAGGTTCGTATAAAGGGTGTTGCATGAAAAATTTCAAGTTGCGTGAAAATGGTTCAGCTGCATGAAAATGCAGACATTGCACGAAAAAATTGAGGTTGCGTGAAAAAACTCCAACCTGTGCGAAAATGGTGTGGCACGTAAAGCTGCGCGTAAAGAAGGTTGTTGCGTGAAATAGTTTCTGCGCAAAAATCAAGTATTTTTCCCCAAAGTAAGATATTTCACGCAAAGTGTGGGAGTTGCGTAAAATCTTTAGTATAACCTGTTTGCACGTTTTGGTTATCCGGTTCAGTGGTTCAATGCGTTCAAGTGCATCATTTTCGGACTTCGATGCAAGAAAAGTCTCGTTCTAAGCAGAGGAAAAGACTTCAATGTGAATCTATTGAAGAGACCTTCACATCTATAAACTGAGTGGGATTTCACCAAAGACAGTGAGCTAGGGGGAGTCAACAGGAGTGACCCGAGGGACGCAGTGGACTATCCCTGAACAGTTGAAAAGGTAGTGAGCCTGGGACAGATTGACTATTCTCGAACCGTTGTAATCCACAACTAGTGAAGAATAGTGGATTTTGGTACGACCGACAACCTGTCGGCGTATGCTCCTTGGACGTAGCCCTTAGTGGTGAACCCAGTAAAAAGTGATGTGTCATCTCTTTGCATGTGAATGTTTGATTGCTTCTCATATCCATCATATAGGTTAAAATAGTTCATGCCAATGTGGAAACAAGATCCATCAGTTTAAAAGAAAAAGTTTACACCCTGATTCACCCCTCCCCTCTCAGGGTGTCCCGGGGTCCTACATCGACTACATAAATCTATATAGACTTATCCACTTATACATCCAACTTGGCCTAAAAATGAGACCCAACACCTTTGGGAGAGTCAACATGAACCTGTGACCCCTTGGTGAAAGTGGATCCCACTTTATTATCTTGGTACATCTTATCACAGAAACATTCCAGATGGATTGATCTCCCACAATGATGAAAAGTTATAGAAGCCTCCATACACTAAGGACTAGTATGACCACACCTCCCACACTAGTAGTAGATAACCTATTGATTCCCTATAGAAGCCCTTGAAGCTGGTCCTGTAGAAAATTTCCCACTCTTTCGCTTTCTTTTCTGACCAGAAGAAGCACCCTAGCTAACCACTACACCCAATCTAGCTCCACCCAAGCCTGTACTCTCAGCTATTTATTCTTTAATTAAAGTTGTTTTATCAACTGCCTCTACAAAGGTCGAAAGTCATATAAGAACAACCATTGACCGAACATTGTCCCTCAGCCCCATCTTAAACCTTTGATCCTTTAGGTAATCATTAGTGACAAGCTCTGGTGCCATATGCTCCAACTTGGAAAAGTGGGTGGAGTACTCTATAAAGGTATGTTCTCCTTGCTCCAACATCAAAAACTCTCGAGTCTTTTCTGCACATAAAGTCTCAGGATAAAATTACCGATTGAAGATCTTCTTGAAAGAAACCTAGGTAAGACCTTCATGTAAATTAGCTTGGACTATTGAGTCCCACCATCTTTTACTAGTCCTTTGAACATATACGTAAAAAAAACCACATGATAATCCTCATAAGTCTTCAAAAAGTTGAGGATCCTATCAATCTACACTATTGGAAAATAGTTCTATACCCACGTTTTTGCAAAAAATCGTGGGTATAAGGATAGTATGTGAACCTATACCCATAGTTTTCCAAAACTGTGGGTATAGTCCAACTATACCCACGGTTGTGCCAAAAACCGTGGGTATAGTTTTCTTTTAAGACCTATACCCACTGTTTTGGGGAAAACTGTGGGTATAGGGTATTTTCCGAAGACCTATACCGACGGTTCATTAAAACCGTGGGTATTGGGATTTTTTCTTTTAAGACCTATACCCACAGTTCTCCAGAACCGTGGGTATAGATTTCCCGTGTTATGGCAGGGAAAAAATTAGGTGGGACAGGAAAAAAAATTGGCCTGAAGGCATTTATTCACAGTTTAGATTAATATATTTACGTAAATATAAATATATAATTCCAAAAATTTAGTAGCTCGATTGGTAAAACGTTCCCCGCATCTGTTGTAGGTCGCGTGTTCAAATTTCACCATTTACATTTTTCTAAACATGTATCATATTAATATATATAGGTATATTTATATATATATATAACAAATAAAAATGGTTGGTCGATTGGTCCTTTGTGCAGGCGCGGCAGTAAGGTGAATCGGGAGACCCGAGTTCGAATCCCACCTCCCGTAATTTTTGATACTTCATGTGGATTTTATTAATATATATAGGTATATATATGTATATATAACAGCTAAAATTTATTGCTTCGTTGGTCAGTTGGTCAGGCACGGCCGGGACGTGTTTCGTGAGGTGTGGGTTCGAACCCCTACAGCGCACGATTTTTGAATTTTAATACCCCATGGTTTGAAAACCGTGGGGACTATTGTGTGCCACATAGGACAGCATGCACTACACTTTGACAAGCCTATGCCCATGGTTTAGCAAAACTGTGGGTATAGGTTGAGACCCCTATACCGATGCCTTTCCAGCCCACGATTCCCAAAACCATGGGTATAGGTTATACCCACAGTTCCTTGAGAAAATTCCAAAACCATGGAACTGAAAACCAGAATCCAAAACCATTCTTTATAACAATAAGAATTTAAAGTAGTTATAAATTATAATACAAAAGTACAACACCTTTTGAAAGGAATAGTTCTATCTAAATAAACTCCCCATTTAATTTATTCAAACGACCTTACACACACCAAGTCCTCAGATATAGTAGATAGGCTAGATTAAATAAAATTCCCATAAAATTTATTCAAGTGATCCTAAACACTCAATCTTAGATTTAGCAAAGATTTTCTGACCAACCATGGTAACTCGGATTTAGTAATGAGAGTGATATGGTCATGCCCCTTTTCTACACCTACTATCTGAATTATAATGATCCTAATCCTAACTACCCAAGACACTGAAACAACTCAGGTAGTACTAACACACTACAGGCTGATTAATGAGCTCTAATACCAAATTGGAATATACCAACCTAGTCCAACTAGACCAGTCACCCAAGCCAGTTCATTATGGGGTGGGGTAAAACAGAGATAATGAAACAAGTCTTGAATATAAGTAAAATAATACATACAATCAGAGCACTATGTGGAAACAAATGAAAGATACAACTGATCGAAACCGGCTAAACCAGAAAAATGCGACAAGTCTAGATAATAAGTCTCCATGTGACCAAGTGTAGCCACTAAACTATCCCAAAACGAAATAAAAACATAAATAGAAGCTTGTATTCTACCGAATTCTCTTCTATTTACCTGAATCTAAAAAAACAAGGTCTACAGCCACCCATAGGTAGAAGTAGGGTGTGATAAACAAATCCTAATAGGCTACCACCAAAATATTTATACTAACTCTAATAACAAGAATGAAAAAGTTCATGCTTTAAAACAAAAATAGTTTTACAATCAATTTTATAAATAAAACAATTTGAAATCCCTTTTTTAAACAATCCTTAAATTTTCACAAATTTCATTCTATAGCTTCCAAATCTAGAAATAAAGTAGGTAAAGATACCTAAAAGTGAATATATATATGACCCAATATCCATGAAATAAACAATCATGTGATAAACAACCAGAAACAAAAATTCACCAACCAGTAGGGCTCTATCCTATGGGAAAATACATACTAGACTCTCACAAGACAAACAAGGAATAAAGTTGGATCCAAACTAACATTGAGGCCTACTATATATCATCGACATATAAGAGGTTACCTCCTTGTGGTGTCACACACACTAAGGTTTCATGTGTCTCTATCTCGACGTACCCAAGGTTCCCATTGTGCAAGGTTTATCAATTTATATTTTAAAACCATTCTCACATCTTTTATAAAAAAATAAAATCCAATCCAATCTGCTTCAGGGTTTGAAAATAAATTTTCTATTTCAAATCAAGGAAATTATTTTTTCAAGGAAAACCCCTTTTAAAACATGAACTCATGACCCTTTCAATTTCCACATATGTAATTACATTTTAAATCTCAAGGAAATAAATAATAACTATAATCAATTCAATAAATTAGAATAATTTAACAGATCCACTTACCTTAAGAGCAAAGAAAACCTAATCACCTTTGACAATGGGGATTGGAAATGAAATGACCCAAACTTTTATCAATGGAATTTCTCCATTATAATAGTAATTTCATATAGTATAAATCACATAAAATCACTTTTAGACCGTAATAAAAACTTTATAAATGAATAATTAATTAAATAAGAAGTATTTCTAGAAGTTAAGGAACTAATACTGATGAAATAGTAACTTGACCTTAGGAATAGTAATATGACCCTTTTAAAAGTAAATTGGAAAAATGAATAGTAAAATCACCCATGAGAGTATAAATAGCATCTTATAAATTAAATTATGGCATAATTGTATCATAGTCTAAGTAAATAAAATATTAATTAAGAGTTGGCATTTTTGAAAGTCATAAATATTTAATTAAAATTTTATGATTAATTTAATTATTTAAAAGAAAATGTATTTTCATAAAATTTATTAATAAATTAATATTTTTATTTATTATGGTTTTAATATAATTTTATGAGGCCTTAAATAATTTTTCAAATTGTTATAAAATCATTTATAATTTTAAAATCTGTATTTTCCAAGTAAATGATGATTTTAATTAAAAATTAAATTACTAATATTTATAAAATCATTTTAATAAAATGGAGTTTATTTTTTAATTCTACACATTGAAAAATTGTTAGGTTAAATTTTTGGGATATTTTTAAAATACTTAAATTTTTTATGAATAGTAAAATACGATAATTTACAATAAAAGCTAAATACATGAATTATGGTGTCAAAGATGATGTAAAAAATGATTTGAGCACAAAATAAAGAAATATACTTAATTATTTTAATATATTTATAGATAATTCTAAAATTATTCATAGTCTTGAGTCATAATAATAAATTAATGAATATAATAATGAGAAAAAACCCCTCTCCTCTACTATAAATACCACCCCTCACCCCCTCTTCTCATCACACACCTCAAGCTTTGATCCTTGGACAAATTCTTCCCAAAACTGTTCCCAAGACCCTATTCCACATCTAAGAGCTCTTTTTATCACCAAAAGACCAAAAAATTTCCCTAAGGAGGTTCTCAAGGAGAATATATCCAAGAGGTAAAATCCTCTTCCTTTTTCTTTTAATTTCATTTCAATTTCATTTATTTTATTTTCTTATCCTAACCTTCTCTTACCCAAATTTAATTATAAATCCAATAAGTTTTATATACTTTTATTATATCATGTTAACGGAATATCCATCATCAAAATCCTTTCTCTCTCGCTCTTTTATTCTAAAAATGAAATCGTCACCCGTGATGTGTCAATTTACCGACATCGTGGGCGATGTACTTTCATTTTCCTTTAATGCATTTAATAAAACCATTATAATGGTTGAAACATAATTTAAAATTTATTTTAAAACCCTATTTATGTTCTGGAACTAACATATATATATAATACTAAATGATAAAACAAAACAAGTTCATTGTGATTGAAAAAACACCAAAATTAACCTAAAACAATCATCATTAACTTTTATCTAATGATTCATCCTAATACCATATAAAAAAATTATTTATAATATAATTTAAAATTATTTATGATCATAAATAACATATAATAACATTTCTGTATATTTATACACATTTTACACAAACTTCCATTCATGTATACAAGCAAACCAATCCTGAAAACCATGAAAACGAATGCTCTTGAACGATGAAATTAAACTCTATAACTCATTGAAAATCCCATAAATGAAATTAATAAAACCATAATTAATCAAATTCATGTATAAAAGGTTTTTTATTTTTTAATTAATAAATATAATGTGATTATATAGGATATTAAAGTGAAGATATCATTCGGACATAAGGTAAAGGGATTCTTGAACCCAACTCCATTTCCTTGGGTTTTTTCCTCTTTCACACCAATTTCAGTATGTATATTCATTTAATGATACTTAAATTTAATTTAATTATTATCCCCTTTTCTTTTCTTGGATATACATGTTTTCTAATTGAGTTTATTACAAACACAATGTTTTCCAAAATAACTCTTCTTTCAAAAAAACACACTTTTTACTTCTCTTGGGATTGTTTCTTCTTCACTCAAGATTGATGATTCATATACCAAGAATATCATTCCCTTTTTCTTTCAAAAATTTTATTAATTAATGTATTATTTATGAAATTAAACTCATTCCTTTCCATGGGTTATTTTATGTTCATGATTGATATATGTTCTATGTGGCAAGAATGATAATGTAAATGTTATGATGTGATGGGTGTGCCCGGAATTATATAGTGCAATGTAAATGTTATGATGTGACAGGTGCACCCAGAATTATATATTTCTCTAATTAATTGGGTTATGTGATGTATCTCATGAGAAAAAGTTAAATATTCATGAAAATTATGTTATCTTTGTTCACAACTATGTGTGGTAGTTGACCACTAAGATATGATGTTTCATTTCTATGCATTACCACATTCCATGCATTTGTATAATACTTCCAATCATTATTATTATTATGATGTTATGATTATTCTCACCCCATGTTATATTGTTTCATGTTATTATCTATCCTCTTACTGGGGTTTTAGCTCACCCCTTTCTTTGATGTATATCCTCAGGTGACTACTTGTACTAAGGAGAATTCAAGGGCCAATAAGAAGCTATTGAAGAAGGAATTAAATAAATGTTTGTATTTTATTTTGTAAATTTTATTTATGGTTCTAGTTTTTTCAAGATACTAAACCTTTTGATACTTTTTTTGTAATGATTTTATGTTATTTATCATTAAAATTATGTAATAAGTGATATAAGAAAAAGTAGGGTCACTATAGTTGGTATCAGAGCATGGTTTAGTTAATTTGGGAATTAGGATTAGAGAAACTTAGTGAAAAATCCTAGTATGAAACTAAGTATAAGTAATCACCCAAGAAGATTTGTTTTATAAAATGTTAAACATAGGGATACCACAAGATATTCCTTTAGAATTAATTATTTATTCATGACTTGTTGACTTATGTTCAACCTTTTATATTTTAGAAAATGGTGGGAACCAGGAGAAACCAGGCCAACAACCCCTGTGAGGGACAATGCAGTGATTTCTCGAATGATATCCCCAATTCCTTGGGAGGTGGAGTTCAAGATTCCATGGAGATTCTTACCCAACTATCTCAGGTTATGACTAATAACCTGAATAATGTGGAACATTTTCATTAACCTAATAGGTAGAAACTATCTATCGATTATTTTATGTAGAAATGACCAGCAACGTTTAGTGGATCTTCCAATACACTAGTTATAGAATAATAGGTTGACTCAATGGATAATATCTTTTCTATACTTCATTTTTCTAAGATAGATAAGGTCACTCTTGTTGATTATCATTTATATGTAGAGGTCGACCAATGGTGGGTGTTGATTAAGAACACCAAGCCGAAGGATGATATTAAAGAGATGGAGTGGGAAGACTTTAAGATAATGTTTCTTAACAAGTATTTCTATCTAACTCTTCATACAAATAAAGAGAGAGAATTCATAGATATTAATTAAAAGGAAGTATAATCTTTCATGGACTATGAAGAAAATTTCACAAGGATTGAAAGGTATGATTTGGGTTTTGTTATCAACAATGATAGAAAAATTGATAGAATCTTTAGTGGATTAAAACCACACCTTCTAAAGGCTATAGAAATTAGAGACTTTGGAAGTTATGAAGAAGTTATTAGATTTTATCTAAAAGTGGATATAGAGTTTGGAGAATGGTCCCATGGCTATAGTGATAAGAAATGAAAGATAGAGTTTCAAGCTAAAGGATCTAATGAGAAAGGTGTAAAGAAAACTCAACCACCCACATGTCAAATATATGGGAAGAAGAATCATGGGAACTACCTAAAAGGGATGGTGAAATTATTCAAGTGTGGGAGAGAAGGCCACCAAGCTCATGAATTTCAAAAATACATGAGGAAGCAGGACAAAGTGGTGGAGTAAAGGAGAGCACCACCCATGGTCCAATGCTACAACTGTAGGGAGAAAGAGAACTATACAAGATAGTGCACTAAACCTCTAGTCCTTGAGGATAATTAGCATCATCGGTCACTAAAGACAAAGGTTCAAGGCAAGATTTATTCTATAACTACTACTGAAGTATATAAAGAAAACAAAGTTGTACAAGGTACACTTCCTATTCCCTTAAGAATAGAAAAATTCTTATTTGATTCTAGTTCTACACATTCCTTTATATCTTGAAAGTTTTCTAGAACTATTGAATCAAAGCCCCAAAACCTTGAAGCAATAATATATCTATAAAAACACCAAGTGGTGAAATCATTTAAACCCAAATGTTTTACTCTTCTCCTATTGGAATATATGGGAAGATTCTTCCAATGAATCTTGTGATACTTCCCTTGGTGGAATTTTATGCTATAATGGGAATGGATTGGATCTCGTTATATAGAGCACATATAAATTATTAGAAAAATGAAGTATATTTTAATATTTTAAACCATCATGTGATCCTCTACAAATGAAAGTAAGATCATGAATCTCCTTTGGAAAGTAATTCAATGGTGTGGGTGTTGATTCTGTGTGAAGAAGCATACCTCACTCAATGGTTGAGTCAAATAAAGGTATCAACATAGGGTAAATTCCCATTATGAGGGAATACAGTGATGTATTTCTTAGAGATTTACTCGGACTTCCCTCGGATCATGAGTTAGAGTTCTCAATAGAACTCATACCCAGAGCTACCCCTATCTCAAAGTGTCCCTAGAGGATATATCCTATCGAACTAGAGGAGTTAAATAAGTAGCTAAAAGAGAATTTGGACAAAGGGTTCATATGCTCTAGTGAATGACCTTAGGGTGTGCCAGTGCTCTTTATCAAGAAGAAGGATAGATCAATTTTTTGTGTATTGATTATCGAGAACTCAAAAAGATCACTATAAAGAACAAGTATCCTCTTTCAAGGACCGATGAGTTGTTTAATCAGCTGTGAGGATCTCAATACTTCTCAAAGGTGGATCTTGTTTTTGGATATCATCAGCTAAAGGTAAATAATGAATATATTCAGAAGACTACCTTTCATATAAGTTATGGGCACTATTATTTTCTAGTGATTCCCTTTGGACTTACTAATTCCCCTAAAATATTTATGGATTTAATTAATATAGTTTTTATACATTACCTTGACAAATTTTTGGTTGTGTTTATCAATGATATTATTATATAATCCAAGATCAAGGAGAAACATGAAGAATATATAAGGGTTGTGTTGGATACATTAAGGAATGAGAGGTTATATGCCAAGTTCAGCAAGTGTGAATTTTGGATGCAGTAATTCACGTTCTTGGGACATGTGATCACAAGTGAGGGAATTTCTGTGGACCCTTCAAAATAAAGGCAGTTGAGGAATGACCCTCTAGTGTCACAGAAATCCACAGTTTTCTTGGCCTATCAGGATACTATCGAAGTTTTGTGAGAAATTTATCTTATATCCCACTAACTAAGTTAACAATGAAAGGGGTAAAGTATTTTTGGATGTAATAATATGAGGAAAGCTTCAAGGAGCTAAATAAGAGGTTGATCACTGCACCTATACTCACATTTCCAAAAAGTGGATAATGTTTTGTGATATAAATTAACGCTTCAAAGAAATACTTGGGTTGTTTACTCGTGAAAAATGATAATGTGATAGCCTAAACCTTATAGCATTTGAATATCCATGAGCAGAACTACCTGACGCATGATCTATAGATAGGAGCGGTGATTTTTTCCTTAAAAATCTAGCAGCACTACCTCTATGGTGATAATTGTGACATATATACCAACCACAATATCCTAAAGTATACATTCACACAAAAATAGATCAACGTGAATCAAAGGATATGGTTAGATCGAATCAAAGACTATGATTTCTCGATTCACTATCATCCTAGCAAGGCAAAAAAGGTAGATGATGCTCTTAATAGAAAATAACATGCTACTCTATCCATGTTGCGGATTGAGAAAGACCATATATTCATGGATATTAAAAGGATGGATTTGGAAATCATAATGGTAGGGAATACATCCTACCTTTACCAAGTGATTTCCCAATTGTCTATCTAATATAAGAATAAGTAATCATAAAGGGATGATCCAGAGTTACAAAAGAAGGTGAATGTAGTAAAGGAAGGGAGATTGTAAGAATCCCATATCAATGATAATGGTGTGATTTGGTTTGGAATGAGGCTATGTGTGAATTAATCACCTAGGATAAAGAATGATTTATTATAAAATACTCATGGCTCAACTTTCTCTATCCATCCCAGGAGTATCAAGATGTAATGTGATCTCTGAGAACACTTTTGGTGGGATAACATAAAGAAAGATATTGTTGAGTATATCTCAAGGTGCTTGATATGTCCGTAAGTTAAATAAGAGAGACATAAGTCCAAAGGGATGATGCATCCATTTATTATATCCATGTGTAAGTGGGAGAATGTCATTATGAACTTTTTCATGGGTCTCCCAAAGACATCCAAAGGAAATAATGTGATATGGTTTGCGGTGGACCAACTCACCAAGACTATCCACTTTATCAATATTTAGGAAGATATCTCACTTGAAAAACTTGAAAAGATATATGTTAAGGAATTAGTGATACTTCATGGGGTTCCACTCTCGGTTGTCTCTGATCGTGATCCTAGGTTTACATCTAAATTCTGGAGGAGTCTTTAAAATTCTTTTGAGTGCTGAATTAAATTTCAGCATGACCTATCACCCCCAAAATGATGGCCAATCTGAAAGGACTATTCAGATGATCAAAGATGTGCTAATATCCTACTAATTATAATTCAAAGGTTTATGGGATCAGTATTTCTCATTGGTTGAGTTCTCATACAATAATATCTTCCACTCAAGTATTCAGATGGCTCTATATGAAGCTCTGTATGGAAAATGATGTAGAACTCCAACCTGTTGGGATGAAGTTGGTGAAAGAAAGATACATGGACATGATCTTATGTAAGAGATGATAGAAAAGGTTCAAGTAATTCAACAACATATCAAAGCTGCTCAGAGTCAGCAAAAGATCTATGTTGACAACCGTCTAAGGTACTTGGAGTTCGATGTTAAAGATAAATTTTTCCTTCGAATATCACCATGGAAGAGAGTCATGCAGTTTGGAAAAAAAATGAGTCTAAGCCCAAGGTGCATTGGCCTCTTTGAGATCCTTTATAGAATAAGATCCATGGCCTATCGTCTTGCACTTACACCAAATATGGCTCAAGTTCATGATGTGTTCCATGTATCACTCCTGAGGAAGTACATACCAGATCTCTCACACGTGCTGAACTCAGAGGTGGTACATCTGGAAGATGATCTCTCTTATGAGGAGAAACCAATAAAGATTATGGAACAAAGAGATAAGGTTCTATGAAACAAGACACCCTACCTTGTCAAAGTGTTTTATAGGAACCATAAGTATCAAGAAGCAACTTGGGAACTGGAGGAGGCAATGAAGGAGAAGTACCCTCACCTATTTATGTAAAACAAAATTTTGAGGGTGAAATTTCAAAAGGGGGGAAGAATGTAATGGCTCAAACTTTTATAAATGGAATTTTTACCTTCTTATAGTAATTTCATATAGTATAAATCACATAAAATCACTTTTATACCATATTAAAAACTTTATAAATGAATAATTAATGAAATAATAATAATTTCTAGAAGTTAAGGAATAAATACTGATGAAATAGTAACTTGACCTTAGGAATGGTAATATGACCCTTTTAAATAGTAAACCAAACAAATGAATAGTAACCTCACCCATGAGAGTATAAATAAAATTTAGGCATCTTATAAATGAAATTATGGTATAATTGTATCATAGTCTAAGTAAATAAATTATTAATTAAGTGTTGCTATTTTTGAAAGTCGTAAATATTTAATTAAAATTTTATGATTAATTTAATAATTTAAAAGAAAAGTTATTTTCATAAAATGTATTAATAAATTAATATTTTTATTTCGTATGGTTTTAATATAATTTTATGATACCTTAAGTAATTTTTCAAAGTGTCGTAAAATCATTTATAATTTTAAAATCTGTATTTTCCAATTAAATAATGATTTTAATTAAAAATTAAATCACTCATATTTAGAAATATATTTTCATAAAATGGAGTTCAATTTTGAATTATAAATGTTGAAAAAAGGTTAGGATGGTTTTTTGGGATTTTTCTAAAATACTTTAATTTTTTATGAATAGTAAAATATGATAATTTACAATAAAAGCTAAATACATGAATTATGGAGTCATAGATGATGTAAGGATGATTTAAGCCCAAAATATCAAACTCTATGTCATTATTTTAATATATTTATAGATAATTCTCAAACTATTGATAGTCTTGATCCATAATAATAAACTAATGAATATAATAATGAGAAAACACTCCTCTCCTCCACTATAAATACCACCCCTTACCCCCTATTCTCCTCACACCTCTAAAGCTTTGAGCCTTACCCAAATTATGAAAAAACATATTCCAAATCCCCTATCCCATGTCCATGAGATATTGGTCTCACCAAAATACCAAAACCTTTTCCTAAGGAGGTTCTCAAGGAGGATAAATCCAAGAGGTAAAATCCTCTTCCTTTTTCTTTTAATTTTGTTTCAATTTCATTTCTTTTCTTCTCTTATTATCACATTATCTTACCCAAATAGAATGATAAATCTAGTATGTTTTATATACTGTTATTCTATCATGTTAATAGATGATATGTCATCAAACACCTTTCTCTCTCTTTTTTATTCTAAAAATGAAATCATCATCCATGATGTGTCAATTTACCGACATCATTGGCGATGCACTTTCATTTTCCTTTAACACATTCAAGGATGTTCATAAAACCATTATAATATTTGAAACATAATTTAAAATTTATGTTACAACCCTCTTTATGTTCTGTAACTAACATATATACATAATACTAAATGATAAAACAAAACAAGTTTGTTGTGATTGAAAAACTACCAAAATTAACCTAAAACAATCATCATTAACTTTTATCTAATGATTCATCCTCATACCATATAAAAAAATATTTATAAGATCATTTAAACTTCTTTATGATAATTAATAACATATAATTACAATTCTGGATATTTATCCACATTTTACATGAACTTCCATTCATGTATATAAGCAAACCAATCATGAAAACCATGAAAATGAATGCTCTTGAATGATGAAATTAAACTCTATAACTCATAGAAAATCCCATAAATGAACTTAATAAAACCATAATGAATAAAATTAATTTATCAAAGGTTCTTTATTTTTTAATTAATGAATATAATGTGATTATATAGGATATTAAAGTGAAGAAAGTATTTAGATATAAGGTAAGGAGATTCTCAAACCCAACTCCATTTCCTCAGGTTTTTCCCTCTTTAACACCAATTTTTTATGTATATTCAATTAATAATACTTAAATTTCATTTCCTTATTATAACATTTTATTTTCTTAGATATAAATTTTTTCTAATTGATTTTATTACAAACACAATGTTTTCCAAAAGGACTCTTCTTTCAAAAAAAACACACCATTTACTTCTCTTGACATTGTTTCTTCTTCACTCAAGATTGATGATTCATATACTAAGAATATTATTCCCTTTTTCTTTCCCAAATTTTATTCATGAATATATGCTTTATGAAATTAAACTCATTCATTTCCATGTGTTATTTTATTTTCATGATTGATATATGTTCTATGTGGTATTCATGATATTGTAAATGTTATGATGTGACGGGTGTGCCCGGAATTATATAGCGCAATGTAAATGTTATGATGTTATGGGTGTGACCATAATTATATAAAAATACAATGCATTGGGTAATGTGATTTATCTCATGATAAAAGTGAAATATGCATGAACATGATGCTAGCCTTGTTCACAACTATGTGTGGTAGTTGACCACTAAGACATGATATTTCATTTTTATGCATTGCCACATTCCATGAATTTATTTAATGCTTCCTCTCATGATTATGATGATGATGTTATGATTATTCTCACCCCATGTTATATTGTTTCATGTTCTTATCTATCCTCTTACTGAGCTTTTAGCTCACCTCTTTCTTTGATGTATATCCTTAGGTGACTACTTATACTAAGGAGAATTCAAGGGCCAATATGAAGCTAGAGAAGAAGGAATTAAATAAATGTTTATGTTTTATTTTGTAAATGTTATGTATGATCCTAATTTTCCCAAGACACTAAACCTTTGTATCCTAGTTATGTAATGGTTTTATGTTGTTTATCACTAAAATGATGTAGTAATTGATATAAGAAAAAGCAAGGTTGTTATAGGAAACCACAAATATACCCTCGAAAGACAAGGAATGAACAAAGACTAAAAAGGATTGATATAAAACACAACTCAATCAACAATACCTACAATAAATGGTGTTTTAAACAAAAATGAGAGAGAAATTGAGAGGAAGGATTAACCCAAGAGACAAAGCGCCTAACCCTGCTGATCAATCGCGGAATGAATCGATCCGGATGGAAGGAAGACACCGAAAACACCTAGGGTAAGAGCTCTAGCCAAGTAGGGGAGGCTGCAAAAACAAATGTGCCCTCAAACACCCACATGACACCCTAAAAACTAGAAATTAGGGAATTACATGGCATGTAATATTTTATATGTCGTGAATCCCTTTAATTTTTAGTTACGCCGAAAAACGCATCGCCTTTTTAATTAAAATTTGGATTTCACATTGTATGACATGTAACCCTTACACAACATGTAAAAACTCTTGGTGTGAATTCAACTCAGTGGATGAGTCCAGCCGACATTACACGCTATGTAACTATTGGACAAAAATTCCCTAAGACAGCATTTAAGTATTTTTTAGGAGATTTTGTTTGTTAACAAAGCGAGACTCAATGTTTTGTTTGTTGACAATGGGGGAATATGTGGTAATTTTTAGGTTTCAAGAGATGTTGTTGAAAATCCATGATTTATAGTTGAACCTCGACAAAGGAGTGGATGATCTAGAGGCAGTAAAAAAAGAGAAGATATAAGGTGGCACCGTTTTCTAGTGTTTGCCAAATGTTTTGGCTTGAAAATCGGAAAATGGATAGATGTGTTTTTGGAAAAGGAAGGAATGAAAAGTATTGGAGAGGTGCATGAAATAGAGGAATTTCATGCAAGATGTGTTTCGAGATCAGAAGCTCGAAAATTGGAAAAGGCATGAGGTGCGTGAAATATTGGAGCAGTGCGCGAAATACGGTGTTGTGCGGAAGATGTGTTTTTTGTGATCGAAGAGGATTACACGCTCAAGGAGAGTTTTTCGCACAGGGGTCAATTTTTCCTATAAATATGAGGTGAACCCACTCATTATAAGAAGATAAAGACTTAGATAAGATCAGAGCTTTGGTGCACATAAAAAAATACACAAAGGAAGTTGCGTGAAAAATTTGGTGATGCGCATAAAAATTGGTGTTGCGCGTAAAAGTTTACATCACGTGTAAAATGAAGGTTGCGCAGAATTGTTGAGGTTGCATGAAAAGTGGAGTTGGGATTGCATGTAAAAATATATATTTTGCATGAAAGGCAAGGGAATTACATTAAAGGTGCAGTAAGGGTTGCACATAAAATTTGAGGTTGTTCAGTTCAATTTTGTGGAAAAGTGATATTCATCTACGGGTGAAATTTGTACTTCAATAGAGCATCTATAAATAGTTAAGGATACAGAATTCATCTATGATAATGAAGAGACATTCAGGTCTATAAACTATGAGTGGATCTTCTGAAGAAGCAATGAACATAATTCAGTTGAGAGAGTAGTGAGCTTTCATATTGTGAGTGGTTGTAAACCAGGAGGGACAGTGAGTCTGCTCCGAACTTTGTAAACAGTAGTGCATTTTTAGTGGGTTTGGTACATCGGTACATTGCCAGTGTATTCTCCTTGAAAGTATCCTATTGAGGGTGAACCAAGTAAAAATTATTGTGTCATATGTGTGATTTTATTTCTGTTTATACTTTGCTACTATAAATAGAGTGAGAAAAGATTTTTTCTTAACAGCGAAACAAGACCAATAGGGGCAGTTGTTTTAATCTGTCATACCCTGATTCACCCCCCTCCCAGGGTATCTAACCTAGTGGACCTAATAGTAACTCTGCTACACATCGTGTAACTGCCAAGTGAATAGCCAAAAAGCCCAGGGAAGAGCTAAAAATCCAACAAATCTATGGCTTCACCATTACCAATATCCTCCCAATTTAGGGCTGGAAATACTCACCCAACAAAAAATGGAAACCAAAGACAAAGATCAGAACAAACCTGAAAAAGTGTAACGGGGTGTTACTGATGGTAAGTGAGTTGCATGAGAGTAATCCCTAGTGTACAACCATCTAGGGAATGTTTCCCGAATATACCCTGGTGGTTAAGCTAAGTGGATAGCAGTTCATATGGGTTAGAAACCCTTTTTGTATCCCATGTAGCGAAATAGCTTCTAAGATGTTTATTTTCAGATAGTCTGATGGGGCTATCGGGGACAAAGACAGATTCGGTAGTGTCAGCCTAAGTTTCATGTCATCAGTTTAAGCCTTTATTTTATATTTAAACTTGCATTTTATGAACTGTATTATGAAGGGGATTTCCATAATCTCAACAGGTGGTGATTTAATGGCCCATTTATCTCATGCATGTATAGATCTTATGCGGGTTTCTAATACCCAACTTTGTTTTAGTTCTTTGGTTCGGATCCATCTAGGCATGGATGAGTGGGATGTGATGAGTGATTGGGGGTCACTTTACTACCACAGATCCAGGAAAGGGATGTGATTGGTTTTATCAGTGCTAAGCAGAAAGTGCTGATAAAAGGGTGGTCTTTATCAGCGCTAGCAAAAAGCACTGATAAATCCACCCTTTATCAGTGCTAAAAACACTAATAAATGTGTACTGTTTATCAGCGCTTTTTTAGTGCTGATAAATGGTAGATTTATCAGTGCTATTTTTAGCTCTGATAAAAATATTTAATAAAAAATATTATTAATTTATATAAAACTATTATATATATATATATATTCAAAAATAATTTTTATTTGTATACATTAAATAAAAAACATATGTTTATAATTAATATATATTTTTTAATAATTCGAATATATATATAATAAATTTCATTAAATAATAAATATATTTATTATATTTATTATATTTATTGTATTTATTATATTTATATATTTATATATTTATATATTTATAATTATATATAAATATTTTTTAAATATGTATATTTTTAATTATATATAAATACTTTTTAAATATGTATATTTATAGTTATAATTATAAATATATATATATATATATATAAATATATGTTTCCAATGAATTTGGTCAATTGATGCATGAATATAATTGACATTCATATGTTATGTATTCATCATGAATATTCATTTATACATTACACCCTCATTATTATTCATGTTGTCCATATATATGATGACTCATTTTTATGATCTATACTTTACTCGGTGTATATAATTCATTCATGTTCCCATAAAGCTGTTATGTTCGCATAAATACTTAAAATTTTGATAAATATATTTATAATAACTATAATTTTATAAATATATATAATTATAGAAATATTTTTATAAATATATAAAAATATTTATACATATAGGATGGAGAACTTCTCTATCCAAAAAGGAGAGAGTCTCTCTCTTGAACTCCATGCGGAGAGCTCCGATCATGGTCTGGTGCCTCTTATCCCGAGCAGATTTGTTGATGATATTATTGGACATTATGAGATGTTTGCACTGTGTGGATGTAAGCGTCATCAGGTCGAAAGGAGTGTTGGAGGAGTGCTTTCCGATGAGGGTCACTCTGTTGATCAAGGGTGTGACGAGGTGTTGAAGCCCAAATCAGAGGATCATGGGTCTGTTTATGGCGGACTGCAGTTTGGTTTCAAGGGGTTTTGTCCAATGGATGTTTTGGCATCAACCCTGGCACGAGGGGTAAGGTCCATCTTAAGGTATGGGACCACAGTGGTGGCGACTAACAGATCAGTCTTCTCTGTGGCGGCGTTTAGCGGATCTGTCTTCCCGGTGGAAGATTTGTCTTCCCGATGGAGGATCTGGCTTCCCGGTAGCGGCGATGGACGGTGGAGATGGTCGAATTGTGCACTGATTTGGGTCGTTCGACCCAACGACGGAGGAGCTCATGAGGTATGGGATCCCGGTGTCGATGGTGGATCTTCTTGGGGATGACGTGCTCTGGTGATTGGTCGTCGATGTTTCTTGAAGCGAACTTGGGTTGCTGTAGGGAAGAGGTCGGTGATACAAGGAGCCCGATTCTCCATGATGGCAATTGATGCCCTGGCGGTACTAGCCGACGATGGGGATAATGAAGACCTCAGAGGTTTTCATGAGGCATTTCAGGTCGTTGGAAAATGATGGCGGAGATGGAGGCCGGTGCGAGCTGGCGTCATAGGTGGTGGCCCGTGGTTATGCCGGTGAGGCCCTCGATGGATTACCTCAGGGTGTTTTTGGGTTTTCTGGCTACAAGCTGGCATGTTGGCACGTTTGTTGCTGGCCAGCACATGATTTTTTCCGACGAGACGTCGGGATCACAGGATGACCTCTGGATGGGGGCCACGGGTCGCGGGATAGGTGGCATGGTGATGCTGAATTGATGGTGACTTTGGGATGCGCAAATTCATGACTGAAAACAGTTTTGTGATTTTGTCCGGTGTTGGGTTTTTTTGTGGGGCTTCGGCTCAAGTATTGTTGGGCTTTGGTGTGTTTTTATTTTAGAGGTCATGGGGTCTCGATGTTGTTGGGTCTTTTGTTGGCCTTTACTGTGTCTGGGGGTATTTGGTGTACCTCATTGTTGTTTTGTTGTACTTTATCCTTTTTAATAAAATTTGGAGATCATGAGCTAAAACTCATGGTCTACACCGTTTGGTTATTTATACATATATACAAATATTTATATTTATATTTATAAATAATATATATATGTGTGTGTGTAAATTATTATAAAATTATAATAAATATATTTATTATATTTATAATTATAAATATAAATAAATATTTATTTATTTATAGTCATAATTATAAATTAATAAATATATTTATTTATTTATTTAAATACTTATGAAATTAAAATAAATATATTAATTATATATAGTCATAAATATAAATATATATATATATATATACTTATTAAATTAAAATAAATATATTAATTATATATATTTTTTATAATTTTATAATTATATAAATAAATATTTATTTATATTTAAATAATTATAAAATTATAATAAATATATTTATAATAAATATTCAAGGCAGATCTGATCATGGATTTGGTAACCCAAATCCATGACCCTACAAAGTTTTATTAAAAAGTAAAAAGAAACATACAACACACATTATGGCCAATAGACCCACAAATACAACAAAAATGATCAAAGGACTAAAACATCATTACGCTTCCTGCAACTGCCTGCAAAGGCACCCAAATAAACATGGCCCACAATAGCCTTGCCCGTAAAATATAAATATAATGAATATATTTATTATAATTTTATAATTATTTAAATATATATATATATATTTAAATAATTATGAAAATATAAAAAATATATATAATTAATATATTTATTTTAATTTCATAAGTATTTAAATATATATTTATTTATTTATATTTATGACTATATATAATTAATATATTTATTTTAATTTCATAAGTATTTAAATATATATTTATTTATATTTATGACTATAATTACAATATATATATGTAATAAATATATATTTATATTTAAATAATTATGAAATTATAATAATTATATTAATTAAATAAATATATATAGTTAAATAAAAATATTTATAAATATATACAAATTTTTATAAATAATTACAAATATTTATAATTATAATTCTAAATAATGCATGTATATTTAAATAATTATTAAATTACAATAAATATATTGATTATATATATTTATAAAATTATAAATGTAATAAATATATTTGTTATAATTTTATAATTTTTTAAATAAATATATATATATATATATGATTATAACTATAAATAACTATATATAAATTTATAATTATTAAATAATTATAAAATTATAATAAATATATAAAAATATTTACAGTTATAATTCTAAATAAATATAGATATATTTAAATAATTATAAAATTGTAATAAAGATATTAATTATATTTAATTATAAATATAATAAATATATTTATTATAAATGTATAATTATAAATAAATATATATTTATTACATATGTATAAATAAATATTTATTTATTTATAGTTATTATTATAAATAAATATATTTATTTATTTATTATACATATAATTTTATAAATATATATATATAAATAATTTATTAGCATTATAGTTTTATTAGCACTTTTTTAGCACTAATAAAGGTATGTCTTAATCAGTGCTAAAAGGCAATGATAAAGGGATATTTTATCATCGCTTTCTATTTTAGCACTGATAAAACATACCTTTATCAATGTTTTTTAGCTAGCACTAATAAAAGTTTTACCTGCTTTTATAAATAAACTCTAACAGTATCCTCCTTCTCTTGCATGCCCCAAGGTCTCGCAAAATCTGAACCCTACTATTGCCTCCTCCTCCTCCTCCTCCTCTGTTGCTGTGAATCCATCCTTTGTTGCTGCGTAGCCCTCCTCCGCCGTGAACATCACCTCCATCGCCGAACCCCATTTGTTGCGAACCTCACCTCCATCACGCGCAGAACCGCACCTCCACCCTGAAACCTTTTCTACAAACCCACCTCCTTTGTGTACCCCACCTCTACTTTCAAGCCCCACCTCTACTTTGAATCCCTTCTCCTCTGCGAACCCACATCTACCACAAACCTGGCTCCTCAGGTGCTACCACTGTGAGTCTTTTAATTCTCCTGATCTCCATGATTCCAGATCCATGTTGATAGTCTTTTAATTTGTTATTTAGAAATTTTTATCTAGTTTTTGGATGTTACCTTTATGGTTTGGTTATTTTGAGATGTGATTTATTGTGAATATTTTATGTGATACTGTGATTGTTCTTATCTTATCACGTGTTTGTTGAAGGTGAAACCATTCTCATGTTTCTTTGTATGATACCCCAGTGCTTGTCTCCAACCTATAGAGATAAGGATATTACTTTAAGCCTTTTAGTTTCTCTATTAGAGTTACATTTATGGGTTGACCCCGGTTGATCTGTTATAGAGATAAACATACCCAACGCTCTGAGGTTAAGTAATTGTAGATAATTTTTTTGACCATTCAATTAATATTTTATTAATGACATAATGGTGTGTTTCAATCTTGCTAACAAGGAGGATTATATTTACTAATTCCCAAAAAGATAGAAATTGAAAATGAATGACAATAGTTCAAGTAATTCCATTCTAGGGGATTCAAATCTAGGTATTTTTCAAGGGTAAATAGGATTTTTAGGGGAATTCAATACATACCAAGAAATTCTTTTGTAGAAGATAAAATAGAAGCATAAAAATATCATATCTCAATGAATTGGATAGTACTACATGGGATGCATTTTAGTCAAACATTAAGGGATTCCTCCTCTAGCCTATTGTGATGTATTTCATAAGTATTAGGAGAGGTCAGTGATCACATAGACTCAAACTATTGATGGTGAGGCTCGTACTGCCTTTTAGGTGATCCAACCACTCCCTACTCACCTCTGGTCATGTATAATTTGATTGAAAGTATAAGGTAAATACAAGAGGGAGATAAAAATTTCACATATATAAAAAATGGATTCATAGAATGTCTCACAACTATTTGATAGTTTTTCCTTTAAACTCATTAATTCCCACTTAATATAGACACAAAAATGTAAAGGAAAGGTTCTAGTGACATGAAAATTGTGAGTCTAGTTTGTGGCTACAATTAAAAACCCCCATGTAGTGATATATCTACTATATCAATTGTTTTCATCGATGGGTGGAATTATATTTTTCAAGGGTGATGATTATGTCTATATTGGAGAGTTGTATATGAAAACTAGTTATGTAGGACCTATATTTCTATTTATGGGTAGAATCATAACCTATTTTTCTAGATTAATTTTGGATGATAGAGAGAAACATCAATTAGTATGTCCTACTATCATTAACAAGTTCCTAGATGTATTTCCTAAGGACTTCTCTAGGTTACCACCCAAGGGATAGGTTGAGTTTATGATTGTGTTCTTACCAGGTGTGGAGCATATATCTATTCCACCATATAATATGGATCATGTAGATCTATGAGAGAAGGAGGCTCAATTGAACGACTTCGAGATGAAGGGGTTCATATGAATGATTATGTCCCCTTGGGGTGCCTTGGTTTATTCAATAAAAATTAAAATAGATCATTAAGAATATAAGTGGACTATTAGAGGTTATGCTAAGTAATATAAATGAAATTATATCCACTTATATGTATTAATGTACTATTTTATCAACTTATAGGTGCTAAAGTGTTCTCTAAGATCAAGGGAGGAACATACTCGATATCTGGAGATCATTTTGAGAAAACTCAAGGAGCATCAACTATATGCCATGATCTCAAAGTGTATGTTTTGGATTGATAATGTAAACTTCATGGTTAAAATGATATTAGTGGATAGTGTATTTTTAGAAACTAAGAAGTTCAATGTTATAGTTTATTTACAGAGGCCAAAGAATGATTTTTGAGATCCAAAACTTTTTGGGAATTTCTAATTATTACTAAAGGGTCAAGCGATATTCTTTATAATTTGAAGCACTAAAAAGTCCTTAACCAATAATGTGGTATGGTTCCTTTGCATAGATGTTCATGAGATATCCTTCTAAGATCATAATGGGAGATTGATGAAAATTCTAATCTTAACTATAAATGAGTTGGGTAATGAGTATGGATTATATTGTGATGTATCAGGAGTCAATATTTGAACAATTCTAGTCCATGATGGTCATATGTTTTCTTATGGGTACAAACAGTTAAAGATGCATAAGAGAAACTTCTCAAATCCTTTCATAGATTTTGAAATAGTGGTTCTTTCCATGAGGTGTTATTGGTATTATCTTTAGGGTGAGATATTATTAAAATACACTAAAAAAGTATTTGAAATATATTTAATCACAAAGTGAAATGATCCATTGATAGAGGAGAAGGTTTGAGTACCTATAGTTCTTTAACTTTTACCTAATGTATACCCTCAAGAAGGGGAACATTTTTCTAATATACCGTATTGAAAGGATAAATCTTCGGTAGTATATGATTCAAGCATCAAGTGGAAGATGGTTGCCCACTTTGACCCAACGAGCCTGTACCTGAGTGGTAAGGGGTCCTGCTTGGCACCCAAGAGACCCAGGTTCAAAACCGGGTGGAGGTGAATTTTCGGGGGTATTGTAGCAGTTACTGTAGCAAATACTGTAGTATGTATTGTAGCAGATACTGTTTGATACTGTAGCAGCCAGAACTATTCACCCGATTTGGGCCTTCGGGCCACCGGTTTGGGCCTACATGTCTCAAGGGCCTTCGGGCCATCAAAGTCCTTCGGGCCACAGGGCCTTAGGGCCATTAAAGACCATGAAGTAGCCCAGTTCACACAAGAGAAGGCCCTAGAAGAGGATCAGAGAAATAGTAGCAGTCACCAGAAGCAGAGCTAACCGGATTGGAAGAATGAGAGGGTATGGAAACCGTCATCGGGACCAGGCACCGTGCAGCTTTATACGGGACAATTCTATATGATTAGCAATACAGGTGGGGAGATAAAGGCGATCAATGATGTAGAAGTTGGGGAGGGGCAGTTCTAGTGGGATGGGTCTACAGGTCATGTATGGGCATGGTATGCCTCTAGGCCTTCAGGTCATGTATTACGGGTCATGTCGAGCCTTGTGCCTTGGGCCTACGGGTCATGTACGGGTTCCCCTTCAACCCTTAAAATGGGTATTATCTATAATAAAATAAAAAAATGAGGCCTTCGGGCCATTCAGAGTTTCCCACTTTGAAGATATGTGACTTCGTGTTCAAAATTATCATGTCCAAGTGACACTTATGTCTTTATTTATCACTTATTCACTCCTCAATAGTATTATGGGAGTAAAATATAGGATTTATACTATTTATTCATGAGATACATGATAAACCTTTTATAGATTTATATTTTATAAAATGTTGGTTATTTTTTATTCATGTATCCTTTATAAAGTGCATCTTTTGGGATTTATGTCTTTGGGAAAATACCTAAGTGGCTCTTTTAAAATGATTCAAGTGTTTTGAAATGTTTCTTAAAAAAATATGTGTGTTAAACATACCGATTTTGGTTTTAAAAAGCTTTAAAATTATTTAAACACTTGGCATGGACTTAGGTTGCATGCAAAGTGTTTGTCAACTCATCTGATTGGATTTCATAAAGGGGTGTGAATGTTTTGAAAGCATATATAATTCTAGCTTCATTTTAACAAGGGGTATGTGAAGTTTTAAATGAAAATTTTTAAAATATAGTGGGTTATTTCTAATTTTAAATTATTAAGATTGTTGGGTCCTGAATTTTCCTTGAATACATTAAAAAGGGAATTGGGGTTTTATGGAAGAGTGTTTGGAACTGATTGGTTTGTTTTAAAAAGTGTGTGTTATTTTAAAGGGCAATTTGTTTAAATGGTTGGTTTTTTTAGTGGGATTTCAATTATGATTTTATAAATAGTTTTAAAAGGACATATAAAATTTAGTTTTTCCATAATATTTTAAGTTTATATTTTTACAGAATTAGGAAAATTGTTACATTATATAGGTAAGACAAGTAGATCGATAATAACACCATGGCAAGGGTGAATGTATTTCAAGAACAAATGGATGTCATGATTATATTCCTTCATGGAGATTCAGAGGAATAGATATACATAGATCAATTGGAAGGTTTCATGCTAAATGGAATAGAAGGTTTGGTTCTAGTATCAAATGAAGTTTTTTGAGGCTTTAGTAGGCACCAAGACAGTGTAACTTGAATTTCAATTCTTTCATGGTAGAATTAATGTTCATGAAGTGTAATGTAAATAATTTCTATTATATAAAGGTGTATTATGATGGGATTTTTATCATTTTACTTCTTTATATGGATGAATTTCTCTTAGTTAGACCAATGAAGGAATAACTAGAAGAGATGAAGATTGATTCATCTATAAGATCCCAAATGAAGTACCTTGGTTCTGTAAAGTGGATATTAGAGATAAATATTAAAGGAGACTTCAAATATATAACTTTTTTTAGCCTTGGTTAATTTTTATATCAATGTTTTGTGTGTTTATTTTGATAAATATTAATATTACTGAATCAAATAGGATGGATATGAATAAAGAATGGATGGATGTCAATCTTCTGACAAAAGAGTATGAAGATGGCGTGAAAGATTTTATCAAGTTTGAAACGGATCATGCATATGAACCTTCTCAAATCCTTTGTCTGTGTTTATGTTATTGTTATTCAAGAAAAATTATTCCAGATTAGTTAGAAGAACACTTGATATGTCACGAAATAGATTGAAGTTATAAATGTTGGAATAAACACAGGGAAAAAGAGAATATAGCTAGTGACTAGGGTAGCACTATGTTTTATGGATCATCTGATTTGATTTCAAGTGTGGAAAATTAAGAATATTGTATCGAGGATGTCATTACAGATGTGAATGATGATGAAGATCATATTGAGGAAATGACAAGGACAGTTAAAGATGAACTTCGTGATTTCCCAAAATTGTTTGAGAAATTAAAGAGTTGTGAAAAGACACCATTGTATGGTGGTTGTACTAAATATACAGCATTTCAAGCTGTACTGAAGATGTATAATATGAAATTAGTCAACAGATGGAGTGACATCAATTTTATGGAATTACTTTCTCTCTTGAATGACATGCTCCCATAAGATAATGAGCTCTCAAGACGAACATATAATGCCAAATAAATTCTATGCTTGATGGGTATGATCTTTGAAAGAATAAATTTCTTCTAGAATGAATTTTTACTATTTTTTAAGGATAAAAAATCACTTAGAGAATACCCAAATGGTGGTGCTTCTCAATACAAGAAAAATGAATCTGGTCATATGAAATTTCTGCAGTACTTTCCAATCATTAAAAGGTTTAGGCATCTCTATGGAAGTGAGGATACTACAGGGAAATTGATGTGGCATGTAGACACAAGAATTAAATATGGGAAACTACATCACCTGACAGACTCTCCTCAGTGGAAGATAATTGATCATGAGTGTCCTGAATTTAAAAACGAGTTGAAAAACCTTCATATTGCGTTATCTAAAAATGGAGTGAATCCTTTTGGTTTTCAAAGCATCATTCATAGTACATGTCCAGTTATGTCGATAAATTATAAATTTTCACCATGGTTATCCATGAAATGAAAATACATCATGTTATCTATGCTTATATTAGGACCAAAACAATCCAGTAATAATATTGATGTTTATTTGGCTCCATTGAACGGGGATTTGAAATTACTGTGGGATTCAGGTGTTATATTGTATAATACTTACAAAAATGAAGATTTCATGATGAGATACATATTTTATGAAATGATAAATAACTTTCCTTCTTATGGAAATTTGTCAGGATATAGCATTAAATAAAATCAAGGGCATCCCATCTGCGAACAAGGTACGCATTCAATTAGGTTGAAACATTCATCAAAAATATGTTTCTAGTAAATCATATATTTATACCCCAATAACATAAGTATCGATCTTGTACGAAATCATTTTATGGAAGTTAAGAATAACGTACAACATCATCTCCACTAACAGGTGATCAATTATTTAAGAAAGTAAAATATGTAGACACTACATTTGGTAAAATGTTTTCAAATAAACTTACAAAAATCGATTGGAAAAAGAGATCAGTTTTTTTTTGAATTATCATACTGGAATTGTCTGTAGGTTATACATTTTCTTAATGTTATACATGTTGAAAAAAATGTATGTGATAGTGCCATCGGCACATTTCTAAATGAACCCAGCAAAACAAAGTATGGAATTAAGGCTAGGTTGTATATGGTTGACATGGAAATATGAGAAGAGTTGGCACTAGTGAAGGGTGAAAATGAAATTTTCTTCCTCCAACTGCTTATACTCTTTATAGGAAAAAGAGATATCAGTTTTTCAACTTCTTGAATGATGTAAAGGTTCTAGAGTGGTATTCATCGAATATCAAGAACATCATGTCAATGACTAATTTAAAGTTAAAGGGTATAAAATCGCATAACTTCCATGTTTTGATACAAGATCTAATTCCTATAGCTTTACATTGAATTTTTTCCAAGAATTTCCATCATACTTTAACTAAGATCTATTTCTTATTCAAAGTTATATGCAATAATGTTATAGACCCAATGAAATTGCCAACTATGGAAAGAGAAATTTTCATCATATTATGTGAATTGGAAATGTTTTTCCCGCCAACATTCTTTGATATGATGATTCATTTGATGGTTCAATTGGTGATAGAGATTTGACTATGTGGTCTTATACGTTATAGATGGATGTGCCACATTGAATGATATTTGAATATTTTGAAAGGGTATGTCAAAAATAGAAGTTGGCTAGAGGGTTGTATTACGGAGTGATATATTGTTGAGGAATCCATTGAATTATATACCGAATACATATCTGGTGTGGAAATCATTGGTCTACCAAAATATCATCACACTAGGTGGGTTTTAGGTGAAGGAATTTCTGGAAGAGATATTATCACAATCAATATTACAGATCGGGAGTAGGCCCACCATTATTTTTTTCATAATAGTTTGGAGGTTACCCCATATATTGAAACCCACAAATAAATTCTTAGGAATTTTAATCCATCAAGGAATACAAAAATGGATATAAAATACACATAATAAATAGTTTATAGGATGGTTTTGGGAGCATATTTTAAAAGAGTTGGATAAAAATCTGGATTAAATTTCAGAACAACTTCAATGGATAGTTGGAGGACCAAGTGTGTGTGTATTATCTTAGAATGGTTATGTAATTAGTGATTATATGTTCTATACAAATAAATATGATGAAGACAGTACCATAAAAAATAGTGGAGTTACACTCATTGTTGAAGCGGTTCATTTTTTTAGTACTAAGGAAAAAAAATCCAATTTATGTGAATATGTCATACTTTGGCATCATTAAAAAAATTTGGGAGTTGGATTATACAACATTCCAAGTGTTGATTTTTCAATGCAAGTGGGTTGATAATAGGAGTGTTATTAAAAAAGATGAATTGGGATTTGTGAAAGTTGATTTCAGTAAGGAAGGGTACAAAGATGAACCATTTATAATGTCATCATAGGCAGTACAAGTATTTTATGTTCTAGATCTCAAAAACCAAAAGTGGTAAATTGTTATGTTATCGACCAAATCCACTAAAGGGTCAGATAAAAATTCAACTGAGGATAACCCTTTCATTGGGATATCGTAATAATTTTGCAGTGGTCCCAATATAGATGACATTTTGTATGATAGAGGAGACCATAATGAAGGGATCTAGAATGTCGATAGAGGGGTCAAATCCATTCAACCTTAAAAAAAGAGAGTTCAATAATAAGGTTACTTTTTTTGAAATATACATTGTGTTACCTAATTTTATTATCTATTTGTTTTTGCATTTATGTACTCTAAATTAAATGTTAAACCACTTTTGTAGATAGTGAATTATGCACGTGTTGGTCATCCCAATCTCAAGGAATAACATGTCTCTCAACCTGTTCTTGCTTGTAGTATAGAGGAACGATCATCTACACGTGATAGTGCTCCCATTCCTGAGGAACAACAGGTTTCTCAAACCACTTTCTCCCAATGTATAGATACAATGACCATCTACACATTTCAATGCTACTACTCCCGAACATATTGAATATGTTGATTTCAAGGAAATGGTAGGTGATAAAGGATGGGTGATAAAGGATGGGTGATGCAGAAAAAACAGAAATGTCGTAGTTTGATAGTGTTAGAAAAAATTAACAAGGTGGAAGCTAAATCCATCAAATATGAGATTGGATGGAATACGTGAGGCTAGTATGTTAACCCTAAAAAGTCCATGTTCATAAGTTATATTAGAATCATCACTCAGCAATGTGTGATGTGATGACCCGCCCATTCTCATTGTCTTAAGAATACAATGAATCATTACTTGGCATTAAGCGACATCCCCAAGGCCCCAAAGGCTAGAAATAAATATTGAAGGGTTTCAATGAAAGTGGGGGATGATTTACCCTTAAATAAATAAACCATTAACCTAGAAAACCATAACCAAGCATCTCACTATATGATGCATGAATAAATGAAAGATAACACAACCACTTCATTTAAATCAAACCCACACCAAATTATGCTACAATAGAATCCAAAAGAAACTATCAAAGTAAATAGTGGAAAGAATACTAAAGGCCCAAATATGACCACAAGACTCAATGCTTCACAAGATCCATGCTCCAACATCATTGAATATCCCAAGTATCACGAGGTGGTGATAAATACGTGTGATACTTTACCTTTGTCCATGTCCTAGAATATAGCATCTGCAAAAGCACCAAAATTCCAAAGTAGGGGTGAGTATAAAACTCGGTAGTCTTTCTCCAATGACTTCCCTACTCACATCACTAGGATAGAAAGGTTAGCAACATTTATATAAAATATTTTATATGAAACAATTTCCCAAAACAATTTATAACTAAATATAAACAAGTTCCAAAACCATTTATAACCAAATGTAAACAAGTTCCAATTTAACCAATTTTCCAGCAAGTTATATTTCCATAAAAACAACAAACAAGTCTTAAAAACCCTTTCCCAATATTATTTTGGCATAAACATTCCATGGTTCAAAACACACCCACACATACATGCTTGTTTGACAGTTACATACTCATGAGTGATCTCTCGTCCTATTACTTTGTTTCCCACTGACACACACTCCCAGTCCAGGGTCACACTACTTGTACCCTAGTGGTACACATCCCTTATTTAGGGGTATTTTTGAGTATGAACTCACACAAACCCAATGTATTCTAAAAAAACCATTTCAAATCATTTCAATAAAACCATTCTTTTATTGAAAACCATTCAACAAGACAAATCCAAACATCCATTTCATTTCAATAAAACATCCCTTTTAATGAAAACATATTAATCAGATCCATGTGTCACATTTCTATCAAATCCCCAGTTTAAAATCCATACTTTAAAATCAATAACAAAAGCACAATTTCAAGAACACCCAATTTTCTAGATTTCCACAATTCACCAAACTGTCACTAAATAGGGTTACCAACAATTCTTAAATAGAGAATTCATGATCAATTAATCAAAATTAAATCAATTTAAAATAATTGAAATCATTTCTACTAAGTGGAGTTGATAGTGAAGCCACCCACCTTGACCGTTTTGATGAAAACTGAAAACGAATGAAGAACACTCAAGAAACCAGGTAAGAAATCCACAAAACCGTATTAGATATATTATCCTATCAATAAAGAGACCAAAAATAATAATATTTGGCATCCAAAATCTTAGATCTATCCATAATGGGTGTAGATCTGAGAAACTGAGAGGATAGAAGAAGTAGATCTAAGGATATATGATAAGAATGTTGAGGAACAATGACATACCTTAAGAAATTGGCTTCTAATCACCAAGGGAAGGCTCTAGATTGATTCCAAATCACTTGGGAGAGGTTCTAGTACCTTAAATAGATAATAATCCCGAGTTAGGTCCATTTTGGATGAAAAATGAAGCCTATAGAGTCAAAAATGTGTGAGGTCCATTTTTTAGGATCTCACCTTAACCCTATGCATGGTTTAGTCGCACGGTTAGACAAACTGTTCACTAACTATGCATTAGCTACTACCTAGAAAAACCCTCACATGGACTCCTCTCATGGCCTCCTTAACTGTTCTCCCACTGTTTTGAAGCTACTATCCAACATCTACAACTCTACATGGTTTCTCCTAAGATTTCTACACGGTTTATACAAACCGTGCGTATTTCATGTGCCTCCTCTTTATCCCCAAAAAACTTCTTAAAAGTTATCCAAACTCTCACAACATTCACCCTTATACTTTATATACATGAAAAACATAAATAAAGGGTTACATACCAAAAAAATTAGGGCATTACATTCTCCCCACCATTGGTCTTTCCATCCCTAGAAAGTAGAAAACCATCCTTGCCCTGAAAGAGTTTCGGTCATTGTTCTTTCATTTCCTTCCCCTGTTCCCATATCTTCCTAAATATAACCATGTTTTCCTAAAACCCACACTAGACTGATGATTTTTCCATGAAATACTTTCTCTTGTCTATCTGCAACCTACACCAGGATATGTACCAATGAAGCATCTGGCTCTAGGTTAGCGTGATCTCATCTGATCACATGGTCAGGATCAGGCTGATACTTTTTTAACTGAGATACGTGGAACAAATTATGCACCGCACTGAACTGTGGTGCTAATTCCAAACAATATGACACCTCTCCAACCCGTTCTAGTATCTCAAAAGGGCTAATGTATTGAGGATTTAAATTTCCCTGTTTCCCAAAATAATGATGTCCAAGACTTGGATAAATCCTTAAGAACACATGACAACAGTCTTTGATGATGATCCGCATATGATTTCTGATGACTCTGAGACATATCTATCCTCTTCTTGATCAACTGGATCTTCTTATTCATTTTTTGGACAAAGCTCTGTCCAACTAGTAAAATATCACCTGTTTCCACCCAACAAAGTGGAGAATGACAATAATGCCCATACAATGTTTCAAAAGGAGCCATATGTATCAAGTACTGATAACTATTATTATATGAGAACTCCACTAAGGGTATATGCTCCTCCCATGAGCCACAAAAATCAATTACACGAGCCTTCAACATGTCTTCCAACGTCTGTATCGTCCTTTTGGATTGCCTATCCGTCTCAGGATGATATGTCATACTCATAGTCAACTGAGTCCCAAGGGATTTCTGTAAGGATTTCTAGAAACAATACATGAACCTTGGATCTCTTTCTGACACAATAAAAACTGGTGTTCCATGTCTCTTAACCACTTCTTGGATATATATTTTGGAAAGATCCTCCACTGTATGAGTTTTATGAATAGGTATGAAATGGGCTGAATTGGTAAGCCAATCCACTATCATCCGTATGGAATCGTATTTATGAACCATTCTTGGGAGACCTGTAACAAAATTCATCGAGATCTTCTCCCATTTCCACACTGGAATAAGTAAATACTACAACATACCCTATGGTTGTTGATGCTCTACCTTAACTTGCTGACAGGTTAAGAACTTTGAAATGAATTCTGCCACTTTACTTTTCATACCACTCCACCAAAACTACACCTTCAACACATTATACATCTTCTATGTTCCCATATGTATAACCTATCTAGAATGGTGGTAAGCATGAAGAATTTTTTCTTGACCAGTGTTATCTAAAACCATCAGATCTCTGAACCACAATACTGAACTCCCATTAAGTTTCTAGCCCTCAATGGTCTTCCCACCATTGATTTTTGAACTCATAACTAGGCATTATGCATCGGATTTTTGTGCTTCTTTGACTAACTTTACCAAATCAGGAACCACGAAGACTGAAAAGAAAACTGCAACATCACCTTGGTCTTCACATTCCACATGCATGTCAGTTAGGACTGACATTAACTGCCACTCATATGAATCTTCTTTCTCCAGTTGTTCATATGAATTTCTGCTTAACGCATCGGCCACCAAATTACATTTTCATGGTGTATACATCATGTTAAAGTTAAACATCTAAAGATACTCCACCCATATCCTTTGACTCATATTCAAATCCCGTTGTGAGAAAATGTGTTTCAAACTCTTATGATTTGTAAACATAGTAAATTTCTCACCAAATAGATAATGACACCAAGTCTTCAAGGCATGGTAAATCGCAGCTAACTCCAAATCGTGTGTTGGGTAATTCTTATCATGCACTCTCAACTGCCTTGAACCATAAGAAACCACATAGTCTCCTTGGATGAGAATATATTCCAACCCAGATCCTAAAGCATCATAGTACACTACATACCCCTATCCTGATTCTAGAAAAATCAAGATAGGTGCTAATGTAAGACGAACTTTCATCTCTTGAAAAGACTTTTATCATTCCTCAATCTATCAAAATGGAATGTTCTTCTTTGTTAAATATGAACTTCGTGATTTCCCAAAATTGTTTGAGAAATTAAAGATTTGTGAAAAGACGCCATTGTATGGTTGTTGTACTAAATATACAGCTAGTGACAGCTAGTGACATGCTCCCATAAGATAATGAGCTCTCGAGACGAACATATGATGCCAAATAAATGCTATGCTCGATGGGTATGATCTTTGAAATAATAAAAGTCTTCTAGAATGACTTTTTACTATTTTGTAAAGAAAAAAATCACTTAGAGAATACCCAAAGTGTGGTGCTTCTCAATAAAAGAAAAATGAATCTGATCCTATGAAATTTTTGCGGTACTTTGCAATCATTACAAGGTTTAGGCACCTATATGGAAGTGAGGATACTACATGGAAATTGATGTGGCATGTAGACACAAGAATTAAAGATGGGAAACTACGTCACCCGGAAGACTCTCCTAAGTGGAAGAGAATTGATCATGAGTATCCTGAATTTAAAAAGGAGTTGAAAAACCTTCATCTTGCGTTATCTAAAAATGGAGTGAATCATTTTGGTTTTCAAAGCATCATCATAGTACATGTCCAGTTATGACGATAAATTATAACTTTCCACCATGGTTATCCATTAAAATGAAAATACATTATGTTATCTATGCTTATATCAGGACCAAAACAATCGAGTAACAATATTGATGTTTAGTTGGCTCCATTGATCGGGGATTTGAAATTATTGTGAGATTCAGGTGTTATGTTGTATGATACTTACAAAAATGAAGATTTCATGTTGAGATACATTTTGTATGAGATGATAAATAACTTTCCTTCTTATGAAAATTTGCCAGGATATAGCATTAAATAAACTCAAGGGCATCCCATCTACAAACAAGGTACACATTCAATTAGGTTGAAACATTCATCAAAATTGTGTTTCTAGGAAATAGTAGATTTATACCCCGACAACATAAGTACTGATCTTGGATGAAATCATTTTATGGAAGTTAAGAAGAACGTACAACATAATCTCCACTAAAAGGTGATCAACTATTTAAGAAATTAAAATATGTAGACACTAAATTTGGTAAACCATTTTCAAATAAACTTACAAAAATCGATTGGAAAAAGATAGCAGTTTTTTTTGAATTACCATACTGGAATTTTCTGTAGGTTAGATATTTTCTTAATGTTATACATGTTGAAAAAAATGTATGTGATAGTGCCATCGGCACATTTCTAAATGAACCCAACAAAACAAAGTATGGAATTAAGGCTAGGTTGTATATGGTTGACATGGAAATATGAGAAGAGTTGGCATCAGTGAAGGGTGAAAAATGAACTTTTCTTCCTCTAACTACTTACACTCTTTCTAGGAAAAAGAGATATTAGTTTTTCAACTTCTTTAATAATGTAAAGGTTCTATATGGGTATTCATTAAATATCAAGAACATCATGTCAATGACTAATTTAAAGTTAAAGGGTATAAAATCGCATAACTGCCTTGTTTTGATACAAGATCTAATGCCTATAGCTTTACATTGAATTTTTCCCAAGAATTTCCATCATACTTTAACTAAGATCTATTTCTTATTCAAAGTTATATGCAATAATGTTATAGACCCAACGAAATTGCCGACTATGAAAAGAGAAATTGTCATCATATTATGTGAATTGGAAATGTTTTTCCCGCCAACATTCTTTGATATGATGATTCATTTGATGGTTCACTTAGTGATAGAGATTCGACTATGTGGTCATATACGTTATAGATGGATGTGCCACATTGAATGATATTTAAATATTTTGAAAGGGTATGTCAAAAATAGAAGTTGGCTAGAGGGTTGTATTACGGAGTGATATATTGTTGAGGAAGACATTGAATTCTATACTGAATACATATCCGGTGTGGAAATCATTGGTCTACCAAAATATCATCACACTAGGTGGCTTCCAGATGAAGGAATGTTTGGAAGAGATGTTGTCACAATCAATATTACAGATCGGGAGTAAGCCCACCTTTATTTTTTTCATAATAGTTTGGAGGTTACCCCATATTTTGAAACCCACAAATAAATTCTTAGTAATTTTAATCCATCAAGGAATAAAAAAATGGATATAAAATACACATAATAAATAGTTTATAGGATGGTTTTAGGACCATATTTTAAAGGAGTTAGATAAAAATCCGGATTAAATTTCAGAACAACTTCAATGGATATTTGGAGGACCAAGTGTGTATGTATTATCTTACAATGGTTATGTAATTAGTGGTTATATGTTCTATACAAACAAATATGATGAAGACAATACCATAAAAAATAGTGGAGTTACACTCATTATTGAAGCGGTTCATTTTTTCAGTACTATGGAAAAAATCCAATTTATATGAATATGTCATACTTTGGCATCATCAAACAAATATGGGAGTTGGATTTTACAACATTCCAAGTGTTTATTTTTCAATGCAAGTGGGTTGATAACAGGAGTGTTTTTAAAATAGATGAATTGGGATTCATGAAAGTTGATTTCAGTAAGGAAGGGTACAAAGATGAACCATTTATAATGGAATCATAGGCAGTACAAGTATTTTATGTTCTAGATCTCAAAAACCAAAAGTGGTAAATTATTATGTTATCGACCAAATCCACTAAAGGGTCGGATAAAAATTCAACTGAGGATAAACATTTCATTGGGATGTCGCAATCATTTTGAAGTGGTCCCAATGTAGATGACATTTTGTATGATAGAGGAGGCCATAATGAAGGGATATGGATTGTTGATAGAGGGGTCAAATCCATTCAGCCTTAAAAAAAGAGATTTCAATAATAAGGTTACTTTTTTGAAATATACATTGTGTTACCTAATTTTATTATCTATCTGTTGTTTCATTTATGTAATCTAAATTAAATGTTAAACCACTTTTGTAGATAGTGAATTATGCACATGTTAGTCCTCCCAATATCAAGGAACAACATGTCTCTCAACCTGTTGTTGCTTGTAGTGCAGAGGAACGATCATCTATACGTGATAGTGCTCCCATTCCTAAGGAACAACAGGTTTCTCAACCCACTGTTGCTCCCAATGAAGAGGTACAATGACCATATACACATTTCAATGCTACTGACCCAGAGGAACATATTGAATATGTTGATTTTGAGGAAATGGTAGGTGATAAAGGACAGGTGATGCAGAAAAACAGGAATGTCGTAGTTTGACAGTGTTAGAGAAAATCAACAAGGTGAAAACTAAATCCATCAAATATGAGATTGTATGGAATACTTGAGGATAGTATGTTAACCCTAAAAAGTCCATGTTCATAAGTTATATTAGAATCTTCACTCAGCAACGTGTGATGTAATGACCCGCCCATTCTCATTGTCTTAAGAATACAATGAATCATTACTTGGCATTAAGTGACGTCCCCAAGTCCCCAAAGGCTATAAATAAATATTGAAGGGTTTCAATGAAAGTGGGGGATGATTTACCCTTAAATAAATAAACCATTAACCTAGAAAATCATAACCAATCATCTCACTATATGATGCATGAATAAATGAAAGACAACTCAACCACTTCATTTAAATCAAACCCACACCAAAGTATGCTACAACAGAATCCAAAAGAAACTATCAAAGTAAATAGTGGAAAGAAAACTAAAGGCCCCAATATGACCACAAGACTCTATGCTTCACAATATCCATGCTTCAACATCATTGAATATCCCAAGTATCACGAGGTGGTGCTAAATACGTGTGATACTTTACCTTTGTCCATGTCCCAGAATATAGCATCTGCAAAATCACCAAAATTCCAAAGCAGGGGTGAGTATAAAACTCGGTAGTCTTTCTCCAATGACTTCCCTAATCACATCACTAGGATAGAAAGGTTAGCAACATTTATATAAAATATTTTATATGAAACAATTTCCCAAAACAATTTATAACTAAATATAAACAAGTTCCAAAACCATTTATAACCAAATGTAAACAAGTTCCAATTTAACCAATTTTCCAGCAAGTTATATTTCCATAAAAACAACAAACAAGTCTTAAAAACCCTTTCCCAATATTATTTTGGCATAACCATTCCATGGTTCAAAACACACCCACACATACATGCTTGTTTGACAGTTACATACTCATGAGTGATCTCTCGTCCTATTACTTTGTTTCCCACTGACACACACTCCCAGTCCAGGGTCACACTACTTGTACCCTAGTGGTACACATCCCTTATTTAGGGGTATTTTTGAGTATGAACTCACACAAACCCAATGTATTCTAAAAAAACCATTTCAAATCATTTCAATAAAACCATTCTTTTATTGAAAACCATTCAACAAGACAAATCCAAACAACCATTTCATTTCAATAAAACATCCCTTTTAATGAAAACATATTAATCAGATCCATGTGTCACATTTCTATCAAAACCCTATTTTAAAATCCATACTTTAAAATCAAGAACAAAAGCACAATTTCAAGAACACCCAATTTTCTAAATTTCCACAATTCACCAAATTGTCACTAAATAGGGTTACCATCTATTCTTAAATAGAAAATTCATGATCAATTCATCAAAATTAAATCAATTTAAAATCATTTCAATCATTTCTACTAAGTGGAGTTGAGATTGAAGCCACCCACCTTGACCGTTTTGATGAAAACTGAAAACGGATGAAGAACACTCAAGAAACCAGGTAAGAAATCCACAAAACCGCCTTAGATCTCTTATCTTATCAATAAAGAGACCAAAAATAATAATTTTTGGCATCAAAAATTATAGATCTATCCATAATTGGTGTAGATATGAGAAATGGAGAGGATAGGATAAGTAGATCTATGGATACATGATAAGAATGTTGAGGAACAATGACATACCTTAAGAAATTGGCTTCTAATCACCAAGGGAAGGCTCTAGATTGATTCCAAATAACTTGGGAGAGGTTCTAGTACCTTAAATAGATAATAATACTGAGTTAGGTCCATTTTGGATGAAAAATGAAGCCTATAGAGTCAAAAATGTGTGAGGTCCATTTTTTAGGATTTCACTTTAACCCTGTGCATGGTTTAGTCGCACGGTTGGACAAATTGTTCGCTAACTATGCATTAGCTACTACCTAGAAAAACCCTCACATGGACTCCTCTCATGGCCTCCTTAACTATGCTCCCAATATGATGAAGCTACTATCCAACATCTACAACTCTATATGGTTTCTCCTAGGATTTCTACACGGTTTAGACAAACCGTGCGTATTTTGTGTGCCTCCTCTTTAGCCCCAAAAAACTTCTTAAAAGTTCTACAAACTCTCAAAACCTTCACCCTTATACTTTATATACATGAAAAACATAAATAAAGGGTTACATACCAAAAAATTAGGGTATTACATTCTCCCCACCATTGGTATTTCCATCCCTGGAAAGTATAAAACCATCCTTTCCCTGAAAGAGTTTCGGTCATTGCTCTTTCATTTCCTTCCTATGTTTCAAAGTCTCTTCCTAAATCTGACCATGTTTTCATAAAACCCACACTAGACTGATGATTTTTCCATGAAATACTTTCTCTTGTCTATCCGCAACCTGCACCAGGATATGTACCAACGAAGCATCTGGCTCTAGGTTAGCATGATCTCATCTGATCACATGGTCAGGATCAGGCTGATACTTTTTCAACTGAGATACGTGGAACAAATTATGCACCCCACTGAACTGTGGTGCTAATGCCAACCGATATGACACCTCTCCAACCCGTTCTAGTATCTCAGAAGGGCCAATGTATTGAGGAGTTAAATTTCCCTGTTTCCAAAAACAATGATGTCCAAGACTTAGAGAAATCCTTAAGAACACGTGATCACTCACCGTGGATGAAAACAGTCTTTGACGATGATCTGCATATGATTTTTGATGACTCTGAGACATCTCTATCCTCTTTTTGATCAACTGGATCTTCTTCTTCATTTCTTGGACAAGGCTCTGTCCAACTTGTAAAATATCACATGTTTCCACCCAACAAAGTAGAGAACGACAATAATGCTCATACAATGCTTCAAAAGGAGCCATATGTATCGAGGCCTGATAACTGTTATTATATGAGAACTCCAATAAGGGTATATGCTCCTCCCATGAGCCACAAAAATCAATTACACGAGCCTTCAACATGTATTCCAACGTCTGTATTGTCCTTTTGGATTGCCTATCCATCTCAGGATGATACGTCATACTCATAGTCAACTGAGACCCAAGGGATTTTTGTAAGTATTTCTAGAAACAAGACATGAACCTTGGATCTCTTTTTGACACAATAAAAACTGGTATTCCATGTCTCTTAACCACTTCTTAGATATAGATTTTGGACAGATCCTCCACCATATGAGTTTTATGAATAGGTATGAAATGGGCTGAATTGGTAAGACAATCCACTATCATCCGTATGGAATCGTATTTCTAAACCATTCTTGGGAGACATGTAACAAAATTCATCGAGATATTCTCCCATTTCCACACTGGAATAGGTAAAGACTACAACATACCCTATAGTTGTTGATGCTCTACCTTAACTTGCTGACAAGTTAATAACTTTGAAATAAACTCTGCCACTTTACTTTTCATACCACTCCACCAAAACTGCCCCTTCAACACCTTATACATCTTCTATGTTCCCATATGTATAACCTATCTAGAATGGTGGTAAGCATGAAGGATTTTTTCTTGACCAATATTATCTACAACCATCAGATCTCTAAACCACAATACTGAACTCCCATTAAGTTTATACAATATTCTTCCCACATTGAGTTTTGAACTCATAACTAGGCATTATGCATCGGATGTTTGTGCTTCTTTGAATAACTTTACCAAATCAGGAACCATGAAGACTGAAAATAAAACTACAACATCACCTTGGTCTTCACATTCCATATGCATGTCGGTTAGGACTGACATTAACTGCCACTCATATGAATCTTCTTTCTCTAGGTGCGCATATGAATTTCTGCTTAACGCATCGACCACCGAATTACATTTTCATGGTGTATAAATCAAGTTAAAGTCAAACATCTGAAGATACTCCACCCATCTCTTTTGCTTCATATTCAAATCCTGTTGTGAGAAAATGTGTTTCAAACTCTTATGATTTGTAAACATAGTAAATTTCTCACCAAAGAGATAATGATGCCAAGTCTTCAAGGCATGGTAAATCGCAGCTAACTCCAAATCGTGTGTTGGGTAATTCTTCTCATGCACTCTCAACTGCCTTGAACCATAAGAAACCACATAGTCTCCTTGCATGAGAATATATCCCAACCCAAATCCTGAAGCATCATAGTACACCACATACCCCTATCCTGATTCTAGAAAAATCAAGATAGGTGCTAATGTAAGATGAACTTTCATCTCCTGAAAAGACTTCTATTATTCCTCAATCCATCGAAATGGAATGTTATTCTTTGTCAAAGATTTCATCGGTGAAGCTAGTCATGAGAAGTCGCACACAAATCATTTATAATGACCATCTAGACCAAAAAAACTTCATATCTCAATGACATTATTCAGGGGATTCCAAGAGATAACAGCTTTTATCTTTTCAGGATCTAATGAAACACTTTTTTCAAAAATAACATGGCCAAGAAAGTATACCTCTTTTATCCAAAAATTACACTTTGATAATTTAGAATACAAGTAGTGATCTATCAATATTCCCAACATTATCACCAAGTGTTTCTCATGTTCATCCTTTGTCCTTGAATACACTAATATTTCATCCAAAAACACCACAACAAAAGAATCTAGATATCTCTAAAATATCTAATTCATTAATTCCATAAAGACTGCTGGTACATTCATAAGACCAAAATGCATGACTACATATTCATAGTGGTCATATATGCTTCTGAAAGTTGTCTTTAGAATATCCTCCCTCCGAACTTGTAATTAGTGATATCCTGATCGTAAGTCAATTTTAGAGAACCATTGAGCTTCCCTCAATTGATTAAAAAGATCATCAATGTGTGGAATTGAATACCTATTCTTGATCGTAACTTGGTTAAGTGTATGATAATCTATCCACAACTTTAGAGTTTCATCTGCTTTCTTCATGAACAAGACCGGTGTTTCCCACGGAGATGTACTTGGTGGAATGAAAACTTTGATTTCCATCTCTTTTAACTACACTTTTAATTCCATTAATTATATTGGTGTTATCCTATAATATGGAAGGTAATAGTACTGGTCCCTATAAGGAGATTAATCATAAACTTCACTTCCCTTATAGGTGGTAAACTTGAGAAGTTTTTGGGAAACATTTCAAGAAATTGATCCACAACTGCTGAAAAACTGATATCCTCAATCTATTTCATTGATGCCAAATTCAACGCTACCAACTAATATGTCATGCCCACCACTGGTTCCAAAAATTCCATTGAACTTGTCTTTACAACACTTCTTCCTCTGAAGAGATGATCGACGACATCCTCAGTTGTGAAACTGATTGTTCTTTTATAACAGTGGATGTGGGCCTTGAACATTGTCAACCAATCCATATCCAGGATTACATCAAAGACATCCATCTCTAACAACGATAAGTCCCATTTCAACTCATCTATATCAACGGTTATAAAACATGCTCTACACACAAAGGCTTGACATTCTCTTTCATTGATAGGGGTTTGAAGTTTTAATATGGAAGTCATCATCTCAAGTTTTAAACTTATAAAATCAATAGCATAATAAGAAATGAAGGAATGTGATGCACCAGTATCAAACAACACTTTTATAAGGGTAGAATTCAAAAGAATCATACCTATCACCGTAGATAGTCCAACCTGATCATCCATAGTCACCTCCTTAGCTCCATAAAATTTCTTCATCACTACACTCTGCTATTTATTTCCTTGATGAGATTTATCTTACTGAGGAGTCATGGTATTTTGAGAATCACCATGACTAGCTTTGCTCTGATGGTGAGTTTGATTATGTTGGACTCATCTTGTCAAAGCATATGATGCTTGTGACACCTGAGAAGTGTCTTGAGCTGTAAAGACCCGAAAAATTCAAGGAAATTTTTTTCTTAATTTTCTTTGGATTTTTACAAGAGCGCAGTTTCTGACAGAACCTGATTCCGAGGCTCGGTGTGCCCGGAATCATTTTCCGAAGTTTGGCTCGGGTACGTTCAGTGAACGAACGAGCGGGTTTTTCTAACTTTTGAACCAGTGCTCGGAATCAAATTTCGAGGGCACCGATGGAATCGCAGCACCGGTATTTTCTTAGAAATGCCTCTTCCGGAGTTGCGTTTTCTCAGGTGTGGTTTTTAATTTTTGGGCTTAAAGTTAAGAAATAAAATAAATTGTACGACAAACTTTATTTTATTTCACTTAAGCCACTTGAAGCCACTTAAAGCTGCTTAAGCTGAGTTGATGCAAATATGGTGTTATCCAAAAATATCCTACCCTCTTGGTAGGATATTTGTGAGGTGGGGCCTGCACGAGCTCCACCGTTTCTTTTCCGCTAAGTAACGCACCCGCGAAAACCCGTCATTATGAAAGTAAACTGACGTGTTTTCTTAATTTCTTAACGCATCATTTAATTGGGTGGTTTTATTCGTAGAATTAATTCTATGAATTAATTAAATCGTTTCTTAACTTGTTTTCAATCCGTTGGCGTAATAATAAAATAAGACCAATGCACGACTTCTGGAAAAATGTTCGTTGAGAGGATTTGATAGAAACCAAGAGTTCTTCATCCTCCTTCGCGAAGAACGCGAAGAACGCGAAGAACGCGAGAAACACAAAGAACGCCGAGCCCTCGGAAATCGACGACGCGATGCCAAGTTCCACAACGCCAGCGATTCTTCTTCCGCGACGTTCTTCCACGACGATTCAACCCCGCAAAAACCTTCGATCGGCAGCGACAAGGTAGGGTGTTGCGCTCTTTTTTTTTAAATTTACTTTGTGGATTAAAACAAAAATATGGATTTAATTATTATTAATTAAATCTGTTGTTTCTTGGTCCTCGGAGTTCGTCGACGCAACGCCGGATACCGCAACGACGCGACGATCGTCTCCTTCCGCGGCGATCAATTCTGCGAAGAACGCGCGTGCGATGACTTGACGAGGTAGGGATTTTTATTTGAGAACAATCTTTAATTCCCGTAATTGTTTCTTTTAAAACAAAGAAACCTGTTTCATAAGAACAATTTTAATTTATTAAAATTGTTATTGTTATGTTTTCATGTGTTGATTATTTATCCCGACTGTTATCACCTAACGCGGAGGGTGTGGGCCAAACAAACACGGCCCGACACCCCTCCGCAGTTCTTCGTTGATGCGCGGATTGGCGGGCGACGACAAAACGTGCCACAGGGACGATCCGTTGTTTCCGCAGTGAAGAACGGGACCCGGGAGGAGCTTCGGCGCAGACGGGAAGGAAATCGGACCACCAGAGCAACTCCGGTGGCCCGCGGAAGCCACCGGCGGCGCCGGCGGCCGGAGGCGGCGGTGCCCCGGCGCGCCGCCGGACAGGGCCGCTGCGGCTGAAGCCGCGGCGGCGGCGGCCAGCGGACCCACAGCCGCGCGGGTCCGGCTCACATGCATGGGACGCGGCAAAAGCCGCGTCCGCTGAACTCCAGCGCGGCCCACGTGGGCCGTGGCACTTCCATCCTGCGGGGGCAGCGGCTCCCTCGCTCGGTCGCTCGGCCGAGCCGAGTCGGGCCGGCCCGACCGGCCGGGTCGCGCCCTGGCCGGACCGGGCCGCGCCGAACCGGGTCCGACCCAGACCCGGATCGGGTTGACCCGGTTCGGGCCGACCCAGGGGGGGTCGGGCCGGGTTGGTCCGGGCCCAGACCCCCCGTCTTCGGACCATTTACGATATTTTGCCCGTAACTTGAGCTACGGGCCTCCGAACGACGTGTCATCAGCGGAGATGCGATCCTTGGATCGAGACGGTCGTTTCGGTATATCGCACTCAAGGTTTTGGAATACTTTGGGTTCGGTCGGGTTGGTTCGTACACGAAACCAACCGGGCCCTCGGAGCAGAAACGCTCATATCTTGAGCTTCGGACGTCCGATCGACGTGCCGTTGACTTCGTTGTTTTCCTCTAAGTGAGACGGATCTTTTGGAATACTCCGCCCGAGGTTTGGACGCAGGTGGAGTACGGTCGGGTTGGTTTTGCCTTAAAAACCAACTGGGCCCCTGGGACGAAAAAGCCAATAACTCTCAGACCGGGCGTCCGATTGACGCATCGTCTGCGACGTTGAGTTCCTGTTGACGATACGGAACTTTTGGATACATCAACTCTGGACTATGTGTCAGTCGATGTATCAGCCTCTCGGCTCGTGGAGAGGACCCTCCCGAACGAGCTTGTTGTGTGCGGGAACCCTAGAGCTGGTTGCGGCTGCTACTGTGACGATGACGACTGTGCAGAGATCCTCAGTGGATTCGACGGAGACGACTACAGCACTCAGCGATCCTTTGTGGGTCAGTGCTACCGATCCTGTGTGGGTCCAATCCTGTGTGGGTCAGCGCTCAGCGGTTCTGTGTGATCCAGCGCCTACAGGTCCTATGTGGGCCCGATCCTGTGTGGGTCTTTGCGGGGGTTAGTTACCTATCGATCCTTTGTGGGTCAGATCCTTTGTGGTTCATTGCGGGGGTTAGTACCTATCGATCCTTCGTGGGTCCGACGACTTAGATGGATCAGTGATCATCTCTATCGTCATTTGAAGAAGTATACCTGTGTGAGCTGAAACTCTGTTTTACTTTCCTTTGTGGATTGTGTTGAGCTATCCTTTGTGGATTTACATTTTACTTTCCTTTATGGATTGTGTTGAGCTATCCTGTGTGGATTCTACGTTTTGATTTCCTGTGTGGACTGGGTTGTACTTGAGTTCGGATGTTGGAGCCGAGCGAGAATTGATGACTTAGGTATATGTATGGGCATATACCTAAGCCGTGTCGGATGTTACTTCGTGATTGTATCTTTCCTTTGTGGTTTATCCTTTGTGGATTCTGGGAGACCTTCGGGGGTCTCGGGGTCTCTACTGAGTAGCTTATACTCACCCCTGCACGGGCTATGCCCGCACTACGTTGTGTTGGTTGCAAACGACGGACAGCGCTGATCGTGGTGGAGGCTTGCGGAGCAGGACGGTACCTGGAGGTGGACCACTGGGTGGGGTGTACTCGGAGCGGTAGGCTGGACCCGAGGAGCAGTGGAGGCTTTCTGTACCCACCCTTTAGGTGGGACTCCCAGAGGACGGCTCGACGTTGCGGCTTTACTTTTCAGTTGCTGTTTTTCCCCTTTCAATTGTACTTTACAGTTGGGCTTGTATTTCCATCCCCCTTTACTTTTCCACACTTACTGTTGTACCAGCTTTTACTTAGTGTTTACCTTTTTCCTCTTGCTTACTCTGTAGTTCTTGTTTACTTTACAAAGGCAATGCCTTCCCTTTTTACCGGGATTTACGCCTTGGTGCTAGTCGCCAGCCCCTGGCCTATGGAAGGCGGGCTTGGGGTAGTCACGGCACGGGCCCCGAGGACGGGTCGTGACAAATTGGTATCAGAGGTGGTCGGTTCTACCACAGACTCTGATCTTTCTTCTATGTGAAGCAATATTGTTTAGCATATTGGGTGTGGTTATCAGTCCAGGGAGTCCAGTGTTGGTGCGGCGGTCGACGTATCCGTACACCAGGACCCTGACTTCTGATTTCCGACTTAATGCATGAAAACATTGATTGCATGTGTGTTTCAAGTTTTCTTTGTGATTACTTTATGTCAGCTCACCAGTTATACTGTTCTGACCGTGGCGCACCTGTTTCCTTTTCAGGATGGCCCCACGACGGCAGCCATCTATGGTTCCGAGAGTCATACGTGACGACAGCCCGCCGAGCGACGAGGACTCGGTATAGGGCCCTTTGACAGCAGAGGCACCGGCGGTACCTCTACCCACCGAGCCCCCGATGCTTCCAGCACCAGCCGCTAACGATGCACGTCGCCTCAGTGCACTGCATGAGTTCAAGTGCCAGCGACCGCCCAGGTTCCGCAGGGAGACGGACCCCCAGGCAGCCGAGGACTGGCTGGAGGCAGTGGTACGAGTTTTTAGGCTAGTGAGGACACCAGCAGACCTCATGGTGATCCTCGCAGCGATCCTACTGCACGCAACAGCAGGACGATGGTGGAGCTTGATGCTCCAGGTGCACGATGAGGCCTCTCTCATCTGGACAGACTTTGAGGGCCTCTTCCGCTCAGAGTTCGTCCCAGCCACCCTCTGTGCGGTGTGCATCCAGGAGCTTCTTCAGCTGCGGCAGGGCAGCTTGACGGTCACCCAGTACTCAGCGAGATTCACCGATCTCTCGCGATACTCGACCGACATGGTATGGGACCCGTTCTTCCGGGCCCGGACCTTTGAGCAGGGATTGAGACACGAGATCAGGGCATCGCTGATCTCCCTCAGCATCCCGACCCAGGAAGAAGTACTGGAGCGAGCCCTTTTGATCGAGAGCTTTCTTGACAAGACTTCTCCAGCGGCGAGACCTACCGCGGGGTGGCACATAGCAGAGTCTTCCGCAGCGGGCAGTCGACGGATGACTCAGGGGTCCAGGAAGACCAGACCCTCTTGCAGACGACCTCAGAACACTGGCTCAGCTGTGCGGGGCACACCGCGTGGAGCCAATCTTTCGAGAGGCAGGCAGTGCTACACTTGTGGCGGGCAGGGTCACATGGCTCGTGACTGCCCGACCCACCGTGCCGAGGAGCAGCAGACAGTTGAGGGGCCACCCCGGTAGAGGTAGAGGGTCGACCGTGGCGGTCCGTAGGGAGGAGGTGGATGAGGCAGAGGAGCTGGCCGAGCATCAGGTGGTGGGCGACGCTTTGAGGCTCTACCACCACCACCACTAGGAGGTCCACCTCGACCACAGGGAGTTGGCGGGCAGAGACAGGCACAGCTCCAGGCAGCGGAGGCCTACGACCACGGTGGGCCCGAGATGATTCGAGGTACGATCTGTGTCTATTCCACCCTTGCTGTAGTTCTTATAGACATAGGAGCGAGTCACTCTTTCATAGCCGCTGCCCTTGTTCGGAGCTCGGAGAATCCGACAGAGCCGTTGGCTCAATCCTTACGGCTAGAGACTCCTACGGGAGCAGACTCGACGATTACGCACTGGTGCCGGCAGTGTGATCTTACTCTAGGAGGCGAGAGCTTCGGCTGGGATCTTCTTGTAGCGGTGTCGAGGCCTTACGACGTCATCTTGGGCATGGATTGGTTATCTACAGTCCATGCACAGATTGATTGTATTAGGCGCAAGGTGCGATGTGTACGCACTGACGGGAGCAGGTTCACCTTCACCGGCGAGAAGGGAGCCTTCGCAGCATAGGATGGACTTCCGAAGAGGAGAGGACAGACCATCACTCATCAGTTGGCTAGCCTCATCCTAGGAGCTGTTGACGTGCGGAGTCCTAGTTTTCCTGCAGTGGTGGATCGGTACACGGACGTTTTTCCTGACGACGTTCCAGGGCTACCTCCTCGCAGAGAGGTAGAATTCCATATCGACCTGTACCCCGGGACAGCCCCGATATTGACTCCAGCATATCGGATGGCCCCCGCTGAGCTTCGAGAGCTACGGGTACAGTTGGAGGACTTGCAGGGCAAGGGTTTCATCTGACCCAGTGTTTCACCCTGGGCTTCACCGATTTTGTTCGCCAAGAAGGCGGACGGGAGCTTGCAACTTTGTGTCAATTATCGTCGCCTGAACCAGGTGACAGTGAAGAAAAAGTATCCGCTACCGAGGATTGATGACCTCTTCGATCAGCTCAAGGGAGCACGGTGGTTCTCAAAGATAGACCTCAGGCCAGGCTATCATCAGCTCAGAGTTCGAGATGAGGACGTGCAGAAGACGACCTTCAGATGTCAGTATGGACACTATGAGTTCTTGGTTATGCCATTCGGCGTAACCAATGCTCCAGTGGTGTTCATGGGCCTCATGAACAGGATATTTTATCCATACCTCGATCGATTTGTCGTGGTCTTCATCGACGACATTTTGATATACTCGACGACTGAGGAGGAGCACGCCTATCACTTGCGGGTTGTACTAGACACACTCCGAGAGAACCAGCTTTATGGAAAGCTCTCGAAGTGTCATTTCTGGATACGTGAAGTACACTTCTTGGGGAACGTCATCTCTGAGGTGGGATTTGTAGTGGATCCTGCGAAGATCGAGGCAGTGCTAGCTTGGGAGCCACCCAGGAGCGTGACAGAGGTGCGGAGTTTCTTGGGACTAGCTGGATACTACCGGAGATTCGTGCCAGACTTCTCCAGAGTTGTGGCACCACTCTCAGCTTTGACGAAGAAGGGGAAACCCTTTGTGTGGTCAGACAGATTTCAGCAGATCTTCCAGGAGTTGAGACAGAGATTGACCAGTGCACCTATCTTGAGGTTGCCTGAGGAGGGAGTAGGGTATGTATTCTACTACGATGCATCAGGGACCGGACTCGGATGTGTCCTGATGCAGGAGCGGGCAGTGATCGCCTATGGATCATGTCAGTTGAGTTCGCATGAGAAGAACTACGCTACCCATGACCTGGAGTTAGCAGCAGTGGTCTTCGCTCTGAAGACATGGCGATACTACCTGATGGGCGAGTGCTTTACAGTCTTTTCTGACCATCAGAGTCTCAGGTACATCTTCTCGCAGAAGGACCTGAACCTGAGACAGCGGCGATGGATCGAGTTCCTCCAGGACTATGACTTTGAGATAGTCTATACTCTTGGGAAGGGGAACGTGGTAGCCGATGCCCTCAGCAGGAGGACGGGCATTCAGCTACTTGAGGAGGCGACAGAGCAGCTAGCCGCTTTGCAGATATCCTTCGTGGATAGAGATGGAGAAGCCTTCCTTCAGTCTCTCACAGTCACTCCTCCACTACTACAGTGGGTCAAAGAGGCACAGCATGGGGATGATGACTGTGAGACGTGGCGTGCACAGATATCCTCAGGACAGGCACCTGATGGCTTCTCCTTTGGAGCAGGGCACGACATCCTTTTCAGAGGACGTACCATGGTACCAGTTGCTTTACGAGAGGAGGTGCTGAGAGAGTTTCACACTTCTCCTTTGGCGGTACATCCTGGAGTGGAGAAGATGTACCAGGACCTCAGATGACAGCACTGGTGGCCAGGCATGAAGAAGGTTGTGGCAGAGTTTGTTTCTTGATGCCTCACCTGCCAACAGGTGAAGGCAGAGCATCAGGTACCAGCAGGCTTGGTACAGCCCTTAGAGGTCCCGGAGTGGAAGTGGGACGGCATATCTATGGACTTCGTAAGTGGACTTCCACGCACTTCCAGAGGTCACGACTCCATCTGGGTGATTGTCGACCGAATCACCAAGTCGTCTCACTTCTTACCCATCAGAGAGCAGGGCTCAGTGGAGAGCTTGGGGCGTCTCTACATTCAGGATATTGTACGGCTTCGCGGTGTGCCATCATCTATCGTCTCTGATCGAGATGCTCGCTTTACTTCCCGGCTTTGGAAGGGGTTGTAGGAGGCATTCGAAACGCGGCTACGTCTGAGCACCGCCTTTCACCCTCAGACGGATGGTCAGACGGAGAGGACCATTCAGACTCTCGAGGACATGCTCCGCGCATGTGTCCTCGACTGTGGTCGCAGCTGGGAGGACCACCTACCCTTGGTGGAGTTCGCGTACAACAACAGCTACCACTCCACCATCGGGATGTCACCATACAAGGCGTTGTATGGCAGACCTTGCAGATCTCTTTTGTGCTGGACAGACCCTGGGGAGTCAGCACTTGTGAGACCAGAGATGGTCCAGGCCACGACAGAGAAGGTCCAGGTCATCCAGGAGTGGATGAGGACAGCTCAGAGCCGGCAGAAGTCTTATGCTGACAGGAGGCGGAGGCCACTAGAGTTCGAGGATGGCAACCACGTCTTCTTGCGTGTCTCACATCGACATGGATTACGGAGATTTGGCCGAGGCGACAAGTTGTCTCCACGCTTCATCGGACCATTCCAGGTCATCAGCAGGATTGGCGAGGTGGCTTATCGCCTGGCTCTACCACCTCAGTTGCACCGGGTGCACGACGTCTTCCACGTATCCCAGCTGAGGAGATACGTGCACGACCCGACGCATATCATTGACCATGGGGAGCTAGACGTGGATGATGGGGCGACTTTTGTGGAGGTCCCGGTGGAGATCGAGGATCGACAGGAGCGGGTCCTACGTGGACAGTCGATTCCTCTTGTGTGCATCAGATGGCAGCACGGGAACCTCCAGGAGAGCACTTGGGAGCGGGAGGCTCAGATGCGTGCTCAGTACCCACATTTGTTTCCCTAGTTTATGATGTATCTTTACGGGGACGTAAAGCCCTGAGGTGGGAGTGATGTAAAGACCCGAAAAATTCAAGGAAATTTTTTTCTTAATTTTCTTTGGATTTTTACAAGAGTGCAGTTTCTGACGGCACCTGATTCTGAGGCCCGGTGTGCCCGAAATCATTTTCCGAAGTTTGGCTCGGGTACGTTTAGTGAACGAACGAGCGGGTTTTTCTAACTTTTGAACCGGTGCTCGGAATCGAATTCTGAGGGCACCGATGGAATCGTAGCACTGATATTTGCTTAGAAATGCCTCTTCCGGAGTTGCGTTTACTCAGGTGTGGTTTTTAATTTTTGGGCTTAAAGTTAAGAAATAAAATAAATTGTACGAAAAACTTTATTTTATTTCACTTAAGCCACTTGGAAGCCACTTGAAGCCACTTAAAGCTGCTTAAGCTGAGTTGATGTGGATAGGGTGCTATCCAAAAATATCCTACCCTCTTGGTAGGATATTTGTGAGGTGGGGCCCACACGAGCTCCACCGTTTCTTTTCCGCTAAGTAACGCACCCACGAAAACCCGTCATTATGAAAGTCAACTGACACATTTTCTTAATTTCTTAACGCACCATTTAATTGGGCGGTTTTATTCGTAGAATTAATTCTATGAATTAATTAAATCGTTTCTTAACCTGTTTTCAATCCTTTGGCGTAATAATAAAATAAGACCAACACACGACTTCTGGAAAAATGTTCATTGAGAGGATTTGACAGAAACCAAGAGTTCTTCATCCTCCTTCGCGAAGAACGCGAAGAACGCGAAGAACGCGAAGAACGCGAGAAACGCGAAGAACGCCGAGCCCTCGGAAATCGACGACGCGATGCCAAGTTCTGCAACGCCGGCGATTCTTCTTCCGCGACGTTCTTCCGCGACGATCCAACCCCACGACAACCTTCGATCGGCAGCGACAAGGTAGAGGGTTGCGCTCTTTTTTTTAAAATTTACTTTGGGGATTAAAACAACAATATGGATTTAATTATTATTAATTAAATCTGTTGTTTCTTGGTCCTCGGAGTTCGTCGACGCAACGCCGGATACCGCGACGACGCGACGATTGTCTCCTTCCGCGGTGATCAATTCCGCGAAGAACACGCGTGCGACGACTTGACGAGGTAGGGATTTTTATTTGAGAACAATATTTAATTCTCATGATTTTTTCTTTTAAAATAAAGAACCCGGTTTCATAAGAACAATTTTAATTTATTAAAATTGTTATTGTTATGTTTTCATGTGTTGATTATTTCTCCCGACTGTTATCACTTAACGCGGAGGGTGCGGGCCAAACAAACACGCCTTGACACCCCTCCGCAGTTCTTCGTTGATGCGCGGATTGGCGAGCGATGACAAAACGTGCCGCAGGGATGATCCGTTGTTTCCGCAATGAAGAACAGGACCTAGGAGGAGCTTCGGCGCAGACAGGAAGGAAATCGGACCACCGGAGCAACTCCGGTGGCCCGCGGAAGCCACCGGCGGCGCCCCGGCGCGCCGCCGGACAGGGCCGCCGCGGCTGAAGCCATGCGGGTCCGACTCACACGCACGGAACGCGGCAAAATCCATGTCCGCTGAACTCCAGCGCGGCCCACGTGGGCCGCGGTACTTCCATCCCGCGGGGGCAGCGCCACCCCGCGGCTCCCTCGCTCGGCCGCTCGGTCGAGCCCAGCCGGGCCGGCCCGACCGGCCGGGTCACGCCCTGGACAGACCGGGCCGCGCCGAACCAGGTTCGACCCGGTTCGGGCCGACCCAGGGGGGGGTCGGGCCGGGTTGGTCCGGGCCCAGACCCCCCGTCTTCGGACCGTTTGCGGTCTTTAGCCCGTAACTTTAGCTACGGGCCTCCGAACGACGCGCCGTTAGCGGCGATGCGATCCTTGGATCGAGACGGTCGTTTCAGTATATCGCACTCAAGGTTTCGGAATACTTTGGGTTCGTCCGGTTTGGTTCGTACACGAAACCAACCGGGCCCTCGGAGCGGAAACGCTCATATCTTGAGCTTCGGACGTCCAATCGATGTGTCGTCGACTTCGTTGTTTTCCTCTAAGTGAGACGGATCTTTTGGCATACTCCGCCCGAGGTTTGGACGCAGGTGGAGTACAGTTGGGTTAGTTTTGCCTTAAAAACCAACCGGGCCCCTGGGACGAAAAAACTAATAACTCTCAGACCGGACGTCCGATTGACGCGCCGTCTGCGACGTTGAGTTCCTGTTGACGATACGGAACTTTTGGATACATCAACTCTAGACTATGTGTCAGTCGATGTATCATCCTCTTGGCTCGTGGAGCGGAACCTCCCGAACGAGCTTGCTGTGTGCGGGAACCCTAGAGCTGGCTGCGACTGCTACTGTGACGACGATGACTGTGCAGAGATCCTCAGTGGATTCGACGGCGACGACTACAGCACTCAGTGATCCTTTGTGGGTCAGTGCTACCGATCCTGTGTGGGTCTGATCCTGTGTGGGTCAGCGCTCAGCGGTTCTGTGTGAGCCAGCGCCTACAGGTCCTGTGTGGGCCCAATCTTGTGTGGGTCTTTGCGAGGGTTAGTTACCTATCGATCCTTTGTGGGTCAGATCCTTTGTGGGTCATTGCGAGAGTTAGTACCTATCGATCCTTCGTGGGTCCGACGACTTAGATGGATCAGTGATCATCTCTATCGTCATTTGAAGAAGTATACCTGTGTGAGATGAAACTCTGTTTTACTTTCCTTTGTGGATCGTGTTGAGCTATCCTGTGTGGATTTACGTTTTACTTTCCTTTGTGGATTGTGTTAAGCTATCCTATGTGGATTCTACGTTTTTCTTTCCTGTGTGGACTGGGTTGTACTTGAGTTCGGATGTTGGAGCCGAGCGAGAATTGATGACTTAGGTATATGTATGGGCATATACCTAAGCCGTGTCGGATGTTACTTCGTGATTGTATCTTTCCTTTGTGGTTTATCCTTTGTGGATTCTGGGAGACCTTCGGGGGTCTCAGGGTCCCTACTAAGTAGCTTATACTCACCCCTGCACGGGCTATGCCCGCACTACGTTGTGTTGGTTGCAGACGACGGACAACGCTGATCGTGGTGGAGGCTTGCGGAGCAGGACGGTACCTGGAGGTGGACCACTAGGCGGGGTGTACTCGGAGCGGTAGGCTGGACCCGAGGAGCAGTGGAGGCTTTCTGTACCCACCCTTCAGGTGGGACTCCCAGAGGACGGCTCGACGTTGCGGCTTTACTTTTCAGTTGTTGTTTTTCCCCTTTCAGTTGTACTTTACAGTTGGGCTTGTATTTCCGGTCCCCTTTACTTTTCCGCACTTACTGTTGTACCAGCTTTTACTTAGTGTTTACCTTTTTCCGCTTGCTTACTCTGTAGTGCTTGTTTACTTTACAAAGGCAATGCCTTCCCTTTTTACCAGGATTTATGCCTTGGTGCTAGTCGTCAGCCCCTGGCCTATGGAAGGCGGGCTTGGGGTAGTCACGGCATGGGCCCCAAGGACGGGTCGTGACATGAGCACCTAACCTCAGAGCACTGTGACAATAGCACTGAAGATTCCATATCTACTTACAGTTATGACATGATCTAGGTTGTGTGGTAAAATCTCACTTTATGTGGTTAAGTGAACTATATTGGAAACAACCTGCTTTTCTCTTAGGTCATGGAGGAAGATTCACTAATCTAGCTATCTGATTTTGAGTCCTACACCCACCTTGTAAATAGGTGTCTCTCTTCCACTTTCTCCCATCATTTGAGTTCCCACCATTTCCTATAGGTATAATTATACTTCCTACTCCCATAGATCCTAATATACCTCGTTCATCCATTGTCGCTCTATTTACCGTCTTTATATAATCTGTAATAAAGAGCACTATGATCTTCGAATGAATCTTTTTCCTTAGCTCTAATTCGAATATATGTGCCTTTAAGGATACACTCACTGCAACTTCTAGTGAAAAGTACACTAAATGCATGAATTTTGCTGCATACTCAGTGACATGGATATTTTTTTGCTTCAGGCTAAAGATGTTCATCGTTTTCTAGATCCTGAACATGTGAGGATAGAATTTTTTGTTGAGAAATTCCTCAAAATCCTCCCAAATAAGGCCTTGATCCAATTTAACTTGCACCACTAGTTCCCACCACTGGTATGAAAGATCCTTGAGCATATACATTTCCAACTTAACTTTTAGCTATGATGGTGTGTCGATAAAATCAAATATATGATTCATCTTATTCAACCACACCTTCGCCTTTTCAGGTTCAGAATCACCCCAGAAAATGGGTGGATTCTACTTCATGAACTGGATAGAATGATTCACATGCCTTGTCTCATCCCTTCGTTTCCCTATGTACACCTCTTGAAATTCTTGGAATATACTCTTAACTAGCTTTTGGTTCACCTATGGTTCAGGTGCAACCACATTCTCCACATCTTCTTTCGGCTAGTTTTTACGATGCCTATTGGGTTCCATTTTATAAACAAACAAAAAACACTATAAGGATCACTCTCTAGTAACTAAAATCTTATCATTTCAAATTATATCACATAAATTATCATAACATTGATTTCCAAAAAAAACTTTTTTCATGTTTAACAATTTTTGAAAAAATTCTACTCACTTTTGAAAAACAAACCATTTTCAAAATATATCAACCATGCTCTTTTCAAAGTCTTTCATTTGAAAACAATTTCTTCATTTTTAAAAAATCAACACAATGTATCAAATCATATATCATTTCTCGAAATGAAATATGAAATCCTAGTGGGAATTCATTCCTCTAATGCATTTCATGTTCGTCTCATTGGCTAAATCCATGACAATGAGATTCTAATATTTTTTAAGTGTCTCTAAAACACTTATGTACCCAACTCTATAGTAACTTGAAGTTCAGCATAAAAATGTTAGTTATGTCTTTTTATGATCTACATTTCAAGTCCCAAAAATCCTACTCCTTTCTAAGATTCCAACCCAAAGAATATATAAGGTTGAATTCAACTCCAAGACTAAGAAATTGAACACCACTTATTAGGCAATGACCAAACAAGCTAATACCATTTGTAATGAACCCATTCTCATTGGATTGAGAATACAATGAATCATTACTTGGCCTTAAGCCACATTACCAAGATGCCAAATCCTAAAAATAAATGTTGAAGGTTTTCAATGAAAGTGGGGGATGATTTTCCCTTAAAGAAATAAACCATTAACCCAGAAAACCATAACCAAACAACTCACTATATGATGCATGAATGAATGAAAGAAAACTCAACCATTTCATTTAAATCAAACCCACACCAAAGTATACTATAGTGGAAGCTAAAGAAACTATAAAAGTAAACAAGAAAAGAAAACTAAAGACCTCAAGATGATCATAAGACTCCATGCTCCAATATCACCGAACAGCCCAAGTATCATGAGGTGGTGCTAAATACGTATGATACTTTACCTTTTCCCATGTCCTGGAAGATAGCATCTGCAAAATCAGAAAAGTGACAAAGCAGGGGTGAGTATAAAACTCAATAGTATTTCCCCCGATGACTTTCCTAATCACACCACTAGGATAGAAAGGTTAGCAACATTTATATAAAATAGTTTATATGAAACAATTTCCCAAAATAATTTATAACTAAATATAAATAAGTTACAGAACTGTTTATAACCAAATGTAAACAAGTTCTAATTTAACCGATTTTCCAGAAATTCATTTTTCTATAAAAACAACCAAACAAGGCCTAAAACCCCTTTCTCAGTATTATTTTTCCATAACCATTACATGGTTCACAACACACCCACACATGCATGCTTGTTTGACAATTCTATACTCATGAGCAGTCTCTCGTCCAATTACCTTGTGTCCCACTGACACATGCCCCTGATCTAGGTTCATGCACCCTGTACCCCAATGGTACACATCCCTTATTCAGGGGAACTTCAAACATGAACTCACGCAAACCCAATGTATGAAAAAAAACCATTTCAAACCATTTCAATAAAACCACTCTTTTATTTAAAACCATTTAACAAGCCAAACCCAAAAAACCATTTCATTTCAATAAAACATCCCTTTTATTGAAAAAAATATTAATCAGATCCATCTGTCACAATTCCATCAAATCCCCATTTTAAAATCCATACTTTAAAATCAAGAACAAAAGCACAATTTCAAGAACACCCAATTTTCCAGATTTCTACAATTCACCAAACCGTCACTAAATAGGGTTACCAAAAATTATTAAACAGAAAATTCATGATCAATTCATTACAAGGAAATCAATTTTAATTCATGTCAATCAGTTATACTAAGTGGAGTCGAGATTGAATCCACCTACCTCGATCATTTTGACAAAAACTAAAAAAAGACAAAGAACGCTCAAGAAACCAAGTAAGAAATCCATGAAACCACCTTATATCTCTTCTTCTATCAAAAATGAGACCAAAACTTGTCATATTTTTCATAAAAATCTTATATCTACCCATAAAAGGTGTAGATCTAAGAAAACGATAGGAGAGGAGAAGTAGATCTAAGTAGATCTAAGGAAATGTGACAAGAGCAGTGAGGAACTATGATATACCTCAAGAAATCAGCTTCTAATCACAAAGGGAAGGCTTTGGATTGATTCCAAATCACTTGGGAGAGGTTATCCTACCTTTAATAGAGAATAATCACATGTTAGGGCCATTTTGGGTTAAAAACAAAGCCTATAGAGTCAAAAATGTGTGAGATCCATTTTTAGGATCTCACTTTAACCCTGTGCATGGTTTAGTTGCACGGTTAGAAAAAACGTGCACTAACCATGTGTTATCTACTGCCTGGAAAAACCCTCGCATAACCTCCTTAACTGTGCGCCCACCGTGCTGAAGCTATTGTCCAATATCTTCAACTCTGCATGGTTTCTCCTAGGATTTTTGAACATTTTAGACAAACTGTGCACATCATATGTGCCTCCCCTTTAGCACCAAAAACTTCTTGAGAGTTCTCCAAACTCTCCCAACATTCATCCTTATAATTTATATACATGAACATAATAAATAAATAGTTACATACTAGAATCTAGGGATACTACATGTGTCTATTGATGTAGATTTGTGGCGCCATGTTGTGTTTGGGCTTAAGACACTCGTATGGGAAGAGATTACGATAACATTATGATATCATTTATTTATTTTACTAAAAAATAAAATAATTAAACATTTTATTACTCTTAATCATCCATTTTAGAGTGACTTTATAGTAGATGAATCCTGCAAGAAATACGTATTAATGCTTACGGTGTATGATTATCATGAAAAACAAGGAATGAGGCCAGGGGATAAGGACAAGAAAGAAGACAAGTTCTACGACTAGATAAGTATTAGGGTATATATAATAAGATTTCACTATCCAAACACATATAAAAACAAATTACTTATTCTCCTCAGTGTTTCTGCAGTGTTCTAAACAAACCAATGGAAAAGATTGTGGTTATTATGTTTGTAAATTTATGAGAGAGATCATATTCCATGAACAAACTAGCATCCCTGAAGAGGTATTTTCGAAGATAATTACTATTTTATTTGAAATATTTATTAATCCTTTGTGTGTTTAGATTTTTCCAGTACTACTATAACTATCAAAAAGACTCATATTCACAAGATGATATAGATATGATCAGAAATGAATGGGCAGTATACCTGATGGAAGAATGTACACAAATAGCATGAAGATGTGACTTCCATATAAGTAGTGGATTGTTTCATATTTATGTTTAATTTACTTATTTTTAGGATTTATCACATAATAATTGTTTTCTTATACAGTTGGATTCCTTTGTTTGAGTCGGGTGGTTCGTTTGAGGATGCTCATGCTTGTGAGGGATAGGACTTCGAGGCCGCAACCCAAAATTTAATGAGAAGGTAAAGTTTTTTTTAATATACTATGTTTTTTATCATAATATTATATATTCTCTAATACATTAACATAATATAAATTAATTTTTAGGCTACTCATGTAAATAATGTCTTTCACATACTTATTCTCCCTCAAAACCTTATCACCTCTGCACTGTCGGCATTTATCACTTTCCTCCAAAGGAGGTGGAGGGAACTTTAAGGAAAGTGATAAATTTTGATAGTGAAGTGTTTCCATTTTAACAAATAAAGCAAATGGAAAGAATTTTAATGCACGATATGGCTGGTATGACTCGAATTATGTCTTTTTATTTAAAATTGACATTAATTTAAGTAAAAACAACAAGTGAGATACTGAAAACTGAACAAATACATTCAGATTGTTTTTATATTTTATTAAAATGATCTATTATTAATTTTTGATGTTTAGGAATTAAATACACCTCAATACGATGCACGGTGTGACCGGTATAACTCAAAGTGTCTCTTTTTATTTAAAATTGACATTTATTTAAGTAAAAACAACAAGTGACATACTAAAAATCAAGAAATTCATTTTTTATTGTTTTGATACTTTAGTTAAATTATATATGGGTCATTTTTTATGTGTAGGATTTAGCCTCACCTCAATAGAATGCATGGTGTGGTCGGTATAACTCAAAGTGTCTCTTTTTATTTAAAATTGGCATTAATTTAAGTAAAAACAATAAGTGACATACTGAAAACTGAACAAAACATTTGAATTGTTTTTATATTTTTGGAAAATTATCCATGAGTCATTTTTGATTTGTAGGATTAAACCACACCTCAATCTGATACACGGTGTGACCAGTATGACTAGAAGTGTCCTTTATCTGTTTAAAATTGACATTTTAGTTCAAAACATGACACTCATTAAAAACCAATAAAACGTGATCCGATTGTCTTGATAATTTATAAAAACAATTCATAAGTAATTTTTGATGTGTATGAAGCAGTCTCACATAAAAACAATGCATGATGCGACTGGTATGACTCAAAATGTGTCTTTCCGATTTGAAATGACATTTTAGTAAAAAAAATACAACTACCATACTAAAAACCGAGAAAACACATTCATATTATTTTGATATTTTATTACAATGGTCTATTAGTCATTTTTTACGTCTAGGAAATAATCTCACCTCAATACGATGCACGGTGTGGCTGGTATAACTCAAAGTGTCTCTTTTTATTTAAAATTGACATTAATTTAAGTAAAAACAGCAAGTGACATACTAAAAACCAAACAAACACATTCGGACTATTTTTATATTTTATTACAATGATCCATGATTCATTTTTGATGTGTAGGAGTCAAATGAACCTCAATCCAATGCACGGTGTGACTGGTATGACTAAAAGTGACTGTTATCAGTTTAAAATTGACATTTTAATTCAAAACGTGTCACTCACTAAAAACTAAGAAAACATGCTCCATTTGTCTTAGGACAGTGATTCATAAGTAATTTTTGATGTGTATGAAGCAGTCTCACATCAAACTGACGCACGATGCAACCGATATAACACAAAATGCATGTCTTTAGTTTGAAATGACATTTTAGTAAAAAAACACAACTGTCATAATGAAATCTGAGCAAACACATTCAGATTATTTTTATAGTTTAGTAAAATGATTTATTAGTCATTTTTGACGTTTATTAATCATACTCACCTCAATATGATGCACGGTATGGCTGGTATAACTCAAAGTGTCTCTTTTTATTTAAAATTGACATTAATTTAAGTAAAAACAACAAGTGACATACTAAAAACTGAGAAAACATATTTGGATTGTTTCTATAATTTAGTAAAATGATATATAAGTAATTTTTTATGTGTAGGAGCCAACTGCACCTCAATCTGATGCATGGTGTGACCAGTATGACTAAAAGTGTATGTTATTAGTTTAAAATTTTCATTTTAGTTCAAAATGTGTCACTCACTAAAAACCAAGAAAAAATGATGTGATTGTCTTGATAATTTAAGACAATGATTAATAAGTCATTTTTGTTGTGTATAAAGTAGTATCACATCAAAATGATGCATGATGTGACCGATATGACTCAAAATGTGTGTTTTCGGTTTGAAATGATATTTTACTAAAAAAACACAACTGCCATACTAAAAACTGAGCAAAAACATTCATATGGTCTTGATATTTTAGGAAAATGATACATGGTTCATTTTTGATGTGCAGTAATCATCTTCACCTCAATACGACTCATGGTGTGGCAGGTATAACTCAAAGTGTCGCTTTTTATTTAAAATTTACATTAATTTAAGTAAAAACAACAAGTGACATACTGAAAACCTAAAAAATGCATTTGTATTGTTTTTATAGTTTAGTAAAACTATCCATGAGTCATTTTTGACATATAGAATTCAATATCACCTCAACCTGACACACAGTATAACCGATATGACTAAAAGAGTCTGTTATCAGTTTAAAATTGATATTTTAGTTCAAAAAGTGTCACTCACTGAAAACCAAGAAAATGCACTCTGTTTATCTTGATAATTAAGTAAAACAATTAATATGTCATTTTTTATATGGATGAATCAGTCTCACATAAAACTGATGCACAATACGACCAGTATGACTCAAAATGCGTGTTTTCAGTTTGAAATGACATTTTAGTAAAAAAACACAATTGTCATACTGAAAACTGAGAAAACGCATTCTAAACATTTTAATATTTTAGAAAAATGATCCATTAGTCATTTTTGATATGTAAGAATCAAATACACCTCAATACGACGCACGATGTGGCAGGTATAACTCAATGTGTCTCTTTTTATTTAAAATTGACATTAATTTAAGTAAAAAATAACAAGTGACGTACTAAAAACCAAAAAACATGTTCATATTGTTTTGATATTTTAGAAAAATGATCTGTGAATCATTTGTGATGTGTAGGAATCAAACGCACCTCAATACGATGTATAGTTTGATTAGTATGACTAAAAGTGTTCGTTATCAGTTTAAAATTGATATTTTAGTTCAAAACGTGTCACTCACTGAAAACTAAGAAAACAGGCTATGATTGTCTTGATAATTTTTTAAAATGATTCATAAGTAATTTTTGACATTTATGAAGCAGTCTCATGTCAAACCGACACACGATGTGATTGATATGACTCCAAATACGTGTTTCCAGTTTGAAATGACATTTTAGTAAAAAAACACAACTGTCATATTGAAAACCAATAAAACACATTCATATTATTTTAATATTTTATTACAATGATCCATTAGTCATTTTTGATGTGTAGGAATCATTCTCACCTCAATACGATGCACGGTGTGTCCGGTATAACTCAAAGTGTCTTTTTTTATTTAAAATTGACATTAATTTAAGTAAAGACACCAAGTGACTTACTAAAAACCAAACAAACACATTCAGATTGTTTTGATGTTTTAGGAAAATGATATATTAGTCATTTTTTACATGTAAGAATCATCTGAATCTCAATACGATGCATGGTGTGGCTGGTATAACTCAAAGTTTCTCTTTTTATTTAAAATTGACATTAATTTAAGTAAAAACAACAAGTGACATACTGTAAACCAAGAAAATGCATTCGGATTATTTTGATACTTTAGTAAAATGATTCATGAGTCATTTTTTATGTGTATAAGTCATTCACACCTCAATATGATGTGTGGTGTGACTAGTATAACTCAAAGTGTCTATTTAAAATTGACATTAATTTAAGTAAAAACAACAAGTGACATACTGAAAACTAAGCAAACGCATTTGGATTGTTTTGATACTTTAGGAAAGCAATCCATGAGTCATTTTTGATGTGTAGGAGTCAACTTCAGCTTAATCTGACACAGGTGTGACCATTATGACTAAAAGTGTTCGTTATCAGTTTAAAATTGACATTTTAGTTCAAAACATGTCACTCATTGAAAACAAAACAAACGTGCTCTAGTTGTATTGATAATTTAGGAAAAGGATTTATAATTCATTTGTAACATGTATGAAGTACTCTCACATCAAACTGATGCACGATGTGACCGGTATGACTCATAATGCGTGAATCGAGTTTGAAATGACATTTTAGTAAAAAACCACAACTGCCATACTGAAAACTGAACAAATGCATTCGAATTGTTTTGATACTTTAGAACAATGATACATGAGTAATTTTTGATAGGTAGGAATCATTCTCACCTCAATCTGACGCACAATGTGACTAGTATAACTCAAAATATATCATTATTTAAAACTAACATTAATTTTAGTAAAAGAACAAGTGACATACTCAAAACTGAACAAATGCATTCAGATTGTTTTGATATTTTAGGACAATGATCCATAACTCATTTGTGATGTGTAAGAATCAACCCCATCTCAATAGGATTCACAGTGTGACCAGTATAACTCCAAATGTGTCATTTTTATTAAATATTGACATTTTATTAATGCATTCTTTTATATTAATGTTTAATTTATTTCTTTATAGTACTACTAACATAATATTTGTTTTCTTATATAGGCAGAATTTTTTGTTCGGGTTGAGATGATTTTTTAGGCAATTGATACCTTGGGTAGATATTTTTGAGAGGGGATGACAGACGTCAAAAGATGAAATATTAATGTTTTATAATGTTTGTTGGATAGTTGTAAATGTAATTATAAGAAACATTTTGTTTGAAATGTAAATAGTGGTGTTTTTTTTTATATACCATGGGTGGTCATTTTTTTATTCATGATATAAATTAAATTTATATAGAATTGTTTGAAATTATAGCATTGTTTGAAATTACAGGTTGTATATAGCATTTGAAATTGTAGGTTTTTGCTTCTGGTTATGTTGTTATGTTTGCAGGCAACTGGGGCTTTATTAGTGTTATTTTTAGCACTGATAAAGATAGTCCTTTATCAGTGTTATTTTAGCATGGATAAAGGACCCCCTTTATCATCGTTGTGATTAACAAGCAATGTTAAAAGCCGATTTGCATGTTGTTAAAGGACATATGTGTAGTAGTGCTTGTGGTGCAGTTCGATCTATTAGGGCTCTATGCCTCTTTTGGAAGGAGGACTTGGGTGTTCAGGTTAAAAACTTCTCAAGTAATCACATATTCGTGACATTTTTTGTTCAAGGTTCTCCAACTTGGTCTTTTGATGGATTCTATGGGTGACCTGGTTGTCAAGATAAACACAAATCTTGGAACCTATTGAACCGGGTGCGGAACTCCCTACCTGGACCTCTGCTGGTTGGGGGTGACTTCAATGAAATCCTTCTTCATTAAGAAAAAGAAGGGGGATGTTTGAGGAGTGGTCCATAATGAAAAAAATTAGGAATTCTCTTATGCGGAACTCTCTTCATAATCTCAGGTTTGTTGGCTCTCTATTTACTTAGAATCAGGGTAGATCAATGGAGAATCGTATTGTCGAGAGGTTGGATAGGTTTTTGAGAACAGACAAGTGGAAATCTCTCTTCCATGCATTCCCTATTGTTCATTTTCCTCTGGTTGCTTCTGAACACTATCCAATTATTTTGTCGACAATCTCTCATGGGGAAAAAAGAGGAATGTGCATGCCTTTCACTTTGAAATTTTGTGGGTGCAAGATAGTAACTGTGGGAAGGTGGTTCGGTCGGCTTGGGAAGGATTGAATGGCTACCTCACATCTAGTATCTGCAATATTGTGTCCTGTTTACAGAAGTGGAGTTCGGTTAGGTTCGGGGATGTCGACAAATGCATTAATGCTGCAGAAAATCTCTTAAAGTACTCTTTTCCTTGTTGTGATTCCATACTCAAGGATATCTCTTTTGCGGAAAAGAATTTTAATGCGGCGTTAAGGGAGAAGGGGAGCTTTTGGTTCATGAGGGCAAGAGAATCTCATATAAGGGATGGTGACCAGAATACTGACTTTTTTCACCAAAGAGCATCTACAGGGATAAGGAAAAACCATATCTCTCAGTTTGAGGATCATAATGGGAGGTTCGTTAATGATAATATTGGCATGCACTCCACTATTCTGAATTTTTTCAGCAACCTTTATAAAACAGAAGGTATTGACACTCTTGATTGTCTGACTAGCTGCATTTTAAAAATTGTCACGGAGGATATGAACCGCAAGTTGGAGAGAGATATCTCTGAAGAGGAAGTGCTTGGGGCTCTTCATCTTATTCACTCTACAAAGGCACGGGGGCCTGATGGGTTTCATGATGTGTTTTTCAAACACTTTTGGCATATTGTGGGGTCTGATGTGGTTGCCCTGATGAAGGAAGTGTGGGAAGGAAGATCTTTGCTCGAAACCCTAAATGAAACTCTTATCACTCTCATCCCAAAAACCCAGTGCCCACGGAAAGTTACGAAATTTCAACCAATCAGTTTGTGCAATGTTTTTTACAAAATCTTTTTCAAGATCTTCGTGGTCAGGCTTAGGGATTGCCTCTTGTATCTTGTTACTGAAAATCAAAGTGTTTTTGTTCTAAGGAGATCCATTACTGATAATGCAATCATTGCATATGAGTTATTCCATTCTATGAAAACTCATTCCTCTTCCAAAAAAGGCATCATGGCAATGAAATTTGATATGATGAAAGCTTACGACATAGTCGAATGACCCTTTCTTGAACTCATTCTTTTCAGGTTGGGTTTTGGGAGGAAATGGATTTTTAATATCATGAATTGTGTTATAACTGTCTCTTTCAGAATTAATATTAATGGGGCTCCTTCGGGGCATTTTAAGCCCTCAAGCGGTTTGTGGCAAGGGGATCCACTCTCGCCTTATCTTTTCATTCTGGTGGCTGATGTTTTTTCCTATCTCCTCTTTGAAGCGATGGAGCAAGGAGTTATCCAGTGTACTAAGGTATGTCGAAATGACCCCCCCCTATCTCCCATCTCTTCTTTGCAAATGATAGTTTTCTGTTTGCACATGCGACATCGCAAGAGTGCATTTCGGTTCTAAAAATCATTAATCTGTATGAAAGAGCATATGGGCAACGTATTAACCCTTTGAAGTCAGAATTATCTTTCAGTCAGGGAGTGTTACAAGCAAAGAGGGAGGAATTGTAGCAGTTGTACAATTTCCCTTTGGTGGATAAGCATTTAAAATTCCTGGGCCTCCCAACCGTTATCGGTAGATCGAAGAAACAAGTGTTCGCTTTAATTATCGAAAGGGTGGATAATCTGATCTGTTTATGGTCTAGTAGGAAGATCTCCAAGGCAGGGAAGGAAGTTATCGTTTAAGTTAGTGGCCCAGACAATCCCATCCTATGCTATGTTGCTTTTCAAATTCTCGAAAACTCTTGTTGACCAAATCCATTTTCATTTGACTACCTTTTGGTGAGACTCTCATGATGGCAAACATAACACCCATTGGGTGTCTTGAGAGAAATTGTGTGTTTCGAAGTTTCGTGGAGGACTCGGTTTTAGGAATCTCAAATGATTTAACGAGACTTTTCTGGCGAAGCAAGGATGTCGCCTCCTATCCAATCCAAATGTCCTTTTCTCAAAGGTTCTATGTGCAAAATATTTTCCTTATTCCGACTTTTTGCATGCCCAGCTTGGGTCATGGCCAAGTTTTTTGTGGAGAAACATTTAGGGCGCTAAATCTCTTCTTAAGATAGGCTGTGTTTGGAGAATTGCTGATGAGAATGACATTAGTGTTCGGAATGATATATGACTGGCAAATGGCGAAAACCTTAAGGTTTCCTTGACTGTTATTCCAGGTTTTGAAAATGCAAGGGTGTGATGTCTAGTCAATGATTCGTTTGAGGACTGGGATCGAGGAAAGGTTTGATGCAAGTTTAATGAGGTTGATCGTCATCTCATCTTCAGTATTCCTCTCGCACCAGGAATGAGTAGTGGTCAAATTTTTTGGACGGAGGAATCTTCTGGAAGGTACTTAGTTCGATCGGGATACAAAGTGTGAGTTCATGGTTTGGCTCAGGCCTATCCTGTTGATTGTTGGAAGAAGCTCCAGTCGCTTTTTACTCCACCCAAGGTTAAAAAATTTTGGTGGCAGGTTTGCTCAAAATGTACTTCCAACCTATGACTTTTTGGCAAGACGACATCTTGCGGGTGACGACAACTGTCCTTTGTGCCTCCAAGAGGTGGAATCTCCTCTGCATGCAATTATCTTATGTTGTGGGGTTGAAGGGGTGTGGAATGAATGAGCGCCAGACTTTAAAAAGTTCTTTGATCCTTCTGTTGGGTTGGTCCAAAATCTTAATAAATGAGCGTCTTGGTTGAAACTGAAAGTAGTGGGGTTGCTATGCACAATTGTTTGGTTCATTTGGACTAGAAGAAACGCGCATGTTTTCCAAAAGAAGATGACTCGAGATCGTATTTGGATTGAGAGAACCATTATAGAAAACTTATACAATTCTCAATGCCTTTGCAGTTGTTGCAAATTACGTTTCAAAGAAAAAATATATTTATTAATTGAAGTGCGGTCATCGTACATAATCACAAAATATTTATTATAATGACCCAAAACTGAGACGACAAACTAATTATGTAAGCGACTATATTACAATTTTTCGAAAAAACATTTATGAACCAAGAGTGATATTTTTATTGTTTATGAAAATCAATTTGAAAAAATAGTTGTAATACTGTTATAAATATTTTAACATGACATTGGAATAATGATATATAATTTTTTATAAACGAATACAAATATTATTCATATAAAATTATTTTCTTTAAATATAGAAAAATGTAAATTTTGCGGACGCGCGGAAAATTTACTGTTACCCGCGCAAATGGGTGCGTCGGCCGCATGGAAACTCCGGCGGGAGCGTGCGGGGAGCCGAGGCGTGGCCGTCACGAATCACGTGAGGAACACTCACCAATCGCATGCAACTCATTTAAGAGCCAGGGGCGGAGCGTCACCTTACAGTGTCCGGGGAGCGCGTGTGGGAGAAGCTCCGCCACGTGGCTCGGCAGGTGGAGGAACGGGGAAGGGCCGTACGGTAAAAAAGAATAAAAATATGAATTAAATTGGATTTCGGGTTTTACGGGTCGGTGCGTTGGAAATAATTAATAAATTCGATGCCAAAATGTGAGTGCATGGGTGCGGGGGTTGGGTCACGTCCCCCTGCGCCCCTCCGATTTTAAATTAATATAATTTTTTATCATTAGTTGATTATTGAAATATAGTTTATTTAAAATCACCCGAACTGAGTTTTGAATTCAATATCAACCGTTGTGTGACGATTGATTTAATAATCATTTAATAACTATGCCGGTTTGAAGTTTAAAATTCAAAATATTTTTTACCTTAACTTTCATAAAATTTAATATTAAAATTTATTAAAATATACATGAATAAAAAATGGAAATGCATTGCCACGTCATCAATTCGCTCGTCTCTCTCTCTCTCTCTGCTGACCCCCACCCGCCCGTTGCTTATAATAAGCCCTCCCGAAGCCTTTCTCTCTCATCTGTCTCTAACGGTTCTGCTTCTTCGTATACTCCCACTCTCTGCCCCGCTCGGCTCCACCGTATCTTCATCCGGAAGCCGGCGAATCCGATCGATCTACGATCACCAATTATACGTACTCAAGGATTTGCAGGGGCCGATTCTCCATCGATTTCCGAGCAAAAAGTATCGGAGCACGAATTCCGAGCGCTGCTAGGCCGCTGCGCTATCCGGCAGTCGTCCTGGCTCGTGTTTGATTGACGATCGATTGCCGTCAATCGGACCAAAGCTGACTGAAGCGTAAAAAAAGGAAGAATCCGAGGCGAATTCGTCCGCGTATCGGGGACAATCACAGAGCGATCGAGAGGTTCCTGAGGTCTCCACCGTGGGGGCCGGAAAGCGTCTATCTGTAAAGAGGGAGAGAAGTGAAAAAAGACAGGGGTGGGGCGAGGGAGGGGGTGCATTTGTTCCTTTTTAAAAAACTTTTTGGCTTTAGCAATGGGATTCGGTATTGATAAAGGGCAGTGGTCGTCGAGGCGAGGCGGTGAAAAACAAGCGGGGGAGCAGGGCATGAAGAAGAGGTGTGGCGATGAAGCTGCTGGGCAGAAAGAGCGACACATTGTTACCTGGACTCAACAGGTGTGTTTCTGCTGTCTTTTGTTTGATTATTTTTTTTATGCGATCGAGTTTTCTAACTGGTTTACCGATTGTTTGAGCTTCAGGAGGATGATATTCTTCGGGAACAGATTCGAATTCATGGAACTGAAAAGTATAGCCCCCCTTCACTTTCATGTTTCGATGCCAGTGCCCGGCCTTTTTTCGCCCTTTTTGTTTTCAAATTTCTCTTCTTCTAAATTGCATGAAGTACTGAGACCTTTTGTTCTTTGATGAGCAGTTGGACAATTATTGCATCAAAATTCAATGATAAAACAACTAGACAGTGCAGGAGAAGGTACTTCTCTTTCTTATTGTTTACTGTTCATCAGTTGAAGCTTGATGATTCTATTGCATTTCTTATATATTATTGATTATCCAGTGGTGTTTATGGTTTATCTGATGTTGGTGCGACCATATTAATTATCAGATGGTACACATACTTGAATTCTGATTTCAAGAAGGGCGGGTGGTCTCCTGAAGAAGACATGCTCTTGTGTGAGGTAATGATACAGTTATTCTAATAGGCGGTTTAAGAAATCATGGGCAAGACTTCATCTGTGATGATTTTAACTCTGGGAAAACTTGATTTTAACTCTATCCTTGCTGCACAGGCTCAGAAAATATTTGGCAACAGATGGACTGAAATTGCAAAAGTGGTTTCAGGCAGGTAGAAGAGCATTTCTTTCTTTGAATTTCCTAACTTTTCTGGTAGAAACCCTTCATTTTTTTTATTTCTTTTACTTATCTCCTTTTATTTGCAGAACGGATAATGCTGTAAAAAACCGTTTTTCCACCCTGTGCAAAAAGAGAGCTAAGCGTGAAGCTTTAGTAAAAGAGAATCCTACATCATACAAGGCAAACAACAAAAGGGATTTGTTCCAAAATATGGAGAATACAGACATGGCATCAGATATTGTAACATCTCTCAAGAGGATGAGGTACCGCACCTAAAGTAGATTGATCTCTCAACTGATTAAGTTTGTTTTTGTGGTGTGACACTCCAAATCTTTCGGATTCAGGCGCAGCCCCGATCACCAGAAGAGCGGTGGCAATGTTTTTGATGGCTGCGGAAATGCAGAGCATCAACAGCTAAGATACCCATTTGCTGTGTTAGTTCAAAACTTCCACAATATTAATCGTTCTGTGGCTCAACATTGTGTTCCCAGTGTCAAGGAAGCTTCAGGAGATGGTAGATTTCTCTCAACAACACCATTCATTTCTGATCACAGACGCATTGACCATGTTTTCCCTTCGGATTCACGATCCTCTATGATCCATTAATGGGATTTGGATTTGTTTTTTTTTTTAATCCAATAGCAGCTCGAAGTAACAACATTCACGGAACATTTCTCAGAAAGGACGATCCAAAAAAAACTGCTCTAATGCAACAGGCAGAATTACTAAGCTCGCTTGCTGTAAAAGTTAACAGAGAAAACACAGATCAAAGCCTTGAGAATGCTTGGAAGGTGAGAATTATGTCGTTGGATTTGAGCTTTGTATGTTGACTTAATTTAATATTCCAATATAATATTCAGGTTCTTCAAGATTTCCTCAACCAAAGGAGTGAAAATGAAACGATCAAGATCAAGTTCTGTGATGGGGATTTTCCATTTGAAGATTTCAGTGATCTGGTAGATGATTTGAGTAGTAAAGATGAAAGCCCACCATCATGGAGGTAATAATAAAGTTCGGTTTTCTTGTTGCCTGAAATTGTTCCCATATTAATGGATCAAATTTTGCAGGCAAACATATCTTTATGAGGACTCTCCATCCAGCTCTGAATACAGTTCAGGATCTACTCTCCCGTCCCAAACAAATGAAAAAGCAGAGCAAATTCCAGCAGAATTTTGTGGCGCTGGGTTACATTCAGTTAACACAGGCATCCAAAATGATGATTGTATGAACGGGATTCATGAAGGTAGCCGAATTTTCATCAGATATGTTAACATATCTGTTAAAAGATGGATATAATAGATGATGAATTGCATTGCAGAGGCGATCTTTTTGTCATCTGATGCATCTTTCAACAACGATGGGGTACTTTCTGCCTTTCCAAACACAGAGTTCAGCTCGCCCCTCCAAGTTACTCCACTGTTCAAGTCCTTAGCAGCAGGGATCCCCACCCCGAAGTTTTCAGAAAGTGTAAGTTTCTCTTTGGTACACTTCTCTTTTAGAATCCGTTGTCTTTTACACTGTTTATGGTTATGCTTTTGTTCTGGAATTCTGTTGATTTCCAGAAGTTAAGCAACCAAAGCTTAGATAAATTTGTGTTGTTAGAGATTTCCAATGAAAGAGGATAAGAAATACATTATCGATCCAAGTAAATGATGTCACAATTGTCAAGGAAATGTTGAGGAAGCTAAAAGATAGAAAAAAGGGAGTATCAAAGGGAATGCCTCATGTAATAAAGATTCTAAATAACACCAATTATTACTCATTTAATGTTGGAAATCGATACGTGAACCCGAACCCAAATAACAAATTTAATAGTTGTTTGAAACTTGAACTTTTTTACTGCCCGTTTTTTATTTATTTATTTATAATGTTTCTTTCGGGTGAAACTCATTTGAAACCCGAACCCGAATGTAATGTTTCTTTAGTGATATTATAAAAAAATTCAATAATAGTAATTTTTATAAATATATTAGGGTTTCAGGTATCCTATAAGAGGTGCCTGAACCTTACTTGAATCCTAAATGGGTGTTACAAGCAATACCTGAACCCGATTAAAACCCAGTTCAGAGGGACCGAAACCCGATTTTATCTTAATGGTTCATCACTTTCAGTGATATAATTTTGCTCTTTTTGGAGAAATACATTTAATTTACATTTTGTTGCAACAGATTCCTTCCTAAAGGCTGACATTTTATTGTTGCATTGCCCAGGAGAAGCACTTCTTGTTAAAAACACTTGGAATGGAGTCTCCTTCCACCAAGCCCACCACAAATCCTTCCCAGCCCCCACCCTGCAAAAGGTCACTTCTTCTATAACCAATATTTTCTGATCTCCATCTCTCATCAAAACAAAAAACATCCTGGTCTCAAATCATCTTCCCTTTTCATTGGATCACAACCATGCGACCTTACGCGTTTCCCCCGAAAGGCGTACAATGATCCGTGTTACGATGATCCAAGAACGTCTTACTTATCGTTCTTCCCGTGTTCAGTGCTGGTGTGCTTGTTAATGTGTGCCATTCTTTTGTTTTCTTCTCTCCTGGGGATTGGTTTCCTAGGAGAATTCGGTTTCAGGTGTATTCTTTTCCTACAGATTTGTTGTGGCGATTTGTATAGAATCCCCGTGCAGTGTGTATGCATCGGCAGCTCGCCCATGTTCCCTTACATATAAGAACAGTGAAGCAAAACAGAAAGAAAGGTTGATGAGGATCAAATTGATCTATAATGTTTGGATTCCTGTAGGTATTGTTTATGGGTTTTTGAGTTTTTGATATTTCATGGGCTTGTAATGTATCATGACATTTTGAACATTGGAGTTCAAATCAAGTATTGGTTTTTGAGTGTTTCTAATGTGCAGTGTGGAACTGGAAAAATGAATGAAGAGCATTAATAAATTAACACCATCACAATAACTGTCTTTGAGTTTTTGGTATTTCACGGGCTTGTAATGTACCATGACATTTTGAACATTGGAGTTCAAATCAAGTATTGGTTTTTGAGTGTGGAACTGGAAATGAATGAATGAAGAGCATTAATAAGTTAACACCATCACAATAACTGTATTTTCCCCTTGACTTTCAATGTCAGAGAAATCAAAGAGTGGAGGTGACTTACCAGATGATAAAATTGTGGCCATGGCTGATGTTCTTTCTCTGTCTCTGTGGGGAAGAAGGGCTGTGAGTTCGGTTTTTAAGGTGCTGGTTGGGGTGGGTGGCATCATGGGTTCAACGTGTGAGGATTCTTTTTGCAGCTGGGAGAGGGCTTGCTTTGACCATTTTGACCCCTGGTCCCCTGCTACATGGGTTGATGCTAGGAGGGGCAGTTTAGTACTTTCCATCTTCCTGGGGCTTCTTTTAAATGCAGAATGGCTCCAAAGCCTTTCAATTGTAGGGCAAGGATCCCTTAAAAAAGTCACTGCCTTGGCTAGTTTTAGCAGGCCTGGCAAGTTATGATGAAGCCACTTTGTATCATGAACTGCCCAGGTTGTGGGGCTGCCTACGCACAGGGAATGTTCATATTAAATCTAACATATCTCATTTAGGATATCATATATTTAATTATTTTATATTTTCATTACAGTCATGAATAGAAATGAATAAAATTGCATAATAAATAATTTTTTAAAATAAATTTTAAATTATACATCGGATACCCTTTATTGAGTACAAACAATGAACACTCGAATCCTTGCTAAGAAAACAACAATTGTTCTCAAGTAGATAATTCAATTTGTTGACGGAAAATAAAATCTAAGCCCATGGTGTGATTTTTTTGAAAGATACGAAAATGCAAGATAAATAATTGTTAGGGCAGCTTTGACGTGGCTGTCCCTACTCAACGACCAAGGTCTACTAAGGTGTTTTATATGGTTATGAAATGATTAGAGGAAATCGTTTTTCTTTAGAAATCATGAGTTACAAATTAAGGTGAATGATTAAATCAAAACAGAAAAGAAAATGAGAAAGAACGCTAAGATATAACGTGTTTTGAATTTATATGATCCTACGTGCACGACGAGAACATCATCCAGACAAGATTTTTTATTGCAAGCAGAAACATGAAATTACAAACTCATGCAAGAAAGTAAAGGATCATAGAAACTATCTGAGAAGGCCGGTCTTGCTAAACCAAGTAGTGGTGATGAACTCCGTCACATAGAGTTAGCACCATCCACTCCTGGATGAACTCACGCACGCACCCAACATAGGATATAACAATGGATTTAACCAAAAAAGAAAGGGGAATCGCTTACAATGCCAAATTTCTTTACTGAAATCTGGTTGCAATTTGAAAGTATGAATCCAACATCAACCGTGCTTCGTGCGAGAGGCGTCCAAATCCAGCTCCTCTTCGAAATCACCACCATACGAGATGTCTGGTTGCAGGGGAACGGTCCTCTGAAAGCCAGGGAACAAGAAGCAAGGCAAGGACCACAATTCACTTCTTCCTCTTGAGGTCTTTCCGTGAGAAGATCAGAAGGCTTCTCTTCCGCGCTCCAGGAACCAGAACCAGAGCGAAGACGTCGAATGAACCAAGCTCAAAGTCAGAAGGTCTCCCCAAAGCGAAAGGGTCAACCAGCGTGATGATGAGGTGTCATGAAGCGTTAAATTGAGTGTAGAAGCCGATGGATGGATGCTGCGTGGATAGGCAGGATGAGAAAGATGGTTCACATAACTGCGAGGCCGTAGCTGGCGAAGACATGCAGAGGTACCACATTGGAGGAGAGGCCCAAGCACGGATCTATCCAAAACAAAAGAAACAGACCCGGGCACCATCACGACCGTTTGATCAATGATGATCAATGGTCCAAGTTAAAACCGCTAATAAGGAATACATACAAAACCATATGCATCTCAAGTAAGGATAAATCATTATGTAAATAAAATGCCTAAACAGTACCATGCAGCCATGCAAAACATGTAATATATATTTGAACATTTGAATTGTAATATATCAAAACATGGCAGTGGAAAAATTAACAAAACTCCACCTTGCAGTTTAAATTATTCAATTAAAAGATGACGTTCTCACGATTACTACTATTGAACTGGGACGAGGTTCATAATATTTAAATAGTGGTTAAATTTAGAAAGGGAGACAATCTTAGTCAAACTATTGGCTGGATTATCCCCGATGTGTATCTTAGTGACACACACCATCCCAAATTCAATTATATCCCTAACAAAGTGAAGTCTGATGTCTATATGCTTCAATCTACCATGAAAACGTAGTTTTTAGTCAAACTATTGGCTGGATTATCCCCGATGTGTATCTTAGTGACACACACCATCCCAAATTCAATTATATCCCTAACAAAGTGAAGTCTAATGTCTATATGCTTCAATCTACCATGAAAAACGTAGTTTTTAGACAAATGTAAAGCAGATTGACTATCACAGTATACAACTATACTAGAAGCAGATAAAGACAACTCATGAATAATGCCTTTCAACCAACTTGTTTCCTTAATGCATTCAATTAAGGCTATGTACCCAGCCACTGTGGTGGACATAGAAACTACTAATTGCATGTTACATTTTCAGGAAATCGAACCACCATAAGCAAGGAAAACCAAACTTGTAATTAATTTACAAGTGTCAACATTACCAGCATAATCAGAATCTACAAATCCTACAATGTCATCATCATAACTAGTATTTTTTCCAAAACGAATACATAAACCAGAAGACATTGAGACATACCTGAGAAGCCATTTCAGAGCGCGTCAGTGTGCTTTCCTAGGTTTTCCCATGAACCTGCTCAGAGTATACACTACAAATGCAATATCCGGTCTAGAACAAACCATTGCATACGTAAGACTCCCAACAACATTAACACAAAGGATCTTGCTCATGAAATTAATCTCAAATTCACCAACAGGGTATTGGTTCAGGGACAACTTAAAGTGTTGGCCCAATGGTATGTTAATGGGGTTAATGTGGTCAAACAAATACCATTTCAAAACCTTTTTCACATAAGAACACTAAGATAGAAACATAACTCTTTCTTTTCTATACCTAATGATTTCCATTCCAAGGATCTCTTTTTCATTTCCTAAGTCCTTCATTTCGAAGGAAGAATTCAATTGGGTTTTCATATGGAAAATTAATCTCATGTTTTTACAAATAACTATCATGTCATCAACATATAAAAGTAGATAGATCATGTCATGCTTAACATATTTGTAATAAGCACATGCATCAAATTTGTTTCTATTGAAACCATTTTCAATCGTAAAAGAATCAAATCATTTGTACCATTTCCTAGAGAATTGTTCCAAACCATACAAAGACTTTTGTAATAGGAAAACTTGATTCAATTTAAAAATCTTTGAAAAACCTTCAGGGGTCACATATAAATGGTTCCATCCAATTTACCATGTAAAAAAGAAGTTTTAATATCCAATTGTTCAATATGGAAATCATTTTTAGCAGCAAAAGCAAGTAAAACACGAATGGATGAATGTTTAACAATAGGGAAAAAAATCTCACCATATTCCACTACCTCACGCTGGAGGTATCCCTTAGAAACTAATCGGTATTTAAATTTAATTTTTGATTTCCTAGTGGTATCCTCTTTCTTCTTGAAGATCCATCTATAACCTATAACCTTTTCATTTAAAGGTTTGGTTACTATAGTCCATGTTTTATTCTTCAGAAGAGAATTCATCTCATCATTCATAGCATCCAGCCACTATCAACATTCTTTTGACTTTAAAACTTTCTTAAAGGATTGAGGTTCATCATTACACATGTCTTGAGAAACACTAAAGGCACACACATCCATGTCAGCATGACTGAACCAAGTAGGGGGTTTGATTACCCTCTTAGCTATGTCTCGGGTCAAT